>OX384534.1:22705967-23918467 GCA_947538915.1 Tenthredo distinguenda | reverse complement strand
TCTGGTAGGTATCATCATTCGGCTCGTTGGCCGGTGTCTCGCCGAACTGCCATTCCGTTACGTCGCGAATTCATTTCCGACGATCTCAAATTTTACAGAAACTTTCAATTTCGGAAAATCGAAACTCCCAAAGTCCACACGACCGAAAATATAGTTCGTTCTCATCGAGACCCCTCTTCCTCACGGAAAACCATTTTCTCCTACTTCGATCGATGACTCCACGATGTCTTAGATAGTCGTTAGAATTTTGAAACTTTGTTTTTCGGAAAGTTGATCTCAAGACGATCTATTTGACCACTCATTGGTTTCGATACGATCGATACAGCCCGAGTTATCAAACACTGAACGAATAAATACGTGAAATTCAAGTTTTGGAGGTTAGGGCTCTCGGATCTTCAGCTTTCTGAGTTTGAAAATCGGGGGAGAGACTGGGCTGTGCTGCAAAGAGGAAGAAACGGTGGAAGATGGATCGATTCCAATTACTAAAACCGTCGGTCCATACACATCGACATTTGACATGATGCCAAGAAATGGTAAAACAGGATGCAGGGTAAACAGGGTGCACCGAGTTCATATGCCAGGATCGTTTTATTTGCGAATGATTAATCGTACGAACAAACAGACAGAGTCTATACGGACATACTAGACTCGTGTCACGAACGAATACACGCGTTTCCTCTATTTCCGAGTCTCGTCAGTGTGCGATACATACGTGGTAGAATGATACATGCCTCCCAGCAGACAGACATCCCCGTCTACCACAATTACTTAGTTTAATATTTAGCTGCTAATTTTCAAGATCAAAGGGAGAGGATCAAGAGACGTAGTACATACTACCCCTGACGATACAGTCACTCCCTCGTTTCTAAAGCCTTTTCATAATTTGTACGGAGAAGCGAGCTCCTACCGATCTAAGAATATTTTTCATAATCAAAGAGAAACGAAAAAAACAGAAGCGAGATTTCGAACCCTTTGAAAATTGTCGCGTAATTGAAGATTCTCACGTTTTTCGTCTTTCGAATTTATACCAGTATCCATCCGAGTCCCGCGGTTCGCTCGCTCCCTTCTTTTTCTCTTCTTTCGTTTTTGTATTCTATTTCGATTTTTACGCGATTATTTTCCCCTTTTTTACGATTCCTAGCTGCTTTATGATCCCCTGCAGGCTCGCGCGTGTGCGGTTATACTGCATATTGCGAGTAAGTTAGATCACACGTGTGGTGGTTTCGTGCATTGGGGGTTGCGTATCCGTGTATACCGTGGAACCATACCATACATTTCCATATCTATCGTAAAATTGAATTTATGGAACTCCGGTTGGTTATCGCATTATTCAAATTTCAATGCGGTCGGGGTTCCTCAGCTCCAATCCGGTATACATCCAGTAATCTCATATCCTTGTTGCTATTCTTATTCCTATTTCTTCATACGTATGCATATACATGTTCGGGATATAGAGTCCTTCGATCGCTGAGCTCCGATTCGTACGAGTTTCTCCCTCGTTATTTTTCCCTTTTTTCATTTTCCGAAAATCAAAAATTATACAAAGCGAGAAAACTCGTACGAGATAAAGGAGAAGAGCCGAAATTAGTTTTTGGGAAACATTTGAATTCCCTGAAATTTTTTTTCGCGTTTTTTTTGGGTTTTATAAAAACGGTATATGGATAAAGGATTCTGCAGCAACTTTTCTCCGAAAGAGAGGGATCCTCCATTCGGGGAAGAAGACGGCGTATTACGTACGACGACGAGACAAATTGGATTTTACTTATTAGCTTTCCTATCCCCAGGACGATTGAACGGGCTGCCAATTTCTTAAGTGACGCGACTACGCGCGCCCCAGACTTCCCGCGCACGGGAATCCCTTTGACGTTACGTTTTATTTATTTTTCAGAAGAAAAATATACACTCCAAGTATCCAACTCGTAGCCATCTACTTATCATAAATACATACCACAGCCTTTTAAATACCTCGCGAACTTCCCGCGATTCTAAAAGCTCCGAAACGGTCGAAAATTCCCAATTCATTTTCAGACCATTCAGAATTTTCGAAAACTGAATGTCTACAATGGTCCATTCTGATCGAAACCCTCTTCTTCATCATCGAAAGTAAAAAACGAAGGAAAAACTTTAAATTTATAACTTTAAGGAAAAATTAGGCTTTACCCCCGTTTCAAATTTTCCCCCCAGAAATATACTAGTCTCTCGGAGAGAGAGGGAGAGAGGGATGGGTGCTATTCAGCAACTCGCTGCTACGTATAGCAGTCGTGAGTTAATTTACTTTTTGTCATCTCCCGCGTCTTCCGGAGCAGCTTGAGCTACAAGGTTTCCTCCTCTTTTCGAAATACTGGAGAACTCGGTTCTCGCTCCTCCTTAACACGAGAAGACTTTGCGAAGCTTCGGGACGCGTCGCGCCGGAACGCCCGTGTCTCCAGTCTTCATCCCTTGCACACCTACGCACAATCTCGCTTCATAGTTTCTCGTCCACCCTTCCATACCGCGTCTCCTCTCCCTCCTCTCATCCTACGCCAATAAACTAACACTCACACTCGGTATAAGAAGAAGTGAGATAATATTGTCCCCCGAATTGGTCCTGGCGACGTTTCATAAGGGCGAAGGTGCCGGATTGCCCTTCTACTCTACCTCTTCCACACCCTCCATCCCGCCTCGCTCAAAATGGATTTAATTAAATCTTATTTACGCGGAGATTCTCTGACACCCGAAACTAGAACAAGCTCACTTTTTACAGGGGTAGTTGCACTTCGAACGAAATTTTCTTTTATTTCCACCCAACTTTCTACGCAAAGGAATTCCGGGGATGACGGAGGGCCGGGCGGATGGGGTTACGATTAGCTGGATTACACAGCGCGGAATTTACTCGAAATTTCAACGCCTCGGTCAATTTATTATTTAAACTTTGTCCTAATATGCGAGAAGATATGTTGAACAGTCAACAACCCGTGTTTACAGTTAGCCGTCCTGCATTCGTAATCATTTCTTTCGGTCAAAGTATATCCCATCCAGGTATGGCTGATGCAAAAGTACCAAGCATAGTTGAATCGTTATTATACTTCTTCGCAAATTGGCCATTAAAGGTAATTCATTCAACGTTTCCTCCGACTTCGCTGGGTAGTACAGTTTCGCCCACTTTTTAATTCACAGAACTACGAACCGCGAACTACGAACTATAAACTCGAGTTCGCTCCGACGCCAATTACGAGCGTCGTGCAATTTCTTGCCGCACATCGACTACCCCCTCCTTCCGCGATCGATCAAGCTCACTTTTCGATCGGCTAATATTTTTCCTGTAGTTTAATAGGATATCGGAAACTACGAGTAAAGAGTAAAGGTTCTACGGTGTAAGACGGTTACCTGGGAAACGGAATCCCCGAACCGTGTCTTCCGGCGAGAAGCCGGGTCTATGGGCAGGCGACAATCCCAACTTTTCAGTACAGAATTCCGCTTTCAACCTCGAGCTACTCGCGCCACGAGTTGGCAGAAATTTTTCGAACACTTTTTGGCTTTCTGAATCAGCGAAGCACCGAAATGCTCGAGGAAAATGTCTGCGGAAAATTTTCCAACGCGCGTTAAGATTCGACCGAACGACATACGTACTTGTTTTTCTGGTCAGGGTGGATTTTTCTTAGCGTCGATCGGACCGGTCAGTTAATTGTGAAACCAGTGACGGAAATGTGCGAAAAATTGATGATCGGATAAGATCCGAGTGGGACAATCGCTCGAGTTTAGAACCGCGATCAGTGATTGACCGACTATCGGGATAGTTTCGCGAGTTGGGATTCAGAATTCGCGGTATAAGAGGGAAGGAAGGAAGAAGCGTGAAATAAGTGGAGATCGGATTTGGACAGAGGGATTTTTATTGGATTTGATTTCCTCGGTCCTTCGTATTTTTGTACCGTTTTTTTTATTTTTCTTTCTTCTCTTTTATCTTCTTCTGAAAGGGGCACCGTGTAGATTCTAGATACATGCACATCGTGACTGTATAGCGTAACGTGACGCTGTGCGTATTACGCAATTATGAATGTACGCATCCTGAATAATGGGATTTATATCCTAGAATCAAGATTCTGTGTCTATTTCTGCAGGTAGGAATTAATAGGAGAAAGTCGATGCGGTGATAAGGAGCTAAATGCTTCCACAGGTTGGTTCTATGCCATCGAGGTGGGATCGGAAGAGTGTCTAAACCCCAAAACCGTCGGATTTTCGGAACCCCGAAAATCTATAAGGTGCAAATTTACCAGAAAACCGAAAATCCGACGACGTCTGGTTTCAGACCTGTTAATCTCTCACCTGAAATCCGAACCGCATATCGTGAGTGGCTGACTTTATCTCTTCTCTAAATCTTTCCACTTCTCTTTTCCCCCTTCAACCCGTTATGGAACAAAGAAGAAGAACAACACGAGCCAATGGTTTGATCTAAGCCCTGAGCCCTCGCCGAACAAAGAATGTATATACATAAATGTATGGGTGGGTGTAGCCGCAGTTTGATAAGGGCTGAGAAATACACACACACACACACGCATGCAAACACACACATACATGTATGTGTGTATATATGGGTAACTGATTCCCATTTCCTCGGCATTTCCGATCGCCCTCATTTTATATACCCGAATTCTATACCCACCTACTTCAACCAATGAAATATCTTCACGAACGAACCTTCAACATTGCTAAAAATGTGAGAGGGAAAAGGTCCTTCAAGCGGCTTTACGGTTATAGAGGTACCTATATCGATCATCGGAGGGTTTTTCGCACCTGGAGAGAGGCCAGTTCGTGCCTAAGATTTGCCATTATCGTTGCTTTTGGCTGGTTTTATATTTTTCGTTATTTATGGGGTGGAATTAACGGGGAAAAAGGACCCAGTTCCCAATTCGTTTCGGACGATTTAGAATTTTCAAAAACGTTCTAGTTCAGAACATCGATTCTCCCGAAGCCCAAAGATCCATTTTTATCTACTTCAATCGATGCTTCACGATGTCGTGAATGATTGATAGCATTTTGAAACCTTGTTTTCCGAAAAGAAAATCTCTAGACGATTAATTTGACCCCTTATTGGTTCCGATACGACAGATACAGCCCGAGTTATCAAACACTGAATGAATAGATATGTGAAATTCAAGTTTGGGAGGTTAGGTCTTTCGGATCTTCATAGCTTTCGGAATTTTGAAAGTTTTTTTAATCCGCCAGTGAATTGCAACGTTTAAAATTCACCCTTTCTTAGATATTGCTTTGATCGTCGTTCGACGAACCGAGGAACACAATTAGTTTACTTATTATCAACCAGGGGGATGTATAAGCAATTACTTTAGTACCGGGCGGATTGCTAGCTCTTAGGAAATTAATTGCCAATAACATGGTGATAACTAATTCCGTTAGCGAACGAACTTCGCATATTGGGTGACGTAAATTACCGAAAATAGCTAAACCCGTCCCTCCCAATTCCTGCCTCGGTGCCTCCGAGCTCGGGGCTAAATGGTAAATTGCAATTTTCCAATAACTGTGGATCGCAGTCTTCTCTACCTATACCGCAAATGACACCAACAACTTTTCCCCTATTTCATGATACCCTTTCATTACAGTTTCTTGGGGGGAAAAAATTATTATAAAAAATTTTGCAACTCTACGACCGTTTCGCGTTATATCCTACCAACGTCAACTCTTTTATCCCTCTTCTCTTCCCTGTTCTTTTCCTTTTATTTTCCCCTTGTTCCTTTTTCACTTTCAAGACCCTCAAGCTTCAGGAAGCAATTTGAGGAAGTATGGGTTACGGATAATCGCGTTATGTTCAACCAGCTTCACTCGGCTGTGAATAAAACAAGCCAGATATAAACCGGGGAGTATATTTATGTACTGTGCCATATCTTCACCGCGAATATTTTTAATCATATCATAACACAGCATCGACGGTCCCACGCTGACATAAAATTCTATAAAAAGATCCAAAACAAATAATTGACGGCATGGTGCACATAGGAAACTTAGTCGCCATTATGGAAGAACGAGATAGCGAAAAACTCGACACTTTGGACACGGATTCGCTCGAGGCAGAGGTGACGTTTCACTTTTTTGAAACCGTAATTTTGAACACAAAACTAAAAATGAAACGAGGGAAAAAATTCGAGAGAATTCATCGATCGATCGATCGATTGATTGCTTAATCTCCGTTTACAGGCCACTCAGCATCCCTCCTGCCCTCGACTGCTGGACCTCAGCAAGGGTGGACTGTCCAGAATCCCGGATAGCGCGATCGCGTTTCCAGCTATCGAGGAACTATTACTCGGTCAAAATCAGCTTGGAAATCCGAACAGCAATTTGGGGCTTTTGCAGAGGTGAGGAATAGAGGATTGGATTTTTTTTCCGTTTATTAGTGCGAGGGGATTTTTATACCGAACGGTTTTTTTCCATGTGTTTTATCCAGGTTTCCTAGACTCACTGGTTTACATCTGCAGAGAAATAACCTGAAGAATATACCGATGGAAATCTTCGAGCTGAAGGGTCTGACGACCCTCGACTTATCCGACAATCTAATAACCGAAATTCACCCCGAAATTAAACGCCTGATAAAGTGAGTAAACGAAAACGATGATCGAAGACAATGTATTTTTTTTTCTTTTCTTTTTTTTTGCATGTTTCGAGGGGTGTTGCAAAAAAAAAATAAGAAACTGTGTCGTTCTTTGAGTCCTTGACGGATTCGGTTGCAATTTTTCCCTCTTTTCGCTGATAGAAATGGATTTCTCAAAAACGGTGGGATTCCGCCAGGTTTAGCGTAACGCCCTTCGTATCTTTGTGGGGATCTAGGCGGTTAATTAAACATTTTACATTCATACGTATGTAAAAGTAATATTTCAACTATACTCAGATGTTCTATATAGATTTAGAAGAGAGAGAGAAAAATAGGAAAAAAAAAAAGAAAAAAACCGTTCCTTTACGTAATTGTTCGTAAAATTTTGTCACCGCGTTTATGAATAATGGAAAGTTTTACTCACACGCGCATACACACCGTGTATAGATTTATGTATATACGCGTATACGTGTGTGCGAAAGTCCATCTTGTAGAACACAAATCTTGATCAATCTTTAAAAACAGATAATTATTCTGCTACTTATACACGTATACAGGTATATCTACGCAGATAGGTGTATAATGGATATTTACTTATACCGGAAGTGGAAAAATGGCAGGAGTGAAACGTAGTACGGCAATAAGGCAGGGCAAATGTTAGTGAGGAACTACGGTCTCGCGAACCCGTATCTCCACTTGCAAAGGAAACTCTCTATACTCGCGGTACTGTAGCGCAGGGTATACAGAAACGTTGAGTAACAAATATCTCGCCTCAACTTCACGATCCGTAATAACATCGTACCATTTTTTTCCAAAATCTGTTTTTCTTCCGTCTTTTCAATTTTCTTTTTTTTTTTGATTTCCGTTTTTTCCGAAAAAAAAATATACATGCGTATTTTCTCATCCACTAAAATGATTGAAAGAATAGAAAATTGGAGAAGGAGATCCCCCGGTCTGGGGTCGAAGAAAATTCTATTCATTTTTTACGTTCATTAAGTTTCTCATCGACTGATGCCTCCTCTCTTTGTACCTCGGGCAAACGCGTTCCGGTTGATAGTCCTGGTAAAGCTGGTAGGATAAGGCTCTGCCTTCTTATTATTCTTCTTCTTCGACCAGTGAACAAGCCTTTTACTTGTTCCTTAGATGCTAGTCGACCATCCATCGACTTCTGGTTGTTAGTTAGCTCTGGGCTTCCCCGCGATCTACAGTGTGCGATCCTCTCGCTATTTCGAACAACGATTTATTCTTCGTTATATCTTATCAAATCGAAAAGTTTATCATCAGAAGAATAAAATCGAAGTGTACGTACCGATCTTCGATTATCCGATCACGTCTGCTCGACGAAATACATCAGTTCCGGGGGAAAGATGAAAAATAACAAAAATAATTACGTATATTGAAAAAACTAAGTGAAGTTTTCAGTTTTAATTTCTTTTTTATTTTTTTTTCTTCTGTTTCTCATCCAAAAATCAAAAAACGGGAGTTCGTACTCGGCTGTCAGCTTCTGCGCGTTGGATTAAACCGAATCGCAACGCACGTAGGCATGTAGGTTGCCCGTATTGACTAGTTAGCATATTAATGATTCTCGTAATCCGTTTTAATTGGGAATCAGGTAAATTGGGGGTAACGGAGCGACGTCTGATAGACACGTGTATTACTTTTTTATTTATTTCCATCGCTCATTTATCTATTCATTTCACACAGCGTAGAGAAATTTATCACGTATCCCATTAACGCAGCCCTTAATTCACAGTCTCTCGGGTAAAGTAAAATATTTCTGCAGAAAAAACAAATTTCTAGTTTCGAGAAATAAAATCTTCTCGTATTAGACTTCGTGACGCAATAAACGACAGCAAAATACACAAAGCATACCGTCATATCGCAACTGGAGGTCTGCTTTCCAAATGGAAACGCGATTTCGACGCGCAGCCTTTAGGCACGTATGCATTATCGTGGGAAAGTGTGTAATCCACGGATTCAGGGGTATAATAAGTTCGTTCGAAAGCTTGGATCGAGTAATTCCTCCGTTTATCATATCGCACTGTAATTTATTCCTTGAGAGTATTTACATACACATATAGCATATGTATATCTATACGTAACAAGTGTACAGCTGTCTATTTCCTCCCATTTGCTACAGCCTCGAAGAGCTGACCCTAGATCGCAATGGATTAAAGGATCTACCCTCCGAGTTGGCCGAGTTAAACCACCTAAGGATCGTCTCGATCGTTGCCAACTTACTCGAAGCTTTGCCATCCTTTATAAGAATGCGGGCTTTGGTTGTAGCTGCAGTGAGTAGCGACTTTAAAATGACAATAAGAACCATCATCCTTCCATTTCTCGTTATCATTGCTTCTGCAGGAGGTACAGGGGCGCGGAGTGGATCAGGGAAAGTTCTACAAGGATGAGAAAAACAATCGGAACAATTTGCACAAAGTTAATCTGAGGAATAACCAACTGAAAGGGAGCATAATACTCGGGAACTACGGGGTAAGAAACGCGGTCATCGCCTTTCCAATTCAGGGACTGTCCATCGTCGTCATTGATCGATTGAATTATTTGCAGAATTTAACGCATCTGGATGTCAGCGAGAACAATATAGAGACTTTGGACGTCAGCGCGCTTCAGGGACTGAGGAGTGTTCGATGTGCGAGAAATATCCTCACGGAACTCACCCTGTGCGGAAGGAATCTGATTTCTTTGATAGCCGGAAACAACAGTGAGCCCTTGTCTAGTTCGTCTGACATTTTGCTTAACCCCGGTCTAAAAGCTTCTTCAGATTTTCTTTTTTCTTTTTCCAAGGGTTGAAAAAGCTCAGCGTCGATCCAGTGCCGACGAATTTGGAACACCTCGACATTTCTTAGTAAGAGAGAGGAGAGATTCTTTCCCTTTGAACTCAAACGCTCGGAACGATCGCCTTTGATATCTGACTTTTTCCTTTCAGCAACTCTTTGGAAAGTCTTCCAGACTGGACCCCGGAGTTACCTTTGCTGCGGGCTTTGTTTGCTTCGAATAATTCACTGACTGCTTTGCCGGACAGGCTACTCTCCCAATCATCACGCTTGGAAGTTCTACATCTACCACACAATAGACTACAAGCATTGCCTCCACCCAGGAGGCCTTTGAACTTGGCACATCTCACTCTCCAGGGTAACACGTTGACCGCATTGCCCGAAAACTTCTTCGTCAATACGTCAAGGTGAGATTTTTACTCTCCTTTGATACGGCTTTCCAAAAAAATTCTGTTTTCTTTTATGTAAGAGAAGAGAAAAAGAACTGGACTCTTTTCGCACTTTGTCGTATTCTATTTTTTGATTGCGAGTTGGTTTCTCTGTAAGAAATGCTCTGATCGAAATCTCTTAGATTGAAGGTCCTCAATTTGTCGAATAATCGTTTGTCCGAGTTGCCGAGTGTCGAGGACTCGGTCAAGACTGGACAAAGCGCTCATTGTTTGGAGAAGCTCTATGTCACGGGTAATTGTCTGACAGATACAGCCCTGGACTCTCTGGCCAGACTTCCTGCTCTCAGGGTCCTACACGCGGCTTATAACAGTCTTGACACCATGCCGGAAAGGTATGACACCATAACTTATTTGAGAAAAAAGTCTGCGATGACAAAAACCTTTCCGAAATCTCTTATCGCTATTTTTTCAACGTGTATCATCGACAGCTGCATTGCCTCATGGTGCGATCTCGAAGAGCTCGTGCTTTCGGGTAACCGGCTTCAATACCTCCCCGACAATGTGGCTAATTTACAACACCTCAGAGTGCTCAGGGTACATTCTAACAGATTATTAACATGCCCGACATTCAACAAGACGAATTCATTGAGGGTAAGAAATTTCCCTCGAAATTCTTTCTCGTTCAGGAATCCTCGCCAACTCCAAATGTACCGTTTATTTTCGTCCCAGGTTTTGGATCTCGCTCATAATCAGCTGGACAGGATTAATTTGGAGAGCCTAGTCCCTCCTCAGCTCCAGTTTCTCGACATATCCTGCAACTCTAGACTCCACGTTGATCCCAGACAGTTCCAAGTCTATCGTTCCCAAAGGCCTTTGTCTTTGGTCGACGTTTCTGGTCAGAATAGATCGAGCCTACCTTCGCATCCCCATCACCAGGATATGGTATCGGGAGAAAGAAGCCTCGAACAACCCTGGCGACTTGGATTCTCCGAGACGGCTGGTGGTCGCGAAAAGTGAGTCGATTTGCTTCTTTCTCAAAAGTATCTTTCCTCTTCTGACCCGTGACTCATCTGCGAGCAGATTATTCGTCTCTCAAATCCGGATGCCGTCGTTCTGCAACGTCGAGGGTCTCTTTGGGGTGTTTGACGGCGGCTCGAACCAGGAGGCGCCAGTCTGTCTCCAGGAAATGATCCCCAGGATTTTACTCGAGGAAAGAACGATCAAGGAAACTTCAAATGACTATCTCAAGTACACCTTGCTGTCAGCTCATCGCGAGCTGAAGGAAAAGGGTCAAAAATACGGAGTCGACGCTACCCTGGTCCACCTGACCAGGCTTCCATCGACCCCGGGATACCCTCGAACGTCGCGAAGATATGCGCTGAAAATCGCGACCTCGGGAGAAGCCAAAGCAGTCCTGTGCCGAGCTGCAGGTCCTCTGACTTTGGCTCCTAGCCGAAAGTCCTCGGCCAAAAATCAGCTGGGAAACGCCGCGATGTTTCCTCTGGTCGTTCCCGATCCGGTAACCGAAGAAGTGCTGCTCGAGGACGACGACGAGTTCGTTATAATCGCTAATCGCAGGCTCTGGGAGGTCCTGAACGTCCAGGAAGCCGTCAGGGAGGCCAGGGCCGAGGCCAGCCCTGTCCTGGCGGCAAAAAGACTCCAGGATTTGGCCCAGGCCTACGGCGCCGAAGACAATCTCAGCGTGATCGTGCTCAGGCTCACCGGACCCGGGACTGGCGACATCGACCAGCTCATGAGGGAGCTGAGACACGCTGTGGGGAAGTCCAGAGGCCAGAACGAAGGCACGGGGTGCTTGTGTCCCTGCTGCCAACCCCCGGCTCACCACAAGTCGCCTAAGCCTTGCTGCTGCCATGTGAACAACGGATATTACCTGAACGGGGTGGTGAAGAACATCGTTAACAGGTGAAGGTGACATTTCAGCCTCCTTCTTCTCCCAGTCCCATTTCCTCCTCGAAAACGATAGCCAAAGTTCCCGTGCGACAGGTTCTCTCCTCTTTACTGACCATCGGTCTCATGCCCGGTTCTAGTCGATCAACAAAAGGCCAGGACTCGCGGCTGAAACAAACCCCAAGGATATCAGAAAGCGATGGAAGCCCTCCTCACGGCGATGACCGCAGTTCTCCAAGCGGTCAGTCCGACCAAGCGAGCGACAGTACCTTCAAATCCCGGCATCCTTCTGGGCGTCAATGGGTCGGGAAGACCAGGACTAGTCAGGAGACTAACACAATGAGGAAACTGAATGGAAACGGAGTCGGGGAAGTGGACGATGGACTTTCTGAGAGATCGGGCGGCGCTCTAAGCGAGGAGCAATTCAGATGCTGGGAGTACATGCTCGAGCAGAATACACAGCTACTTTTCGACAAGGAATTGGACACTTTGACCAGGTCTCCTCTCCGAAGAGGACAGTCCAGATCCACGCCTCATTTGACAGGAAATTTGCCATTTCTTTCAAAGAGGTTCGGCAGCGCCAGGACCTTTAGTCCTGGGCTACCTAGGGCTCCGGTAAGATTCGGGAGCGGGAGAAGATTCCTGAGCGGTGGACCGAACGCTGCATATTTCGGGAGTCTCCAGCGGCTCATGCCCTACAATTTAGAGTACGATTTTGCGGTAATACAGGAAAGGGCGGGTATGGATTCTCTGGAACAGGATAGCAGCAGGATGCAACAGTACTGGGGTGTAGCTACGACTGAATTGTGACAGGGTAAGGTCTCCTTTTTTGAATAATGATCATTGGTAAATAGGGATTTTTATTTATCGTACAAATTTTTTTTAACCATGAAGGAAACTTTGATTTTGGACGAATAGTTTCTTTGGTCGTTTTCGCGTTGATACATGAATGTATAAGTTCGACGAAACAAAAAAATTAACCGGGGATCGTGAGACGAATTAATTAATTAATTGAGTATAAAAAATGTACCTGAATATATCATATAAATATATAATATAATAATCGATTTAAATATGGTTTATATACTATAATATAGCTAACTGTGTGTATTTTATAGCCTCTCTCTAGTAGGTATATATATAGTATAATAGGTACGGTATATATAGTCCGCAAGGTGTCGAAATGTAAGATTGATTTATTACACTTCTGAATACATACATCTATGTAGTATATACTATATGTATATATCCGACAATCGGAACCGTCAAGTGAGCTTACGTGAGCCCACTTCAAATTCCTACTCTATGTAATCCATATATGTATACACACACACACACACATATATATATATACCTATATATGTATAGTTTCAAAGATATTGATCGTTATAATATCTTGATTTATCAGTTTACTTTGGAGAATTTTTATTTTATTGTTTTTTCTTATTTCTCGATACCTTATCTCTTTATAGATTGAATGATATATCATGTAACAATATACCTCTATATATATACATACATATACAAATATATATTATATAAGAAGATATTACGATATAAATATATAATCCATTATTATTCAAGTATATGATACGTATATGGATTGTTTTATACAAATATCTATACCAATTACTAATTATCTTCATACCTCTATTATATTACAGACTGTATATCTATTAGGTCGATTGAACATACATAAATATACTATATATATATATATATATATATATATATATATATATATATATACGTGAAGAGAAAATAAAAAAACTAAAATAAGAGAGTTAAAAATCAGCGAGAGTCTGCGGAAAATTTCAATATTCCACGAATTTGAAAAGACTCGAAAGAATTGAGTCATCATATGTAAATTCGAGTACGTTATGTAACGTGTATACTAAAGAAGAAAAGAGAAAAAAAAAGCATGGATTTTTTGCATATATGTATAGTATATGATTAGAGAAACTTTGAACTATACAAACATATAATGATAATAGGAATATTGTTGATTCTTAATTGTACGATAAGCTTAATTCGTTGTTTCGTAACAGTATATAGTATAATGTAATTACAGCTATGAACACGTGAGTGCGATGATTCGCGTGCCAAGATCTACCTATATTCAAATTGTAATTTTGTTTAGCTACTGCTTCGATTATTATTTCTTTTTTTTTTTATCCAAAAAAAGCTTAACTACATACACTTGCCAAAAAAAAAAGATTAAAATTCTTTCGCAATTAAAACGCGAGAATCTAGAATTCGGGTCGTTATGTGCAGGCCTACGTAAAATACGTCCGACCAAAAGTTGCGTATACATTATGCCTATGTATTAATAGATATGTACCAAGGTTCGATGAATGACGCATGGTATATATATACCATATTCTTCAAACCATATCTTATTTTTTAATTCATCCTTTTTTCTCTTCTTCTTTTTCTTCTTCTTAATATTTTATTCACGAATGTTCAGTGAACTCAGTTCTGACCGCAGATACAGCGAACACCTGATACATACACCGATACACACATGTGTATGCTATAATGGCAAAAACATTTTGCGTAACATTGAAAGTCAGTCAGCTGAGGCACGTGAGCTAACATTTATACATCACCACCTAGATGTGTAGATCTATACATGTATGTACTACATACATACCTATAAGTGAGTGCAGAGTTACTAGCTAGGAACTGCGCGCGAAAAATTAGCAGCCAAAGCGTAAAGCGAGTGTAGTAGTCGTTAACCGGAGCTCGAAGAAAGCGCTTCGGTATATATATATACATATATATTATATATATATATATTATTTTTTATTTTTATTTATATTCGCGTAAATAATCTGTTTGAGATACAAAATTCATGGTTTCTTTTTTTTCTTCATATACCAGCTAGCGTCGGTTTATTTTAATAACGCGTTTGTTTCACTTCCTGCTTTATATTAAACCAGGTAAGAGAATTAATTTTCAACTTATACATACAGGTATACCTGTAATAAAAGTTTGGAAAGTCTTAGTCTAACATAATTGGTACTTGAGAGGGAACTAATAATAGAAAAAAATATAATTATAAATTTTATATGTTTTCTTATATTTTACCCGCGAAATAAGATATATTTGATTGGGCGAAAAACATCCCAAGGGTTTCTTTTCAATTTTATATTCAGCTTGCTAACTTATTCAAGAAAATATAGACATTTTATCATCCTATTATTAATTTTCAACTCATTATTATAATGTAGCCAAGAATTATTGTCGCGTACGTGTTTATTCTCATGCTTGTTTTTGCGCTAACGCTACGGCTAGTTATAGGTAGGTAGGTAACTACACGTATCATCACTGAATAATACTAAGAATAAATTTCAACTTGGCGAGCTTATAGTACCGCGAAAAATATTATATCTGTTCATTATATTATACAAGAGGAAAAATAAGAGGAAAAAATAATGACAATAAATATAAATAGAGAAGAAATATCGTAGAAGTAAATTTTCTTATCAATTTCTCAGTATTCTTACTCCTCTTCGTAATAATAACAATTATTTCCATTCTCTAATTATTATTATTATTATTATTATACAGCTTCTAGCGACGAGGAAGTTCATAAGCTTTCAATATAGAAACTTATTATCTAAAGTATAATCGTTATCGTGCAGCAGTTGACGACGATTGCAGTCAGTCGTGAAATCTTACTTTATACCCTATATACCTACTCGTCGAGGATTGTTATCTACATAAAATTAAACTAGAAGCTGTATTTGTTCGTTGAAGGTGTAAGCATACAGATAAATGATTAGAATTCTCAGCTGCAGTATGCAAATACCATAAAGAAACGACACGAATAATTCTTTGCTCTCCTAGCTCTTTCAAACGTTCCGATATACCTTTAAAAATGATATTCGTCTGTGAAATTTATATACGTAAAAGTTCACCCGTTAGATCGACGTTTTATTGGCATCTTCCTGTCTCAGTTATGCGCCCCTGATCCCACGTACCTATACAATAATTATTTGTCCGGAAATAATTCAATTACATAATTATAGCTAGGTACAGAGCAGCGCATTACGGTCGAGGTGCTCGCGGACGCCCCGATGCATTTATCGGCGTAGAATTACTCAGTCAGCATTTACATACGATTTAAAAGAAAAAACCAAAGAGAAAAAGAGACAAAAAATGAGATAAGAAAGGAAAAATGGTTTCTCCAATCATTCTAAAGCTGAGTAGCGATAAATGAAATATATTATACCACGTCCACGCGACTGCCACATGCGCTTTGAGATTACGAATTTATACATAGGGGCGCGTATACAATAAAATATTATACACGCGGTCGTATGGTGTATAAATTAATTATTAAATATTTTAGTACTGGTTTAACGCGATATTTTATATCTTTGATGCAGTGTTGTTACTTGATTAAATTAGGATACTTAAGGTATAATAGTGTTCCGTATTATTCAGGTCTCGGTCGTGGATTTTATTGATCTGTTAGGAGAAAGTCAAGGCAGCATGTCGTCATATATCAGGTCGATAAAAATGAACTGACTAACTAAAGCAGATTTATTATAATATCACGGTATATAGATATGTGTGGCGAGTTGTTGTTGTTCTTCTTCTTCTTGGAAAGGAGCTATCATTTATTCTCTAGATCTTTCTTTTATTATATCGATTTACTATAACGTATACCTATATCGATACGGATAATATAATATACATAGGTATATGAAGATGTGAATTTCTTGCAACTCTGCATAACTAACGTATAATGTATTTCATTGAACGAATTTACATGATTTTCCAATTAAAATTCAATTTCGTACACACAATTCCTGATTAAAATACAATCTAGTATCGCATTATCGAAACAACATCAACTCGGGATAAGATTGCACCTGGCGCCGAATGACAGGCAATTTGTCGTACGCGCAGAGTCGCAGATAGTGTATCTTCAGGCGTTATAAGAAATTTAACTGCGATAATAATAATCATTAATAACGATGATGCAGAGGGTATAATTTATTGAAAAACAGTGTTTTCTCGTATATTCAAGTGTTTCGTGAATTCTAAACCAGAATATCGATCGCAGTAGCCTTTACACGTATACGTAATAATGCGTTTCTCTATTTTTAATGAATCGCAAAGCAGTACATGAAATAAGATTCTTATTGGATGTATCATAGTCTAGAATCTGAATGGATGATATATTTTGTACAAACAATAATTATATCTTAGCTTTGAACGATTTTGAATAGGAATTAAACGCGCTTATCGTAATCGCGAGCGATTACATCATTTCCGGTTCAAAGGCGCTAAAAATCGATTTAAATAAGCGAGCGGCTCATTTGATTTTCTAAATTTCCCTTGATTTTTCTATTACAAACGTATCGCATCATCTTTTCTTACGATTTTAAATATAAGGATGATTTCAATATTTTTTCCGCGCTGAGTAAACCCATCCAGGTTATTATATAATCCAAATATACCTGATTTCTTCTTGAAAAAGTCGTCGACCTATAGAGGTTGGCAAACCTTCCTCCAGCTACAACACACACCCACGCACGGCCCGCATTATTCTATATCTATACATCGTCTTTATTCACACATGTTACGTGACGCAATCTCGTGATTCGCTCAACGCGTCTCAAGCGGTCATAATCAGTAGTCTACTGACCGCAGTGCACCGCAGTAGATACGATACGCGTATTGTTGTTGACGTTAGTTAGTTAGTTACTTAGTTTGGCAGGCATTGAACCACAGGATTTTGACACGTCATAGTGCGAGGAGTGCAAAAATTCTTCGGCTAACGTTTGATATCAACAAATAAAATCCGAGCGTCTTTATAATCGTTTATACCTTTAAACATAGACAATACGCGTGCTACACGAATTATGACTTATTCGGGCAAGAACATCAACCCATTATTTCGATTGCCTATCAAATAGTGTCTGACACACACAACACCTTATTTGACATCTTAAGGGAAGTGAAAGGAAGGCAAAGGTATTTAATCTGAATGAGAAGAATGAAGATGCGATGCATCATTCCATTATATCAATTAGATATCACTATTCAAGGTCCTTCTTCCTTTGTTGTCGCAATCCTTTATCCTGTCATAGTTTTTTAGACCAGAATTTTCTCCATTTATTTCGTATCAGAGACAAGCCACCGTGTCTCACGATCTATCTATAAGTTCCTTTGTTTGTTAAACTAACCTATTAAATCGCAGACTGTAACCTCGAAAAGAGCAGACAAAGCTCGAGAAAAAAAACCCTAAGCCCTATTTTATAACTTCGGAAGAAATCCTAACCTGTATGAAAAAAAAAAAAGAAACAGTTCTTTCGGTATTTTGCCCCAGATTAAAAATAAAATGCAGCGAATGTGGTTTTTAGAGAGTGATAAAGACCGCGATATCAGGCGTCTCTGGAGACCCGAAATCGTAGAGAGAGAGGACGAGGAATCGGGGACTAAGACGGTAGAATTAAACACCGCGATGAAAGGAGCGAAGCGAGAATGGATCTTCAGGGTTCAGGTATGAAAAAGACATGAGACAGGATTTTAGAAATACATTTTTTATGCCCAACAATCTGGACGTAAAGTCCTGTGAAATTCAGATTTTTTTTCATCCACTCGGTTTGGAAATTATTGGAAGAATTTGAATCCCTTAAATTACAAAAATGGACAGCAAAATATTGTGTTGTCGCGGAACCTGCTTAATACTACTGTTTCGAAGTTGGGAAACTATGGTATCTTATTTGGAAGGAGGAAAGAATTTACATCGTTGATGAAACATTGAAATAAGAACCAGTTTTTATTCAATGAGAATATTTTCGTTCATCAGGTACCCAGCCTTGAGAAGAACGAGGTTGTTTACGTAGTTGGAAATCTTCCTGAACTTGGGGCCTGGAATCATAATCAAGCAATTCTCCTTCCTAAGGAATTGAACAGCGGAGATGATGAGGATTCCGCTATTTTTAATGCCAATAACAGCTCTTATCGTATAGGACATGGAGACGAACGGGAAAATGTTAGGGATAATATGTTCGGAGATACTGAGACGTAAGTTGAGGCCAAGAAAGTCGAACTTCGGTCTTCGAGACACGATCTTTTCATTACAAATAACAGAAAATTAGAATAAATGGACCTATCACAATCTATAACGTCTGGCAGACTAGGAATAGCTTATCCTAGGTCTTGTAGTATCCTAAACAATCAATTCAGAGCCTCAAAGATAAATTCAAAACAATAGAATCTCATCCTTCTTTAACTGAAATAAAAATATCAATGCTTTTCTACCTTTCTAATACCTAGACTTGAATCTGTGCTTTGTTCTTTTAGCGATGCTCCAATCTTTTCCCAAACCATCTCTTTGCCCACCGACGTTGACGTAGAGTTTCGCTACTTTATTGCCGTTGTTTGCCAGCCTAACGGCACAAAGAATTCAGCGAAAACTCTTATCATTAGGCGGTGGGAGACTCACACTACTCCTAGATGGATTAAAAAGAATGGTGAGAGAGATTGCGAGGATTATCAATTAAAAATGAAGTTTTTGGATCAATATAGATACAAGAAGTACAGTCTAGCATGAACTAAACCGGTTTTAACAGTAATTCCCTCTTCTCCCAGCACCCAGCAATTTTTCTGGTGATCCGGACGTCACGCCAGATAAATTCGGCTTCAATAACGGATACTTTAAGGTAGAGAGAGGCTGGTTAACGGATGAGACAGTAATCCAGTTCAAGGTCTTCAACAGTCCTCTTAAATTATGGAAAGAACGTCTACAAGATAGAAAGGTTTACATCAAGGTATGAGAATTGAGGAGAGGAATCTTCCTGTGATTTGGTTTACACTCCGTTGTCCAGATTCTTAAAATCCTTCATCTCTTCTCAGATGACACCGGTCAATCTGATGAAACACAATTCCCTCGAACTCCAACAATCAGGAGGAGGAGGCTGCGTCGACGATAGTTTGTCCATGGATACTCAGGACGTAGTCGAGCAGCCAGTGTTCAGTGTGACCGAAATTTGCGTGGGTATTTTAGAAATAGTTCGAATATGAGAAGAAGAATCCTTCTGAGAACTAAGGAACGGGTCTTTTATTTTTTACAGATTATGAACGACGAAGAAGCCTGCTTCAAGTACCAGGATCAGTTTGGTCACGCCTATCGAGACGACGAGTTCCTGATCTTCAATGTCGCTGTTAGATATCCTGAGACTATTGTAAGTTACAATTAAGTAGCTGAAATAAGAAGAATCTTTGTCTTCTAGTTTGTGGAGAATGTATTGCAGATTGTTTGTTTGTTTGTTTGTTTGTTTCGTTTCCTGACTCACAACGAAAAAATTTCTCTTTATTCTTTATAGGAAAATAGAACTGAGACTACAAAGACGTGATCATAAATCGTCCATATATATTATACGAGTTTTCAGCAGCTGTTTGAGGACCCGGTGACTGCAGTTCTCCAACATTGGCAAAAGATATTTAAAATTATTCACCAGCTTTTTCCTCTCTTGGATATCTCCGACTATCTTCTGCTGAACCAGTGCCTGCAGGACACATCACGTTGAGATATGACGGTTTTGATAGTCGTTTTCCCTGCCGATTCTCTCCCTTTTCTTCCCCAAGCTTCCAGCTGATCTTCCCATTTAAAACGTTGGTTTAGAGAGCATTTGGTAGTTTTCTTCCGAATAGTAGACAACTTTTGGTCAAATTTGCTAAATAATCATCGATTTATAACACCAATTGGAATCTGATGTAGTTTGTCTAGCAGCTAGAATTCCATCAAGTGTCCCATTAAAAATACTTTTACGATATCAACGCTGTCGCATCTCATAATCGTGTCTGTGAAAATTGGAAAATGGTGAGAGCCCTGTAACTCGTATACCTACCTTACCTCGTAGCATCGTTAATTCGCTTCCAGTTGTTTTCTAGATCGGATCAACTACGACGCACCTTCTTGCCGTAAATAGCAAACTTGATGCTTACTTGGCTTTAAAATTTAATGTTAAATTTAATGATGGTTGATTTAATCATTCACGATCTTTCCTAAACCTTGTTGTACGTATTTCCATACTTACCTATCTAGAAAATGCGAAAAATAAACCACTCATGTATTCTTTCCTCTTCTAGAAGCAGTCTTTACCAATTTTGCCAGTCACGCAACTGCTTTCTTCATCGCCTGTTCAATTCTCCTTTTTTCAGGCATACCTCGTCGACTACTACGTCTACAGCTCAAGATCCTTTCCTGGGGAGCCACCAAACCATATTGGCTTTAGCTACATCTTGCCCAGCACTTTGCAGGCCAGCGTGGGTCTTCTGACGGTCCCAATAACCAGCGGAAAGCAGAGACCCATTGGTAATTATCCAGACAAGCTTTTTCAAACAAGTTCAGGGAAAGACAAGGGAAAAATTCATCGTTGATTCATCTTCTAGGCCAGCTAACTGTTGAATACGTACTGATTAAGCCAATTCCTGATTACCCTTGGGACATGAGTGTATCTTACGCCAAACACTGGGAGCAGAGATGGTCGGGACTCGACGTAGGGCATCGAGGACTTGGAACTTCGTTCAAATTCGAAATGAAAAAGTGATTAGACTTGAGATATTAGATTGAAGTTGAAATCTGACGCCGGGGCTCAAAATTGTGTCTGCTTTTACAGCTGTGCTAATGTCAGAGAGAACACGATTGCCTCTTTGAAAACAGCTGCTAGCCATGGCGCTGATATGGTAGAATTTGACGTCCAGCTATCGAAGGATCTTATTCCAGTAATCTACCACGATTTCTATGTTTCTATTTCGCTGAAACGTAAAAAACAGATCGAAGCTATGGACATGCTAGAAATACCCGTCAAGGATCTCACCTTGGAACAGCTACATCTTCTCAAGGTGAAATTACCACGTCTTCTTTAGACATTAGATCAAGTTACGACGGACTGTTTTCAATATTTCAGGTGTATCACTTAGCCGAAGGGCGAGAAAAGAACCCAAGATTCTTCGACGAGGATTTAGAAGACCATCAGCCATTTCCTACGCTTCAAACTGTGCTTCAAGAGCTTGAGCAGCATGTAGGATGCAATGTAGAGATAAAATGGACGATGCAGCTGAAAGTACGGACTTTATATTTCATTATTTTGATCGATAATCGATTCTTTCTGATTCTATTTCCCTATTTTTCGTACTTTCAGGATGGTACTTTTGAGCTGAATCATCCCTTCGACCTCAACCTCTACCTGGATATAATAATAAAAGTAGTTCTTGAGTACGGGGGAAACAGGAAGATTGTTTTCTCCTGTTTCAACCCAGACATTTGCATGATGATTAGATTAAAGCAGAACAAATACCCCGTTGTGTTCCTCACTCAAGGCGTCACTGTGAAATATCCGACTTATCACGACCCTAGGTGCCAGACTATACCCATGGCAATGAGGCACGCACTTTCAGCCGATATTCTTGGCATCAATGTTCACACTGAAGACATTTTAAGGGACCCTTCGCAAGTCAAACTAGTCAAAGATGCTGGATTGATTATTTTCTGCTGGGGAGATGACAACAATGATAAGGAAACCATTCAGCATCTCAAAAAACTCGGACTTCACGCGGTCATCTATGATAAGTGAGTTGAACTCTTTGACTTCAACTAAATCGTTCGATACATCCTTTCATTTCGGTATCAATCTTCTCGTCTCTCTGTTTTCTAATTTTCACAGAATCGACGAGTACAACCAGAAGGAAGTAAAGGAAAGCATATTTTTAGTCGACGCAAGGGAGAGCCAGAAAGCGTTGATCGCTCTTGCTCATTGTAATCAAACTTGCGGACCTCCGCAGCCACCTGCTACAGGACCCAATGCAGATGCAGATGTGAGTCTGATTGTGTGAAAAAGAATGCTAAACAATGATTGGAACGTTTAGAATTTGAGTCTTCACTCATTTACTGACTGAAAGTTAAAATTATGGTGAATTTGAATCCGTTTCGCATCGTTTTTTTCCAGGGCTACTTCCTGGAGTTAGAAAAGACGAGAAACTTCACAACAACGGCTTCGACAGCAACGTCTTTGGGTTCATTAGCGCTTAGCAATGTAAATAATTGCGGGAGGCAGCAGGAAAGCAGCAACGATGGTACCGCGTGTGGAAAGAGCTGCGGACGACCCGTTAAAACTAAAACTGCTATGAGACCTCCGGAAATTTGTGGAGATGACGAAGCAGCGACTGATTGCCTTTGATGCTTCTCTTTTGGGGGGCTCAATTTCACGTCGTGGTTCTTCTCGAATTTAGTAAACTGCTCATCGAAGGCACGCACGAAAATGCCACTCTTAGATTTTTAAATTAAACTACCTGATATAAAATAAAAAAATAAGAAAAGAGCGAAAGTTATCTTATAACTATTCAAATTTTCCGAATGATGAAAACATTCACATCAGGTAAACTGATATCATTCCTGGATAAATATACTTCGTTCGGGATTGTATTATATTAATGAATATGCATAAATGTAAGTAAGTCTTGCGTGTAGTCCCAAAATCAATATTTCATTTTATCTGGTTTTTTTTTCCATTTAGATGCGAGACTATAAAAAAAGAAACAACTACGTTTCCGCAAATATTCTTCGCTATTGCAAGAAATATCATGTTACAAACATCAATTACTTGATAATAGGTATAGTTAGTCGCGATTCGACTCGATCATTATTGTTTGTATACGATATTGCTTCTTCGGTTCACTCGGTTCCCAAATATCCGAGTTCGAGCTTAAAGTGAGACCTGCAAGCATCATTCACTTAGAATATGATAGGCGTCTTCTGTACAGGGAAAGAGAGTGAAATAGAAGGAAAGCTAGTAGTGGAAAAATTGATTAAAATTGAGGAAGTAATCGACAGTAATCATCCATTCGATCAGAGAACATAACGACTCGACGTTATTCGCAAGTGATTTTAATAGTATTCTATTTAAATTTTAGCTATTTAAATTACCGTGTATCTTTGCCTATATACAAATAATACCCACGTAGCATACCACACAAGTAACGTGCGGGCATTATTATTAATTATAAACATGTAGACATATTTTTAAATACACACGTTCACTCATTTTATTAAAACTAATTGTATTTCATTTAGAAAAAAAGAAGAAAGGAATTCATCAATCGCTAATAATTCCCCCTTTCATCTAATTCCTTTAGAAAAATAGGATAAAGGTCGCTTTCATTCTCAAAATTAGAAGATATTTTTAAATCCTTGCCCAATCTATGCATTACAATGATTAAAATCATAGAAAATGAGAGTCGTGGATTATCAGTGATTCAAATATCTTCCCGCTGTTCCAGATCCACATTCCTTGTTCAATAAATTTGTCTGACACCCCGGAACGACGGAAGGTATAAATTGGAGCGCTGGTTGCGTAGCGGTGAAAACCACAAACTGCGGTCAGCGGGATGTGATCCTCCCTCCCGACCCCGGAGCCTGTGAAAACATTTTCAGGTGTCAAAGTGGGTGTCACTTATAGAAATACGAGTAGGCTAAAGATCGGGAGATCTGTTGCCTCGTGTTTTCGGGTGAAAACTAAATTATCTGGAAAGAAAAACGAAGCGGGCTTATAGCCGGCCGAATTATAACCGCTATAAAAATAAACAAAATAAGTGTACACACATGCGTGCATATAGGTCGGGGTTAAAATCCGTCTTTAGTTACACTTCACGTGAAGTTTAACCCCGCGCTGCTGTTCTGTGTTTACTTCTTGTGCTTCTCTCTCTCTGCATCATACAATATACACATACAACGAACGTGTACGTACAGAGTATAAAACCACCAACACTTGTACCGATCATGTTTTCATATCGTATTGCATTAATTAACGAGGATCTCACTCCCTCCTGTTCAACTTGCCTGAACAAGATGATGAGGAACTTTACCAGTTAACCTTGACGCCGAGGAACTTACCGTATACCAGATTCGTAGTTGACGATATTTAGCGAATCGTAATAAAAATTTTAACCACTTATCATAACAGTGAATTAATAAATTGACATCTAACCACCGACAACATACAAGAATAAAAGAAACTATTAACGTAAGTAAAAAACATTTTCACCTACTAACATAATTAGCCTTATTTCCCTTTTTTTTTTTAATCATCATTTTTCACTTTCTCTATTACTTATCGTCATCTGCTTGTGGTTTTTTTTTTTTTTCGTTTAACCTAAGAAATACGAGTTTTGTTATTTTATTTTATTTTTTTCTCCTCATACGTGAAGGTAAATTTTTTTATCTCATCAGGCTCTCGTCGACTTCCATAAAACCAAAGAAGTTCGAGTAAAATGAACACTTATTTTATAATCCAAATTTTTATCTATGAGCCGTGATGTGGTGGACAAACAGTATCGGAATATGGCTTGTTACTTGGGGTTGGGTTCTACGAGGTCTGGATTTGGCCCCACAACCAAACCCCAAACAAGTACCATGCGATAAGACTAGGAAAGTCTTCAACGAATCATGGGGTATCATTACCGACGGTCCTATGGGATCTAATTACACGCAGGACTCACACTGCGAATGGCTTATCAAGGGTAAGCAAAACCAAATACATTTCAAACTAAAAAGTATCGTTTAGATAGATTTCTATAATTTTTGGAATAACTTTCGGAATCAAAACACCAAAAATCCTATTTTCTTCAACTCCGGCAAGAAGTAAGTAATTACGATCAAGATCAGAGCCTTGCGTATAACAATTCGATAATATATCGTCATAAATCGGACTCAGAAGGCAAAGAAATATGATCTCGGTACAAGAAAATGGTGTAAAAGTATTTTAAAGAGCAATCTAGCTACGAAATTAATGAACAGACCGTGTGTGGGTCTTATCTTCTTTGTACTATTGAAAAGAACTAAAATCATTGACAATTGAAAAGTAAAATGTATTCTTTTCATTGAATAAGTGAGAAAAATTCATTGTCAGATCGTTTGTTCATCTAGTATAATTTGTTATTTAGAATTTAACTAAATTAACATATTTTCTAACTTCTTTTCAGCCGCCAACAGTGGCCAGTTTATTACGCTGAGCTTCAGAACAATGGGAACAGAATGTAGTTACGATTACGTATTTGTATACGACGGTGACTCGTTTAGATCTCCTCTGCTAGGAAGTTTCAGCGGTAAAACAGAACCGCAGCAAGTAACTTCATCTTCTGGCTATGTAAGTTGTTTATTCTTCAAATCAAAGAAAAGTCGATTTTTTATTTATTTTTTTTCTTATCATACAACAAAAAAGAGATAACAAAAACTGGTTCAAAGTTAGGGAAAGCGAAGGTGAATGTGAAAAAATAAAAAAAAAGGTGAACTTTTAAAACCTTGAAAGACTTGTGAGGATTTTTTTTTTCCACTTTTGCGCAACTTTGTGATTAAAGGTGGATTAAAAATAAAGTGGGATGGAATAAAGTATGTTTTAACTTGATGATGCGGTAATAATAATTTCTCTTATGTAAATAACAAATTGCCTCTGGCTATTTGCCTGCCAACCAAACGGCTCTTTAATTTACTAGATATATATAGAGAATTGAGAGAACTGGCTTGCTTGTTGCCCTTCAATTCATTTCATCTCACTCCTCAAACCATAATCTACCAAATTCAATATAATAATAACAATAATAAGGATAATCACCAGTCATTACTGTTAAATCTGACTACGCGAGGGTCCGCTATGCTACTACATCGTATATTCTACAATCACCAAACTCATGTAACATGTGATAACGCAATATAACCATTCAGTTCATTTGCATAGCAGTTAACAAACTCCAGGGCTACCTACTCGCTCAATATTCACGGCTTTAGTGTCTAAAATCCTGAATTCAGTCTCTAAAATCTACTTTCCAAATACATAATTGACATTTGAGAGAAAGAGAAAGAGAAATTTTTCCTAAACTATTAATCCTCGCCTTTTCAGATGCTGATTTTGTTGTACAGCGACACAAACTATGTGCTGGATGGATTCAGAGCGGAATTCTCCGTTACTCAATGTCCGAATAACTGCACAAATCACGGTGTGTGCATCAGGAATTCATGCATTTGCGAGAACGACTGGGGAGGCAAGGACTGCTCTCGGGCTCTCTGCCCGGATCATTGCAATAACAAGGGTCAATGCAGCGAAGGAAGGTGCAAATGTCACCCTGGATACTCGGGCCAGTCTTGTTCCTTAGACAGAGAAGATACGACTGGGAATAAGTGAGGATTAAAAACTTCGAAAGACTTGATCCGAATAGCAAGATAGACTCTGTAACGCACTTTCTTATCTGTAAATCGCAGGTGGCATTGGCTCTCTCATTCTGAGGGCGGTATGACTCCCCGAGCAGCTCACACTGCAGTTTATGTCAACGAGACTGATGCACTTTACGTTTTCGGCGGATACGACCTAAACCACATACTCGGAGACCTGGAAGTGTATCGTTTTCCAACTAGTCAATGGGAGGACGAGTACGGAACGATTTTGGGTCAGTCAGAGCTGAATATCTGGTTGAAAACTGTCATTAAGTTGTAATTTTCTGTCTAAATGATCCAGAATGTTTATATCTCTCTTCCAAATAGAAGGAGCTTCGGCCTTGGACTATATAGACCCAATGCTGATAGCCAGCGAGCTAGAGAGGGTGGGTCCGGGTGGCGAGGAGAGATTTGGACTACGGCCGACATCCTTTTTTAGAAATCTTCTCTACAGCATCAAAGACAACAGCACTTTCAGCCTCAGACATAGAGCTACTATCGAGGCGGGTCAACACGGCTATAGAGAACTGAGAAACACTCCTGAGCACAGAGAAAGAGAACGCAAGGAACAGGAGGCGAGAGAAAAAGAGCTAAAGGAAAGAAGAGAGAGAAATGAACGGAACGAGCAAGAAAGGCTCAGGCGAAAGCATCAAACGCGGCGTCCCAAGCCAAGGTGTTTTTTTCATTCTGTTTCTTTCATTCTTTTTTTTGCTAGAATCAATCGAACTGATTTTTAATCCTATTTGTCTAACAGATACACCAGATACGCCGAACTCGACGGCGACGAGTTAGAGGATCAGGCTTCTAAAACTGGCGAAGATGCAGCTAACAATTGGGAGGAGAAAGTTCCCGAGAATATACCACACCACGAGAATCCATACATTCAAGAAATCATAGAGCCTAAATTCACGACCGAAAGTACCGCCAGAGAAGAATCTACGGAACCTAATTTAGACGAGTTGCCGAAGCCCAGCGCGAGATATGGTCACGCCGCTTGTAAATATGAAGGTGAATATACTTGGCAGAGTGAAGAGTCGAGATTTTAACTTGAAGATCTTCATTTGAATTCTAATAATCCATTTTTGGATCCTCATTTTTCAGGAGGATTTGTCATATATGGTGGAAAAGTTGAGGACGGTTCACTGTCCAACGAACTATGGCACTACGATGTTTCAAAACGAATTTGGAGCCTCAGAGCGAAGAATTCTCCCTTTTATCCCCCGAGATTGACCCGACATTCGCTTACCCTGGTTAAAGATGAGGTTTATTTATTCGGAGGAAGCACCGTCGATGGAGAATTTTCTTCTAATCTATACAGAATCAGTCTCAATCTCTGTAAGCATAGTAATTTTCGCTTTTAGCGTCCTAATCAAACAGTTTCTTTTCTTAAATCCTCGGTTTATCCCCAGCCGACGAAACGGCCTCGGAAAGATGGCGGGAAGTTCGTCCTAGGGGTGGAAAAGAGTTGGATGTTAGAGTCGTCGCACATTCTACCGTTTATCATCAGCCGACAAATTCCCTGCTTGTTTACGGAGGAGTTGTTGCCAGCGTTGCTCGTTTCAGCAAACTCTCTGACAGAATGTTCGTCTTTCAATTGGACAGAAAAGTATGGTCGGAAATTCACTATCCCAGAGCTCATCTAAGGGATACTTACGTGCCAAGGGAACGAGCCTTTCACACCAGCACTATAATCGGTAATAATTTATCACATCTCGAAAATAATCGCTTTTATTAACGATTTCATCAAACTTACAGGAAATTACCTGGTCGTTTTTGGCGGATATTCTCACAGACATAACAAGGAAGAAATTTGCTACGATAATCAGATGTATTTGTATCATCTTGGCTGCCATGCTTGGGTCAATCATGACGTATTGGGATTAAGCGTAGATAAACGTAAGATGAATTTGATAAAGAGCGATTTTTGTACGTTTTCTGACTAGAAATTGATTTCTTCGCTTTTTTGTAGCATATCCAAGCTCCGAACCTCGCTATCCGAAACAACAGGGCGTATTCGCTCATGCCGCCGATGTAAGGAATGGAAATACGCTGCTTCTAGTCGGAGGATATCACGGGAATGTTAATGCAGATCTTCTGGCCTACACTTTACCACCTATGCTAGCTCCTAGAGATACGGACTATGTCGAACCTGAACAAATTTGCTCTAGACATAAAAGTCTCGTGGAATGCGCAGCTAATCCTGAATGCGGGTGGTGCTCAGCCGACGATGTTAGTAGCATGGCTTTTGAATTCAAATATTCAATCGCTTTGAATGTAAAAAATATCGATCGGGTCTTAAATTTCAGCAACTTTACATGAAATAAGTCCTTTCCTCCATCAAAACCTTATAAACTTTGGCTAAATCGTTTCTAGCAATGAAAAACTAATCCAATAATCATTTTCCAGATTTGCTACGGCCGGACAGTGGGCAGCAACTGTACAACGAATCTACAGACGACTAGATGCCCAGGTATCTGTCCAGCGTTAGGAGATTGTCATTCCTGTTTGATCCACGGTCAGCCAGGAGGTCGTTGGGGAAAAAGTGCTAGAGGCGGTACGTCCGTCTCGAACAAACTAAACCTTGGAACGTGCACATGGTGTGTACAAAACGCTAGGTGCCATCACAAAGACGATAACTACGGGGTTTGCGGCCTGAGGGAAGACACTCCCTCGCAAATACCTGGCTGGTGGGGACCCAAGGGTACGGAAATAGCAAAGGTCGAAGAATGCAGAGAACTGGACCGCAGGCCTGGACTTACCTTCCTCAAGTATAAACCGCCCGTTAACTTCAGCCAACCGGACTCCGTGACCATTGTTAACGCAACTACGGTAGATTTCAACGTACCTTCTATGCAAGGAGCTAAAACCGAGTCGGGACTTGGCGGAGAAATGATCGCTAGACTTATCGGCTTTCTTAGACCACCTCAAAACTCTTGGGACAGCACAGTAGAGTATCTAAAGATATGCGTCAGCTATAACAGCGCGACTCTTCACGTTTCTCACAGCAATGATACTCGAGAATTGGTAAATATGATATAATTTAGATGAGAAAAAATGGTTTCTCGATATATCGACTTTTTTCAAGCTCCTTGACTAACAATGACAATTTTCTTTTCCCTTTTAAGGAACTGGTCGCTAATTTAACGGCCGAAACATCCGACTGCATTCCTACTACTTGGCCGGGCGGTCATTCAATGAGGCTTCTTCCCGGCCGCTACCTCTTAGATTTTGAATCGAAGAGAATGGTGACTGCGAGCTACGCTTACGCCAGTAAAATGGAGATAACACACAACAGAAACAGCGAAAGCGCGAAAGTTTTCACCTTCGAATACCTCGAGCCTTTCCAAAACGGGTCCTGCCATCAGTACCGCAACTGTCTTCACTGTCTCACCGACTCATCTTGTGGCTGGTGCGACGTAGCCAATAAATGCATGTCAAGATCAACAGACGAGACTGAAAACTGTACCGCTGATGTCGAGTGGGACGATGACGGTCAGCCCATAAGTGACTGGCATTATCTCACCATAACTCCATCCACTTGCGCTAACTGCTCTAATTACATATCTTGCGAATCCTGCGTAGGCAGTAATCTTTGCGAATGGTGGACTGAGGAGGCGAAATGCGCGAGGATTGGGAGACTGCCTAATGCTGTCTCAAGTGTAGAACGTTGCCCTGTACCCTGCAGGCAAAGGTCCAGCTGTACTCAATGTCTGGATGAAAGGGGTCGCTGCGTTTGGTGCGAAGCGACTCAAGAGTGTTTCTCATTCTCCGTATACACTTCCGAATATCAGTTCGGTCTCTGCAGAGAATGGATGGATCAGGCAGGTCTGATGGGGATAACTTCTAGGTCTGGATCGACTCTGACAGGAATTGATCAATGCAAGAGCTGCGGGAGGCACGCGAACTGCTCCAGCTGTCTTCACTCTTTGAGTTGCGGCTGGTGTTACAGTCTGGAAAATCCTATCAGCGGGGTTTGCGTTCAGGGCGACTTTAACCAGCCCCATGTTAACTGCAGCGCCGCTATTAACGCCAGGCAAAATTCAACTCTGAAACCGGAAGATGCCGGCTGGGCCTATGCCCAGTGCCCTGACGTTGATGAATGTGATCTTGGGCTACACGACTGCCATCCTAATGCTGCTTGCACTAATACTCACGGGAGTTTCTCTTGCCAATGTAAAAGAGGATTTAATGGCGACGGGAGGGAAAACTGTACAAAGACTTGCTACGAGAAATGCGTTAACGGATACTGCAGCGAAGCTCCTGAATATAAGTGCGAATGCAACTTGGGATGGACTGGACCTGACTGCAGGACTAACTGCGGATGCTATAATCACTCCACTTGTATTCACGGGCCTGGAGTCTGCGACGAATGTCAGGATTGGACGATGGGGGAATACTGTGAAGAGTGCAAGGCTGGGAGCCACGGGAATGCAACTACTAGTTTAGGCTGCAGAAAATGCGACTGTAACGAGCACGGGGATAAAGAAAGCGGAGTTTGCGATCGTCAGACCGGGGTTTGCTTCTGTAGAGATAACACTAAGGAGGACAGATGCCATCAGTGTGAAATAGGATACTATGGAGACCCTAGGGACGGGGGAATGTGCTATTACGGATGTATGTCTAGGGGAATGCTCAGAGGAGAAGGAATCGGGAAACAGGGACTTGGCAGCAGACACGCGCAGGTTTCTATATGGGAAACTCAACTCGGAGGACCTCCGACGAGAGAATGTTTATGGATAGTTAGCCCCGAGTCTGGGTTATCTCCTGATGCAATGACACCTAATATTCAGAGTGTCATCCAATTCACTCTGCATGAAGATATCGACGTAAGTTGTCAGGAGAACAGTGTTTATGTCTACGATGGACTCCCGGACTTTGTGTCATCTACTTCTAGCCACCAGAGCCAACTTCTTGGTGTTTATTGCACAGAGAGCACCAACTATCCTGTCACCGTAGAAGCCAAGTCAGGATTTCTCACCGTGCACTATAAACAGCTCGACGACGTCGAGGGATTCAACGCTAGCTATGTAGTTATGACTTGCAACAACTGCCCTGAGAATAGGGAATGCAGACATGGAAATTGCCTCTGCAAGGCAGGATTTGTCGGCATTAATTGCGACGTTGAATTATGCCCAAACAATTGCACTGCTTCAAACAAACAAGGGATTTGCGACAAGGGATACGGACATTGCGTCTGTACTCCGGGATACGGAGGCAGGGATTGTTCGGTTAAAATAAAGGAAAATCAACTCGTTTTCACAGAGTTATTCAACTCGGAGTATCTAGCGGACAATCTCGACCATCTCAGGAAAACTTTGCCTAGATTTGGGCACAGCTTGGTAGCTGATAGAAGAGGTAGCCTCTGGATGTTCGGAGGGTATTCTTTGAGCCACGGTCCCCTGAATGATATCAGATTATTCGACACCAAGAACAACACTTGGATGCCAGTCACCGTCGAGTCAACATCCGAGGCGTCGATGCCCCAAGGAAGATACTTCCATGCCGCTGAGATCGTGCATAGTAGACAGCAGATTTATGTCTACGGAGGTCTTTCGATGAAGGAAGAAGGGGTTCAGGGACTTTCTAACAACACTCTAGACGACTTTTGGAAATTTAGTCTACAGAATCAAAGGTGGAGTCACGTCAAACAGGATATTAATAAAAAGGCACCCCCGCCTTTGGCTGGACACACTTTGACGCTCAGGAGAGACGGCGAATCTGAGAGTCTGATTCTTATCGGTGGATTCAGCCCGAAATATGGATACCTGGAAATAGTCTGGGAGTTTAATCTCGAGACTGATAACTGGGACACTATTAACACCACTGGAAATGGCCCGTTAGGAGTCTACGGACATTCTACAGTCTATCACTCAAGATCTGAGAGCTTTTACGTTTTCGGTGGATATACTTACTCCATAAACAGGACCTTCATATCCAACAAACTGTTCGCTCTGAATTACAAGACTCGTGTTTGGTCCGTTCTCCCGCCTTTCGACGACGATTTCACGGATGGAAACAGCCTGGTAAGCCACGCGTTTACTCCTCTCGAAATTCAGGGACAATATATTGATTTTTTTTTGCCTTTCAGCCTCAAGCTCGGTTCCTTCATTCTGCCGTAACGACCGACGAATACATGGTGATTTTTGGAGGCAGGCAGTATCCGAGAAATACAACCGACTCTCTCATAGCTTATCAATATTCTTGCAATCTGTGGATCAGACTAATCACCAAAGACATGGAGATCATCGGCACTCCACCTCCTCCGGCTTACGCTCATGCTATGACCCATGCAGACCCGGAAACTAACGCTATTTATGTAGTTGGTGGATTCGACGGAGGAATAAAGAGCCATGTTACGCTTATTAACATTCCCGAAGACCTTTGCAGCCTCTGGACAGACAAGGCCACTTGCCGAAAGTATTTCGGGTGCTCATTTTGCGCCGTTACCACTTTGACGGGGGAAAACGCTATGTATTGTTTTTCCAATGAGAATTTAGACAACAAAGAAGACAGGTTTGTTTAGATGAACGTTTATCGACAGGTCTTCTTTTTGTTTAGTTTCTATGGGAGTTCATAATCTTCTTTATTCAGGTGTGACGTAAACGTGACTCAGGCCCAGCGGTCAAACGGCATACTTTGCAATGCGGATTGGATGGCTACGAGGAAATGCGTCAACTTTAGAACCTGTACAGAGTGTCTCGCTCAGTGGCCCTATTTCAAGGATGATGAACCGGTATGCAAATGGTGCAGCAGTTGTTCAACAGGAACGTGTATTCCTTCCGGAAAGGACTGCGAAGAACAGAACAAATGCGGCCTGAGACAGCTATCGGTTACCGACGTTAATCAGTGCAAGGAACGGCGTTGTCCTGCTAGCGATTGCGAGAAGTGTAAAAGCCTGGGGAACTGTGTCTGGACCAGACAAGTTCTGAAGACTTGTTAGTATTTAGAATTTGAAGACTATTTTCAAGCGACGTAAATTTCTCGTAATATTTTATCGTACTTTTCTTCTTTCGATTATTTACCAGCTGCTATCGGACACAAAGTTACCGGCGAGCCACTTTACGATTGGAACTGTGTCTCCGAAGAAATTTTCGACCGATCTAGCATCAAGAGAAACTCGCCGCAGGCTCAATGCAACAGCAGATGTGGAGACCACAAAGATTGCGGAAGTTGTCTCAAAGGGACCGGAGCTGAGGGTGGATGGAGCGAATGTAGATGGTCTACGCAGCTGAATGAAGTACGCAGAGATCTAGTTTTAAGATTGAGGACCCAAAGCTACCAAATTCTGATCCAAAGGCTGAAATTATCTTCTTTTTCAGTGTATATCTCCTTCATACCAGCCTCTTTACTGTGCGGGCGGTGTATGCGGTTTGGTTCTTCGCGGCGCGGATTCTGACCACTGTCCAGAGCCCTGTGCAACTTTCAAACAGTGTAGTACTTGTCTTAAACACTCGCATTGCGGCTGGTGCTCTTTAGATGTACAAAACATTACTGGACAGGGAATATGCACCGAAGGGTCTCTCGAAGCACCTGCCGATCACCCGGCTGGTGGTACATGCAAGATGTTGTATTACCAGCTTTATCCAGCCCCCGAGACATGTAGGGGCCCAGTTTTTATCCCTCGAATGTCAAATTTTGAGAAGGAATTAGAAAGCTAAAAAATTATCTTCCCTTCTTTTCTCTTCCGCAGCTACTACACCTGTTATTCTACAACTGGTAGACTCCTCTGTAGAAGGATCCGAGAACACGACGATGAATTTATCCCCTGCAGCTCCCGCCCCAACCTTTTCATGGCACTATGTTCGATGCCCTCCTGAAAACGAATGCACAAATGGTCATCACACTTGCTCACCTCACAGCGAACAGTGCATGGATATGGACGAGGGGTTCAAATGTGACTGCGGATCCGGATACAAGAGAGAAAAGTACGCAGGGTTTGATTGTTTCGAGATAATTAAAGATAGTTTAGTTCTATATACTCTATTCTTCTGTTTTTTCTTTCTATTCTTACAGTACTTGGACTCTGAATGAGTTTGGAAGGTGTGTATACTAGGAAAAGAGTCAATTCTGTTTGGTCTTTTAACCAGAGAAACAGAAAACTCTTTCAACACCTTAATTTCTCTCTTCATTCATTTCCTTTATTGATTTCAGGAATATTTGTGTACCGGTTTGCTCCCAAGGCTGTGTCAGAGGTACTTGTGTCGAGCCCGACGTATGCAGATGTGATTTTGGATACGTGGGAGCTAACTGCTCTATACAATGCCAGTGTAATGGACACAGCAACTGTGCAGGACCGGACAAACTCGATGTCTGTCTAAAGTGCCACAATAACACCATGGGACCTCAGTGCCAAAAATGCTTGCCTTTGTTCGTAGGAAATCCTGCGGATAATGGGCAGTGCGAACCTTGCCTGGAGTATTGTAACTGGCACACACACGTCTGCATTAACGAAAGCATGACCGTTATTGTAAGTAAATTAAGGAAAAAGAAAGGGAATTGATGAGTCCGAAAGGAAATTAACGGTGATTTTTATTCTTTTCTGTATTTACAGGATCCTTCGGTGATTGAAAAAATGTCTCCTGAAATGCTCACGGAGGAATTGGTCGAGGGACCAATCGCTAAGGCGAGATGCGTCGAATGCAAGAATAATACCAGAGGAGAAAAGTGCGAGGAGTGTAATCACGGACATTTCAGAGGGACAGAAGACCTCAGAGATGTTTGTAGACCGTGAGTTTCAGTTTATGAGTTTTTAGATGATCGAAAATTCCGATTAGTTAATAAGTTTTATGAATTTATTACGGGTTTAGTTAGTTCATTAAATTTGAGCGGAAACTAACTTTTGTCATTGATTTTTTCAAACAGCTGCGAATGCCATGGTCACGGAGATACTTGCGATTCCGTTACGGGAGAGAAATGTAATTGTGGAAACAACACAGAGAGCGAACCCAACTGTCTCAGCGGTCCAATAAAAGGTCCTAATACTGGGGCAGCTCCGTGCTGGATGGTACAGTGCAGTAAATGCAGGGAGAATTACGCTGGTACTCCGACAATGGGACATCAATGCTACAAAACTGTTACCGTTGACAACAAAATGTGCTTTGATTCTAAGTTTATAGGTGAGTTGCGCACCCTGAAAGTTTAAGAACTGTTCAATTGTAGTAACAAAAAAGAAACAGGCCTGCTTTTACTATCTGCGGACCGATTAATCAAATTAAAACTCATCTAATGCCTGGTTTTTCTACTTGCGATCAATGAAATTATGTTCATTGCGCAGATATCTCGTTATTCGATAATCATTCATCATTTGTTACACAAGATCTGATCAGGAGGTATAATGTTTTCATAAAGAATTGTTCTTGTTGATTTGCACCATGCTATTATGTCCGGAGGATCACATGGTTTGTACGACTGTTTGTACTCATTTCTCTCTTATACCTCCATTAAGTCAATTTCAATGAAAAATTACATTTAATTGGACTAAATTAAGCCTAAGAATACCAGAAATATAGCTCTTAATACTCGACCTATTATTTCAGACGAGTGCAAAGTGAAACCCAAACCACTCAACCCGGGACAAACAGTTTTCTACATGGTACAGCCGAGGTTCATGAACGTTGACATTAGAGTTATGGTCGATGTCACGCAGGGAGCTTTGGACCTCTTTCTCAGCCCCAGGGATGACTCTTTTGTCGTCAGTTTGAACAGCTCTACAGGATACCAAGACGTGAGTTTGAGATAGATTTAGCCATGGAAAGATGAAGGAGATGGGATTAGCTTGATTCAGAGTCCTTCTTCATGCATTAATTCAATCAGAAGGAGTGAAACGAAAGGTTTATATCAATTTTCAATGATTAACAACGTTTTAAACCCGTTAGGTCGAACTAGACAAGCGTTTTAAATGGCGTAGCGACTACCACGACGACTGGCTGGAGAATCACCCTCACAATAAAATGCGTAAGGTAGAATTCCATCCCCAAGAATCATCCGTTTCGCAATCCAATGGCACAACAACGACTACAACGGAGAGCAGCTGGACGTCAGGAGCTCAGTATGTAGTGATAGAGCGTTACGCCGAGGGTTTAGCAACCTTTGTTACAATAGAGCAGCGAAATACGTTTCTAGTCATAAGGAATCTCACCAATAGACTTGTCCTGACATTGCCTCAAGACAAGCACGAGCTTGGTCAAACGAAATTCCACATTGCTTTAAGAGCCATAGATTCACCTAGCCCAGAGTTAAGCGGGAGAGCTGCTTACGGAATGATCTTCTTCAGACAGGATCAACTTCACATAGATCTGTTTGTTTTCTTTTCCGTATTCTTCTCCTGCTTTTTCCTGTTCCTTGCGGCTTGCGTCGTCGCTTGGAAGACCAAACAGGCAGCCGATATTAGGCGCGCCCGAAGAAGACACGTTGTAGAAATGTTACACATGGCTAAAAGGCCTTTTGCTTCAGCTACTATTTTATACGACAGAGATGGCAGCGGGTTTAGCCCTAGTTCTCCATTGAGAAAAGGTAGGCGTAATAAACAGATAAACTTTCACAGCGACGTCAGACCTGTGGCAGTCGAACCGACCGATGATGGAGTCGCTGCTGTAGCGACGGTTTTTATCAGACTTCCAGGTGGCAGACAGGCTCCGGTTAAACTCGCTTTAGGAAGTTCGCTCATTTTGTTAGCTCGCGTTCATCCTGTTAATGGAAGAGCGTTTTTAAGGCGCAGGAATAGCCATGCGCCGAATTGAGTGTTATATTTTTTTTTTAAAACCGTGAATCCGTCTTGTGATTAATTAATTAATCGATTAATTAATTCATTTTCTCTCTCTCTTTTTTTTATCATTGCGTCCTTATATATTTTTTATCCTTTGTGTATGTATTGTTAATATTTATGGTAATTGGCGATTGATTTGAAGCAATTTTTTATCAAATGATTTCACCATTTTTTTTTTAAACTCTTTTTAGAATCGGTGTCCCCAAATTTTTAGTCTTTTTGATCTGTATAGATTTGGTTTTTTCCTTTTTTTTTTTTTCAAAACTATTTTAGACAACTGAAAATACTCATTACATGGGAAAGGGGAAAGTTTATGTCCTCGAATTCGATTCTAAAGTCTTATTATTACATTTACATCACCCTATTTCGATTTTTTTTATATTTTTATCTAGAGCCTGGGGGGCAGGAAAGACTATTTGAAAATATTTTTTAAGACATTTATTAGCCAATTTTACTTTAAGATTAAGGAAAATTAACACATTATTTTTAAACGGCGTTTTTTTCATCACAGAAGTTGCATCTTTAGACTCTATAAGACGCTAATTATTTAAAGGTATACACGAAAATAATGTTCTTTAATTTGGAAAATTAATATGTCTGAAATCCACTTGATTTTTTTTCTACAACTTTTTCACCCAGGTATTGAATTTATACAACACTGTGGATCGTTGGATTGATAACTAGCAAATTAATGGTCATAAAAAAATTGAAAAAATTAAAAAATCAAAAAATATGCATTTTGAGAAGTAAAGCATTGGTTTTGGTTTCTCATTCGTGGTATTAACAATCATTATTATTATTTTTTTTATTTTCTAACAATTAGTAATCAGCAATATTGCAAAACTAATTATTATTATTCCTTTTTTTTTCTCAAGAGCTTATAATTTCTAAGTGACGTGTTCTTTTTTGTTTACTAGCAATTGAAATTAGGCCACAATTCTTTATGGCTTTTGCCAATTATTATTCGGTCTTTTTTTTTTTTTAGATTTACTTGTTTGATATCATTAACAAATTTGGACATTCCTATATTTGTAATATTGAATTCCGAAATCCCTCCTATAAATAGACTATATTATTGTTCGTTGTAATTATTCAATTAGGGACAAATTTTTACCATATATTATACCTATAGCAGCGATTCTTTCAGTATAGATAATATATGTATTATTATTATTATTTGTATTTTTATTATTATTATTATTATTATTATTATTATTATTATTATTATCATCATCATCATGCCATTAAACGAGGTGACTGTAAGTTTGTATATAAAGAGAGAAAGAAGAAGAAGAAGAAGAGTAGTGTATTAATCGCTGAATTGTATTAACAATTAGGTATTTTATAGAAGAGTAGAGATATCTATGCAAATGGCATGGTATATCAATTTTATATTAATCTTACAACTTTCTTTCATTTTATTTCTTACGTTATTGTTTTTTGTGGGTCTTTTTTTTTCTTCTCTTGTATCTAAGCACTGGGGTTTTTTTTTACACTATACCCAGATGAATATATCTATGAGTGGATTTTGTCTGTACTGCTTTTTTTTTTATATTTCTTTTTTTTTGTCATAGAATGATAAATTGGATAAATATTCCGAGTATTGAGCCAAAATGTGAAGATAATAGGAAAAAAAGAAAGAAAAAAAAATATGTGCAGGTATTGTTGCGATTAATTTTTTCGCTTTAACAAGAAATGAACGATAGCAGCGAAAGAAACGGAAAATAGTAATATAGAGGTAAAGTAAAATAAATAGATTGATTGTCTGGTAATATATATGTATATACTATACGTATGGTATATTAGGGAATGTGTAATCGTGTATCTTTTCATTAGGTAAATAATACGTGCTATAATAAATTATCGTGTAATACGTATTATAATAATTATACATAAAATGACAAATTAAATGAAAAGAAAACGAAGCATAAACAAAAATTTGTATAGGTATAATTAATATAAACTACTATGTATGTATAATCATGAATGTGAACGCAACAGTTTATTATTATTATTATTATTATTATTATTATATTATTATATTATTATAAATATATTTACAGTGTTTGTATTAATTATTTAGAAATAGGTGATGAAATTTAGCTCAAGGATCTCTCTCACTCTCTATATAGTATAAATACTATCTAGACGCGAAAAGTCCAATACAAATACAATATAATAATATAATAATATGGGATGTGTAAATACAAACGTATACATAATACGTATATATAATACATAAAAAGATAAAGAAAAAAAAAGTGAAAAACTAAAAACAGTGAGACAGACAGACAGATTGATATAGCGCAGCGTCTACACAATAATTTTTGTATAAAAGGGAAAAGGAAAGAAAGAAACAAACAAACAAAATTATAATAATAAAATGTATAATTAGTTTAATTTTCAATTATCATTAAGGCAGCTAAAATGAGAATTTATAGAAAATGACAACAAACAAAGTGAAAACGAGGGGAAAAAAATTACTTCTTATTGAATTCTAATATTCTCAAATCTGAATGAATACGCGTAGTTGAAGTGAGAATTTTGTCTGACAGAGAATCGTGTATTCGATGGTAACTACAAAAAAAAAAAAAAAGTTAAAAATCCGTCTAATTTTGTTTTGTTTTGTTTTAGTTTATTTTATTGTATTTTATTTTATTTTATCATCAATTCTATCGTTCTATTCTCGGGTTTTTGTCCATACAATACAAATATATATATATACATATATGTGTGTATATATGTATATGTATATGTATTTTATTTAATTAATATATTATACTTCTATCTATAAAAATTTCTGTTAATAAGCCACCTTCGTAGACTTTTAATACTATATGACTCGTCGTTACCCAAGAATACTCATTTGGTATACAAATAATGATAAATAAATAAATATATAAATATATACGTTACTACTACGGTGTAGATAAATAAAACTAAAATATGATATATGAACAATTTTTTTTTTTTTTTTTCTTCCAATAATATTGTACAAATACATGTTATTTTCTTTATTACAATTCTTTTTTTTTTTTTAATTTTTTTCTTCATAGTTTTCCTTTCTTTATTTTGTATATATTGTATTATTATTATTTTTCATTTTTTTTTTTCTTCTAAGTACATTTGTGCTGCAGTTATATTAATTCTGCATGATCTTTACCCATAAAGCGATATTTCGAAATGTAACTAACTATTATACCTTATATGTATACTAATCGCTAAATGGGTATCGATGAAAATGATATTATTATACCTATATCGCTGTAACTATATAACTAAGGTTGTGAATTGTCGAATCTCGTCGTAAAGAGTCATATGTGCTAAGGTAACGAGGGTTGTGCGATCGTATAATAGCAAAAAAAAAAGTGTATCTAAGACATGTTAATAAACGAGTATGAATACGAAAAAAAAAAAATACCTTTTTTTTTTCGTCAAATTCTATTAATCTCCTTTTCCATCGTTATATTTATTATCGAATGTTGAATAATTTCGATGGAAAATTTCATTAGTATTACATATTCATCCTCTTTTTATTTCGTATTATATATTGTAAGGTAGATATTATTCATTTTATATGAAATAAGTTTTAATTAAGCGAATAAAATAATTAAAGTATAGATAATCGTGTATTTAAAAAGAATCAATGACAGTACATTACATTTGAGTATAAAAATTAATTAAAATAGATGAAATTTGGGAATCCACGGGAAATCGATTAGCTTCTTCGCGTAGTACGACTCTTGCAACGAACACAGTTCGATCTACATCGACAACCTTTTCTGTTACATCGTATCCTTTTACCAGGCAATTCACTCTGTATTCTTGAGATCAATTGGCTCTTCATGTGCTTCATAAACTCCGAGGATCCACACTCCCTGTTTCGGGGAAGAGAGGATATAATTGAAACAAGAAGTTCCGAATTCGTTCGATGAGACGATTTCGGATTTTCAAAAACGCGAAGTTTAGAATATCAAAACTCCGAAAGTCTAGAACTCCGGAAGCCCATATATCCGAGACCCTCTTTACGGAAACCCATTTCATCTACTTTAATCGACAACTTCGTGATGTCATAAATAATTGATAAGGAAGAAGAAGATTGAGGCTCACGTGAAGACAGTGAAGTCTACTGATCTTGTAACGTGAAGAGAGATGAAGAAGAATGTCACTGCAACTATATAGCTGATCATAGCCACGGGGGATTTGTTGTTCATGACGATATCGATCCAGTTATTAAATCCCGTGATGGAAAGTATCTGAAGAATAGAATGAAGAAGTAAAGAACTATTATAAATTGATCTCGAAGAGAGAAAGAAAGAAAGAAGAAAAAAATGGGAATTTATTTACTGACAAGTAACTATCAAAAGAAAACCTTGCACAATGTCTTTGGTATGGTTGTAAGGATCAGGATATCGACCGGTGTCCATATACAGGCGACTGAAAATTCCAGTATAAATGCAGTGACCAAAAACTAAAACAACGAATACAACTGATCAAGGAACTATCCCACCTCCTTCAGTTTATTATATTTAATAAATAAAATCAGAAGAAGAGGTGTGTACCTCGTATAAAAACAACACCATTGGTCTCGGCTTTCTGAGAGACTGGGGAAACAGATTGAACCTTATTATGACCGTGTAGATCCCAGCTGCGAATAGAAAAGACGTGACTGGAGGTCCTGATAACAGTGGCTCACCATCATCATCTTCCATAGAATTTGCAAAGCAAGTTTGGAATATCGTTACTCCTACTGTGTTCAGGAGCAGAGCCCAGATCGTGAATAGAAGGGTAGCCATTGCCTCGTACACTTTTAAAACCACTTCGAACGGTTCATTATTATTATACCGAAGAGTTTAACGGTCAAAATTCATAATTTTTACCCCATGAAAACCTCCTCTGGCTTTTTTAATCGCATTGAAAGTTCGCTGTGTTCAGTAAGAGACGAACGACTTGAACTTTGACAACGTTTTTCATTTTTGCAACGATTGCTACGTCGGAGAGACGGTCTTCTTCATTCTGTGATAGATGCGGATTCTGCAGAGGTGTTAATCAAGCTAAAGACAAACTCTTGTTGTAAAAGTACACGTTTTATTCAGACAATTAAATATGGCATGATAACAAGGTAAAAATCTTCACAAAATACAATCACGATGAATTTAAACGATGTGGTTTCCGGCTTCCAAGGAGCTTCTGCAAGCTAATAACTGAGCGAACTATTTCCCATCGCTTCTTGACCCAATGGTGTAATAGCGCATCTCAGTGACCTCAGGATTTTCAAAACCTATTCTTTTCGGCTTCGAAAAAGCTCCGGATAAACTGCAGAAGAATATCGATAGTCCAGGAAAAATTTTGACGATCTAGTAGAGCGAAGGGATCGTGGCTTAGCTTAGGGCAGTTATCACTACTTTGACCAAGCCTCCAGGATCCCGTCCAAGGATTCGGTCGCATCGAGCATCCACACGAAGGACAATATCGCCATGCAAAATGTCATGTGAAATACTGCCGCGTCCTTTGCCATGTAGTAAGCCCAGTTTGCAAGAAAGGAGTAACGGCCAAGACCAACGTAAGAGTTGAACCACAATAACTGAGAAATAAAACAAATGGAAAAGAGGACAGACTTTATTCTCGGTCAAACTGGCCACTCAGAATACATTGTGAGATGCTCACCCATTTACTGGACTCCTGAGTGAGGCAGCAGATAACGTGGATGAGAGGAATCCAGACTGCACGAGTGGCCAGGTTTGTTATCAGTGCAGAAACCAGCATCTATGATCATTGTAATGAATTGAATTTGATCTCTGGCCATTTCGAGGTACCAATTAGTTAACTTTCGGTCTCTCACTTCGTAGACAAACATCAGCTGGCATGGTGGCTCCTTTAAGGACCTAGGCCATAGTTTGTATTCCGCGACTAGGCAGAGGACCGAAAATATGAACAGTATCGAAGCGTAGGATGGATCGAACGGGGCGTTTTCTTCGTCTGTGCAAAGACCGATCACACATATCTGTCGGATGTGGGTGTACATCCCCGTACCGACTACGGCTATCCAGTGGGGATTTACCAACTCCAAAGCGTCCTTTACGGAGTCCATGATCGCCGATCTGTTACTGAGTATTTCGGACGGTCGGGTTTTCTTATTCTATTTTGAAAACTAACAGAGGAGAGCTCCGCTTAACCGGGGCTCGAACTGACCTGACTAATTTCTGGGGGACGATTCATTAAGCAGAAAAATAACCCCTAGCGAAATTGGAAACTATGACGTAAATTTGAAGGGAGGACATACTGCGAAACAATCTACGCTATGATACTGAACGTTCATTTTTGGACCATCAATTGTTACACGTTGTCAAGAGGGTATCCCAACGCTGAGCCCTTTTTAAAGGGGCGTCAAATAAGGGCTATGATTCGCGAATTCATTGAGGTTTTGAAGAAACTGGCAAATTTTTTACTCGAATTATTAACAACGCTGTATAAACCTCTCGCGTATTTTATTACAGCCTTCGCACCCGAAACTTCCCACTTGATAAAGTGAATCAGAAAGAAGTGGGTTACGCTTTAGGGATACAGAATGTGTAGCAGGCTGATTGTCAGTCACTGGCTAATGGAATTTCCTTGTTTATTGTCGAGTGTTGTATTCCGCGGACTAGGGGTGGTTGGCTCGAATTATTTCCCGATACATAAATTTCTTTCTCTCCTCATTTTTCGAGTCAAACCCGCAAACGACTTGGGCATAATTATAGCCACTGTATAAGAAGAGAAAAAACACTGAATTCTTTCACTCCCCGATCTTCCAGGGTGGAAATAAATGTTGTGAATTCCTTAGCATTCCTTATACCTTAGACCACTGCAATCGTTCATTCTCACCCTTCCAAGCGATAAAATGTGGGTGTAGAAAAGACAGATGGGTGGCCGAGGGTAGAAACGTTATCTGACCGTGATACATAATGCATTACATTTCCCGATGAGGTGTATGTGGCACTGGCTTAAAAAACCCTGGAACGGAAATGGCAACGTTTTATAGAAACTGGAGGTGAGAAGATTTCTCAGGATTTCTTTTCCCCTTCCTTTCCATTTTTTTATACATATTTCATCCAAATTCTTGAGCCTCTGACGGTACAGCCTTTGATCTACGATGGCCATTTCTCTGTATGGCTGGTCTCGTGACTTGGCAAATCCGCGATCTTCTATCGCAGATAACTGCGTGACAGTGTAATTCTAACTTGTGGAATCTGTTCGGGATACACAAAGGAGTCAGTAGACCATGAAGGAGCAGGAAATTAACCAGCAAAGCTATACTGGGGGCTAAATCGAAGCCTGGTAAAGACAACCCGCCATATACAAAGCCGGATATCAGTCACATCGTCAAACATATCGTCATAATTATTATACAAGCCTCGTTAACAGATTCATTAAGAATGAATACCTCAGAGGTAAAGCTAAGGCAAGGATATGGTATAAAAGACCAGGCATTCGTTATCCGTGGATTAGAAGAAGAGGAAGAAGAAGAAGTTCTTCGCCTACTCTCTTTCGCACGATTTAACGATCACTGTGAAATAAAGGTTGAGAATCCCCATGGGAACTGATGTATAAAGTCAAAATAAAGTGCTAGGAATGAGCGAGGCCCCGATTATCCGAAGTAGAGAGAACTCGACGTAGCCATGGAGACGGCACAGAGACTTTTCCAGGTCTAAACCACCCTCTGGCCTCCCAGTGCCCTAAGCAATTCTATACTGAGACCCACTCTACCACATCTACTTGAACAAAGTCGCGGAACTAGAATGGGGAAAATCTTTTTCTTTCTTCTTAAGGAATGGAAAAATGCGTCAGTTCGGTCTCTGCTTCTTTTCTCTCCAAGGGTTTCGGAACAATCCATGAAATCGCTGTTCAATATCAATTAGGAATTTAATACTCGGTATAAAAATTACTCTGATTTTTCAACCTCGATTTGCAAATCTTAACAGGAAATCGAGCCACAGCTCTTCGGGGAATACTCTGCGAGTTCACGAAAGTCTGGTTCTTCTGACTTGTTGCTATATGTAACCAGGAAAACCTGCGGTTTATCGAATAAGAAATTTACTCCCATATCTGCAGTGCAGGCAATTGCGTAAAGCATTATTATGCATACCTATAATCGAGGCTTGAAATAAACATATATATGTATAAACATATATGTTATAGTATATGAGCGATCGTTGCAGCTCAGATGTGATAGATAATTAAAAACAGAAAATGAAAGTTTATGCGGTGCTAATATATTCTCTTTTGGCCTCATTGTGAGTCAAGGTTACTCATGCTCAACGTATCTAAGTCGAACTGCGCTGCAATCTCGCATCGGTATATGAAGTCCTTTGAATTTGCACTAGGACGATGCGTTTTATCGAATTTGTTGTTAAATTTCCCTAGCAATTCTCGATCCTTGAATCATTCGAACGGTTTTATTATATCCTCTTCTTTTTTCAATCAGCACTCGAAAGCCCTTAAGCCCAAACCAGCTACCCTCTTCGAGGGTGATCCAAGTTTCACTTGAATTCCTAATTGGGCTTGACTCCCCTATGAATGGGGGGTCTTGATTTCCTTCATTTCATTCATTTCCAACCGGATCTGGTGCACGAGAAACGCTCAGATGGGGACCTTTGCGAATTGACAGGGGAATTCTCGCGTATATCTATGTTGACATTCATTTCATGTGTAGCTTGTAGATCACACCAGTCAAGGTCCACCTATATCGATAAATCGGTGTTTACAATTCCCTTCTATTCCCTACAGCTAAAATCCATTCGATCCATTCTTTTACAGCGATCAGAACTTAATCGAATTTCATACTAGATCACTTTCTGAATTCTATCACGAGCATACTTAACACCGTCTTTTCTCTGTATTGTCGCTTATTACAACGCCCTATATATCGAAGGTCGATTCAGCGTAGGTTCAGTCAAGATCGGAATCTCGTTAAATAGACCTCGTCTAATCATTCCACCTTCACTATTCCATCGTATCTGGTATAACACCGGCGAAAATATGCGTCATATACATTTTCCATTGCAACCTCGCGGAATCGCGACACTACTGTAGTATAACATAACATAACTTTGATCTTATCTCTTCGATTTTAATATTGCCTCATACGAAGTCGAGCTACGTGAAAAGTTCTGATAAAAATGAAAAGAAATCTTCGCGAACATCATTATTGCACATTTTGGGATCAAGAAAGTGAAGGGAAATTGATTCCTTTTTTTTTTCTGTACACGATTATTGATCAATTAACAAACTGTTACACTTGGTATATACATGGGTTTGCGAAATCGTTGCCTCGGCAGTCGGTTTAACGTCGTTATTCCTGGTCCCATGGGAGTTGGGATCTCAGAACGGTCGTTAACTCGATTAGTTGAATCCTGAATCCTTCCATGGAACTCGTAACGAGATTTAGCCAAGTATCCAACAAGTTCGTCGCTCTACCGTGTTCCAAAGTTTCTATTTGCTCAGGAACAGGAAAGGAAATTGAAGGCAAGGTGGGGTGAGGCAAGGCCTCTTTTAGCAACTAACCAATCGAATTCAAATTTGAATGAGCGACTAATTATTATTCAAAGAGTAAAAAATTGAGAACACTGAAAGTCGACAAGGGATCATATTTTATTCTTTATATCAGACGTGAGTGTAAACTCGAAAGCGTAGGATGGAGAAGGATTTCGGTGTAGCTGAGGACGAGAAAAAGGATAGAAGAAAGAGAAAGAAAAATGCGAAGAGGGAGCGGAAGAAATTCTGTCGAAACTATATCCGTTCTGACGAAGGTAATCATCCTCGATACTGAAGGCGATTCAGGGAATCGCGGGATAAAGTTCGATGATATTGCGAAGACTTTTTCTCAATCCTATTAATAGGACTTAAAAAAATATAAAATTTAGAAAATATGATTGATTTTATAAATTGATTGCAAAATTTTTGTCTCGAATTTTGCAGACAGTATTTCTAAGTCATCGACGATACGTATTGTGTTTCCTTATTTCTGATATTTATGGAGGAAAAATCTTTTCTCGATAGGTAGAAGCGATCAGAGGGGAAAAGGGCGAGGGTGCAGTAGAGGGGATACATAAAGCTCGGGGTACGATGAATTCGCGACACTTGCTCGCGGGCTCTCGTTCAGCCAACACCCACGTACCAGGGACTTTGAGAGATATAAGAAACGTGCTTCAAGGCAGACAGCATATCTGTTGAAATCGACCCGGTTCACTGATATTCCAGAAGCAATTTATATCCGACAGGTATGTGTGCTTGGATTACAAAATTCGGGATTAATTCGCGATTTTTATACGGGGACAAAAACCGCGATATCTTAGTTAACGGAAACCGTAGGAATAGTTTCAAACAAGTATTTCAAAGCGGAGAGAACGGGCTTTCCGAACATCATTCGTTCGTATTTTTACGATTTTTCCTTTCGTCTACATCCAGCTTAGAAAATTGTTGCTTCTTGTGTTTTTCATAATTTCATTCAAGCGCTTATAGATTTTCCAAAAATGACGTTAGGCGAATTTTTCACAGGGAGTATTTTTGAGAAAAAGAACAAGCTTTGTGTCACTTACTTCAAAATCGTTCTCCCATTGATTTTCGCAAAGTTATGCGGATTAGAATGCGATCTTAAATCCCTATACGGTTCCCTTTCCACGTTGGCTTCTTAACCACATTCATTTCGAAGTACTACCACATCGTTCTGGCAGCTAAGAATGACTATCAACAGCTCTATAGCGTACTTGACTTGTTGACACATAATTACAAACAAACATAGATATTCAGAGTGTCGAGCTGAGCAGTTCTTCCTCGAGGCGAAGTTCTAGACTCTGTAACTTCGTGGGAAGAGATGTGATTTTTTTTCAAGCAAAGTACCTCGAAGCTTGTTCTTTCTACTCCAAAACGCGTCTTTGAACTCTTCTCTACGATTTTTATTCGCTAAGTTATCCCAGTTTTAGTCCCACTGGTAAAATCGAAAAAGTGATCTCGAATCTTTGCACAGTACTGTATCTGTGTAGTTGCATTAGGCAATAGCTGGTGTTGAGTCACTTGCATGAATTGTTGCAATGGCAAAAAAACGAGAATAGGTATTCACCGTTCTCCAGTATAGTAGAAAGCTAAAGTCGTCGAAAATTTCTGACCACACTTCCCAGCGACTTATACTTTCGTAGGTACTTAAAAGTGATGACCTGTTTACCTGATCGCGTCGATCATATACAGGCCTCAAGTCAGTTCTTGACGCTCTATTTCATAACAAATTAGATTTTAATTTATTTACATAGAAATCCAAAAAAATTCACTCTTCAAGGCCTCAGAAATTCCTTACACGATCCTTCCCAAATCGATTTTCAATTTTCCACGTAAAACAAGGCGATTATCAATTTACGTCACGCCACGGGATTCCCCGTTTCGACAACCTGTTCCCAACACTATTTCCGCGAACCTCGGTCTTACGAGGAATCCGTTCCTGAAAATCCCCGACCTGTTGCGGGAACGAGAAACTTTCGATGACGAAACTCGTGAATTATTTCAGCGATAATTATTGATTCCAAAAAATCTTTGGCATGTAAAACCCCCCATTAAAATTGGGAACAAATTTCGTTACACTGTAAAAGACTCAAGTATACGAAAATTTGTTGATAATAAAAAAAATAAACATAAATTTCTACCAGCCGACTCGTTGGTCCCAAAAAATTAAACGTCAACTACGACATGTATTACAGAACATATGTAATATCCGAAGGAGAGACACTTCTCTGAATGGTTTAATAGAGCGAGCAATTTATCGTAATCGTTTGAAGAGGTGGTAAAATGAACGGCACAAGTATCACACGTTCGTCTTCATCACATATAGGATATATATGTCAGAGTGTGTGTGAATAGCATAGAAGGAAAAATTCGTATAAATCATTGAGCAGGAGATAAAAAATGGTCGATATTATTTTCCATAACGTTTATATTTTTACGTTTTTAACAGAAATAATCCTGAGCCATGGATCCGAACGGGTTTAAAGATTTCGCTGCCGAAATGGCAAGCTTTATAACAAACTACCTAGAGAACATCAGAGACAGGTGAGTTGGAGGGACAAATGATTGTAATTTATTTAATGGAAAAAAAAATGTAACGTGGTAGCCAACTCGGGTCATTAAAGTGGTTAAAGGTTCCTGTCGGGTTTCGAGAACTGGAGAAAGGAGATTTGCGGATAACTTATTATATAGCCTTGAATCAAAACGTGCGATCGACACTAGGTCTGCTTTCGCGTACCTCTACCTCTGTCCCGTCGTCATAGGTATATACACGCTCCAATTACCACTTAGCATTTCTTCATTGTTAACCATCTCGAAATAATTTGTTTATTAAGCAAGTGGTGAGACGGAAATTCGGGTATGACATCATTTCAGAAAAACTTCAGGCTTAATCATATTCTCCTATATACTCTTCAAGTTCGATGATCTTCCCGGTTGACGAGCATATCGACATTTTATCTCCATAATGGGAATTGCGAACGTACATAATAATTATTATACTCTCGGTTGACACATTACATTTTTCTCTTTTCTCTTACCAGCAGATTCTGAAATACCATATATCAAACGATTTTACTGTCAGCTTCCCTGATGTGCCGCGAATGATACCTATGAATAATTAATACCTGGGACGACGATAGCGATACTTTACTCCGAAAATTTACACCACATGTCTATTTTTTTTTTCTTTTTTTTAGGCAGGTTTTGTCTACCGTAGAACCTGGGTATATGAAGCCTTTGCTGCCCAACGAGGCACCGCAATCACCAGAAAATTGGCAAGACGTTATGGCCGATATAGAGAGAGTGATCATGCCTGGGGTAAAGAGATCCTCCTTTCATTTTCTCTATTGGATTATTATTATCCGATTTTTTTTTTCGAGGCCGAATCTCATTGTAAAATGTGTTTTTTTAACCAGGTAACTCACTGGCACAGTCCAAGATTTCACGCTTATTTTCCTACGGCACAGTCCTATCCAGCGATCGTGGCCGATATGTTGAGCGGTGCTATAGCCTGCATCGGTTTCACATGGGTAATTAATACACGACTATGATAAGTTACAAAATAGGAAAAATCGAGGCTCAGTAAAAGCATCAAACGGTGAAAATTTCGTATTTCAAAATCACCGACTCACAGTTTTTAATCGCCAATTTGAAAACAGTTCTAAGCCCTCTAAACGTCCCTTCGCAGATCGCTAGTCCAGCGTGCACCGAATTAGAGGTAGTCATGCTCGACTGGTTGGGAAAGATGCTGGACTTACCTCCAGCGTTTTTATCATCGAGTGGCGGGAAAGGCGGGGGTGTAATCCAGGTGATAATTTTATACCCGATTCTATCCCTAAAGATCAATTCGGAACACTCATTTCCTTATTGATTTTCCGTTTCTGATTGACTCCAGGGCACTGCGAGCGAAGCTACTCTGGTTGCGCTTCTTGGAGCAAAGGCCAAGATGATCCAACGAGTGAAAGAGCAGCATCCCGAGTGGACAGATAACGAGATTGTGGGAAAACTCGTCGCCTATGGTTCCTGTGAGTTAAATGAAATCTTTTTTCAATCATTTCCTCCGAACCTAGCCGCCTCTTTTCTCCTGGCTCGACTATCTCAATCTCTTTCTTCTCATTATTATTCTGTAAAGTAATTTCCAATCTTGGGTTAAACGCTGGGTTGATCCCTGGGGGTAATTCCATCAAATAATTTCACAGGGCGCATTGTTCGTCGTCCTTTGATGCGACGGTAAGTAAGTAAGCGTCCCTTTATAGCTCGTGTCAATGGAAAGGGGATGATGAAACGACCAGGCTGAGAGAGACGTAGGGTCGTTCGTTTTCCCAGCACTCTCTATCATCGAGCACTTTACTACCATGGCAACCCGTAATAACCACTCAATTTCACCCCATACCTCTCACCCACCCCTATTTCCACTCGAGTCTCTGTACTCCACACCCTCTACATCACGGCAATTGACACTGGTCCGTACTATGCATATACATTATACGCTTTCACAAAAGCCGATCCACTAGTTGGCGAATATCGTGGAAAATACGGATTCCCAATCCTTCTATTCTCTTCTACAATAATGATCATGCGCTAATTTCCCCAGAGACATTTCGCGAGCATTTTCATTACCAAGCCTGAGCTATCCCACTATGAATAATGACAGAGAGTGCTTATGCGTGGCAGTAATTGAATTTCCTGTTTTTTAAATTTTTATTCAATTTTTATTCTTTCGCAAAGGTCAAGCTCATAGTTCGGTCGAACGTGCTGGACTTCTTGGAGGAGTTAAATTCAGGCTACTGGATGTCGATGACAAGTATAAACTCAGAGGTGATACTCTGGCTGATGCCATTCGCGAAGATAAGGAAAAAGGACTCATTCCATTCTACGTGAGTATGAGAATCGCTCTATTTTACAAAATTCTGCAACGTTTCGCCTCCCGATTTTTTGTAATTTCATTACCTCACACACTCAGTCATAGTCCACCCTTATTTCTCTCATATTTCATCAAAAATTACGATAATTCAGGTCGTAGCAACCCTGGGGACAACTTGCTCCTGCGCTTTCGATCGCCTGGACGAAATCGGCGCAGTTACAACCCGGGAATCGGTCTGGCTGCACGTTGACGCCGCATATGCAGGTGGGTGGCCCTTGATCCCTCTATTTTCAAACCGGGTTTCAGGTTTCGGATTTTGAACTTTTACCCAGATTTCAGAACCTTCCAAACGATCGACAAAAAAATTTTACAGGATTTTCTACAAAACTTTCAAGTGTTTCTCCGCTTTTTACCATTTTCAGGATCCGCTTTCATCTGCCCCGAATTTCGCTATCTAATGAAAGGCATCGAGAGGGCAGATTCCTTCAATTTCAACCCCCACAAATGGATGCTGGTTAACTTCGACTGCTCTGCTATGTGGCTCAAAGATCCTACCTACGTTGTCAACGCTTTCAACGTCGATCCTCTATACCTGAAGCACGACGCGCATGGTTCACTTCCGGATTACCGAGTAAGCAGCCTTTTTTATTTCCATCTTCATCATCATTTTTCCAATTCTTTCTCATCCTTCGATGTCTTTACAGCACTGGCAAATACCGTTAGGCCGAAGATTCCGGGCCTTGAAGCTTTGGTTCGTTCTACGTCTCTACGGCGTACAAAATCTCCAGAAATACATTCGATCCCACGTCTCTCAGGCCCACGAATTCGAAGCCCTGGTTCTATCCGATACACGCTTCGAAGTTGTCGCCGAAGTTATACTCGGACTTGTTTGCTTCAGGCTGAAGGTGAGAATTCGACTTCTGCTATAAACCAAAGATCAGTTATTTTCGCATCGTACCTACTTCACTTTCACAAAAATTTGGTACTACCCACTGAGACCTTCTCCTGCTACCTGTTCACGACCCTGTCCTAGTTTCCCCATCCACGTTACCTCTGTCCGTCGATATTTATCGCGTGAGAAATTTTTATAGACTTTCGACAATTTTGTATTTTTTTATTTTATCCTTTTTCCGTCCGAAATTTTTTCTATTTTTTGGTGAGATGATTTTTGTTGATTATATCGTGGCGTTTATATTGACAGGCTTCGAATGACGTGAACGAGGCTTTCCTAAAGCGGATAAACGGTGCCGGAGTCATCCATCTCGTACCTTCCAAGATAAACGACACTTATTTCTTGAGATTCGCGATATGTTCGCGATTCAGCGAGAGTTCGGACATCAAGAACTCTTGGAAGGAGATAAAACTACGCGCTGAAGAGATCCTTGCCGAACAACCGAACTCCAAGTGATGGCGGGCTCAGATAGTTCGTGGTTGCAGAGCCCTGGTTCCACCCACAACTTGCAACCAGTCCTAGGTTCATTTTTATTTATTTATTATCAAAGATAGAAAGAAAGAAAGAAGGAAAGAAAAAATTATGAAAAATTAAGAACAAATTTTCTCCAATAGTTTATAGTCACGAATTTCAACGCGGTTTATAAATCGCTGTTAACGATCCCCCTCGAACTAATTAAAAACGTTATTTATTTTACGTCTAAAAGACGTGGGTAATAAAAATAATCCCTACAGGTAAATGTTCTCTGTGTAATTGTACGAGTATAATATAACTATATGTGAGAATTTAATTCCAAGATGATTTTTGTTTAGGTAAAATCATCGATAGTTATTAATATATGTATTAGTAGTTGATTATAAATGATAAGGACATACGCGACTCGTTGAAAAAAGAGAGAAGAGAGAAAGATAAAAGAAATATATAAAAATATATTACAATAGCACTGCAGAATTTTGACAATAATGATAAAAGCTCTGTAAAACGTATGATATATAACTATATGAGCGCGATATAGTCCTGAATGTAATTTTTTATCATTAATTTATAAAAATTTTCCTGAGTATTATCTATCGAATGAAATATGAGATAGATGAAAAAGTACGAAGTTACCTGACTAGTTGATTTATACCTAGGGGGCGAATTATTGTATACACATATGTAATGCAAAAGACGAAATATCAATCGTGGGACCAACTCGTACGGAAGGGACGTAATTTTTATTTTTTAATCCAAATCGTTCTATTTTAAGCTTCTAAATTTATTTGAATATTTAACTGCCTGTGTTCAGGTATATTCATCGCATTGTTTATAAAAAAAAAAACGCTCTAATTTATATATTAATCATATATCGTGTGTTATTATTGATATTTACACGTCGGTTATGAAAACACCGATATTGTTTCATCCGTAATTATAATACTATATATGTAAATTATACACATAATATTTCATTCAAATATAATATTTATTGTTATCGTGTTAAACTATCGATACGAATATACGAATCTTCGCTCACCCCCGAATCCCTAGCTCGAAATACTCGTAGAAGAGGGTTCTCTATTCTGGATAGGGATCGGGTAAGGTAGTAAAAATATGTTCACCCTTTTTTTAAACTTTATTTTATTATAGTTTAATTTAGATTTACATTATCTATAATAACATACGGACAAAACTACACATGGTTGCACCCTGCTCTCCCAGTTTTTTCCTTTTTTTTCCATCCTCTTTAATCTTCACACAACATCTTTTACTCAGACACTACAAAGACCCAAAATTCAGGGGCAGGACTGCTTGCTCAATGTGGCTGTAGCCGGTCTGGGTGGACCTCCGTACCTAAAACCCAAAAAAAAAAAACACCAATGTAACACCGAATAAACTCCAAAATCAATTTCCCCATATCCCACCTCTTCGTCAATTGTATGATGCGTTCTGCTTCCCTAATTCCACTCAGTCTTGCCCCATGCACGGTGCTATAGTGTCCAGGGATTGTGGCCTCTCCAGCGAATAGTAAGATGGGTGGAAGCGGGTCACAAGTACCTATGGAAATCGGGAATATACGGTTTAAATCAACCCTCCGATCGTCGTTCATTATTTCGCAATGTACTTGGGATCGGGCTGGCCAAATCACACTGGTGTCCAACGGTGCTTTCCATCGCCATATAGCTGTAAGATCCAGCAAAGTGCTGATCCATGCACCACTTACTCCGCAATAAATTCACGGGATAAGGCAAGGTCGGGTCTCCGGTGAATTGGCGGAGAACTCGGGTTATCGATTCCACCACTTCTTCGTCCGAGCATAATTCCATGTCGGAAGCTTCTCGGCCACAGACCCAGGCGCAGAGAACGTGCTGTGAACTTGTCAGCTCTTCGATGTTGCAAATTCCTGAAAGAAATCCACTTTTCTTGTGACTAAGTCCATTTTTTTCCGCCCCTATTATCTTCCACGTCACATTTTTCCCATGTTGGATAGACACGGGTTCTGTGGATGGCCTAGACCCACCTTTTACCCAGTCGCAACGATCCGAAAGTTCGTCGGCAGACCAGGCCAGTCTGATACCACCTTCTCTCCAGGCCCAGAAAGGCCTCGTATATTCGAGAAATATTTTGTTAACATGTCCATAGCCCAGTTTGCAAATGGCCTCAACTTTTTCGGCCGGTAAACCGGGGCAGAATAATTTGTCATGTTGGTTTTTCAATACGCCCAATGATACTGTGACGACAACGTAGTCTGCGGGGAATTCTTCGCCGTCGCAACACTTGACGATTGCTCTAGGAGAGGAGCCGGTGATTCCACCCCATCGTACGCAACTTACCGGCTTGCAATACCGCAGTGAACAACTTGGGAGGTCTCTTAACAACGGTGCTAAAACACCAACGTAGCCCAAGGGAACGCGGATGTTTCCACCTGGGATTTCGATGTAACTTCCAAATTGATCGGCGGAAACTAACGAGAGATCTTCGCCGCATCTACAACGCACGCAATTCGTCATTCCGTACATTACTCGAGCAGCGTCGTACCTGGAGAAGAGAAAGAAGAAGGGGAAATACGTGGTAAAATCACCCTTGTTCACGTTTTAGTCATTCACCGTTGTTCTTCGGGGAAATTGTGAAGTTCCTGCTGTATTCTCAGGCCCATAAAATTCAGCAGAGTTCCATGAGCACGGCCGCATCCTAAAGAGAAAAGCGTCGATGCTTGCTGCTCGATTTGTCTGAAGGTGTGATAGGCCGTTATGCTGACTGGGAGATCTATCGCGCGACCATCACTCGTGCAGAAAAGACCTCTGCTAGGATCTGGCCTGAACAGTGGCGGCTTTAATAGACCTTCTTGTGCTGCCAGGGTGAAGATTGGATTCGCAACACATCCACCCTCGATCCAGGTCGCACCCATCTCTGCCACAACGTCACCGAGCCAACAGGAATGGATCCGTCCACCTGGTCTAGAATTGTCATATTATTCCGGCTCCGATTTGGTCTGTTGCGGAATCCGGTCCTGTCGAGATTGCAGATTGAAAGGGATGCAATCTTTGGTAAATTTGAATCTGGAATCTTCGCAAACGGGATTCGGCAACTCGTTTTTATTCACTGCAGGACTATAATTCCTAAAAATAATGATCACCGATCCGTTGCTTCAAGTATGGTGAAGTTCTGCAAGCCACATTGAATCAAACGATGTGCAGCGGACAGTCCAGCCATTCCTCCACCAATTATTACTACTGTTGGTTCTGGCTTCGATGGATCCAACATGCACGGGTCCAGCTGACAGGAATCGAATTTTGCTACCTTGACACATGGTGGTAAGTTTTTTTCCGAATTACCGGCTTTCTTGTCTAGTGAAAATAATCTACTGGGACAAAAATATCGGCGATGTTTTTTTACACGCAATTATTTTTTGTTTCAGTTCCGGTTCAGATAGTTCAACTTGCCTTGCGATTAGTCGTCTGAACCTCCAGCTAGGAATTTGAGCCTTTGTCAAGAGCATCTGGTCGGATGCGGTTCGACTTAACTGGTGAATTTTTCATTTATGTAAATGTCTGGTTATGAGTATTCAATTTTGATGTTCAACGTGTCACAGTATTTATTGTTAATAGAAACGTTGCTAAGAGAATATGTCTACTCTGCAAGCTCGTGTTCATTGTTCGTTCAACATCAGAGCCAACTCTTTGATGTAATATTCAACGTTGTATGGATTTCGCAGAGGTTCTACCATGGTGAAATAGTTCGCCCACGCACTAGAGATGTGAGAAGTTCGAATAAATGCATTTTCGACTAGTTTTTTGAGTCGTACTTTATCAGTTTTGCCTTTAAGATCTCGTTTACTTATTGTTAAACCACAGTACTATTTTTCTGAACTTTTACTACTTCGTAAATCAAAGAGAATAATAAATATTTATTAACAGTATTTTCTGGATTTTTCACCCTTCACATCCTTCCCTTATAAGTATTATCCTCCTCGTCTTTTTAATTATTGATACTAGCGTTTTTCGGAGTTAGACCAATTTTAACTCGAAAAATTTTAGCTCCTGGTATCAGGAGAACATCTGACCCAAGGAGGTGTTCCGAAATTTTGGATATGTGTATAGATATAGGCATTCATACGTGTCTTCATGCACGTCTTTCTATATATTCATTTATACTAGCGTTTTTCGGAGTTAGACTAATTTTAACTCGAAAAATTTCTGCTCCTGGTATCAGGAGAACATCTGACCCAAGGAGGTGTTCCGAAATTTTGGATATGTGTATAGATAAAGGCATTCGTACGTGTCTTCATGCACGTCTTTCTATATATTCATTTATACTAGCGTTTTTCGGAGTTAGACTAATTTTAACTCGAAAAATTTCTGCTCCTGGTATCAGGAGAACATCTGACCCAAGGAGGTGTTCCGAAATTTTGGATATGTGTATAGATATAGGCATTCATACGTGTCTTCATGCACGTCTTTCTATATATTCATTTATACTAGCGTTTTTCGGAGTTAGACTAATTTTAACTCGAAAAATTTCTGCTCCTGGTATCAGGAGAACATCTGACCTAAGGAGGTGTTCCGAAATTTTGGATATGTGTATAGATATAGGCATGCATACGTGTCTTCATGCACGTCTTTCTATATATTCATTTATACTAGCGTTTTTCGGAGTTAGACTAATTTTAACTCGAAAAATTTCTGCTCCTGGTATCAGGAGAACATCTGACCCAAGGAGGTGTTCCGAAATTTTGGATATGTGTATAGATAAAGGCATTCGTACGTGTCTTCATGCACGTCTTTCTATATATTCATTTATACTAGCGTTTTTCGGAGTTAGACTAATTTTAACTCGAAAAATTTCTGCTCCTGGTATCAGGAGAACATCTGACCCAAGGAGGTGTTCCGAAATTTTGGATATGTGTATAGATATAGGCATTCATACGTGTCTTCATGCACGTCTTTCTATATATTCATTTATACTAGCGTTTTTCGGAGTTAGACTAATTTTAACTCGAAAAATTTCTGCTCCTGGTATCAGGAGAACATCTGACCTAAGGAGGTGTTCCGAAATTTTGGATATGTGTATAGATATAGGCATGCATACGTGTCTTCATGCACGTCTTTCTATATATTCATTTATACTAGCGTTTTTCGGAGTTAGACTAATTTTAACTCGAAAAATTTCTGCTCCTGGTATCAGGAGAACATCTGACCCAAGGAGGTGTTCCGAAATTTTGGATATGTGTATAGATAAAGGCATTCGTACGTGTCTTCATGCACGTCTTTCTATATATTCATTTATACTAGCGTTTTTCGGAGTTAGACTAATTTTAACTCGAAAAATTTTTGCTCCTGGTATCAGGAGAACATCTGACCTAAGGAGGTGTTCCGAAATTTTGGATATGTGTATAGATATAGGCATTCATACGTGTCTTCATGCACGTCTTTCTATATATTCATTTATACTAGCGTTTTTCGGAGTTAGACTAATTTTAACTCGAAAAATTTCTGCTCCTGGTATCAGGAGAACATCTGACCTAAGGAGGTGTTCCGAAATTTTGGATATGTGTATAGATATAGGCATGCATACGTGTCTTCATGCACGTCTTTCTATATATTCATTTATACTAGCGTTTTTCGGAGTTAGACTAATTTTAACTCGAAAAATTTCTGCTCCTGGTATCAGGAGAACATCTGACCCAAGGAGGTGTTCCGAAATTTTGGATATGTGTATAGATAAAGGCATTCGTACGTGTCTTCATGCACGTCTTTCTATATATTCATTTATACTAGCGTTTTTCGGAGTTAGACTAATTTTAACTCGAAAAATTTTTGCTCCTGGTATCAGGAGAACATCTGACCTAAGGAGGTGTTCCGAAATTTTGGATATGTGTATAGATATAGGCATTCATACGTGTCTTCATGCACGTCTTTCTATATATTCATTTATACTAGCGTTTTTCGGAGTTAGACTAATTTTAACTCGAAAAATTTTTGCTCCTGGTATCAGGAGAACATCTGACCCAAGGAGGTGTTCCGAAATTTTGGATATGTGTATAGATATAGGCATGCATACGTGTCTTCATGCACGTCTTTCTATATATTCATTTATACTAGCGTTTTTCGGAGTTAGACTAATTTTAACTCGAAAAATTTCTGCTCCTGGTATCAGGAGAACATCTGACCCAAGGAGGTGTTCCGAAATTTTGGATATGTGTATAGATATAGGCATTCATACGTGTCTTCATGCACGTCTTTCTATATATTCATTTATACTAGTGTTTTTCGGAGTTAGACTAATTTTAACTCGAAAAATTTCTGCTCCTGGTATCAGGAGAACATCTGACCCAAGGAGGTGTTCCGAAATTTTGGATATGTGTATAGATAAAGGCATTCGTACGTGTCTTCATGCACGTCTTTCTATATATTCATTTATACTAGCGTTTTTCGGAGTTAGACTAATTTTAACTCGAAAAATTTCTGCTCCTGGTATCAGGAGAACATCTGACCCAAGGAGGTGTTCCGAAATTTTGGATATGTGTATAGATATAGGCATTCATACGTGTCTTCATGCACGTCTTTCTATATATTCATTTATACTAGCGTTTTTCGGAGTTAGACTAATTTTAACTCGAAAAATTTCTGCTCCTGGTATCAGGAGAACATCTGACCTAAGGAGGTGTTCCGAAATTTTGGATATGTGTATAGATATAGGCATTCATACGTGTCTTCATGCACGTCTTTCTATATATTCATTTATACTAGTGTTTTTCGGAGTTAGACTAATTTTAACTCGAAAAATTTCTGCTCCTGGTATCAGGAGAACATCTGACCCAAGGAGGTGTTCCGAAATTTTGGATATGTGTATAGATATAGGCATTCATACGTGTCTTCATGCACGTCTTTCTATATATTCATTTATACTAGCGTTTTTCGGAGTTAGACTAATTTTAACTCGAAAAATTTCTGCTCCTGGTATCAGGAGAACATCTGACCTAAGGAGGTGTTCCGAAATTTTGGATATGTGTATAGATATAGGCATTCATACGTGTCTTCATGCACGTCTTTCTATATATTCATTTATACTAGTGTTTTTCGGAGTTAGACTAATTTTAACTCGAAAAATTTCTGCTCCTGGTATCAGGAGAACATCTGACCCAAGGAGGTGTTCCGAAGTTTTGGATATGTGTATAGATATAGGCATGCATACGTGTCTTCATGCACGTCTTTCTATATATTCATTTATACTACCGTTTTTCGGAGTTAGACTAATTTTAACTCGAAAAATTTCTGCTCCTGGTATCAGGAGAACATCTTACCCAAGGAGGTGTTTCGAAATTTTGGATATGTGTATAGATATAGGCATTCATACGTGTCTTCATGCACGTCTTTCTACCTATATATTTATTCATACTACCGTTTTTCAGAGTTAAACCTTTCGCTTATTGGAAATAAAGAGTCGGAGGGAGAGGATAATGGAAATTAAAGAAGCAATCGATTATTGGTACATCGGGGAATTTATTGCTAAATCATTGATACAATATTACTGACTATCAAAATTATGTATACAATATGTAATTGTTTCCTAAAAATAAATTACTATCTATCGCAATTGATGGAGTCTCTTCATTTGCTTTCTAGCATACGAGTTATAATAATATAAATCATGACTACGTATTTCTACAATATACTCGTTGGACAATTTCTCTGCGTTCGTAGCATTTCTATTACGACACCTGTCAGAGTCATTTTTCGTTGACGCAATACCCATACGCACTCTTTGACGCCACGACGGCCACTGACCCCGCGACAGGTGCCTGCACCCAAGGTCGTTGCTCGGCCTTGCCCGGCTATCCCCACTAACGGGGTCTGAAATGGTATTGCCATCTCGCGATCAAATTGCCGAACTACTCTTGCCACACCCATCAGTATGTCTTACCTTACGTGTGCCATATGAGTGTCGGTATCGTAGTTCTCAACTTGTCTAGTAGATAACAGTAGCATTTCTCGCCCGGTCGGTACCAGGAGATGCGATCCCAGAAAGGCATGCGGGCTGCGTATGTCAGGCGCGCTGATGCTGCGGCCAAAGTAGTTCGTCAGTTCGACCGCGAGATGGCTATACCATTTTGCACCCCGTGTGCCATCCGATGCGGCAACGACGGCTTTGAAATAATGAATATCATTAAAGCTTGCGGGTCAATGATCAGTAAATAAATAATACATTTTCAAGAATTGATTATGATCAATTTTATTATCACTTGATGACTAGATAATAATATAAAGATCCGTAATAACTGGTTTCTTGATTAAATTGTAAACCACACCAATATAAATTGGCATGGGATTGATGATCCTGTTCTTAAAAATTAAATATGTCGATATCGCCGCTTCGCTCATTCAAGCCCCACACTTCTATAATACACCCTGCGCGATTGGGACGTGTCAATTTTTGCAATTTTTACTCTACATATCTTTTCTTTTTTTTTCAAGTTTTAGATTTTACAAATAATTATTGAATGTATTGAAATATCAAGAATTGTTTTCATCTCAAACGACTTCTTTACAGGTGCACGCAGGCAGCTTTTACGATCCGTTATTGAATTTAATTATCCTTTTCATATTCTGCAACTTATATAATTATATATAATAATATATATTATATACCTATATAGTTCATACTTCAGTTATTTCTTTTTCATCTTGTGCACACCGTCATAAATTATACCGAATATACCTTGGTATACGTAGTAGTACATACATGCATACTTAAATACAATTACTATATAATTATGGCTTGTGCGCGTTGCCCTGCTACTTCCATCGTTATATTCATTAGGTTTCTCTTAGGTTTTTCTTTAAGTTTTTTTTTTTTAAACATTTAATCAAAAAATCTTTACGGACGTACTTACGGTGTAGATTTAAAAGAAATCGACCCCCTCGTCAACGGGAATTAATAACATAGTTATAGATGTTATCAAATCATGTTTATTAAAAAATAAACGTCAGATATTAATTGAACAATTGTTTAATTAATTAATTCCTTTCCTCGAAAAGATCGATTTGTCTATCTACACACTAAAAATTTTCACATACAGAGACAATTTTACTCGCTGCAGTATAGGTACGTATATTAAGCTCTGATAGCCCAACTAAAACTATACATATACATTATTGGAATAAAATCTAATCTCACCTCTATTTACAATATTCATATTCATATTTATGTTATTAAATCCCTAGGCGTGACGTACGTTAAGCGTGGTAGACAAAATTCCGTAACGCGACGGAAAGAGCACCGTTCTCTACCATTGTAATTGGAAATATATGAATTTTGAATTTCATTCAATCACAGTATTAGAATTTCTTCCATTCTCTTCCTTTTTTCTCCGTATGGTCTCTGGTTATAAAAATTGACGAAAATTATTTCCACCAATAGAGAAGGGTGCTCTCAGACTTAGTGACTATACATACGACACAGTAATCCTAAAATCTAGAAATATTAAATCTATATAATAATAGCAATAATAATAATATAATAATAATAATAATAATATCGTAACGTGAAACAAAGAATTGTACATAAATATATACATATATATATATATGTGTATATATATACATATGTATATATCTACGTTTACAGCTGCTGTTCTTGTTGGTTTTTGTTATATTTATAGTTGTGTATGTTCGTGTATACTTATAATATAATATAATATAATAAATAATAGTTTATTATATGCTATTTTATGTATATATATAATTATTTGATGGAGAGGTTGAATGTGTTTTATTTTATGTTTTAATACAATTAATGCGATGATTCGGATACCCGGATACGCGACACGGTCTTCATTGATCGTTATAATATAGTTATATATAAGGAAATATTTAACTATATATCTCTTATATATTCTTCTTATTCTTCTCTATTATCATTAGTTGTTAGTTTTTTTCTGCTGGTTTTCTCTTTTGTTTTTTTTTTTGCAACGAATTATACGTGATATTAATTTATCAAATATAAATCGAAATTTTGATAAGAAACAAAAAAAAGAAAAAAAAAAAAAAAAAACAGCAATGGTTCTTTCCTTTTTTTCTTTTTCTTCTTCTTTTAAGCCATCTTCTTAGCTTTACTATTGATCAGAGAATTTCATCGTCTTGAAGTAATTTGGGGGGTTATGTGGCGTAATGGGGATGATGGTGAGGATGAGGCGGTGGTTCACCGAGCCAGGAATCCGGCGATGGAGGAAAATCGGGATACCCAACACCGCCACCACCTCCGCCACCGCCACTAGACTCGTTACTCAAATCCGAGGCTGGACCAGGCACCATACCTCCGGGTCCTCCTTGAAAAACAAAAAGAAAAAAGAAAGATACATTAATAAATAAATAAATAATTAATCAAAAACAAGAAAGAAAAAAATTGGAAGAAATCGATCGGTTTTTTTATTTTTTTTACGAACGATTTGGGAAGAAACGAGACTTGGAAAAAGTATTTTTGGTAAGAAGGGTACTTCTCGTCATCTTGAAGTATTTTTTTTTTTTACCAAAACCAACGATTGAGAGAAAATATAGAAGAGAAAATGATTGGAAAACTTGAAAATTTAATCTGTTATGAATTTTCTAATTTTCTTTGATTTCTCTTTGGCTCACCTAGACTCGTGTAGACCGATAGTCCGGCATCTGGAGGGTAGGGAAATTGTGGTGGCAACGAAGGCGATCTGGAAGCGGATAGATAAGGTGGTGTCGTACCCCCGAGGTATCCTCTGGGTGGTCCACCGCCTCCTCCACCACCGTTACCACCAGGACTAGCACCTTCGCCATCCATACCCATGTTAACGACTGTTCCATAGCTGTCGTTACTCAAATCTGTAAATAGAAAATAAGTAAAATAAAATGAAAATGAAATGAGATAAAATTTTGCATTATTCGCTAATTTATAGATATCGCGTGAATTTAGGATTCTTTTTTCTCTGTTTTTTTTCTCCAACGTTTATCAGACGCGTGCCTCTATGATATGATGTGAATAGGTGAATTGTGAAAAGGCTATCGGTTACTCGTCCAGCTTGCGTTAAAATCATCTGCTGTCCACGATCGTGTAGGGTAGATATAACGCAACGTTAGCTGTAACCCAGACTATGCGTATAATACGTATCTAGGTATAACGATCGACATGGAGGGGTAGATGATCAGACGATTCCCACTTCCCCGAATGATAATTAACATTTAGTAGAGGATACATGTATGTATGAAAGCCGGGGTTGAAGTTCCGAATTTTTCAAGTTCCGAATTCGTATTAAATACCGAATGAATATACATGCGTGAGTTTAAAATTTAGGAGTTTTGGGATTTCGGATCATCAGTCTAGAAATTTTGAACCTCTGGTGTCCTTCGTTTCAAATTATTTCAAATCGGCTATCTAGACTTTCGGGGAAATATCCTTTCCAAAAAAATGTGAGTCGGTTATATTCAAATTCGGAATTTTTACCGTTCAGGACTTTTAAAATTCGGAATACGTTCGTGTATGGGGGAAATAGAGAACCCTTATTTGGACATAACAGCTTGTTATCGATCATCAGGGGCATCAATTGCGACTAGCGTATGAGGAGAAATACGTATGCGTACGTAGATACGTATAGGTATATAGAGAGAGGGCGAAAACAAATATGAGAGAAAAAAAGGAAAAATAACGTATGTGGTTGTGCAGTCGTAGCTTACACCAGCATCCCCTACCTCGATAAATAAATCAAGTTACTTTTTTATTCGCTTTTCTGCACCCAAATACCCACATACCCAGTAGGATCTGTTTCAACATATGTCGAAAGTCGCAAATGGATCAGAAAGAACAAAATTTTCAAATTGTATGAATTAAATAAAAAGAAGAAGAAGACTATCGAATCTTGCGGTTTTTTTTTTTTCTTTTCCAATTTCCTTTTCCGTACTTATCCTCAAAATTAAGAATTCATAGAATCTGTCAGAAAATTAGCAGCCAAAAAAAACGAGAGAAAAAAAAGAAACCTTCACAATTTTTCTCACTAAATTTATACACAAAAATAAAAATGATTGATAATTGAGTTTACGGAGACACGTACTAATTCATCTTCTTCACAGATAAAAAAATTCTACATAGATATATCGGCCACCGTAACGTAAGATACGATCGCGAATTACGTTTATGGTACATCGCACCTACTAGGGTGAAAAGCGCGCACTACGTATGTACATACATATAAACAGAATGACTATAATTAATTCATACGGTATGAAACATAATGTTGTAGACTGCTCTTTAACGACAGGTAAAATGATCCTGGTTTACCTACGTAACATACATACTATTACGTATGTATATACCCCCATTTCGCAATCTAAGCACTGCCGAAAATCTCCGCATTTAGTGGCCCGGGAAACCTGCAGGCTTCTTTAATATTTTATTCAGGTACCTATACATGCACTTGAAATACAAAAAAAAGAAGCTGAGAGCCTCGCATTAGGGCCGCGCGATGATAAAAATGATAAATTTTCGCTGATTTTTTATTTTTATTTTTTGGTTTTTAAATTATTTGTTTTTTTATTTTTTGCACTCACCGTGATGACTGAAACTCGAGTCCATATCAACCTTGAGTTCATCCTTGTCCAGTAGCTTATCGTGACGTGGGGAATGGCCACCTCCGCTACCGCCTTTCATACTGCGGAAGTACTGTGACCATCGAGTTCTACCGGCGTCCTTTTTCAACCTTTTTTCTTTCGCTCTTCTGTCGATAGAAAACAAAAAAGAAGAAGAATTGAAAAATTGAAAAATATCCCTTCGATACCGTAAAATTGAATCGAAATCTAATTTCTGAAAATCTCCAGTGAAAACCGAAGTATTGTAATTCAATTTTCAGATCGATCCTTATTCTTCAACGTTGAAATTTTTTTCGCTAATCAACAAAAACTGCGGATGAAAAAATCCTTCCATACGGGAATAGAAGACCATTAAAAGAATGAATTTGAGAATTTTTTCCAGTGCGAATCGTCTTCGAAAATAAAAAATAAAAAATGGTACTACATTTATTTAGATCTCGTTCATCTCGAGAGAAAGACGTTGTTTCACCAGCTCTTGGCTGGACCCTATGTTATATCGTAGCCTCGTAAGGTTTCTATGAAACCTTATTCTACGAGTAGAGGTATAGTTGGGGAACTACCTCACTCCTTTTCCGATTGCAAGAACAACCGCATAAAGTTCTACGGATACGTATGTACCTATATATTTCATTCGAAGGGCTGAACGGTGAAATAAAAATTCGAAAGACATAAAACGAGACTGAAAAAAAATAAGAATACGAAGATTCAATTATTACAGATTAATGAATCAACGAACCTGTTCTGGAACCAAACTTGAACAACGCGCATATCCAGCCCGGTGTCTTGAGAAAGTTGTTCTCTAACGTGCCGCGCCGGTTTCGGACTGTTGTTGTAGGCCAATTTCAAAGTCTCTAATTGTTTCGCGGTTATCGTTGTCCTGGGCCGTTTGTTGGGTTGATCACCGTCTATGCTGCCGCCGTCCGCGAGTTCTGAAATTTGGAATAAACGCGAATAAATAAACGAGAAAAGAAAAAAAATGAGAAATGGGAGTTATAAGGAAATTGAACGAAATTTTGAAAGGATACTGACCTTTGGCCTTCGCCTGTTCGTAGTCCGGTTTACAGACCAACTTCCGATCTTCCATAAGGTAGAATTCGTCGCCGGTGTCCAGTTGCCGCGAGCAAAGAGCGCAGGAGAAACATGTCAGATGGTAGACGAGCTCCTGTGCCCTGCGGACAACCTGGGACGGTGCTAATCCCTGTCCGCAGCCAGCACACTTCGTTCCGAAACGCCTGCCACACCAACAACACACAACACCTTCACATTACATTCGCACATTGTTTTAATCAGGATGAAGAATACGGGAATTAAAAGAGACGTGATATTCGCGTACGAAATTTTTACCGATTTAATGCGAAATACCAAAATTTTAGGATTGGGGTCCGATTTTCGTATCTAAAAGACGCAGACGGATAGATTTTTGGAAAGAGTATTTACCCGATACTTTTTGGAAGAAAAAGTCGGAAGTCATCGATTGTAGTGGATGAGAATGAAACGAATTATTCTTGGTATTCGCATCCTGAGAAATAGATCGAAATTTTCCGATCTTTGGGCTTTCGGGTTCCCGGACTTTCGGAGCTTTAATATTCTAAACTTCGAAGTTTTTGAAAATTCTAAATCGTGTCAAAAAAATTCGGAACTTCGATCCAGCCCCCGCTCTACTCATATTCAAAACACGAATTGATAGTGTCTTACGTAGAATAATGATAAGTAGAGCCGCGGTGCAGAGCCAGATATACACGTATCTTCAGAATCACGCTGCGGGGTAGAATCGATAACGTCTCGAAGGATTTTTCCACCCCCAAATACAAGAAGTAGAGAGAAAGAGATAGAGGTAGAGAGAATAATGACATATATATTTACACGTGAGGATAATAGTATGAGTATGAGTTGATGCTTACTTGAAAAAATCGTCCTTGCAAAATACGTGACCATTTCTTGCAAAACACTTGTCGGTCAGACGTGCGCCACAGTCACGACACGTGAGACATCTCGCGTGCCAACACCTCTCCAATACCCTTAGAATATAACGGTCTAAAATTGCCTCCTGGCAACCACCGCATTTCGGTATCGAAGCTGAAAAAATTCAAAAAGAAAAAAAAAATTCAATCAACGTCACGTTAAATTATTACACGAAATTTCTCACACCGTCAATTTATCAACTCACACAAAAAAACGTCCGGCAAATTACCGGGTAGTCTTAATTCAGGTGTATTTTGATCTAAGGGATGAACGATCCTCGGATTATTGTTCAAAATATTGTTGTTGTTATTGTTATTATTATTGTGATGATTATGAGATTCAGGGCTGCTTTGCGGCGGGGTGAGAACCTCCCCGCGTCCACTGTAGATTCCACCCAACGGTATGATTTCGCAACCCAACATTTTATTTCACGATTTTTTCTATTCTGTTTTTTTTTTTTTGGTTTTTGTTTTTTTTTTTGCGATCAATTCTTAACGAGGATCTCCGGATTTGCACATGGATTCCCGAACCATTATCACTCTTATAGATATTACACGGAAACAAAAAAAAATGAAATGAAAAGGAATGGGAGGGTGAGGAATGAACGTATAGAAAATGAAGAAAAAAAAAAAAAAACTACCGCTATGGGGGGGTTGAAGTTTAGTTTTAACCAACGAACGAGTTTATCACTGCTTGACGTTCACCGTCAGACTGAGCTTACGAGGGTTAGTTGTGCGCACGTGTTGTCCAGAGTTGGTGGGGTTGGGGGAAAATTTTCTATTCACCACGCCCCGCGATACTACCCTTACACGATCTATTTTCTCATTTGTCGAGGTACAACAGGGTAGCCGCCCTTAGAATGGCGCAAGGGGTCCTTTACCGAGGAGACGAAGAGACGAAGAGAGAAGCTTACGTATTTTTATTTTTTTTTATTTTTTTCCCTCTTTCCTATTTTTTTCTTTTTTTTTTTTTCTTCTTTTCGCATAGATACGCGGGTGTAAGACGCGAGAATAGTGAAGGAAATTGAAAGAGGGGATGAATTAGGAACCAGCGACGACGCCTCGTTTGATACATTCGTAATACGAACTGTGAGGGACCCGATACTCTTTCTTTCCGGTAGTTTGGCTCAACTTAACCGGAAGTTCTCCGGAATTACTGGACAATCATTCGTTACCAGTTTTTCTTTAATTTTTTTCTTGCTTCTCGAGTACTTTTTTCAACTGCGAACAAAATTCGTTGAACATTTATACCCCATAGAGCGAACGATCGTCTTTAGAGACGACTCGGGTATCACGGTTCAAAAAATTTCGCACGAGATTCCAGATTTTTACGAATTTTTGCGACAAAAAAAAAAACAAAAGAGAAAATATGAATTTGTTTTCCATTTTTCTTTCCCTTATATTCTTTTCTAAACGATACTCGAACCAGAGACCTAACGTTTCCAGATTCTCGAACCGAAAACCAGGAAAATCGTTTTCGGCGATGATGCAAAACCGTCGAAGTTCTTAATCGTCGTACGACGATAAGTCACCTCAGTCGTAGATCGTCACAGTCCTATAGTTTTCTAGTAATAAGTACGTATTGTCTCGTTTTCAAAATCCCGAACCCTTATCTCGAACCCATCCCGTATCTGTCGGTGATTTTTGAACCGTGCGGTTACGAGCGTTATTGTTTAAAATATCCAGCAATCAACTACGGCTATCCTATACGAGTATATTTCTAGGAGAATTGCCGGGTACACGGTTACAGTATACAGGTAGGTATGACATAAAATACAATAGAAAAGAATACAATACGACCCATTGATATACCTGCCAGCTACCTTCATGAGCGAAATATGTGCATAAGTATAAACGTCGACACGCACCCTCGCCTTCGAGAAATTTAGAACCAAGGGAAGAAAGAATAAAGAAAAAAAAAATTAATGTACTTATACCTGAAGAAATTTCAGGAATTTTCGTTTTGGCTAACGATTTTTTTTTTCTTTTCGCCTTCGTTCGGCTAGAGAATTGGAAATTTATATACCTAGATGAGTATACCTTGCCAAATTGACGTGTATGGCTTGTTGGTATGATTTATTAGCGAAGCCAGTGTCCGGGAATTTCGGATACCTTTTCGAACCCTTTTTATACTCGTCTACTCACACAACTGTCACAACATCTCTTTATTTTCGATATTTCACCAAAATATCGTAAACGGTATTTTATACAGAAATAAAATTTCGCCACGAGGCCGAAAGTCCTATTGTTCAAAACGTCACGGTTACATTTTTGACTGACGGCTTACATTGTGAGAGGCACGAGGTAAACAGTTCTCGGCTCATATAGTTCGTCTCCCGTATTTCTTACAGGTACGACGACGGAGTTACGTATATATTCAGTATATTATATACCATATATAAAAACACGTATATGACGAATTTTCTTCGAAACGCAATGAAAGAAAAATGAAAGAAGAAAAAAAAACGAAAAATGACTATCTAAAAATTTCTTCCGGTTGTATATATACGTACAGTTTTTCGCACTTTTTTTTTCCCTCATTTCTTCTTTCTTCGAGAATTCGAAAAGAAACGAGAAAAAAAAAACCTTGCGAGAATATGAGAAACGGAGAAGTTAATAGAGACCGGGGGTGGGATTCGGGATGGAGTTTATATAGTTCGTCTACGTTCTATACGGGGATTCTCCCCTTTATATTATAGTCCAACCACTCGCTCGCTTCCTTCTAGGTATATACATATACGCATGTATTCACGTATAACGCCGTCGGCAAGTCATATATATATATATGTACTATATATTATATATATATTATATATATATATACATATATATATAGGTATATATGTATACTTGTATACGCGGGGTTATACGCGATGTAAATGAATTTCTAAGCTTCCCCGCGGGATACCGAACCCACTTCGCGGCTTCTTCTTTCTTTTTCTCTTCCTCTTCTTTCTCTTCTTATTCTTCTTCTTATTCTTCTCAAAGTACGGAAAGACAGGGACTAGGGATGAAGAGAAATTTCATCCTAGGACGAGATCCCTTCCTTTTATAATATCGTTCTATATATGGGTTTCAATCGCGTAATATACCATCTATATACCTAAGTATATACGATAGATACTATAATTGATATCCGATAAACGAATTAATGAATCGATTCTTAACTCGTTGATATATTTTATTTTGGGTAGATTTGTGAAGGAAAAAATTTATAAAAAAAGAAAGAAAATTTGAAGAAAGTGAAAATTTGTGATTTTTAAACGCCTGTATATATTTATAGGTATATATATATATATATATATATATATATATATATATATATATATATATATATATATATATGTGTAATTTTTACGGAATTTTATGTTAGTATTATATATGCATTGTGCGTATATGCAAAACGTACGCGGTACCACATCTGTTGGGTATCAGGACGTTGGGGTAGCGACGTCAGGTGGAAAATTTTATGTTCTTTTTCCCGGCTCCACGGTGCGTTAAGCTTTATGCTGCACCAACCTGAACCAAAAGCCGAATATATGTGTATACATACACCTATGCGTGTATACGTACGTATGTATACCTATGTATGGATAAATTGCATTGACAGAAATCAACGGATCGTTTCATTGCCGGTGATTTTATATGCATATGCGAGAAAAAAAGAAAGAAAATTATTATGCAGATGGTTTGATTTCCGAGTACATTCATTCATAGTAGGTAATTTATCTCCCACGCAACATCAACGATTTTTCGTATACCTAAGAATTCGGTGTATTCGGCATCGCATGTTATCAAAAAAGAGGAAAAACGGAAAAAGCGAATCGAAAAGCTGTGAGAAAAAGAATCTGTATCGTTTTTCTTCGATACTCATACCTATAATAATCGCTCCAATCCGATTCCTCAGTTTCTTGAATCTAGAAATTTGGATCAAAGAAAGAAAGAAGAAAAGAGAAAATCGCAAAGAGAGCAAAGAGACTGGAATACATCCGTGTGAAATTAATTTCATCACATTTTTATTTTTTTATTTTTATTTTGGCAAAGGTGAAAAATAAGGAAAGGAGGTTCTTCTCTTCTCGACTCCTTTTTTTTCCATAAGCTATACTACAGGTCGGTACATACATGTATATATGTATATAGGAATATTTTTATCGGGTGACTCGAAACACGCCCACGGTGACTCGCGTCGTCGTAAAAAGCATCACCGCGGGAGCTCGTCGCCTAGGGGGACCTCGAGAAGAACGGAATAGCCGGGGAATTGGAATGGGTTGTGAGCCGGTAGCTGAGGGCTTTGGGCTTGAAGCTGGGGGTTTGGCGGCTAGGGGCTAGGGGCTAGGGGCTAGGGGCTGGGGGTTGGTAGTTGGGAGTCGGGGGTGCCTTGAGCTCGACAAATTATGACATTTATTTTTTATTCTTGTCTTGTAGCTATATAGTCTCTCGCCTATTCTTTTCTCTTCTCCTCTCTTCTTTTCTCCGCAACTATTCAGAAACGAGCCGAGAAAATATCGTTTAAATACACATATTTCATCTATACAACGCGTACGATGGGATAATTTTTCTTTTTCATTCATTTATTTTACTATAGAAAAAGCAATTTATAATAATTAAAATTTCACAGACTAGAAGTAAAAGAATAAAAATAATAAAAGAATGAAATAATACATGAATATATAAAATCAATAGGTATATATTATAAAAAAATATATATACATATGTGTGTGTGTATGATATTTTTCGGTCTATGAATTAAGGGTTCCCCCTTAAGTTCGTCTTGAACTAGCTTTTGGCAATTCCATTCGATTCCATTCCATTCCATTCCATTCCATTCGTGCCAAATGTTGCCTTATGCCAAATAAGGGAAGGTAATAGATTTTTATTCTACTGGATGATAAATAGCTATTCATCTGTATAAATCTATATGTATATCCATAGGCTGGCTAACCATATGCGTAAACGGTAGCTGCGCTACTTTGCACGCATTTGAATATATTATATATATTGTATATACCATATCATAGCTTTTATTATGCGCATAGATATACGTATTAAGAAAAAAGTTTTAAAAAATCACGTATCAATGAAAATCGATAGCGATTTTTTTTTTTTTCTATACCTAGAGAACCGTTTTATCACTAAACATATAATATCAAGTATATAATATGGGTGTATAAAACTAATGGTAAGAAAAGAAAAAAAAAGAAAAAATTATCGTCAATTAAACGAGTGTCTTTAATTAGAAACGATATTTAGGGTCTCGTGACAAGTATATACTTAGTAGAATAATAATTACACCGTAGGCAGGCTATATTATGTGACTAATATAATTACGATATCCTCACGCCATGAGTTAATTCGATAATAATTTGATCAGAAACCAGTTTAACTGAAATTCAATGGAGTGTGATAAGATCTGTCGATAATTAACGATGTACTGCCGAGGTATGTAGGCATGTATCCAATTATCCCGAAGATAATTACCTAGTTAATAACTATTCAACACACGTCACTCGACACCTTATTCTATACTCGTATACCTGATCCCTTCTCATACGAGGCTCGGTAGAAGTTCCGAATCCGTTTGAGACGATTTCCGATATTCAAAAACGCCGAAGTTTGGAAAATTAAAACTCCGAAAGTCCAGACCCCCGGGAAAACCCAAAGATCCAAAAATTTCGGTCCATTTCTCCGGATGTGGAGACAAAAAATAGTTCATTCTGATCGAGACTCTTTTTACGGAAACCCATTTTCATCTTTAGCTTTCGGAATTTTGAACCTCCGGTGTTTTTCGTTCCGAAGTTTTTCCCAGGAAGAAAGGGAAGATACCTTTTCTAAAAACTGTGAATTGTTAATATCCAAAAATTCGGATTTTGGAACTTTCGGAACTTTAGCCCGGCCCCAAAAATTCCCGATCTACCTATTTCGGAAAAAATTTTACTCCGACAGCTGGTGATAAAATCCTTGGGTGCAGGGGAAAGGTATAATAAAAATCAAGCACGTTGCCAAAAATTGTTCAAACAAGTATAAAATTCGCTAAACAACTTGCCCACAGAAGTGACTAATATGTGGACGCGGAGTTTTTGATGGGGTGGCTGCAACAGATACAACAATACACCACGGCACTGCACTGGCTGTAGAGGTGAAGATCACCCCGCCACGTACCTAAGTACATTCACCCATATATCACGTATGAATACATTCATGGGTGTAGCAAAGTGTTTTCTGGTACCCATACCCGTACGTATACCATATACCAGTGCAGCAGCGGGGAATAAGAACCTTGAATCAACGACTGCTATATATATATATGTATGGGGATGGGGATGGGGTAAAACGCAGGGACGTGGTATTACCCCTGCTCTTTGTTAGCCGAAGCTTTCATGGAGCAAGTGACACTGGCTTAGATTGCTTACGATAAAACCTAATAACGAGATTCTGGCTCTGGTCAATAAAGCGCATCGTACAGTTTTCTGTCTGGTCCCATAAGTCAGACTCTTTCATGGGTTTTCCAGACTCCGTTTCCACGATCGATTCAAATTCGTTATTCGAAGCGTGACAATTTCTCAATTTTCGAGTTTATGAATTATTAACCCAAATTTGAATTATGAATTCAAATTTCGGGGAGGCCATTGACCCCTGGTTCATCAGGAGCACGCGCGTTCTCCGATGTTTCGCGATTAGTCGGTGTTATTCAGCGTGAAAGATGACGTTGGAATCGACGTTCGTGCCGGTCGTTCATAAATTTGCAAATTTTCTAATTACGAGATAAACTAGCGATAGAATGGAGCTTTTTAATTCTGAATTCTGCCACGTATGTCGTTCGTGAGTGAAAATTGTCAGCATGAAACGCCTCGCCGTATAGATTAGAACGTTTAGCTAGTACATTAAGGAAATTGCGTATATACGGTACACGTGGGGTCGCAGACTGGGTTTAGTGGGGTGCATTAACACGACCTGACTACTACACCCTGCACCCGCGGTATGCGTAAATGTGTATACATAAAAAGCGGAAAATAAAGTGCGTGAATAAACGAGCGATAAATAATTCCACTGCTCGTCGCAATTAATGAAATTGATGAATTGAATTTTTTTTACATTTTATATGCTTTGATTTACAAAACGTATGAATAACTAGATATTATATAGTATATAGGGACGCAGATGTTAGATTTGACAGGAATTATGTATGTTATTAATTTTTGTGACGTAAGAAATGAATATTCGGAATGGGGGGAAAGAGAGAGGCTCGAATGACTGCATAAAAATTAATTGTTTCCGGTATAGAATAAAAACTCAATCAAAGTACGTACGAAATTGACCTACTGGCCGGAAATCACGGGCCAAGAGGTCGTCGACGGACACTTGGGTTGCGGTTCCGATTCGACGGTTCAATAAATTGCTATTCGGTCCAAGTGTTACGTTGTATGAAAAAAAAATAAAAATTTTGATAAAATAGGAGAAAAAAGAAGAAGATATTTTCAAGTAGTATATACATATACGTATATACATACACACTCGCTTTTTATATACTTATTAAAAAACCGCAGCGGGTGGGTCTTCCTCGGCCGGACAGATGTGCTCTACATCCTTTTTCCCTTACTCATACGCGTGTTTTCAGCTGCCGAATTATACCCAGTCTTTAATTCGTAATTGGGCCGTTACAAGGTTCCGGACTATGATCACCTCTCTACGTGGAAAAGATTTTTGGAACGGGAATCCGGACGATCGGAGAAGTCTGACAATCAATTTGACCATAGAAATCGGTATACAAATTTACGAGGAGTAAGTATTTTTTTTTTTTTTAAACGTCTGAATTTTCTGGACTTCGTAAAACGGAGTTCAAAAAACAGCAGCTGAGAGAAACCCCCGAAGTCTAAGGTAAGTTCGGTTTGAGAAGGGTACCCCAAGTGAAAATCGTTCAGGATCAGTTACAAGGTTTAACTTTAAGTTTATACCCATAACAAGCGGCACGCGTCTATGAGGCAGCTGCTGTCCGAAACAGGAGAAGCCTCTCTCGCAAGAAAAGTACTTCGTGTGATGTACTGGAGTTGTTACAAGTGCCGTAGCCGTTTCGTCGGGGTTAAGTTACACCGAGGCGTTAGTATCGCCGGTCACTCGATCCTGACCGAGGAAAAGGAGTCTCCATCGTATCCTTTTTCTTCTCCTTGTAGTTTGAAAAAAAAAATGGAAAAATTGTTCAATTTTTTCTTTTCTTTTTTTCCCTGGGCATTAATTGGAATCAATTCTCACGTTATATCAGCGTCTAGATGATCCCTGGGGAGTCCAGGGAGTACACTTGCGGGGGTTATGGGAAAAAGTGCGTATAATATCGAGCCCAAGAGTATCCAGTGTCCCGAAACATATTGCAGTATAGTCCCGGGGGATTACTGCGTGAGAAGTCGAGGGTAGCAGAGTACAGACTAAAGTCCAGAACTCTGGGACTCTGGGACTCTGGGGCTCTGGGACTACTTGCCAGTGGCTAACCGTATGCAAGTGTTGCTGTTGCTCCTTTGTTGCCCTTATACAATCCACGGGTTTATGCACTTGGCTCCCTGATTACACCCTGGGGTACACCGTCCAGTGGTGGGATTCAGGGTGTCATCCGTGACGATATCTACCCGGTCTTCTCATCGCGTCATTCTTTTAGAATGGCTGAAAATCATTTTGCGCTAATTATTCCTATTCATTCATCGACACCGTCGTATTTTCAGTCCAACCATCGAGCATGGTCTGCTTCACCACTTGCCATCTATCGTGGAACTCTCTTTATGATGTATTGATCAGGTCTGGAAACCCGGGTCTCAATATTTTTCACGTTTTTCAGTGCTCAGGGTATTTTAGTACGTTTCATAACGTTTTCAAAAAACTTTAACACCCTTCAGAGGTGTTTCAGGCTACTTTCACCCGGCTTTTAACGTCTTCAGACTATCTTACCTCAGCTTCTAATCCTTCCAAGGGACTTTTACACCTGGTTTAACGTTTTTACCCGATTTCGGTGAATCTTTCAAATTTTTCAGCCAAGTCAAGTTACCATTTCCCGTTTTTCTGGTCATTTTAAATTCTCTGATACAGGAACCTGTATAAATTCTGGTACGTACCCATCGAATCAGAAGTTTGAGTATTGTAACCGGGGTGACAAACTGATTGCAGATTTTTTTCGTGATGATTAGTGACGGATAATTGACACCTATAATCATCGATTTCTATGATACATACATTTGTACACAATGCCGCATATATTGGGCTAAAATAAATGGCGAAACCCCTCCGCGAAATGATTTCGCTTGTTATATCTGCGGGGATAATTGAATAGCCCGAAGCACTTCCGGCTCGTGATTTGACCGGTTACACGTGGATTATCAGCACGCGTCTATAACATATCGCCCCTTGGCTATTTAGGCTTTATGTATACTTGGATGTGCTTCAGCGTGTGACTAATTAATCAATAATTTTTGGAAAAAGGATACAATTTCCTCTGTCTCTGACTGACAATTTTCACCATTTTTATATTTCATTTATTAAAGAAATTTTAACGGAAGGTAGAATTTTTTTGGAAAATGAATCGCAGAATCGTGTACGAAATATTTGCCTCACTTTTACGTGCATATATATACATATATGGTATATATGGTATATATTGTCGATTTTAAGCTACGTAGGTGGATGGATATACCTATATACCTCGCACTCTCCTGGGCGCACGCGTCTGCGCCCGTAACCACCACCACCACCCGTTGGGTAAATTCTGTTCTACAGCCTAGCCCACGTCGTCCTGATTTCCCTGGGGAACCCGCGGCAGAAGTACGCTCACGGAAGCCACCCTGCGTCTTCGGGGGCCGACTGACCCCATCCTCCAACCAGTCGGCATTTACTACGGGGGTCAGAGAACCCGATCTTTGGCGATTAGGTTCTGATTTTATCCGATATCTGGGTATAATAGTTTTATGCCAATTAGGTAAAAATTCGGGTATTATATAATCGACCAAAAGTTTGAACGGATCGAAGATTGTTCAGAGGTCGGTGATAGTCCACGGAATCTTAAGGTGGGATCCGATTTTTTGATTCTCGCGTCATTTCTTCCGACTGATCGATCTCACTTGCAAATTATTTGATTATACGAATTTTCACGGAATCTAATCGAGGAGATCGTTGAAAAGGTGTCCAAGTCGAATAGTTTCCACGATGACTCAGGATGGGGATGAAAAGAAGTAGCTCATCGAAGTCGGAGGAAAAAGAGATCGAAAAGTGTACAAAAATTAGACAAAAACGTCGTCGATAATTCTTCTAAGAAAAGTCGAGAAACAAGCTCCGCGAGGGTGGCTTTTCCCTCGACTCTCGACTCGTCGTTTCCGCGAATATTCCTTACCAGTCTCTCGCCGTAATTTCGCGTCAGAGAACGTCGTGGCCATTGAACAACCCGAGTTTAATTTCATCCGTCGTTTCGTCGCGACGTTTGATTCGAATGTTGTCCGGGCACAGACTCGACGTCGGTTTAACGGGGCGAATTAAAACCGGCGGTCATCGCGTTCGAAAATACTGTGTCGATCGGACGCGGAATAATTTTGAATGATTACCGAAATTTTGGGAGGATTCGCCGCCCGCTAAGGACCCCGAAACTTTTGATCGATCGATCGGAAGTCTGTGGGGGAATATTTTTACCCCAAAATGTCATTTTTTGGGGTCCTATTTGCTGAGAGTAATTGAAAAAGCCAAAAGCATAGAATTTTAGTCCCTTTTTGGGGCCATTTTGTATGAATATATCCACCCACGTGCGTTTAGGAGAGTTTAGATCACGCGTGCGTGCAAGGGTGGGTATATCTGCGTTTTTAGAGGGCGTAGGTACTCAAAGTCGATTACTCCACGCACGCGGCCCTCGACAATACTGTGCGTATACATACATTGACACATGTATAAATACGAAGGGTTTTAATGTTTGCTTACGCGTTTCCCGACTAACGCTGAGGATTAGTCGAAGAATTAACACGTTATCGTCACGATCGCGACTCATTGACACCCGGAAATCAAACACGGATGAGTATACTACGTCCTAAACTCTGCAAGGGGTCCAAATCTTGACTTATACCTACCATGAAACGAAAATGAATCAATGAATGAATGAATGAATGGGTAAATTAATTAATTAATTAATACTTCAAACAGGAAAGTAACATTTGGGGGATTTTTCAACATCTCAAGGGGCGAGACTCGCGCTCTAATTCGATACAACGAATCGTAGCAATTCCACGAGTATAAATCGACAACGATCAAGCCCCGAAAACAAATTTTCTTATCGCGAAATCTAGTACAAACAATTCCCCAGAAGGCTGGTAATAGGTACAAGGGATGCTGGGTACAAAATGGCGGGGGGGTTGGATCGTGGGATTCTTGAAGCTCTTGGGAATAGCGAGATCCGACTGATTAGTACCGTTCGAAAAGAGGGACTCGTCCTTCTCCTCTCCTCTCGCAGTTCGTTCAAATCTTCGTTTGACTTAAATTTCCATTTTCGAAAGCTTGATGAAAGAAAAAACTTTCCCCCTCGACGGGCCCCGTTCGTTATTTTTCGCAAATCAAGACAGGAGCAGCCGCACCCTCGAAAAGTCGCGTGCGCGTACCGAACATCGATCAATTTTTGACAAGACAAGAAGAAGAGGACCTGCGGTCTAGACACGTGTCTGAAAAATGTGATTTGGCGAAAGGGCTTCAATCTTTCGCCATCTGGATTACAAAATGAAAATAAAAAATGAAGTTAAAATAGAAAAAAGTATCCGGAATCAATTTTTCTTTTTTATTTTCATAACGCGATTCGACAGATTTGTATAAAAAAAAAGCAGGAAAAAATCCGGGGGTGGTTTTCCACCAGTTTTCGAAGTATACATGCGGTAGGTTATAATGAGGTACGCGGCTGGTTACATACCCGGTTTTAATAATTCATAGATAATTTTCATCCGGCGTGAATAAACAGTGTACTAAAAAGCAGACTTTATTCAATTACAAAGATCGTAAAACTTGCATAATCTACAAATAGCTTCGAACCTCGCCCGTCCCTTACGGCCTTACAGCCCTTACGGGGCTTTAATATACTATATACCTACACCCCTCTCCGCAGCCTCGATCTTCTCGTGAGGGCGTATCATTAATGATAATCAACTACCGGGCGTATTAATACAGCTAGGTATAATGTGGGTTTAATGCTACCCTTATACTCGAATCGGGGTAGACCACCTGTACACAGCGTATCCCCCGGCTTGTATAATAATCAATTATACACATCCACTTTCTTACTTTTCATCATTTTTGATTAAATCCGCAAGAAAGAAGATTTATTTCCCTGAAAAACTTTCTTCCTTTTTTTTTTGGTTTTTTATTTTCATTTTTTTTTCTTTTTTTTTGGATTTTAATGGAATTCGTATTCATAATTCATACACTACACTACATACATGCAGGATCTCTTGAGAGCTTATTAAACGACTAGCGCATAAATCATACGGTACATCTGGCATATTAGAATAATTACACGTGAGTGCGCTCGCATGTGGGCTATCAACCAACACTCGATCAACACGCACCCATAGTATATTTCACGCTTTACCCGCAATACATAGATTATATAGTGGAAAAACGCAGGAATTAAATATTTTTTTTCAACATTTTTCCTTTTTCTTTTGCCGGTGTAAAAACACGTTACATGTGCTTCCAGTCCGACTTTTACTCCGTCATTAAGTCATACGATTCGGACGATTAGTTTTTTTCTCGTTTTTTCAAACTGATCGAAAGAAAAAATCATTCTTTGAGCAGAATATCCGAAAAACGGATCGAAAAATCATCGAAGCCTGCAGACGCAGGAAAAAAGGAAAATGGAAACGAAAAGCCGTAAGCAGAAGCAATTTTGTTCGATACCATCTGCGCGTACGTAGATATATATACATATATATATATACAGGAACCAAGGGCTGATTTTAACCTACGAAAGTCAACCACCCCATTCGGTGTTGGGTATGGCTGCTTCTAATCAGGGGATGCGTGTACCTATTAGAGGTTTAGGGGCTGTGGGACAATGGGTGCGCGAGTGCGTGAGTGCGTGGGTGTAGACGAGCCTGAAGAGCGAAACGTTACAGGAGTGAGTATAGGAGGGATACACCCTTGCAGGTTCATATACGCGTATTGTACATATATACATATACGTGTACGACAAAAGCTACGCAGAATATGGTATATGGAGGGTGACGACTTTTACCGGGATACGAAGAGCCGCGAACCAACGGGAGGTCATCGCGCACATCGCACTTGTCACATCCGGTCTTCTATATATGCCCCGTATTACATATAGAGAAAAACCGTAGAGGGAGAACGTGTGTATTTCTGTTTCCAAAAATTGAAGTGCATGTATGTATTTTTTGTTAACTTTTTTAAATAAAATAGCAGAGGTATCTCGTTATTATATCAACCTGTCAACCGTTTTTAACACATTTTTGTACGTTCGGGGTATTTCGGTGGATTTTTATAACGTTTTAAAGGAACTTTAACACCCCTCAGAGGTGTTTCAGGATACTTTTACCCGGCTTTTAACGTTTTCAGACTATCCCACCTAGGCTTCTAATCCTTTCAAGGCACTTTAACGCCTGGTTTAACGTTTTCACCTTATTTCAGACGATGGTTCCGCTGTTTCCGGTCACTTTTACTCGCGTTTCGCTAATTTTACTCAACTTCACCTCGTATCCAAAGTGATTCAGGTCATCTCAACACACGTTTCAATGTTCTAGGTGCTTTTATACCCGATTTAACGTGTTTCAGGTAATTCTAACAAGTGTCTAAACACTTTCAGCCGACATTCAAGGTGTTTGACTCAGCCCCAAACGACCCTAAAAATTTTTCACCCAATTTAAGTTAACATTTTCGATTTTCCAGGACTTTTTCTCCATCTAAATTTCGTGTTTCGCCAATTTTCAATTACATTCACAATATTCATGAAGCCGAAAATTTTTAGGTCCGTATTACGAGCAGACGAGCGCCTCCTCTCCTCCACTTTGTATAATTATAACAATCATCAGCCTTATGGTATACGAGATATATAGAACACTGGCCCAGCTGACCTCAGTCCGGTCTTTCCCTCTCCGCAATCCCCGATGGATCCTCCACTCTGCGCTATCATCTCTCGTCATAATCTTTGGCTTTTACGATACATCGTGTCTCGTTTAATCGTTCGACGATATCTCGAACATGACTTTTTTTTACTTTTCTTTCCCCACGATGACCCTGTTTTCATCATTTAAAAAAACTCCGTTTATAACCTAAATTAAATCATTTCAAACACATCGTACGAAGTACACGTATCACATTATTTCCCTGGACTACACGTTTCACCATTTCTCGAACGGATGGAAGTTCTAGATTCGTGAACCAGACCATGCATGTGCGCGGAAGGACCGATGGCTAATGTTCAACGTATGAATCACCGAAATAAGGCAGATGCCCGATTTTAGAGATAGTAGTCCTCCTCCTCGATACACCCGTAAGTTAATTGCCAGGTACCTCAATGGCGTGTCGTACGCGGTACGTGGCTGTCCAGAGTTCCTTTTCGGGAGAGATATGCGCGGTTCGGATCATTTTTTCCCTTCATAACTGAATCAAGAGCCCGAGGATGATCCCCAGAGATCGCGATGCGGTTTGCGGACCGGTTTCCTCCGCTTATTTCATCCATATTTGCATTTCCACTCAGAAACAGTACGAGGGATGTGTGCAGCGCTGTTTGATCGCATTATTTCACCGCCTAAATTTAAACACATCCCCCTGTTGTTGTTTGCCTTCTCTCTATGATATCTGGGCAGAGACCACGCACCGCGGGTTCTACAGTGATAGAAAAATATTACGGTGTTTGTCCAATCGTTATGCGACTCGCCACGGGATACAGAGCGTACGCATACACCGAAAAATCTCCACGATTACCGTATGCCGTTTTATCATACTGTGTCCACAGCGACGACAGGATCCCGGGACCCAGGACCCTCTCTTTGATGTTCTTTTAGAAATTTTTTTCATTTTACTTACATCACAAAGTGTTCGGCCAGTCGGAAGAAATTCATACGATAAACAACCTCTGATCATCGATTCCTCCAGGGTTCCGATCTGGGGATCATTTTTCTTGCTATCTGGTCGAATTCCCACTCCGGACACTCGGCTCGTGATCGATATAAGGAAATTTCGTCAGGTTCGAGCCAAACCGCAAAATAAACTAATTCATTAACCACATTAGACAGGCTAGCCCATGCTACGAGCCTAACCAAACATTGACGACTCTATACCAACCAGCTCGCATTTTCTATACCAGAATTTCATGCATTCGTATATCCACACACGCGGACATTTCGGGGCACGCATAAAGCCCGAAGGAAGCATATACACACATATACCCAACCGTTCGCCATCTGGTCATCCAGCTCCATGGATCGCTGGGGTTTGGCTTCACAGTGCGGTATACATAGCAGTGCGAAGGGTTAGTGAAAGTTCCGAATGAAAACAGGGGTGTTTATCGTATGGGGTACCAGGGCTATTAGCGATGGGATAAGTTTTTCTATTGTACTGATTTACGCACACGTATCCACTGCTACGCGCACCATCTCCTCTTCGGAGGACCGAAATATCATTTTTTTTTGCAATTTCAAAAGCCCTGATTGGACTTCTGGTTCTCCCTCAACCAGCATCTCCTACATGTGTGCATAGGAAACTTGGAATCCCTTCAAAGTTTCGTTTCTGGCTTCCTGAGATCAGCCGGTGCTCTGCACCCATATTGTGTTGTCTGCGTATATACGTATGTGTACATTGTGAAGCAGGGTAGTCTTTTCACCGTTCTCCTATCCTCGGCGCGTGGCATAACGTGACGTGTGTCACGGTGCCTCGTGGCGTACAGGATGTCACGGTTTTGTTGCACTTAGCACCTTATTCAATGGACTGACTACCTCTGGGAGGTTCGGTTTATTATTCCCCTCAGAATCTCCTCCTCTACATTCGAGAAAACTAGGCGTCAACCGATCAGGGATTAAAACTAGACAAAACATTACGCCTTTAGCGGTCGTCCTCGGTTCAGGGACCATGGGAAAGAACTCCAAAGATCTGACTCGAGCCTTTCGAAAAACTAAGCGCTCTGCTCGCATATTTCGAAGGAAAAATCGTCCTTCCGGTGCCAAAGCGATTCCTCCTTCATGGTATGAAAGATCGTTCAACCCGAGGTGCTCCAAATGGATTTTTGGTTCATCGAGGACAAGGGTCACGGCCGTTAACCGCGACCGAATATAAAGGACGATACTCTGCAGCGTATCGTTCCATTGTGAATAGGAGAGTTGAATTTTGTGACTATTTACGCAGTTTACGGACTTATTCATCGCTGTTACGTGGATCTGTGTGTCCAGCTATGCAGGAGCGGTGATGATACAATGGGGAATGCTGCACCCAGGCATCAACTCGTTTAGAAAACAAAAATCCATACATTTCTATGCAATCTAGATGGCTGGAGTTACCAGTGGAAACACATTTCACAGCGTCACGCATCGCCTGTTTCCATCTCATCAATTGAAGTCGATAATCTATGACCCAGTTCCCACAACTTAGCAAATACTAGCTCAAGTCGACTCCTCTTATTCCAGCTGAAATAAAAACTCTCTTCGTTATTGGAATCGATGTGTCCTGGAGCTAGTGACCAGCTCGACTCCATTAAGGAAATTAATCGGTCTCCGTGATCACCTTTGAATCGTAATGCAGTTTTAATTCCTGTTGTATTTTCCTTTCGGATTTGGACTCGACCCTAGCCTCGGAATAACCTGCAAAGAGATTTTAAAAGGCACCGAAGCCAGCTGAGGTCCTCGCACAATACCACTACGGGTCTTTATGCTCCGTTTGACATGTACAACACAGGAGGCACCGGCCATTTAAGGTAGACGTAGGTACGTACGACACATACGTCGTAAAGGTGGAGTGGTATGTGTGCTTCTGAACTTCGTATGTAGTTAATACCCATGTGGTGCCAGGAGGAGCGAGCACCAGTTGTTGGGCCACACTCTATGGCCACGTGTCTGCCACGCGAGTCACGTGGCCACGTGTTTCATCTGATGAACGAATTGTTCATTCTACATTCTGCAGGGTGTACTAGCAGAAAATTGTAGCCACGAGGAATAGAGTCGTGACAAACTACCCGATCGAGAGATGATCGACGTCCAAGATTTCTCAACTTGGGAAACTGGACCCCGAAGAGTCGCTCTCGGATCTTTTCATCCCAGAAGCTTCAAAGTTTCGAAATCCTATCAATTACTCACGACATCGCGAAGTCATCGATCGAAGTAGACGAAAATGGGTTCCCGTGGAGAGGATCTCGATCGGAAAGCTCTGAATCGTCTCAAACGAATTCGTACAGATTAAACCCGACCCGTTAAAGGGACCCGCATCTCTTCTGCATATGGGATGACGAGGAGGGATACAATGGACTTAAAACTAAACTTTCCACACATAGATGGATGCCACGTACGTGGGCGAAAGGTGGAGAAGGGAGGAATGGGGCCATTAGCTGTTTGAATGTCCAGTAGGTACATAATACTCTTTGAAAAACAACTTGAAAGTAACTTTCGCTGAGTGTATAGAGCGGAGAGGTGCAACCTGGACAATCACTTTCGTTCTGCTGTAAATCCTCTGATGGTGGAGTGGCAGTGCCTATCTCTCTCTCTATTTCTCTCTTCACTGCACCGAGCACTATACAACTTACTATTTTATTGTTTGGGTTCAACTTTACTCGGCATATGGGTACGCGGGGATAATACCTACTACTCCACTCCACTCTACATCGCGAATCGCACTTTGAGGACCTCTCGACAAACTGAATACCAAAACTTCAAGCACGTTACCAATGACCCCTATGATCTAGTCACTGATACCTTTGTCTACTTTGTTCACCTATTCACACGACCAAACATGTGCACATCATTTTTTTTTCTTTTTCTTCTGTTTTGAGGTTCAAAAGCTGTTTTCAAAAATCGCTTCTTCATTTGAATTGAAATATTTGTACTGAAAAGTTTATCAGGCAATCAATGCGTCGCGGTGGAACACGTATGTGTCGTATTCGAGTGACGAATGCGATTACTTCTGGAGTTGGAGGAGATCGGGATGCTGTAGGGGCCAGGAGTACGTTTTTACGATCGTACAGCTCGCGGCGATCGTATAAGCCCGTGTATTGCGCTAGGAATTCCAGGATTTCGTAGGATTCCTTCCTTTTATTAGGAACGGAGAAACGAAGGAGTGAAATGAGCGAATTAAAGCGTATCGACGAAACGAAATTGGGCAAAAAATGAAATGAAGGAAAACAAAATAAAAAAACTCACTCTGATCCTTACTGACGGGGGAACGACGGATTTCGTGCCTTTCCGTTCGATTATTCTCTAAAACAAAAGGAAAATTTTGAAATTAAAAATAAAACAGTGAGCCAAGGAAACTCCGGACCTGCGAACGAAACAAAAGTCAAAAAAAAATTGCGAAGTCAAAAGAATAGGTTTTGACAATTTAAAAAAAATAAATTGTCGACCATCTTCAATGTTTCATCGGCCTTTTTTATTCGCACGCATTTTTACCCCTCCTGTATGAAAAAAACGTCGATGAAATACGGCCGCGATTGACCTGTGGAAAAAAAACAAAATCTGTGAAATTCGGGGGCAGAACGCCTCGCAATGCATTTATGGAATCGAGGGTGACGTTTAAACGCGGAAAGATGGTCCTGCGGTCTCGCAGTATAACCGAGCGTAGATTTGTGGCTCCGAGTGAATCAGAGACTGCGATAAATTCGCGGGCAATCCGGAGCCGAGCGGAACGAATCTTCGCTCTGTTTTCCGCCAGAATGAATTAGCGGAAAATTGACAAAGTGAAAAGCTAAATAATTCCCTCGCGTTGCGTTAGGAATTTACTATCAAAAAATGCCTCGTACGTCAGTCCCGAATCATTCACCTGTCTCTCATTATTTTTGCAATTTTTTTTTGCAAACGGATTCAACGAAAAAAATTCAAATCCGGATCGAAATTATTCTACGTTTAATTCTCAGCGAGAAACCACTCACTCCGGTCTATAGAAATGAATACAGACATTTGATTGTCGCCTTCGAGTGACTTCGACGATAAGATTAAGAGTTCAGTCTCGACCCACCCGATCCACGTATGGGCGTGGGGATTTCGTATTCGCAAGCCTTTCACGCTGGATCTGCGAAGCGTATATTTCACGGGATCATTTTCCTCCCCAAAAAATACCGGACATAAATTATCCACGTAGATGGGAAAATTTTTCGCAGTGGTTTTAGAATTTTTCTTCCGAATGCTAGAGGCGATTTGTTTCGCGAGAAGCTCTATGGGTGTGAAATCCACCTTTCCGAAACCTAGACCTTTAAATCTTTAAATCCCACTGGTACACGTGTGTTTGGATCGAGTCAAATTTCGCTGCGAAATTTTTTTCACCAAAGAACCTGGGAGCTCGAACGAGATAATCTTATCTCTGTGTTAAGTTAAGTTCAGTCGAAGTCTGTTTACACAATATTGTTCAAAAAGTTCAAGAGAATGGCCAAGGCCTTTAGGTCACGGACCGTCCATAGATTATACAGAAAAAGAGAGCAAATAATGTCCGATTTTTTCGATCGGAGAATTTGCGAATCTTTAATTTTCGAACGAGGAGACCGAACGGATTAGGGGCTCTAATTTTTTTTGCAAGCTGGCCTTCGTCATTGTGCAGTATATAGGATTAAAACTATATCTAAGATTCGTAGCCACATAAAAACCGCTTCTTTTTGATTAGGTATATAGTCTCTTTTAGCACGCGGTTGATATACTATACGTAAGATTACTTCTCGCTACGGTTCAGCAATTTATAATTGCTAATCACCGCGTTGTATGTATATATGGTCAGCTACGATATCAATCTATCTTCGCCGATTCAAGAATACAAACGTCACCGTAGATTAACTGACAATTTATTATTATTGACGATCTTTGAGCAACGCGTGAACGGCTGTGCAAAAAATAACGCGATACTCAAATGTTCTCTCATTTTTTTTTGTTCGCGAATTCTTATTTTTTCTTTTTCTTTTTCTCTCGCTAGTTTTCCGAATCTTCACGTCCTCAAGACTCGCATTTCCAAATCTGGTATCCGAAGAAGAACCGAGTCGAAACCGAATTCCAAATTCCTCATCTTACGTCGAATTCGACATTCTGCTTCGGGTTTTATTAAATTGTGTCGTTTATGGTTCCCATAAGAAACTCGTTAATCCCTGATCCTCCTACGACTAGGACTAGGACCGTAAGTGTATACTAGGAAGAGAAACACGCCCGATTAGATATTCTGCAATCATCCCCGTAGGCGGGACACCCTGACCGAGCACCAGCACGTGGCCACAGGTCTACGGGGTGGAGGAAGTCGAGTGCGGGCACTCGAGTGCCAGTTCGACGTTCTATATAATATAAGCCTACACCGTGTACGAATATTACACCATATTATCTGACCTCAAACCCTGAGGCAAACCAAAACGTTTTCCCACGTTGGTAAACTATACATGTATGGGGCGTGCCGCAGGGGTAACTCAAAATTCTATACCTACGTATACAACTGCAAACGCCCAGAACTATTTAACATTCTATTATACACTGTTTCAAATATATTTGTCTCCCAGCGTCGGATTACACGCCCTAATACCCTCACCCTCACGTTTTACCAAAAGTTTTTAGCCCAAATTTGACCCAAAAAAAGGCAGAAAAGATCAAAGAGTGGAACCAAGTCGACGTGGTCGAATACTCGTTGTACTATTTTCTTGGTTGTGATTTTCGCGGATTTTTTTCGCGGCAGCTCCGATATTTTCGAGAGAAAAAAAGAAACTTGCGAAATTCGAGTGTCTTTGTTTTTTGCTCTCATTTTTATACGACGGATATTTTATTAATCGAATGACAAACAGGAAAGGTAAAATCCTCTCTCACGTGTATCCGATGGTGTATCTCGTCGATCAAATTTGAGCCTTTATAGCTGTCAGAGGCTAAAACGATGTCTGTACTGCTACTGGTAGCGGCGTTATAAAAAATTGATACAAAAAAAACAAAACAAAAAAAAATAGAAAAATATGTACATTCGTATTATGCCTTCCGTATACTGTAATATGGTAACTCGATCCAAACTTCGACGCGTGCCGTTGCGGTTCTACGCGGGGGTTTCCGCCCATGCGGCCTTGTGTCCGCAAGGGTGTAGATACATTCTCTACGTTTATATAGTTAGTATCGTGTTTATATTATAACGTGCGAGCATTGTGTATTATATTGTAATACGGGGCTCTAGTTGAATACCACGTCTTTATCCCGGTAGGGTGTTTTTCGCTGATATTTTGTTCGAAGTTTGGTAGAGATATTTTTTTTGGAGTTTCTCACGAGAGAAGGAAATTTTCGGAAACGTTGAAGTTTGGAAAATCGAAGAAGGTGATCTCGAGACGATTAATTTGACCGCTTATCGGTTTCGATACGATCGATACAGCTCGAGTTATCGGACACTGGACGAACACATTCGCGAATTTCGAGTTTCGGAGCTTTGGCCTTTGGGATCTTCATCGTTCTTCTTCGTTCCAAACTTTTCTGTTGCGAATCGGCTACGTAGAATTTCGGAGAAATACGCTTTCCGAAAATCTATTGAAATTCGGAACTTCAATCAGGTCCGAGAAAATCTGTTTTAGATCGATTATCGGTAATCATATTGTATCGCGATGATCAGACATATGTAGATCGAATTTTCGACGAAATCCGAAACGACTATACACCCGATTCTCTAATTTTTATTTCCCTTCTTTACTCGCAGCACGCGAATCTCTTCCAAATCGTGAAATAAGGGTGATATTTCCTAACAGGTAATAAATCTCAGCTGTAATTTGTGATTAATGAAATACCCATAACGAGTTTCGGGGTAGTTTTCCCGAGCCATACGTCTCGAGACAATTCCCTGCGATGGAACGAGAATCCCGTAAAAAATCTTTGAGAATTTTTACTTTTTTTGGCTTTCCTTTTTTCTTTTTTTTCTTTTTCTTGGAACATTTTTTTTTATGTTTCATTTTTTTTTTTCCAATCATTATCAACAACGACGAAGATCCCGCGGAGTAAAAAGAGGAATAGATAAAGGCTGAAAGGCGTTTTTTTTTTTTTCTTCTCTTTTTCTCCTTTTTCTCCCTCTTGACGTTGTAGCTAGAATCGATCCCTCTACCCTACTACGAGCTCAACAAAACCCCCGTCGACCCTCAATCCTCACCCGTCAAACCAACGGCTTCGGTTCTTTTTTTCCACGAGCTGTGTGTAGGTGTACTCTACATATATATGTATATATGTATCTATCTATCCTACGTACGTACATGAGTAAACACGTCGCCGGATGTTAAGGTATGAGTAAAAGAGACGGGAGTAAATGGGAGGATGAGGGAAGGAAAGGAGAGAGAAAGATAGAGATAAAGAGAGAAAGGAGGGAATAAAATGGCGCCTTTGGTTACCCTACGGGGCTAAAGAACGACGCCAAGACGCGCCTGTATATCTACCCATGTATTTATATATATGTACAGCGTGTATATACTCTATGTATATAAAGATACTGATGGTTTGGGAGAAGGCAGACCAGACCGTTCCAGGGGCGGGGCTGAAGAACCGAATGGCAAGATTGAGGGACCTTTGGAGGAGAGACGAACTTGCGGAGAACTTTCACGGATGAAGGGAGGATTAGGCCATGGCTTACCTCGTAATGCAGCTATCCATCTTTTACGACTTTTTATTCTCGATTCCTTTTCTTCAACGTTATCTTTTCTGTACACCCGTGTCTTCGATAATTACTTGATAACGTGTCGAAAAACAGGCTTGATATTACAGAGGTTTGGTCTTTTCGATGTAACAGCGTATGATCTCAAAGAGTAACATTTTGGGGTAAGAATATTCCCAGACAGACTTCCGATCGGTCGATCAAAAGTTTCGGGGTCCTTAGCGGGCGGCGAATCTTCCCAAAATTTCGGTAATCATTCAAAATTATTCCGCGTCTGATCGACAAAGTTTTTCCGAACGCGATGACCGCCGGTTTTCATTTGCCCCGTTAAACCGACGTCGAGTCTGTGCCCGGACAACATTCGAATCAAACGTCGCGACGAAACGACGGATGATATTAAACCCGGGTTGTTCAATGGCCACGACGTTCTCTGACGCGAAATTACGGCGAAAGACTGGTAAGGAATATTCGCGGAAACGACGAGTCGAGAGTCGAGAGGAAAGCCACCCTCGCGGAGCTTGTTCCTCGACTTTTCTTAGACGAATTATCGACGACGTTTTTGGACTAATTTTTGTACGCTTTTCGATCTCTTTTCCCTCCAACTTCGATGAGCTACTTCTTTTCATCCCCATCCTGAGTCATCGTGGAAACTATTCGACTTGGACACCTTTTCAACGATCTCCTCGATTAGATTCCGTGAAAATTCGCATATTCAAATAATTTGCACGTGAAATCGATCAGTCGGAAGAAATGACGCGAGAATCAAAAAATCGGATCCCACCTTAAGATTCTGTGGACTATCATCGACCTCTGAACAATCTTTGGTCCGTTCAAACTTTTAGCCGATTATTTCGGCGCTCGATGAGGCGAAATGGAGAACTCGTTCTCCCAGAACTATAAGTCCCATTCCTGACGATTATGCGACGAGCTATATTCGTCTTCAAGATCGTTCTATATAGATACGTTTGAGGCCTACCTATAACTCGGCACTGACTCGACTCGGTGTGCCACCCGAAGCAATATCGCGTATTGATTGCTAGTCCGCTAGCTAGCTAGCCCTCCGAACACATTACATGATTAAACTCACCCCGGTACCCACCCCTAAATGGCGGTGAACCAGCCGGACGAACGGATGGACGGATAGACTGACTGACTGACTGACTGCCTTGCAGCACTTACCTTATTAAAATATACCCTGGCGATGCGCGTTACCTCCGACTAACTATCTCAATCTACCTATAGATATATCTCCATACCATGCCATGCCATGCCATGATATGATACGATACGATATGCGATGGTTTAACGCTAATTTTTAATCATTTTTTTAATAACGATGATTAGCTGTTTTATCGCGACACCTCTACCCGCGGCATGTGTGGACTAAATAGCAACGTGTTAAAATGATCCTGGAGGATTTCGTTGTACGGAACCGTTCCCTTGAATAATTGAGTCTCTGCACCACCGTGCGCCGGTACCCGACCTTCTTCCATTCTCCGAGATTGAGGGTAGATATATCCGGCAGGAGACTCGAGATGCGATTAATAAGTCAGGAACCTGGCCAACTTCTGCAGGTACACATAACAAAAGGAGGAAGAGGTCTGGGAACGGGACGTGCCAACGGGCCAGCGAACCTCGGGTTCGGACAAAATGTATCTATTATTCACTACCAGGGATACAATCTGTTGCATGCATTCGCTTGCAATGATTTTCTAGCCATAGGCCGAGAGTTCCCTCCTCCGCGATTCAACGCTACGCAATTTGTCACGGCCTGAGGAATTTTTTCCTCCTTCGCTTTCGCCTAATTGTATCGCTCGCTCTTCGCTCCACCGCACGGGGCTCTAGTGGCCTAATCTAATCGATACTCGTGATCGAGAGATGTCTTATCGAAAAAATATCAACGGTAGTCGTCGAATGATCGAACCAACCCAACCTAAGCTGATAAAACCCAAAGACCGATAATGCCTGACACCTTTGAGGCTCGACTTCCTTCCATTCGTTATCATTTCGAGTGTGCGGAGGCCACTTTTACGAGGATTCACAGTCGCCCGAGTACGCGACGCCCCGACCGTTCGTCGGTTCGTTGATCAACGAAAACGGCGTATTCCTACCTTCGAGACTTTTGTTCCTTGCCAAAAGCGCGAGTAATACGTCGGGGTTCGGCGCCGCGTCTTGCAGGTCATTTCCGTCGTGGTGAACCGTCGGAATCGCCGAGCCGATCGGAGCCACGACGTTCCCCAACGGTGGTCTGGGCATCATCGATGTGGGTCCGGTTCCAAGGGGCGCCAGAGGCAGACCGCTTCCGAGGGGATGAATCGGTGGATGGGACCCTGCACCCTGAGGGACCTGCTGGACCGCAGCTGACATTGAGAGGTCCACACCTCCCAGGAGGACGGGACGACAACCGCCGGATCCAACGCCGATCGGTACCGCCGGGAGGACTCCGCCGCCTCCCGGCAGCGGTGCGTACGGCAGGTACAGCTCCAGTATAGAAATTTAGCGCCTCAATCTGTCCGGGAACTGTCACGGCACCGAAACTCTCTCAGTTATTTGGAACAGGTCGAAATATCCTTCTGGCAAATTTTTGTCGCGGGTGAAACGCGGCCTCTGCGTCGCGGACGGGAATCCTTCGGCACTTGGTGAGATTAGACTTCTTCTCTTCAAAGAAGTAGCCAATCGGTAACGGTCTGTCGTAGCCTCGTTACGATTCCGATCCAAGCGGATTTGGGAACTCGCGTTTTCCCCGCTAGACGATACCGATCTAGCGACGGGAGTATGACGGCGTTTCTCTTCGAGATTTTCTTCGAGGATGGTAGGTCCTCTTCGGGTCCTATTTGCTCGTTCAGCGACTCGTTTAGCTGCGATGAAACGGCGCTGCGCATCCGATCGCCGTTGTTATTTTCTACGATGATTAACGGCCGTGTGAATGGAGCGATTTCGCTGATTTAACAATTTGAAAGCAGGCGGATATCACCCGGGTAATAAACGTAATTATCAAAGTGTTCGTGGGGCGGGGGATGGTTGGCGGGGGTCGACTCGCCGTGGACCAGAACCCGGAAGTACCAGTCAAGGAGTCTCGGTTTTAGGACGGAAAACAACATTGTTTAATCCTGGATTAAAAGCGGAACGGTTTTAGCCGGTTCTTTTAACGAACATTTCGAGCTCGTTAGGGCGCACTGATCACCGCGCACTGATCGGCTATGACGTAAAGTAACACTGGTTTAAGACGAACTCTAGTCCTGATCCTGGTTATCCACGGAACTCATCCACTCTTCACGAACCACCTCGCCCTGTCACAGGGTCGCGTCCGAGCGGGCTGCGAGCCGGCCACAAACTCGATTGCGATACGACGTACACCGAGACCGTAAGAACTTCACAAACTCTTATCGCCCCCACCGAGAAGCCGACGTTTTATCTCGACCATGACCTTGGACACGCGGTTTAATTCAAGTTTAGATCGCAGCGGCGACACTTTCTCGATCATCTAACGCGAGATTCACTTCACCCCGAATCCTCCGCCTCCGGGATCCTCAGGCGAACAGATTCCAACACCGAGCTACATGCTTGGCGTCCACATTTTCTACAGCCGAACCGCGAGGGCGATACAGGGTTAATTTTCGGGGGATTCGAGCCGTTTTTTTTCTCTTTTCCCTCTTCTTCGGAAATCGGGTGCTTCTTTCCCCTGTTCCGTTTTTTTTTTCTCTTTTTCCGTTCGGCGGTTTTAAAATCGTCGAAACTCGATCGCGAATCGGAATGGGGTGGATTTTGCGGTACCGTCTTTTTTTTTACGGTGGTATTTAATTAGCGGATCCCGTTGGACTAACTGAAGGTAAAACCTCGGACCTCGATGGACCCTGGGCGTCGCGGGGCGTCGCGACGCGTACGAGTGGGTGTGGAGTTATGGAACTCTCCGGTTTGCGGCTATCCAACCGACACAACCATACAACGACGAGGTTCCTGTACCACGTGATACGCCTGCGCCCGACCTAAACCTACGTCCCGTCGAAACGACGGACCGGCGTCCCGGCGCCCTTCTGTGCCTTCAACCAACCGCCGCCATCTACGATTATACCTATATCAACCCTCTGCCTTCCCAAAAAAGGAAAAAAAGAAAAGAAATCTAAACTTTCGAAATACGATTCGGGCGAAAGAAAAATCGGTAGAAAATTTTTTTGTCCTTTCAAAAATCGATCAGGATATAAAATCGTGTGAATTTGATCTTCAGGTAATCCTGATGCGGGTGCCGAGAGAATTAATCCGTCTGATAAAACGATCTAGATAGATCCTTATACCAATAATCTATTTATTTTCTCAATTCAACATCTCTCTACCTATATACGTGTACACTATACACGTATATGGTAGGTATATCGCTTCGCTAATCAAGACTGATGGTCAATAACGTCGGCCCTCAGCACACCGTCTATAAGGTTCATGGCAGTGAGCTATATATATAGATATATGTATACGTATACATATATACTGGCCAGTCTCACCACGAACGATTGCTAGATATTTCACTTCCTTCCATGATACGTATCTATTTTTACATCCTGGTGTTACAAGGATTGCCGGGATGCGACGAAGGATCATATATACTATACGTATAAACATATACATATGTATACAGATATGCATAAGGGATGGGTTGCAGCGAGGCAACGAGAGGGACGACATATTTTTATTTTAGGTAGGTGAATCACGGCGAATATATATATATATATATATATTTTTTGTATACATACGTATATACATATAATATATATATATATATGTATATTTATGTATGTAATACTCGGTAACCCATGCACGGCCACGCGACGCGAGGCGTCGCGACGCTCGCGCTTGTTGGATGCACTCAACTAAATTAAAGCGGTCTCCCGCGTTATATAGGTATATATAACGTGGTATACATTTATATACGTATGCATATACAATATATATATATACGTATAGCATACCTAACCAAAACTACACCTGACCTGAACCCCCGATCGCCGGGAGGTTATTTTATCGGTTTTAGGTAATAACATTGAAAAACAAAATGAAAGAAAAAAAACAAATTCTCAATCGGAGCAAAGGAACGGGAACGGAAGTGAAAGAAAAGAAGAAGAAATTACGATTAGACCGTATCAGAGAGAAATAGAAAAATATATACGGGAATATACAGGAAATATGTATGAAAAATTTGAACGCAGTGGTTTCGGGTTGTAAAAAGAGAACAGAAAAATGAAAAAGAAAAATAGAAACGTATACTTGGAAAACAAGAAGAAGAAGAAGAAGAAGAAGGAGAAGAAGAAAAAAAAGAAAAGGAAGAAGAAGAAGGAGAAGAAAAAGAGTGCGAAAACAATAACAAGACCGGGGGGAAGGGGGAGGGGGTTGGTAACGTTTCGCGCCCCTTCGAATCGTCGAATTCCGGATCTCGCGAGATGAGATGAGATGAGAGCGACAGCGAGAGCGACCCGTGGTACAAATTTGCGAATTTTCACTCCCCCGCGCGTTTTTTTTTTTTTTGTAAGCCAGAAAACGAAAGAAAAGAACGAAAAAAAAATAATAATAATAATAATAACAATAATAATAAGAGAGAGGAATAGACGAACGGAGAGAGGAGAGAGAAGAGAGAAGAGAGGGAAGAGAGGTATAGAGAGGTACAGAGAGGTAGAGAGGCGCATCATCAAAAGCTTCGGCGAGGTGAGGTGAGAATATCGAACGGGGGGTTCTGCGAGGCAGAGGCGGAGTCAACCGGTTACCATAGAAACGTGACACTCTCGCGAAACCCACCGCACCGACCTGATATCTACTACCCCAAGCTTTAGGGCTTTAGGGCTTTTTGGCTTCAAAGCTTCTATACCGGGTCCTTACAGCCTCCCCCCCTCCCGCCACCCAGCCTCCCACGGCATCCCTCCCTTCGCCAACGCTGCTGCGTTCCGTTTCCTTCGCCGTTAAATATTCGAGAGGTCCGCGAACGCCGCGGGTCACGAAATCGCTCCCTGTACCCGATTCCCTCCCTAACCCCTCGAAATCTTAGAAAAAATAAAAATAAAAATAAGAATGGAAACTTTTTTCCTGAAAAATCGATTCTCGGTTTTGTTCCGATTTTCATTTTTCGAATCTTTGCTACCTCCGTTTCTTCGAGAATTCGAGACCTCGCGATGTTCGCGGTGATAAGGATGATACTGTATCGTTGATTGGTGTCAAAGGTCGTAGGGAAAAGTCAGGAGTGACGTTCCGGACCCCCGGGGGTCCGGAACGTCACTCCTGACTTTTCCCTACGACCTTTGACACCAATTAACGCAATTGGTTCAAATAAAAAAGTTACGAATCTACTGATAATCATGACGACATCAAAATTTTGCCGAAAATTCATGAAACTCGCGATATACCTAAATATATATATACCTATATACATGTATAGTATGTAAAATGGTTTGCAGAAATTTCTCTCTCTCTCTCTCTCTTTCTCCTTCTATCGTGGACTATATACACGTTCCATGTATGCATGTAGTAGGTACAAGGTGCCAGCGGTGAAATTGAACAAGACTATATACATACATGTATGTAGATATGTATATATATCTATATATATATATAAGAGGATGAGGAAGGGATGACATATGCAAAACCCCTAGTCTGCACCGTTGTATTTTATAGTGGGATAAGATATATGTATGTATATACGTATGGTGTGTACTACGTTGGGTGCAATTCTGGATAATTTATGGCGAACTATACCCGTTTCTTAAATTTTCTTTTCGTTTTTTTTTTCTGTTTTTTTTTTTCTGTATTTTCGTTTTCGTTTACATATCCACAGCTGTTCTCCTGCACGTAGTATAATGAAAATGAAAATTTCGAAAAGCGAGAGCAGAGAGAGCAGAGAGAACAGAGAGAGAGAGAGATATATAGAGCGTGTGCGTGCGTGATGCGTGTTAAAAAAGAAAAAAGAAAAAAAAAAAAAAAAACAACAGGGGAGCAAAAAGAAGAAAAAAACTTGCACAATTCGTTGAGATTTTCTTGAGTTTACTCAGATCTTGTGGAAAAAAAATACATAAATAAAATACCGATGAAAAAAAACCTGTAGATAAGAGAGAATAAAATTTCTTCTTACACGGATGTATGTAATATATATATATATATTATATATGCGAAACGTTAATCAGCTTCTTTCGTATAAGACTTGATGATAGCCATGTATATATATATATGTATGTACGCAGTATATTTGCTCTTTTATAAACCCTCTGGCAACGTCTTTAATCTAGAATTTACCGAGTTTACCTATCTACCTACCTACCTACCTACCTACCTCACCTCACGCTGTACAGGTGTACGGTATAGGATAAGTAGAAGCAACAGACATATTAAAAAATTAAATTAAAAAAAAAAAATGTAAAAAGAAAAAAAACAAAAACCGAAGTAACTTTTTCGAGTTTGTTTGAAAAGAAGATTATATACCTGTATCGTTAGATTAATCGCAAACAGAGATCACCCAACGTCGAGGGCTTTTCCTTTTTACAGGTTCTTTTAGTTTTTTTGTTTTTTTCTCCATTCGTTTCAACTCGCAAGATTATTTATACAGTACAGTACGTTCGTTATATGTTCAATAGCTAATTTGAAGGTTTTTTTAAACCTTGTATATAACATGTATACATAATTATATACTTTGTCAAATTCTTTTCAAATTCCGCCATTCATAGTTCAGAATTTTTTGAACCATGTCGATGATTCTTATCTAGAAAATGTTCAGGTGTTAATAAATCGGTGAGTTAGTAGTAAATAATTCGCGAGATGTCGCGAAAAGATTTTTCGCTGACCAAACGTATAAGAAGTCTGAAGAAAACTTTCCTATACATTATATACATCCATACCTACCTACACGAACTTTGTACACACGTCTATACTTGTATATATATTTATATGAAGCGTGGAAACGAATGAACTTTAAGTAGATGAAAATGGGTTACCGTATAAAGAGCGGGTCTCGATTAGAATGAACAATTTTCCGTCTCCACATCCTGAGAAACAGTCCGAGGGTTCAGGGCTTTCGGAATCTTAATGTTCGAAAATTTAATCAAAAACGTAAGAAAAAATATGAGTAAAAAAAAATTATTCTTTGGTATGAAAAGGAAATTCGATTTTCGGTTCATTTCACTGACGATAACAAGGCACAGGGTAGGCTTAGGTCTAGGTACTTAGAGACCGCATTTTCGGCTTGTACCCCGTTTCATCGAATCTATTATGCCGTTGATATTCAGCCAGTTAACCCCGCAGCCTTACAGCAGCCCTGCAGTTTCCCCGCGCTCTTCCCGCGGCCGAAAAACCCTCTTTTCGCAACCCAGTCAGCCAGCGATCTAATTCAATTGACACCCTAATGGCTCGCCTCCTATATACGCCTGTTAGCCCCTCTATTCTAGGTACATACATACATATATATATAGGTATATATATGGATGGATGCTGCTGCTGTTGCTGCTGTTACCACTGCATCGGTTAGAAGGGAGGTGGTGGCGCCTTGTATATAAGGGTCTGATCTAGACCTGCATATCCCGCAGATCCATGAAGTATATAGCTGTATGCGAGGGAGAGAGAGAGAGAGAGAGGGATTCAACCAGGGGTGAAAACAATTGAATTTCATAGGGGAAAAGCCATGCGCGTTTAACCATCTAATTGGTTTGTTTATCCTTATACCAATTTCTTCGCTCTCATTCGATAACAGCTATATCTGTACTTCTATATTTATATGTATGTACTACGTCTGCATATACTTGACGATATTTTATCTATAATCGAAGGATTTTATGAACGAGGAGTAGAGACGAAATTTAAAAAAAAAAAAGAAAGAAATGGAAAATTTCGGTGGAAACCGTTTTTTTTTTTTCTGATATCTGATTTATATTTATTTGGAACATTTTTTTTTTTTTTTTGTTCATCGAGGATATAGAAATCCGCGCGATTCGCTGTGCGAAATTATATCAAACCGGTTAGAATTATCAAGTCCGGATCGTAATTCACGATGAACTTCTCCACCGCCTCTTTCTCGTTGTCGTCTATGAATAATGTAGTAGTTTAGCCCCTGGTTTAGAATTTCGCACCGTTGGATCCCCATGCAGGGTTTTACCCCCCGCGACGTATTTATCATATTGAACGCACGGACCTTGTTTTATATACATATCAAAACAATAAATTAGACGGAACAAAAAATGAAGAAAAAAAAAAAAGGGAACGCGTAAGAATTTCTGACCCGATGGCGAATTTGTTTTTTTCGGTTCCTTTCCTCTTTTCTCGCACGTCGTAATTAACAAATCTCTACGATTTCTCGAAGCCTGATGAAAAAATGAGACAGAAAAATAAAATAAAAAAAAAAGTTCAGAAATTTTTAACCGATAGTCAAAATTCGGTTTTTTTTTACGTATATCCTGACCACTGTTTGCATGAGGGATTTTAATCGTGCTGAACCGATTCACTCGTAGTATGGGTATAATGAATACAGGTACTGATCTAAGCTCGTGTGTATACAATGTAAAAATAAATTGCATTATGCAACCGTGATCGCATTGCTGTAACAAAAGCTTGTATAGATGGAAGGTAGGTACTTATCTAGGTACACGTATGTACCCCGTTACGTTCTGTTTGGCAGAGAACTGTGTACACCTACCTGCCGCTATTGCGATAAACCTATGCCGCATCGTTTACACGTCAGTTCTGGTTACATCAATTGATCAATCGTTCAATGAAAATGAAACGTAGTTGATAAACATGGGATGAAATGTTTAGTCAGAGTATATGGAAAATACGTATGTATTTCGAATCGGAAATTTCATCCCTTTGTGGTCAAGGGTTAAATATGGAAATCATAAGCCGAACCGATCGCAGGATTTCTTTTTAAAAATTTCTAACCGATTTTGGAAACGGTTGGACGAAAGATTGTTTCGAGAAATTACATTTTTGGAAAATATCTTCGATGAAATCGAGTCGCGCGTATTTATTGGATGATTATTGCCACGAAAAGGGAGTCGGATACCCCGAGGAAGTGAATTCGAGTCTATTAGAACCCCCGCGGTTTTGTTTAATCGGATTATTAAAAAATATATACCTATCTGTCTGTTTTATAGAAATTTATTTCTATCCACTTGACGAAGAATGAAATTTATCTCAGGGACAAAATTAGGATGGAGAGAAATAAAGGAATAGAAGCGTGCTTCAAACCATGTGTAGAATATGTAGGCACGCGGTTCAAGGGCCATGTGGGCCTTAGTCACGGCGGCATATGGCAGAGTCATGAAGCCACTAGGTGGTCCCTTCTCAATTATTACCGTACCTGCACCCACCGGTAGTGGTGGTAGTATTTCCCTGCATCTAGTATGCAGTGGCGTGTCTTAGCGAAAGCTTGCGTACATAGATCTGCCTATGTATGTATGTATGTACGTACGTTGATATGACACGTCGCATTCTCGTCGTGGTTTTGGCTTCTACGATTTGCCAGCGCAACTCTATATCCTATTTTTGGAGAAATATTGGACTGTGAGGTTCTTTTATATATTTTTCAAAGGAATGGAACAATTTGAACTGATACGTCGCGTAATTGAAATTCTATGTCCGTTATTGAATTTTTGAAAAATCGTTCGATAGGGTTTTGCGAACGGAGTGGATGGCAGGGAGAGAAAAATCGTTTTCTTGAAGAGCAGTTAATAGTTCGACGATCGTTCTTGAGATTTTTGCGAAATATTTCTCGCTTTTTTTTCCGAAATATTGTACAGTTTTTGGAAATCTAGTGGTGGAGGGACGACAGTCTGAAATCCCATTGCTGCATGGCTCGATAACTGCGTGACGGGGGAAACGATTTCATAGAAATTTAACGCAGAATCGCGTTTTGTCGTTAGCGGCGTATTTCGTTACACTATATTGTTGTTATTAATATTTTTTCACCGAGTAGTGAGCTACGCAACCCGCACATATGTTTTCGAATGATTGATTGGAAACGATATCGAGAAATAACGCGAATTCTGTTGCTCAAATATACATACATTGGATTCCAAACTTCCGCATTGCAAAAATAGCAAATTGTGGAATGTTATTTGCCCTTGTCTCGACGCGGGCGACCGGCAAACACACGTGTGTTTGACAGAGCTCGTTGTTAGTTACTTTCGACAAACTTACGTTAGATCACATGTGTGATTAGGCCTCATTTAATCATTTCTTATCGATCACCTTTCGATCCGTCGTGAAAAAATACATCTTATAACGGATAAAAACTACGTAGGTATATCGCAACGGTGATACAATAATTTGAAGAACGAAGGCGTATCCATTTCACATCGCAAAAGTCTAGTCGTTGTCGCTTCTACGGTATGCGACAGTTTGACCACGCTGGTCGACCAACGAAAACCAAACATGTCGCTCACGGTACGATATATGCTAGCGATACGGGAAAGAGATTGAGAAAGCGGTACGGTAACGGGAATTACCCGAGAAGCATCGGACTAGACTTAGGCTTCGCGGACATCAATCGTACTTATATACTTCCTACTCGGTAGAACGACGACTCGCGGGAGACGCTCTCGACTTTGTAGCCACCTTACGTCCGAAACACGGACTCGAACGTTGTCGCTAATTTCAAATCGATTCTTTCTCAATTATTGATCGGAAAATCACAATTTTTTGGAATATCCAGATATATGTATTTCGGTCGCTGCTGCAGTCGATTATCTTATACCATATACCTACGTATATATGCATATTACGCTAGTGCAAATAAGGCTATTATACTTTAACCTTGTAGCTGAAGAATCGAAGCGAAACACTTCCTCTTGCCACTAGTAGTACCTATACCGATACCTACGTACTGACTAATCTTCGATTATATTGTCTTACGATATTAGTCAGGTATATAGGTGTCCTTTACTGTCAATAATTAAGGAATTCCTTAGGCAAAGTATACGTATGGGTAGATCGTTTAAGTTGTGTAACTATGTGTAGTTATTTAATGTTAGCTCCGAAAAATGTATTTTTTATTCTTTTCTGTATTGCTTTCCTCTCTTCTTCCTTATTTTTCTCCGTTCTTTAGAATCTCTCTTTGCTATATTTTTAGGCACTTGGCTGACTCCGTAACACTTGTACAAATATCTCCACCTCTTTCTCCCATACGTATATAAATCGATGAGGTCCATGTGATTTTCCATCAGTTCGACTCCTCGGAGAGAAGTAATTCTGTCATTTCATTTTCTGCATATACATATACTTGTGCTTCGATTATTATTTCTATCCAAAACCGTTCTACACCGAAAAGATTCACCTATCAGCGATTGAACATAAATCGGTTCGTATGTATTAATTTTTTATTTATATACCCAAGATTTTTGTAAATTAATAAAATTTTCCCCCCAAAAAATCTCAAATTCGCTTTGATAACACATTTGAAAATTGTGACGATACGAGACTTTCGAAACCGAGAAAATTCTGTCATAAGATTTAATTCCTATCTCTAATAATAAAGGAGATAATCGATTATGAAATAATAATTAAGAAAATGAGGGAAGGCGATTAGATCGCGAATTCTGCCCGTTTTTCGCACACGAAAATAATATATTTGCAAGTGACACCTGCGGTCGTAGCTGGCAATCGTTAAGACCATAAGCCCCACTAAATATTCGGTAAATCCCCGGTGCTTATACGCTATAGGAAATCTCAATACTTACTCTTCTCTATACGCCGAATCATCGGCATTATACACACGTACGCAATAAATGTGTGATATAGGTATAGCGCCAACTGGCCAGGAGCCAAATTAAATCTGCATCCTTCTTCCTTATCCAGAAACTGCGTGCGACGACGCAACGGTATTAACTTCGCGCACTTTATACGGTGCGAAAGTAACGCGATCAATTTTTCGCGGGGGAAAAGAGAGACCCAATTTTTCAGGATTTTCAGAAGGACCTTGATTCGCGAATACGGGATCAAAACCTTCTTCGTTTAATGATTTCTATAGGAGATGAACCGCATGTGCAAAAATACGTGTAATACGCGATATGCGGCGTTTTCGAAAAGGAGAAAAAAAAGAAAAAGGCGGACTTATGGCCGGTTTTAGCGCAACATCGCACCCTTCATAGATATACATGATTCGTATTTAAGGCCTGCTGCAGGTTTCTATCGGTGGCTTATACCTATTGCGAGGAAGGGCTTTTACACCAGATGCAGGGGACTCGCTAATCCGCCATTATCGTTAGCAATGATCTATCACGATCACTTTGAATTTTATCCCGCGTACTGCAGCTAATGGAATTAGGAGAAGGACGATTCGAAGCAGTAGAAGTAGAAACGGAAGTAGAGAAGGAAAAAGGAATCAATTTTTTCGTGTATTTCTTGAACTTTCGCGAAAATTTTTGCTCGCTGCTCGTATATGCAGGCGCCGAACCGGTCTTTGGCGAATATTGTACAGTTTCTGAATAAGGTAAGAAGAAAAAAATCTGAAATCATAAGACAGAAGTCAGAAATCAGAAGTTCGAAGCTTTTAGGCCCGAATCAAGATCAACGGTAAACGAGAGAAGCTCTCCGGTTGATGAGGGTGCCCCCCCGGTTTCGCACAATACGTGGATTACACGTAGTCGAAGAATGTACGTACACAGACGAGAGAAGAGAAGCCATCGCCTCCTCCCTGTAGTATCTCGGTACCTTATACCCCGCGAACCTGGTATATCTATACGATACGCCTGTTGTTCGGTATATCTATACACATACAACTATAGACCGAAGAATTTCCTTCCCCGTTATACTATAGGTAGAACGTAGAACGCTGAAAGGTTTCTTTTATAAAGTGAAGAAGAAGAGCAAAAAAAAGAAAACGAAAAAAAAGAACAAGAATCAGAAGAAAGATAGAGAAAATGAAAAAAATAAATAAAAACGAGCACGAGGTATACCTATCGGTATATAATATAGAAATATATGGAAGAAAGAAACAAAAGGAAAAAAAATCTGTCTTCTATCACTGTTTCTTTTTTTTTCGCAGTTCAAATCGTGATAAAAAATAAAATAAAAAAAACATTCATGATTGATTTCAAAACCCACAGAATTTCTTTACGTGTACAGATATGGATGTGACAATTATTCAGACAGATTAAACAGGAACGATTCGCAAAATTAAATTGATCGAATTCCTGGTGCCCCCCTGCCCCTCTCTTATTTCGTAAATTTCTTTGGATATTGAATCGATTTTATTGTCCATCGACGATTATTTTCCGTGCGAATGAAATAAAAGGAAAGAAAAAGGAAAGAAGCTGCATCTGTTTAGTTCAGATGCATGTGCGACAAACGCCGAGTGTATCACCGACGCAGTAACGCCGGAGTAACTTAGGTTGCATATTTTCAGGCTCGTAAATAAAACATTGCGTTTCAGCTGAGCGAATGATTGATTAATTTTCTATTTTCGATTTGGGATACGGAATGAGACACGGATCGTATAGCGATTCGTGGATTCGGGTCTCGCACGTTTTAGATAAGAAGAGGGAGAGGAGGAGAAGAGAGAGAGACGAAAAACACAACAACAAAAAAAAAAACAATTATTTCAAAGCAGTCCTTTTCCCGCCCTTACTGCCTGCCCTTCTACTCCCGTTTCGAGTTAATCCATCAACCGAACCGAACTGAACTGAACCACCTAGCACCCTACTGGCTCCTTCGGCGGAGAAACTGCCTTGCGAAATATGGAGCAAAACACGCGAGTCCCCCTCGTTGTGTGCGCGTTTACCTCCTCGTACTCCCTTGTTTTCGGGTCGTATAAAATATACAGTGGCGTAACTATGAGATATGGATGATAATAATTAATAAAACGATGTTTTGTGTACCTGCTTCTATAAATTTGGCGAGATTTGAATGAATTTTTTCGCGTTAGAAAAAAAAAAAAAAAAAAATTAATAGACGAATATTTAAGGGAAAATTGAGTGAGGCGTTTTTTTTTATTCTGTTCGGGTATATATGTAAAAATAAAAGAAGGGGGTGTATTTTGTCATTTCGCAAAACGGCGGAATAAGAAGCGAAAAAAAAAATAGAATAATGTTTTCTCAATACTCGGACTTACATAGTCTAATGCACGGTACTGCGTAGAGTTAGTACATATCCTTGGTATATACTGTGTGTATACTTGTGTGTTATGTAAACATATACAGACATATGTGTATAGTAGATACATAAATAGATAGAAGACGGGGTTATACGTTGGTGCATTTAAATTGCGAACGTTGGCAATTTTCCCCTTATTCCCTGATCCCTGATCCTCATCCTCGGATATATACCTATAGGTATATACCTACCTTCTCATATATAGTTCGCCTTTTACCACACCGTGAAATAAGCTCGAGTTTGTTGTTCGAAACACAAACCTTGTTGATTTTTAATTTTTTTGAAATATTTCTATACCTAGTCTATAAATTTGGAATACAAAATTCAATCCCGCGGTTGAACCGTAAAAATCTGCAATGAGTAAAAAAAAAAAATAAGAAAAACGATAACTCATCATCACACTCATTCGATGGAGGAAGATAAAAATAAGGAGAAGAATATGAAGAAGCGAATTGTGATTCGAAACAGATTCGAAAAATGTTATTCAAGGAACTAGAATTCAATTAGCGCTGATATGCGATGGTCAACCGTGGTCTCCTCTCTCTATATATTTTCCACGTATATATATATGTATATATGCATATGCGAATGTCGGCGGAAACATTTTATGGACAGAGATATACGTATATCGCGGTGAGGACGGCATACAGCGAATGTGTTTTTCTCGCATAGGTATACATACCTATACGTTGACGTATACACGAATTCAGATATCCACATATTTATGCACGCGTGCATGTACATGCATATATGCATATGTGGATATAATCCACTCGTTCCGCAGTGTATAGAGGCACCCGAAACCCCGGCAGCATATCGCGCGACACTATACTCGGGCGTAGAGCTACGGAACGAACGTACGGACGTATGAACGCGTATATCAGAGCAGAGCGCGAGTATAGGTACCGCTATAGCTCTCCGCCCTGTATACCCCGAGCTTTTACCTCGTGAAAGTAAACTGCCCGGCATAACGTCGCGTCGACTTGGTTGAATTCACCTACTCGCTATACGTACGAGGCGCGATGCGACAGAACGCCGCTCGGTGCCCGTCCGAAAATTAAATTTCTTCGTGATGCATTACGCTTTATTTCGCGAACTGCAGTTACTACCGGCTTCCCTCCCGGTCTCTACCCTCCGTGATATACCGATCGCGAAGCGCTGTAAAATTTAGAAAAAAAAATCGTATTCTGTAAAGAATCTCGAGATTAGACCATCGTTTTTTATTTATTATTATTATCACCGGATTATTGTATGAGGATTTTTTAATTTTTTGATTTTCATTTTTTCGGTATTCTTACGACTTTGATTCCGGGGAAAAATGTTTTGATTTTTTTTTGTTCGAATGGATTTTACAAAAGGGTGGAAAAAAGAGATGAAGAGATTTGAATATTACGGGAGATAATAACGTTCGTGAAAATATTATACTTTTCGTGAGTATAGGAGGTACTGGGCTGCAGGTACCTGCGGCCTGCGACCGCGAGCTTCGGGGATCAATATAGGGGATGACATAGCGAGAGCTCATCTTTAAGCACCACCCCTAGGACGGGGTGAACCAATGAAAATGTTCGGGGTTTCCGGATGCCGACCAATCCCTGAAAGACATTGATTTTTCGCGCCCTTTTTTTCCGAAAGTGAATTTCCCGAGGATACGAAATGGTCTCGGGGTATGGGGCGCGGCACGGTGGTTCCTATATATCTACTCGAGAACGAGGGGTGCACGGGCCGAGCCCCATTTTAACACCGTACAAAATCACGATTTTATCAGCCCCTTTTTGTTCTATTCATTAATCGTTAACTTTTAGCTCGGTTATTGAATTTTTGAAAAATCCTCCGATAGGGTCTTGCGAACGGGGTCGATGGCAGGGAGAGAAAAATGGTTCTCTCAAAGAGCTGTTGATGTCTCGTCTATCGTTCGAATTCTCTTGATCAAATATACGTTAACCGCGTAACAGAGTGAATTTCAGGCTTCCGGAATTACAAAAATAACCAATCGGAATGTTATTTGCCCATATCTCGACGCGGGCGACTGGCAAACACACGTGTATTCGACAGAGCTCGTTGTTTATTACTTTCGACAAACTTACGTTAGATCACATGTTTGATTAGGCCTCATTGAATCATTTCTTACCGATCACCGTTCGATCCGTCGTGGAAAAATACATCTTATAACGGATAAAAACTACGTAGGTATATCGCAACGGTGATACAATAATTTGAAGAACGAAGGCGTATCCATTTCACATCGCAAAAGTCTAGTCGTTGTCGCTTCTACGGTATGCGACAGTTTGACCACGCTGGTCGACCAACGAAAACCAAACATGTCGCTCACGGTACGATATATGCTAGCGATACGGGAAAGAGATTGAGAAAGCGGTACGGTAACGGGAATTACCCGAGAAGCATCGGACTAGACTTAGGCTTCGCGGACATCAATCGTACTTATATACTTCCCACTCGGTAGAACGACGACTCGCGGGAGACGCTCTCGACTTTGTAGCCACCTTACGTCCGAAACACGGACTTGAACGGTATCGCTAATTTCAAATCGTTTCTTTCTCAATTATTGATCGGAAAATCACAATTTTTTGGAATATCCAGATATATGTATTTCGGTCGCTGCTGCAGTCGATTATCTTATACCATATACCTACGTATATATGTATATTATGCTAGTGCAAATAAGGCTATTATACTTTAACCTTGTAGCTGAAGAATTGAAGCGAAACACTTCCTCTTGCCACCTGTACCTATACCGATACCAACGTACTGACTACTGTTCGATTATATTGTTTTACGATATTAGTCAGGTATATAGGCGTTATTTACTGCCATTAAGTAAGGTATATTTGTTACGTAACTTCGCATACTTATATCTCTATACTATATTCAGTATAGATCCACAAGCATTTTAATTTTTCCATAAAGAGGGTCTCGATTAGAATGAACTATTTTTGGTTTCCACACCCCGAGAAATATAACGAAATTTTCGTATCTTCGGGCTTTCGGAGTTTAAATCTTCTGAACTTCAACGTCTCTGAAAATTCTAGATCGGCCCCCAATATCTATATATACTCACTACTCAGATATATATTAATATATTCGACGAGGTCTCTGAAAATTCTAGATCGGCCCCCAATATCTATATATACTCACTACTCAGATATATATTAATATATTCGACGAGGAAAAATCACACAAAGGAGAATCAGATCTGAAGACGGCAGAGAGGGCGAGAATACATAGATACGTATAGGTATATATATATATATATATATATATATATATATATATATATATATATATACCAGTATATGTATAGTAAGCCTCGAAATTGGCACCAGTTTTATTGTACCTACCTAACTACCATTTGGCGATCGCTGCAATTGCGGGCTGCTACTATACGTATATACCAACCACGATCGTATATATTGCCACCGCAGTTCTGCAGACTCACTCAGTAAAGATAAAGAACGAATTGAACCGATTGACCAAGCCCTAAGCCATAAATTTGAACAATTCTTTGATTCAGATAATAGCTATAGGTATATAGGTACACATTTTCGGCTCTCTTGATCCCGCAAATAACACATGGCCGCCACATACAAGCACGTATATATGGTACATAAAGAAAACGCTGACGTAGATTCTCAGGAAGAGAAAGAAAAAATAAAAAGAGACGAAAGAAACGGAAGAAAATCGAAAGAGAAGAAGAAGATAAAAAAAAAGAAATTACGAAAAATTATTAAAGACAAAAAAAGAAAAGGCACAGGGTTAGCAAAAATCGAAATACGTTTATGTTCGACTAATCTTTTCATTTTAACACCCTACCGTACTACTTGGCGAAGAAAAAAATAAGAAATTCGGAGTTAGAAGACAAGCGGTTGAAAAAACGAAGCCAAAACCGTTTCAAAAAATGATAAAAAGTAACCACCCTTGGTATCTGGGATATTCATCGGGCGAGGCCCCGGGGGGATTCGAACCCCCGATCTCCTGTTTACTAGACAGGCGCTTTAACCAACTAAGCCACGGCGCCGTTGAAATGATTCGAGAAAAAGCTGTATCCAAGCTTCGATCGGCTCACCAACGACCAATATAATATTATCTGGTTATAAACATCGCCAATTATTTTCACATAAAATTTCTAACGGATAAATCTCATCCCTATCACTAATAAAAGAAGAAAAAAAAAATGTACGAACTCTGGAGGCGCCGGGTATCGATCCCGGTACCTCTCGCATGCTAAGCGAGCGCTCTACCATCTGAGCTACGCCCCCGATTGAAAACGCTTAAAACTATCGATCATTTTGGCTAAATTATTATAATAACAGAACATATTTATTCCGCGAAGGAGTAAAGACGAGGTTGATTAATTTTTGAAGAATCTTATCTATTCCTCGGCGGATATTAATACACTCGATATATATATCGTAGCTGTGAAGTTAGGGAATAATTCTGCCTCATAGATTGTAAGTATTATGGCATTATGGAGGTAGAAAGGATTATAAGAAGTTGGGACCGCATCGGTGATCGGCCATGACAATCGCCCCATTCATGGTCGATGGTGTTTTTCATCGGCCGTGAAGATATAATAATAACTATACGTATGGCGGTGTATTATCCGTTCGCGTAACCGCGATTATCGCGAGAAAAAATCTAAACGTAACTATTATATATTATACAGATTACTATCTGCGGCTGTTTATTATAATCTCTGGAAACGTGCGAATCGCAAATATACCTGATATTTAAATTCACTTTTATTATACATTAAATATAAATCAACTCAACTTTCTTTCCGATTCTTCACCTTCTTTCAAAACATTTTTATAAATAGGATTTCAGGTGGGAGGAATTCCGTCTATCGAAACGAAAGAAAAAGAACCGTCGAAATTCGATTCTTTTTTGTTCAATAATTCAAAAAATTTGATCTAAAAATTCTTCGTTATATTATATTATATTATATTATATTATATCGTATCGTCGGTGATATTATGATTCGTTAATACAAACGGTAAGAACAATTCCATAGAAATGAGGGATAACGATTATTTTAATCACCGTAATGACGACAATGATGATAATTATTTGTTAATAATTGCAACGAGTCAAAAAAAAATTCGAGTTAATTGCGTAATTGGAATACTATAATATATATAGCGAGTAATGAGGAAGCTGAGATGCAGTAATATCGTAGTAATTTATTTATTGTAAATATCTATAAGACCGCGGAAGATACAATAGATGGAAAATTATCAAAAACTTTATTCAAATCCGAAAATTTCGGTATTTCAAGTTTTTCAAATAGTCTTCGACTAAAAATTGCGAATCGGTGATATTCGAATTCGTATAACGCTCGAACTTTTATAGAAATGAGGAAAGGGGTCCCGATCGGTCCAGCCGAGTCACTAATTTTCCTCATTTCTAATATAGGACGCTATTCTTAACGCGGAAAGAATCGCTTACGTGTAAATACTGAATATCGAACTGTGGCGAGAGGTACGGAACAATCCTTGGGCTAATAGGACCTCGACAATGACAATCTGGTGTCTACATACTAATGCGTTGACCTGTCTAGTGGTGCCTGTGTTTTTCGTTATTATTGTAAACAGTCTACCGAGTGACAAAAAAATTTCAGGTTTACCTTAAACCGAGAAAAGTCTCGGCGCGTTTCTTATACCTATATACCCTATTATATTATTTATCCGTCGTTCTGTCAATAACAATAATTGCGATTTGCGGAACTTTCGAATCCCCAGATTTCGTCAATTTTTATTTATTCGTTTCTTTATTTTTTATTCCTATTTTTATTCTGCGGCTAGCTGGACAGACGCGTCGAAGAAATAACGCAAGATATTATTATTATCACTCATTTTCCCATTATCATGAATATTGTAATTTTCCGTGGGTTTTTTTTTCTTTTTTCTCTTTGTCGATTCGATTTATTATATATTGGTATAAGACTGTTTGCCTTAGGTACACAATATACCTACTGTATGAATATTGATTGGGTTATTATCAAGTCAAGAGCAAGGCCAAGTATAAACTGTGCTCGTAGCGATTATAACGTGATTACATATAAGTGGAGTAGTTTATCGTATGCGACTATGTATTTAAATCTATGAAATCGTAAGCGAAACAATTATTATAAGAATATTAATTAGATCAGTTCGATTCGTCATATACGAATGCGGGAATCTCTTATAATAAATTTTTCAAATTTTGCACGTATATATGCAAATATTCTGTGTAGTATTTTGAAGAAATTCTAAATTGAGCCAAAAATTAGAAGAAGAAAAAGAATAAGAAGAATAACGATAATGATAGGAAAAAATATTTTTGTGTTTGTCGTCAAAAATCGTGTTGATTTTTTTAACAAGTTTTCTAAAATCTTGTGTCAATAATGATTAAAAATTTTGACGTTGACGAGATTGAACGTTTCAAATAAAAACAGAAAAAAAATCGTCGATTTGCCGATTATTTTCGCACTATGTATATGAAAGAAAGTGAGAAGAAATTTCTATATATGTATATATGCTAATATGCATGTGTAATCATCTAACGGAAACATGTATACATGCCTGTGGGCGATAAAAATCGAGCAGAGTCTCCGCGAAATTAGCATGCGAACGTAAATCGGTAAATCGTCGATGTAGAGAAGCATAGAAAAAGATGAAAGAAAAAATAAAATAAATAAATGAAGAAAAAAGGAAAAAAAGAGCCAAGACACTTCGCATGTTCCGCTTCGGTTCTGCCAAGGCCGGTATATGAGTAAAACCTGGTGGCTAGGTATACCACCTCAGCGTATACGATAGAGGAAAGGAAAGAAGAGGGGAAAAAATAAAAAACGTTTCAAAGGTAGCCATGTTGGTGAACGGATGAAAAAAAAATCACACCGCGAATATATAAATGTGAGGGTTGACTCTGGTGGGATATACAGTGATCGCCGAACTCCCCAATCGATATGTAATCGCTAATGAACACATACATCTGACACATATTCGTACTTGCACGCATACACAATTTTAATATCGATTCAAATTCATTTATTCATTATTTCGATAAATTTTTACCACCCCTTCTCGTCACCCTACCCTCAAAAGTGTTTCAACGGTCTAAAAAAGTACGTTGGAGTTATTGTGATTAATTGATTTTGCGAAAAAAATTTTGGTGGTTTCGTATTTTATTTTTCGTGTCTTTTTTTTGAATCGCCTGGTTTTCGATCTAGATTTATGAAATTTTTAGAAAATTGATAAGGAGTCGAAATTTAACGAGATATTGTATTTTTCACTGGCTTTTCAGGTACAGATCGCTTCGATTGAGAGAGTACAATGGACGCCAAAGAATTTTGCGAATTTGGAAAGGCCACGCTCGAGTATATGGCCGATTACATCGAGAATTCACGAGATCGCGACGTTCTGCCGAGTGTCAAGCCCGGTTATCTCAGCGAACTTTTACCCAAGGAAGCACCGGTCAGACCTGAACGTTGGCAAGATGTGCTCGAGGATGTCGAGAGAGTTATAATGCCTGGGGTGAGTGATGAAGATGAAAATTTGGAAATTATAAAATTCTGATAAAATAATCGAATAGCGGAAAGCTGGGCTCCAAATTTCGTTCGTTTATGACAAAAACTGTAAAAGTTGTGAATCTTTATTTCACGGAGTTTGGAAAAAGTTCGATTCTTCGTGAATAATTTGCAAATTTTGGTTCAGCGAACGGGGGAATTGATTCTATCCTCTTTTTTTCCTTGTTCGTCACAGATAACTCACTGGAACTCACCTAATTTCCACGCCTATTATCCAACGGGTAATTCCTACCCAGCTATCGTTGGCGAAATAGTTAGCGCGGGAATTAGTTGCATAGGATTTTCATGGATATCGTCACCGGCTTGTACCGAACTCGAAGTTGTCACGATGAACTGGCTCGGTAAACTGCTCGGTTTACCCGAAGAATTCTTAAACTGCAGCGAAGGTCCGGGAGGAGGAGTAATCCAGGTAATTACCCCCAATTTCGTATGAATAAAAAAACAAAAAAAGGGAAAAAAAAGAAAAAAAATCGGTTCGCAAAAAAATTGAGCTTGGGCTCGTCCGGGATTTGAACCCGGGACCTCTCGCACCCGAAGCGAGAATCATACCCCTAGACCAACGAGCCGATGTAATAAGATTCACGAATAAAACGGTAAATGAAGAAAAGATATCATTTCTAATCAGCGAGTTGAAATTCCCGGGTTTTTATGCAATCTTCGTTTCTCTGCGTTAAGTTTTGTCAGTTTTCGGTTATTACAGATTCTACCGAGTCCGAAGAGCCCTGAAAAGCCTAGGGAATCGAGAGTCTCGTTGAATTCGAATCGGGAAAGAAGATTCTCGAAAATTTTGCTAAAAAAAAACAAAAATAATAAAATAGAATTCAGAGAGAAACACGATAGAAAAGAAAAAAAAAAAAGAGAAAAAAAAATTGGGCTCGTCCGGGATTTGAACCCGGGACCTCTCGCACCCTAAGCGAGAATCATACCCCTAGACCAACGAGCCACGATATCAAGACTTGGAAAAATGACAATGAAGATCGATCGATTGTTAACGAGAATAACAAAGCAGTGGTCGATAATCGTTGAAGGATATTTCATTATAGAAACTTAGCTCTAGGCGGACTAACTCGAAAAACTAATTGAGCAATAATCGTTAGATACAAACGTTGAGTAACGGAGTAAAATAATTTCGGAAGTTTATCTCATCGATACTTTCACGCAGATTTACTGCCCAGCGGAAGTAAAGTCTCTCTAACCGGTTTTTTTTTTTCTTCCTTTTTCTTTTTGGGACAAGATCGACCCATCTACTTACGCTTCTGTAATTTTTGCCGCTCATTGCGTCATCCGTATTAATTCACGCAGAGAATATGATCGACGATGGCTTTTTTTTTCTCCTCTTCCTTCCGTCACTTTCATTATATTTTAATATATTTTATACGATCGTTACAGGGATCGGCTAGCGAGGCTACGTTGGTCTGTCTTTTAGCAGCGAAAGAACGAACTACAAAACGGCTTATGAAGTTACATAGCGATTGGGACGAGGCTACGATCAAGGGTAAACTGGTCGCTTATACATCAGGTGAGTGATAAAACGAAACGTAGTTTTATAAACTCGTACCTGCGATCCTGTAAGAAAGTGGGACGATATTACGACGAGAATCTACGTTATGTATATTTAACTTTCGAACTACCTTAGTTACAGCGGACAAATTTCGACTAAACTTATAATCCCGCTCGTATCCTATCTCCGCGTTATTGAATCTTTGAAAAAATCTTTCGACAGATTTTTTGCGAAATTTTTTCAGCTCTATTTTTTTTTAGAAATTCAACAAATCGATTAGTAAATTTTCATTTTTAGTCACACTATATTTTCTATACTGTTCTTCTCGCCGAGCGACAGAAATAAAAAATAAAGAAGAAAGAAAACTTCGAAATTACGAATGATGAATTTTACTCGAACAGATCAAGAAAAACCTCTAACGATTATCTTTTAACACAGATCAGGCCAACTCGTCGGTAGAGAAAGCCGGGCTCTTAGGCTCAATGACTATGAGACACTTGCCGACTGACGAAAAATGTCGACTCAGAGGATCCACGCTTCTCAAAGCGATGCAAAAGGACGAAGAGGCAGGACTAATCCCTTGCTACGTTATCGCCAATCTCGGTACAACCGGTACTTGCGCCTACGATTGTCTAGAAGAAATCGGACCGATTTGCAACGAAAGAGAAGTCTGGCTTCACATCGACGCTGCTTACGCTGGTTATTTTTATTTCATTTATTTATTCTTTCATTTTATATATTTTGAATTTCCTTTTTTTCTTTTTTCAATTAAAATCGAATTCAGGGTGACGTAAGAATCGCCGTTTTCACTTCGGGATACAAAATGGACTTAGGAAATCGGCTCAAGGGCTTAAGTAACACGAGCGCGTATGATATAACGCGAAAAAAAATATATACCTTTTTTTTTTTCTCACATTTGTCCATTTATCGGAAGAGTGAAATCTCGTCTGACCGATACGATCAGTCGGTGCCGTAACCCAGAAATTTGTGAGAAAGAAGAAAAAGAAAAAAAAGGAAAGGAACGATGAAATTTATGAAAGAAATTGTCCCAAAGTAAAAAATTGAAGAATTACATTTTTTCTTTCTTCTTCTTTTTTTTTTTTTATTCTTATTCAACGCAACGATTTTAGGCGCTGCTCTGGCCTGTCCTGAATTTCGATATCTGATGCCCGGTCTGCACTACCCGGATTCATTCAGTTTCAATCCTCACAAATGGATGCTCGTTAATTTCGACTGTTCCGCACTGTGGTGAGTCAAGCACACATCGACAATAACGACGAGAGAGAGAGAATCCTATTTTATTATTATTATTATTATTATTATTTTCTATCTTTCAGTCAAATTTTATCATTCATTTATTTATGTCCTGTTTATCTTGTATTTCGTTTTTTATTTTATTTCTCTTCTTTTTTTTTTTAGGGTCAAGAATTCTAGATATCTTATCGAGGCCTCGAATGTAGAGAGAATTTATCTCGCCCACGATAACGAGGACAAGGCACCCGATTACAGAGTAAGCGTCGTACGGATTTTCGTTTCCGAACAACAACAAAATAAAAATAAAAATTACAAAACGGATAATAGAATCGTCATCTTTTTTTTCTAATCTTTTTCCGTTTCTCTTTTTCGCAGCACTGGCAGATTCCTCTCGGCCGCAGGTTCAGGTCATTGAAATTGTGGTTCGTCATGCGATTGTACGGCGTCGAAGGAATCCAGAAGCACATTCGTACCGGCGCAAAACTCGCCAGATATTTCGAAAAACTTGTCAGAGCCGACGACAGGTTCGAAATAGTTACGGAAGTTACGCTGGGACTGGTCTGCTTCAGGATAAAGGTATCGCGAGAAACTTCTCACCCGTTTTACCGGGTTCCCGTCAATGATAGGAAAAAATTTCGTGGGACATAAAATCCGCGTCTTTCAATGCTCCGCAATTTTCGTACGGAGTTTTTTTCGCTAGCGACGACCCTCGACGAGATACGCGACGAATAGTGCGATCGTACGAGTTCGTTTTATCCACATGATCTGCGTTATGGTTTGTTTTTTCTTATTTTTTATTCTTACCCTCTTTGTTTGATTTCAGGGTGAAAATTCCCTGACCGAGGAACTCCTGGAACGTTTGACATCCCGCAAACAGATATACGTGGTAGCAGCTACTTACGGAGAGAAATTTATAATAAGATTCGTCGTTTGTAGCCAGAGATGCGAGGAAAGAGACTTGGATTTTGCTTGGAATGAAATAACGGGACAAACTTTAGAAATTCTAAATAATAAAAACCCGAACCTGTTAAAGGACAACGAAAATATTCCAAATGAGAAGATTTCTACCATGTCAAAAATAACGAAAGACAATATCATCGAAAACGATATAATTATCGACAATTTAACAAATCTCAGAATAACTAAAAACTTGACCAAAAATCCACCTACCATTTCGTAATTTCGAATATTTCTTCATTTTGTTTGTTTGTTTGTTTTTTTTTTTTTTTTTTCTTTCTCCGCACCAATATCATTCGATATAATTATATTGTAAATATTATTATTATTATTATTATTATGACACCTACTGTATCATATTTTCGTGCCAAATACAGAACTGGATGAGAGTGATGAATGTCTATATACCCGTCCTTATTATTTTTCTGTTTTCTTATTTTTAATTTTTTTTATTTTCATCTCGCGAATGATCTTTCGCTGATAAATTCGCGAATCGAAAGATTGCCGGGGAGAAGACGAAGGATTCGGGGAAATAGCGACGAGGAGAAGAAAAAAAAATAGGCTTTCCTTCGTAAAAAGAAAATAGCTCCAAAATCAGCGAATTCCGAAGTGAGAACGCGTTATCTCTTCTATCCGTCTTCCTTTTTTTTTTTTTTGTTTTTTTTTTTTCTACAAAGAAAGTGAGTTCAGTTGCGCAATGTACGATTTTTAACGTGGACAGAGCACGCGTAATGATGACCAATACCAACGCGAATGATCTTGTGCCGCCGTTATAACGGTGGAGAACGAGTTTTTCCCCCCGAAGTCTCGGTAAGCGTGTATATATATATATATATATATATATAAAAATATGCTCTTGCGGTTTTTGCAGTCTTGTGTCCATCGAAATTAAATTTTAGAGAAAGTTTAAATAAGAGAGATGGGACTGTCTGTGTATATCTTTATAAAAGCGAACCTTTCTTTGGTGAAAGTTTTCGGGATAAGTAAGTTAAAGCAAGTCTTCCTCGGCGTCGAATAGAATCTTGGCTCGCAGTTCTTTCCTCGAGAGTTTCTCGACAGGTTAAAATATTAATTCATCTCCTCGCCTGACCGACAGTACCAAAGATTCTCCTACTTCACTTCGTGGTTCTCGCATCTCTCTCTCTCTATATATATACGTACATATATATGTATATATATATATAGCATGATTTAATACGTAGATTATGATTTTTTTAATCAGTTATTTTGAATTCGGTGTAGTGAAGTGAAAAAAGACCTGCCTAAAAATATCTGCGAGTGGTATTTCGCGGGTGGATCTTTATACACGGGGGAAAAACCGAAAGAAGAAAAAGAAAATAAAAAAAAGAAAAGAACGATCGAAAATCGATAAAATTTCTTTGCCAAGTAAAAAAAGAAAAAAGAAAAAAAAATACCCGAATAAACCGAAAAGGGAGAAAATCGTTTGGTTTCATCTCCGCGCTCGTCATGGACACCGATCAGTTTCGCGAATTTGGCAAAGCCGCTGTCGACTATCTCGCCGAGTATACGGACACGCTCAGAGATCGTCCTGTCATACCAAACGTCGAGCCAGGATATCTCGCTCGTTTAGTACCCGACGAAGCTCCTCAGGAACCAGAATCCTGGAAAGATGTTCTCGAGGATGTCGAACGCGTCATTATGCCAGGCGTAAGTCCTATGCTCTCGTGCCTCGATTGCCACGTCGTGAATTTTTTTTTCATTTTTCATTTTTCAATTTCTTGTCGAATATAGAAAAAAAAAAAGATATGTGAAAGAAGAACCGTATTTATTTTTATTTTTTCTCATAGATGACGCATTGGAACTCTCCCCAATTTCACGCCTATTTTCCCTCGGCCAATTCTTACCCTTCGGTAGTAGCCGAAATGCTCAGTGCTGGTATAGGTTGTCTCGGCTTTTCATGGATGACATCTCCCGTCTGTACAGAGCTAGAAGTCACCATGATGAACTGGCTTGGTAAAATGCTTGGATTACCTCAGGAGTTTCTTAATTGTAGCAAGGGTCCAGGCGGCGGTGTAATACAGGTATTAAAACCAATCGCAATTATTATTATTATTATTATAACATAATCATACATACACATCGTTACAAGTATTCTCTTGATTTTCATTTCTTGATGATTTTTTTATTTATTTTATTTTGATTTTTATTCTTTCATTATTTCAGTCCTCAGCGAGCGTGGCGACTTTCGTCTGCCTTTTGGCAGCCAAGGAACGAACCGTGAGACGTGTTATGGAACTTCATCCGGATTGGGACGAGGCAGACATAAAGGCTAAATTAATTGCTTACACTTCAGGTGAGAATTTGTAAATTTGAATGAAAAAGAGAAGAAACCTAATTTAAAAAAACAAAATTCTCAACGTTATCGCGAACTGTATTCAAAATATAGTCGAAATATCGACGATGAACTAATTTTGAAATTGATATCGCGAAAAAAAAAAACAGATCAAGCCAATTCTTCGGTCGAGAAGGCAGGACTTTTGGGTTCGATGCCTATGCGTCACTTGCCTTCGGATGAGAAATGTCGTCTCCGTGGATCCACGCTGCTCGAAGCTATAGAAAGGGACGAAAAAGAGGGACTAATTCCATGCTACGTTGTAGCCACTCTCGGAACTACTGGAACTTGTGCTCACGATTCTTTAGACGAACTTGGACCGATTTGTAACGAAAGAAATATCTGGCTTCACGTCGACGCCGCCTACGGCGGTAAGAATTTCGTTTTATTCACCGAAAAAACAAAAAGCTAGAGAGAGAAATTTTCGAAATTATAATTATTTATTCAAAAATTTATCTATCTATACTCCGATGTTTCAGGTGCTGCTTTCGTCTGCCCTGAATTCAGACATCTGATGTCCGGCGTCGAGCTCGCAGATTCCTTCGACTTCAATCCCCACAAGTGGTTGTTGGTCAGTTTCGACTGTTCAGCGATGTGGTGAGTGCAAATTTGAGAAACGATTTTTTCCGCATTCAGATTCCTTTTTTTCCGATCGATTCTAACATATTTCCTCCCTCTTCTCGTTTCAGGGTCAAAGACTCGAAATATCTCGTCGAGGCTTTTAACGTAGACAGAATTTACCTGGCTCACGAAAAAGAGGGATTGCTACCCGACTACAGAGTGAGTCTCGAATTTTCCAATAATATTTTATATCAAAAAGATTTTCCGGTCATTTGATTTATCCTCTTATTTTTTTTGGTTCTCGTTACTCGCAGCACTGGCAAATTCCTCTAGGTCGCAGATTTAGGGCTCTGAAACTATGGTTCGTTATGCGGATGTACGGGGTTCAGGGTCTCCAAAATTATATCCGTCACACGGTCGGTCTAGCGAAACAATTCGAAGGATACATAAGAAGTGACGAACGTTTCGAGATCGTCACCGAAGTAACCATGGCTCTGGTTTGCTTCAGAATGAAGGTGAGGGATCTCTAATCAACGAACCAAAATCCAAAAAAAAAAATGGGAAACATTGAAAAAGTCAATTTTCGTCTCCTAATTACGATTTTTCATTTTTTTCAGGGAAACAACTCGTGGACACGCGAACTTCTCGACAAATTATTGGCCCGTAGAAAGATCTACGTAATAGCAGCTACATACAGGGGAAGATTGTTCATTAGATTCGTCGTATGCAGTCGCCTATGCGAAACACGAGACATGGAATTCGCGTGGAAAGAGATAAGCGAACAAGCGACCGAGATATTGAACCAGAAGACGGAACAGTTCGAGTCGGATGAGAATATTATCGATCAGGAATCAGAGGAAGAAAATAAAATCGAGATGATCGAATCCGGTAAAGATATCGCAAATATTGCCAATATGATTGAAGAGTTGAAAATCGAACATGAGGTGAAACAGAAGGTGGCGAAAATTTCATAAATCAATTCGCCAATTGTTTCTTGACTCGACCTTCTTTTTTTTCCAATCATTTTTATTAATTCTTTAATATACGATGTTATATGTTATTCCATATGTTTTATTATCTATTTTTTTTTTTTGTTCTCTCGTTAAATGAAATTTATTTTCACTGTTTATATATACATCATACACTGAATAAGCAGATTCAAATTTCGTTTAATTAATTTATTGTATGAAATGAGAATGTATAACAATATTGTTAAGTAAAACGATAAGTTCAAATAATATATTGTTACCAAAGATTCGACTGAGTTTCTTATACCCAAAAGCCAATGGAGTTTGTTAATATCGAAAGAAAGAAAGGAAATTTCATCGACCCGATTTTATGCATATTTGTGTGAAAATAAAAGTCTTCTAATTTGTGGAATAAGAAGTGCAATAATTCCGAACGCCTTATTACATGCAACTGCTGCACCAGCGGTGGAGGGTGAGCTAAGGTTCCTAAATACTCTGTAGGATGTCGCCAGAAGTTGGTTTTCGAAATTGGTCATTCGAGGAACTATTTTTTCCGCAAGGATCGCAGTGGCGGCAAAAAATTCAAAAACGTTAAAAAAAATACAAAAAATTCAAAAACTCATAGGTTTCGACTAAAAAAAAAGAGAAAATAATTTTTTTATTCCAGATACCGATGAAATATCTTGGCTATAAGAATAATAAAATAGAAAAAAAAAAAAAAATTCGATACGTAGGCAGTAGTCGTCCGATATCGATTTATTTTTAATTATCATACGTCCAATTAGTCGAATAGATAATGGAAAATAGTTGGAAGATTGAGGAAATGAATTCCAGACGTGAGATATATGATAACGTTATCGTATGCAATTAATTTTACTGCTTTTTTATAGCCACCGTGATTTTCCAAATTAATTTTAAGAAAAGTTTGAGAACAAAAACAAAACAAAAATTAAAACGAAGACGGTAAGTCCAAAAAAACATACATATATACATACGTTATATATATATACATTATTTTATTTCATAGTATATTATTATGATTAATTATGAATAATACATCAACCAGGCAACATATGAGGTAATAGCATTTAAAAAATTGCAAATTATATATATATATATTACGTTCATGGCTGCGAAGATTATTTACCCCTCCTCCTACTCCCCCAACGACGAAAGAATTAAAAAAACGTAATTATGTATGTTACAGTTTGTCTATTATCTGATTAGTTTGTTCGTCCGTTTCCGTCAAAATTCATTAGATACAGAGACCACGCGATCTTTAGACCGACCACTTTCTATCGCGTTGATTAAATAGAGCAAAAAAAAAAAACAAACAAACAGATTCTCTCTGATAAAAGGATTTCCCTCCTACTTGTAACAGAAACATAAATATCCAAGTGATTAATTCTGATTTAATTCCACTTTAGAAAATTTTTAACCTCTTCTATTTATACCAGACTACATGATGATCCTTCTCGTTCGACGGCTGGTGAGCGACTGACGCTCCAGCTTCCCCCACTCACCGAATAAAATTCTCCGTACTTATATTATAGTCGCTGCAGCATTTGTAATACAATTTTTCTTCAATTAAAGATAATATAATAATAATTATTGTTATCATTGTTAATTTCTATTATTATAGTAATAATAATAATAATTGATAATAACAATAATATAAATACTAGCAGTAAAGACCGCTCCCTTGATTTTCGATAACGTATCTTCGCACGTATTGTGCGACATCATCGGTAAGACCCAGAGAAGGAAGTTCGGTTTCGAATTGGCTCAAAGTTGCTGCACCAGCCAAATACCCATTCAGCTTTGCCGCGATTGTCGAATTTAGTAAATCACCACTTGTCTTTAATCTCAATGCCTCTACCAGATAAGAGTGGGCCTGGAGACGGTACTTCTGGTGATAGCTGCTCAAATATATTTAACATAGTAACATCATATTTTATTTTATTCTATTTTATATCCATTTTTTATATCATAGAAAAAAATTAAAATTTGTGTGTTTTTAGTTGTGATCACTCTCTCTCTCTCTCTCACTTCCTCTTTTTCATCGATTCCCACAATTTAATCGTCGTAATATATTATAATCGAATTATCTGAGAAGCCTGACTATAAAATGACTAATAATCTCCGATGTTACGTGGGCGAATTGTATTTTTCTTTTTCTCTTTTCTCTTTTCTGTGTCTTTTTTTCCCTCGGTCGTACCAGATATACCTACTTCTACGTAGGTACACAACATGCTTATTTATTTCGAAACTTTTATTCGTGTTTTGAATATATTATATTATTAATTTACGAGATCGCGTTTCAAGGCTCGAGGTATACACATATATACATATATGTCACAAGCATCCGTACATAGACTAACGTATCATTAATTTCTCTTAAACTTGACACTGATTTCACTTTTCATTAATCGTTGCGTTAATTATCAATACATACGTGTGTGTATGTGTATATATATATACAATTTAAATTATTGATTACATCGCGGCGAAGAACGTGATTGAGAAACGAAAGAGAAATTTGATTTTTTTTTAATTCTATTTCTTTTATATACCATAGATCTTGTTTATGCGTTCGATTAGTTTTTCAATAATTAAAGGAGAAAATATATATATATATATAATTTATAATCGTCTCACGATTTACTTATACAATATGTAACGCGAGCCCATATCAGATATACTTATGATGGATTGTGTAACAAATTACGACGTGTGTAACCTACCTATACCTATACCTATACGTATATATCGCGTTACTATAAATTATAGTGATTATCGCGGGTCATATAATGAGTGCAGAAACACGTGGAGTATAGGGATAGGGGTCATGGCATAACTTGGCATTGATGACGGTTGATTTTTATCAACGACGATGATACGCGATCGTCTAATATTTCGCGAATGAGATAAAATGAACGTCGAGAGAGAAAAAAAAGATGAAAAACAAAATAATAAAAATAAAAAAATAAGAAAAGAACGTTAATTAATGATCGGAGGATTGAAAATCGATGATTTCAAATTTCCATACAAATATAAGAAGTAATTTTATGTCGTAACGGTGATAATAATTAGAAATAATAATACTACTCACTCCTCGGCTGGATAAAATCTCTCGAATTTTTTCAACTCTGTAATTAAAGGCTTTCCATGCCGAGTCTGTTCTTTTTTTAACGATTCTTCAGCCGTATCGCGTTGTTCGTCGTCGTGCCACAGGACCAGAGACATGTACTGGAAAATTTTGTAAAGTGTAATTCGTGTCGAGATGAATAAATAAATAAATCAAAGAAATGCGTATTCAAAATATAATAACAATAATAATAATAATAGGAGAAATGAGAAGAAATGGAAATTATTACGCAGACATTTAATTACGTCCAATGTAATTTAAGCACAGTCAGGATATCATGTCCAACAGTTGAACATAAGATAAAAAAAATAAATTACGTGGAAGGGAAAAAGTCCATTTTATATACATATGACAAAAAAAATATTCTTGGTGACATGAACTGCGCATTTATGGAGCAGCTTCCTATTGAGTAATCGTCTACTTTGTCTCTCTCTCTCTCTCTCTCTTTGTTTCATTGTGATTCCAGTTTAATATTTTTTTCCTCAATGAAACGTACGGTATATGTATATAAATCGATGCGAGAAACTGAAGATCGATTATCTCATAAGATCATTTTTTATCGCGTTGATTAGACGAGAGAAAAATTATTTTTTGGGTAATTGAAGGATAAAATGAATAAAAACCTAGGGAGGATTTGAAGTTTTTTTTTTTAACTGAACCAAAAGATGTAAAATTTATGTTAAATTTTTCTTTATCGCAGGGGCCCACCTGACGTTTGATCTTTTTCGTCAGACCGTATTCGTGGTTTTTCCAAAAAATATCGAGCAGCTTCGAGTAATCGATGACCTTAGGATCGTAGTCGATGTCGATTACCTCGGTGTGGTCGCCCCTAGAGTTTATAAAGAAGGAAAGCAGGTGAAGAGGACTCTTCGCAGTTTTTACACTAGACCTCGGAATTAGCAAACGACGAGAAAAAAAAACAAAAAAAAAAGGAAATTTTCACAACTAAGTAATTTTTTGATGGAAACCAAAAAGATCACCGATCCTTTCCTTTCCTTTTTTTTTCGTTTATTTTTTTTCGTTTCTAACAGCGAAGGGAAATTTGTTAAAAAATTGAAGAGAAGTTTGTTTTTTTTTCTTCTTCTTCTTCTTCTTTTTATTTACATGTCTCTGTACGTCGGTGAATCTTTTGTACCCCCTGCATAACCGACTCTCGTTCTCAGTACACCAAGGGTTGATCCGAAGAGTGAATCACCCGCCCAAAAACATCCCATACCGAATGTCGCCCTCTTGGCTTGAGACTCTTCGATTTCGCCCGGCATCGTCTGATGATAAATACATTTTAAGCAAATTTTATTTCGGGGTTTTTAGTATCAACGAATCACAGTTTTTAGCAAGCTTATTTTTAAAACTTTGCAAAACGAAAGACACCTAAGGTTAAAAATTCCAAAATCCAAAGATCCGAAAGGCCCAACCTCTAAGACTTGAAATTCGCGCGTGTATTCCTTCGGTGTTTAATAACTCGGACTGTATCGATCGTATAGAGACCAACAAGCGGTAAAATTGATCGTCTTGAGATCAACTTTTTGGAAGAAAAAAGAAGTTTCAAAATCCTATCGATTAAAATGGGTTTCCGCAAAGAGGGTCTCGATCACAAGTGTTCGATAGTTTGAAAACGTGGAATATCACAATACCCCGCGAAACGGGAAAAGAACTTACCGAAAATTTGTTCCTCAAATAAAACAGGAGACCTCCTCGTCTGCCCAGTAACATTCGACTATACATATAATATGAATAATAATAAGAAATTATACCTCGCTTCGGGTGAAGAATAGAACTAGGTATAAATCAATAAAATTTCTTGCTCCTGGAAGGATCGAACGTTCGAATTGTACGAGATACGATTATATTTTCGTCCGCATATAGTATATATCGTTTCAATGTAAATTCCAGATGATATTTAATCGCGCCGTTTGAGAAATCGTTCGGCGAGTGTGTTTATTTATTTTCTTTCTATTATTCGAGATACCGATATGTGTTTATATACATAAAAACCTGTTCTTCATCTATCATCAAGCTCCACTGTCAAATTATCAAACTAGTATAATTCCTCTACCGAAACGAACCGTACAGGTACACTTATCTCGACGATAATGTAAAAAAATTGAAAAAAAAAACAATGCGATAAAACAAACATGAATCTTACCTGACTGGAAAAAAAAACCTTTGTTCCCCGACCGAGTGAAATAACGAGAATAAATCAATCAATGAATAAAATATCGATAACGCGTGAACGTTCAACTTTGCGAAAACGACTCCGTTTGCTCGAGGTGCCGAAAAATTCAAGGCCAGCCAACGTACTACTGTGCTTTACCGTACTGTACTATACCGTGACGTGACGTGATGTACTGTAATATGTAACGTTAAACGAGGGAGTGAGCGAGAGCCGCGAGAGCGTCTGACAGCAGTCCCGAGGTCGGTCAGCAGCGCACGAGAATACCGCGTGGTGGACTCTCTTCACTCTATACCGCGAGAGCGTCTATCAACGAAACGACGACGGGCGTTATAATCCAGCGTTCTGTTCTCGTTCCTAGGTAGGGGTGGGGGGAGCTCTGCCCTCCTTAACTCACTCAATCGCGACTACAAAACGTCTGCGCAACTCGAGCGATCCAAAAGATCGAAGGCTATTTTTCTTACGGACCTCGACCACTCGCAATGCTATATGTATTTAAATATCTTGTATGTAAAAGGATTGAGAATAATTGTATGATATATGTATATCAGGTATGGTGCGTTTTAGTGTCAAGTTGAAAAGAAAAAGAAAAAAAAAAGGTTCATACCTTTTTTTTTTAAATTTCATTTTTCGTTCACTTTTTAAAATAAAATGAATATCAATATAATAAACATGCATTATATTCTTGGGGATTTTTTTAATACCGTGAAGAATGAGAATATTGCCTTGATATAGTATCAGAGCTCGTAAAGTTCAATTAGATCCTATCCGCGATCATTGAGTGAGCGTAGATTGGACGGATATGCACATTATACCGTTATAAAAATGAAATTCCAGTTATATTCCATGTTAACGATAACACTGTATGCGTTGTTTCCGAACAAACCAACCGACTCTCTACAGACACCTGCGCGCGTCTTTGATCCATAAATAAATAAATTTTTGGGCAAATTTCCAAAAGAAAAAAAAATGACCGAAAGAAAAAAAAAAAAAAAAACACGACAGGACGAAAAATCCAACAGGAAAACGTATAAACTTTGAAGAAAATATCTAAAGAACGATTTTTGTGGGCATATTGTTGTTATTATTATTATTATTATCATTATTATTACAGTGGTATAATAGGTATAACGATAATAATAACAAAACGAAATTGTTTTATTTTTAATAAATGTTTTTTTTTTTTTTTAAATTCTTTTTTCTCTCTTCTCTCTTTTTTTTTAGTACAATATATATGTATATTATTATATATTACACATATGTATATGTTTCTTTTGGGGGGGGGGGGGGATATATGTATATTATTATTAAAATATGTGTAATAATTAATAATAATAATAATTTATATCTATTCATTTATCAGTATACAATATAATAAGATATGCGAGCTTTTTGAATAGTCTCTCTTTTTTTTCATTTTCTTTTTTTTTTACAGATATATTATTTAATAGAATAAAATTAGTCGCTGAACATAAACCGAATGCTTCGTCTTTTTTCATTATTTTTAGTTTCTAGATCGAAAATCATTTTTGGCAATCGCGTTATACGTTTTATGTTTAATTAATTATTCTATTCATTTATTTATTTATTTATTTATTTATTTAATTATTTTAGTTGTGGAAATTATATCGAATATTTTGGAAGAACCTTTGTCGCATTATTATATCATATAACAAATCGTATAATGTTATAATATAATACAAATATTTATAATATGGGAATGAAAATATATATATGGAAAGCTTTGCGAAGTATATATATGAAAAGAATTTTTTATTCTTATTGTTATTATTATTAATATTATTTATCATTATTATTATTATTGTTCTTTAATGAAAACTTTATAGATTATTCACCCCTCGCGCGATTAAATGGAATTTATTTTATTATTACCACGTAATATTATACTATATGTATATAATGATATTACCTATCGTGATATATGTAATGTATATATCTACCTTCGCTCTAAAGATATTAAATTTTATATTACTTTGTATACTTCTAAACTAACAATAAGTTCCTCCACAATGAAAGCCTAATCCTCTAACCCCTCATAAACCGTATCCCTTTCTACCCGATCCTCAATGCCTTTTCGTTTTTATAACCATTTCAATAGTTTTACGACCCTCTTCCCTCAAGTGTCCTTTTCGGTTGCCATTCCAAGAAAAACCCGGAATTCCCTAATTTTCCATTTCGAAAAGTCGAAATCCTAAATTGCCAATCAGTGCCCCTATTCTACCTACATAACTCCTACTACCTTTACGGTCTTCACTTTCAAAATTCAAAATCCCTCTCTCATCATTCTACTCCAAAATTTGAAACTGAAAACAACTTGTCTCACTCTCGAATGAAATAAACGATTTTCTGTAAACGAAATTAATCTTGTTAATCATCCTCAAGCACATTAATACAATGTATATATCTATCATATAATTATATATTTATGAATATCTTGTATAAGATTATAATTTATCGTTATTATTGACCTTCGAATTAATTGCTTTTCTTTGTATATATTATATCTTTATCATCTCTCCTCCTCTACGTTACGGTAACGTATCGTCGTTTTTTCAACGTAGAAATCCTGGTAGAAAATCTCTCTAAAAAATAACGATGTCAAGAAAAAAGAAAAAAAAAGTCGTAGAAAGAAAAGAAAATTGAAATTTTCTTTCTTTCTTTTTATTTTTTCTTTCACACATCAGAGAATTTTTCCGAGCAGTTAATTTCTTCACTTATCGTTAGTTCCCAGTCTCGATATCATTTCAAAGTCAGAAATACGTACCGAAATGCAATATTATATACCTATTTTATAAATATATGTGGAAGTTCGTTTTTTGGCATGTAATAAAATTGCTCAATCAAAAGTCTTCCGAACTGCAATAATACTAAAGAACAAAAAAAAAGTGCGTTTCGGAATAGTTTTTTTTTTTCTTATATCTATATGTAAGTACAATAACTATTTTCTCTCACTCTACAAGCAGGATTTGCGATCTAAACAATTAACACCGATTTATTAAGGGTAATATAATGTTCACACACGACGGTGACATTCGTCATTGTTATTATTACTATTATACTTCATTATTATTATATATATAAATTGTGAAACATGAAAAGTAGAAGGAAATAAAAAGTAGAAAAGTTTGAGTCTTCGTTTTTTAGTTTTATTTTTTATTTTATTTTTTATTTTTTAGTAGCAGAAATCAAATTTCATAAATCACAACCCGGTGAGTTATATTCGAATCTATGGAAAGACGTCATTTATTATTTAATATTTTATTTTGACTAGAATAATGTTAATAGCTGTAATATTATACGTTTGTTTGATCTTTTTTTTTTTTCTTTTAATTATACATTCGTCGAATAGAAAAATGTTGGACGGTAAAGTATAGTTATTAAAATATCGATTTTATTTATATTTTCATTGATATTTATTTATTTATTTATTTATATAATTCATTAGTTTATTCATTTATTTATATAAAGCTGCCATTTATTTTGAATCAAATAACTTTTATTTTTGTTTCTTGTTTCATTTCTCCCTCGATTTCTCCCAAATTCTCCGCTTTTTCTGTGCGTATAAATATAATTATTATACATACATGTGTGCACACGTACACATGATCGTAACGAGCCTTCTGTTGTATTAATTTAATTAATTTATTCGATTGGTGAAATCATTTTTTCAATCAAATCTATATATTGTATACCTGTATATATATATAAATATGTATGTATCTATTTTTACCTTTTTAATATCTTCTCTATGTTATTATTATACGATGTGTATTGAGATAAAGTAGCAAGAGAAAGAAAAAGAGAAGAAAAAAAAACCTAGCAATAGAAATTGAAATAACTGTACAACAAATTGTTCGAAATGGATTGACGGTACGGTTTTTAAATACATACATACATGTGTATATACACATACAGTTAATAATTCTATAGAATAATTAATTAACAATACCTATATATAATATATATACCTATGTATAATTATTATTCGCAAAATTGTATTGCTTGAGTAAAAAATGTTAATTAGAAGTTATACAATATACCTAATAGATATAAATTAATTCAATTGTAGAAAAGAGGAATTATGTACGAAAGGATAAAGAGTAGAAAAAAAAAAACAAAAAAAGAAACCAACTAATGTAAATGAACAGCTGAAAAGGTATCGGATAATGATGTAATATCATACATGTAGCATATAGTCATAAATATGTATTTTATACAAAAAAATATATTTAAACGATAATCTAAGAATGTAAAAATATAATGGAATGGTTCGTTTCATTTCTACCTTATTGGTATACTTGAATAGGAATTAAAGTAACTAACGTACAAATAATTAAAATGTACGTAAGAATAAAGAATAGGAGAGACAAAAAAAAAATTCTACCAGTACATTGGAAATGTGTGATAATACCTTTTCTTCGATATTTCTTTGATCGTTTGTGTTCTCTTTCTTTTTAACTCTTTTGCCTTCTATACTCTAGGTATATTTTCAATCTATAGATATAATTGATCGATTTATCAATTATGATACTGAAAGAAAATAAAAGAAGAAAGAAAACACAGCAAACGTTGTGCATTATTCTTAATATTAACATACTATGAGTATAATAATAAATTAATCAGGCAAGCCATGTGCCTGGTATTATAATCAGGATATAATTTGTGTAACTAAATATTGACAAGAATTTTTGGTATTCATTATAAAAGAAAAAGAAAGAAAAAAACAAAAAAGAAACATTCAAAAATGACAATTTATATAATACGTATACTAAATCGAATAGTAAAGAAAGAAAAAAGAAAAAGGTTCTAAGAACATAAAGAAACAGATTTTTGACCTGCTTATAATACCAGATATAATTATTACAAAATTAAGGGAAATAATATACATGTATAGAGGGATATCAAATATACAATTTATAAAAAAAAAAGAAAAGAAAAATTCTAGTTTTATACAAGGGAAACTATCGATCTTCGAAGATGACGACGATTATCGATCGATACAATAAAAAGTATAAAATGAGTAACAATAAATAATTCTGGAGGTCTCTTGCAATGCGGAGTCAAAACTGTCGACTCACATAACGGCGCAGCAGCCTTTGCCAGTTTGATTATCGCCAACGATGTCGCTGGTGTTTCCAGTGAAGCGTTGAAAATCTCTGGCGTTAACTTCCGACCCTGATATGGAGGATATGGGCGTTGTTACTCCGTTTCCATTGGCGTCGACAGAGTTTGTGGGAGTGTGCCGGTTCTGAGCCCTCTGCTTCTTCAGGTCCGAGAGTGATTTGACGAACACTACAGACACGTGTATGTTGATCTTGCCATTAGCATCGGTGTCGGCTGTGTAAATCGACTGCTGGTTGCCGACAGGCGGGTCAGGCCCTGCGACTGCCGAGGCAAATATGTAAATCCAAGGCTACCCGCAACTTAAATCCCTTTTCTATACATTTACATTGATCATCGTCAACTTTTGCCAACACGTATGTACTCACAACTTGACCCTCCACCCTTGATTCCCAACAATTCAAAGTTTTGCGGCATTAAACACCATCTACAATGCCAATTTTGTAACTAAGGGTGTAACTTATTTTATAATCAACTCCTTTCATCTTTATTTAGTTTATTTAATACCTAGACTAGTTTCATCCACTACTAAGCGTTAAACTCGACGAACAGATACCTGAATACACTTCAAAGGGATTTCTGCAACTTTTTACCTGGGAAATTGGATATCTATTGATATGGAGTAAAGAGCTATCGAAGGAGATTACATAATTGGCAAATGTAGATAGTTTATTGAACTAAGCGGGTAAGTAACACAATATGTATTTACAGTCTCCTTGTACCAGTGCAATATCGACTTATGTATGAGTATTAACGATAATTTCCTTCCATCGACTAATAAGCAAGTGAAATAAATTGAGTTAATTTTTGAAAGTTAGTTTAATTTATTATATATCATGTATCTGAACTTATCGTATTTATTTACCTATATATAGATGTATATAGTATGTGAGTATGTATGTATCTATGTATGTGTGTGTGTATGTATGTATTTGTAAATATTATGCTGATATGTTTATCACAATTGACTAGTTTACTAAGCTATTCCATTACAAACATGATTCTTTAATCTTCCCTGGGCATATTGATAAATAATTACCTTTTTTTCTTCATAATTACAATCAATTATCTAGGTATAACGAAGAGAAACGCTGAGAGAATTGATCCAGGCAAAATATAAACGAAAATGATAATCGGCCAAATTACAGGAAACACCGAAAGGATTAAAGAATCGCAAAGCTAATTACTAATTGGAGAGTATACATATCTTTCGAGAATAATTACAGATAGAAAAAACTGAAATAGCGACTAATATACTTAAACGAATCGCCTATAAAGGTTCTATAAAATATCTTATACCTCTACTTGACAAGCTTTTATGACTTTGCTTTCTTAGGTACATATTTAAAACGTCTTGGTATTACCCAATTTTCCTACAACACAGGATCTCCCTGGATTTGCGGACTGCGATATCAAGGAAAATAGTTGTAAAAAATTTCATAAATTGACTAAAGATGCTGTATAGTATCGTACCAAATCAATCTCTAGATCTTGTTCGAGTAATACAATATGAAGAAGATGCACGAAGGATTAGTCAATAATGTTTAATAATATAAAACTTCTCTCTGAGTTCATTGTCCCTTAGAATTACGCTAATTTTCACTAAATTCTATAATCACACGTGCTCACGCATGCTGAGGCAGAAGAAACTTGTTTGAAATTTATGCCTTAACACTTGCGGTATAGAGTAGACCGATATCTGTTATCATACGTCAAATAATAATACTCCATTTAGTAGATAGCTTAGATAGTTTATATAGTTTCTATGTATTATTTATAAAATACTAACGAAGAAGAAGATGAAGAAGAAGAAAATGAGACAAAGGAATTTTCGTATAAATATATGCAAAGCAAGCGTCAATCAAAACTAATATAGGTATGTATCTATATATGTACATGGTATATATATGCAAGAACCTTGGTGTGCAATACGAATTATTTGTATATAAATAGATATATGTATATTACAGAATAAATAAAGAAGTAAATGGAAAGAAGAAGAAGAAGAAGGGAGAAAAGGCAAAATAAAAAGCCATTTATATATCCTGAGAAAGATATATACTTAGATAGATAGATAGATGGAGATGGAGACAGAGAGCTAGAAATAGAGTGCATTGATAATGAAAGTGCCTAAATAATTGATTAATTAATTAATTAATTGATAATAAAGAAGATTCAAAAGTTTCTGAAAATATGCATAATACTCTTCTTCTTGTCATATGACAATTATTATTGTATGATTAATTAAAGGAATAAGAATGTGAGATAGAAAACTGACCTCAGAATTATATCGGGAGCGCACAGTAATGGAAAAAGAAAACGAGAGCAGGTAAATGATCGATAGCTATAAAGTATGTGACATTCAACATTATATTTACAAATTTGATATTCATATTACTCGCAGCTACAATATTTGTTAGTTTTACACATTTTTTTCTTCTCTTTTATCATTTATTTCGGGAGTTAGTCAGTGTGTGAAAAAAGATACCAAACAAATATATTATATATTTTCCATAAAAATCATACCTAACGATTTTTTTCTTCGATGTCTAGTCTTAGATTATTCGTCAATTAATGTATACAATTAATTAGATCATTTAAACTTTTTAAGAATTCAGAAATTTACACGAAAAATTCCACACCTCCGATCTTTGTCTTTTCAAAATAATGTAGTAAATGGAAAAATTTGTTTAAAAATATCATGCAAAGGTCCAACATCTTATGCAATGAAAAAATCTCAATATAATGAATAGAATAGTATCGTTTATTCAAGAAAAGAAAACAATATACCAAATAATTTCGTTTTTATATATTTTTGGATAAAACCTATAGCTCGGTGGTTCAAAAATCATACAATATAATAACAGGTGAGTCAATTTAGAATACTATACATAAAACACAATAAAGGAATAAAATGGTAATAACTGTGCCGACCAATTTCCCCCTAATTTATAATAACAAATGAAATTAGCCGATACTGCTGGTCAGCTTTGTGTACTACCACCTACCACAATAATCTACTGAACCACAACCAATGCAAGCAAAAGAAGCCACGGAATGTACCTGAGTCCTTGTCCACATCTTCGTGAAGAAACGAGTCGTTATCCTTGCCTTCGGGACCCCTACGAACCGCCGGAGTCAAGCTAGAAGACTCCGTGTCTTCTGCGCTACCGTCTAAAGCGTTATTGCTGTTTTCAGAAGGCGTTATATTCTGTGTCGGAGTGCCGACGTAAGTCTAAAAACAATAATATATACAAGGATCAATCTAAGCACCGATCTTCTCTATATTGTAATAAAACTTCCTCATTAATGATGAATAATGAACCTGCTGCGCTTGTATCCTTAGTCTAGCTTCCTCCTGCGCATCTTTCTTCGTCGTAAGTACTTTGTCCCTTATTGAAGTACGCCTTACGCTTTGTGTACGGGTATTTATACTCTGAGATCTGCGCACTTTTCTCTTCTGAGCTTCTTGGAGACGTTTACTTTCCTGCTCGGTTTTTAACTCCATTATTCGTTCTCTGAGCTCAGGGTCTTCACAGATGTCTATAAAATGAGTTAAAACTCGGAGATATTAAGATTATCGAATTTCTATTCGCTAAGTGTCTGTAAACGGACTAAAATTAAATTGGAAAATAAATTCCCGAACATTTCAGCTGCGTGAATAATTAATCGCTACCTTCCTCCATCTCTGAATTCAATGCGCGACTCCTGGTGTATAACTAACGATAAAAGTGAAAAAAAAACTAGAACTTTGAGCAGGTGTAATCTTCAATTATGACAAGAAGTTAATTTAGGATGATAAACTTGCGGCAATAAATTATGCAAGATTTGTGGGTCTTGAATTCACAAAGATTCGGCCTTGAAAGCCACTCTCGCTCATTTATAGAAAATTTGGCTTATATAAGTCTATATTGTATTCACCGGCAGGAGTTTCTTCGTGTTTATTTTTTGCGTTTAAATCAGCACCGTTGTGTACCAACAATTCGAGAACGTCAGGCTGAAATAAATACGACAATTAATTCTTTGGACAATGGAATAAAACGTCTTTTATTCAATTTGATTAGGCGAAATATCGACTCTTCTCTATTTCAAAAGTAGCGTTTAAATTCATTTTATATAACTCACATGGCCCCAGCATGCAGCTGCGTGAACCGGTTGCCATTTATCATTGTCTACGACATCTGTGGAGACATGTTGATCGAGTAGAAATTCTACTACTCTAAGGTACCCGTTAGCCGCAGCTATATGAAGCTGCAAATAAAATAATAGCACGTAATTCACCATTTAATTTACAACAATTAAGTTCCGCCTACTAACAGGTGTCGCGCCTTGGTGATCCGTGTATTCTAGTTCACCACCTTGGGCAACAATCTTCTGCAGATCTCTGAGCATCTGTACTTCAGTTCCTGCCCTTGTTTCGTCTATTAATTCTTGCGTAACACCGCGCCTCGCCATTTCACCTGTGAAATTGTATTTACTGCTGTAATAATTGTCCCAAACTTTTCTCAGCGTCGATAATCACCTTCTATACAGTCCAGAGTCTTCTCATCCTCGCAAATATCGTAAGGCATATTCCCGTCGGCATTAACAGCGAGCAAATTAGCTCCCCGGGCAATTAGGTAGCGAACTAAATGCAAGTGGCCACATGTTGCCGCCGCGTGAAGCGGCGTCCACTTTTCACTGTCCTCAGCATTTACATTGGCACCAAATTCAACGAGTATTTTCATCATCTCTTCATTGTCATCTATACAGCATTGGTGGAGGGCGGTCAAACCATCCTCGTTTGTCGAATCGGGATTAACTCCCTTCTTCAAAAGCCTCCTCACTTTATAAAAAGTATAATAAAAGTTTAGACCGAATCCTGAATAAATCATCTATTAGCCGATAATTACCTTCGTCGATATCGTTTCTAGCCGCAGCTTCGAGCAACATTACGCTATCGCTAAAAAAAATGTGACGTTTATTGCTCGGATGTTTGTTCTGGTGACGAAGCCACTCTTTTTCGCGATGTCGCCATTGCTTTAATTGTTGGAGCCTTCGATGACGGGCTAAATGCAGTCTTTCTTGTGTCGTAAGTCGTTCTATGTGCATCATTTCGGATACTAGATCGGAATGCTCCATGACTGTCTGTTTGTTACCCTTGCAGTTATATTTACCTGGGAAAGTATAGCTGCATTTAGATATTTATCTGAGGTTTAAAACTGATCCGATGATATCCTGCGGACTGCTAAACTCTACGTCCTTATCTCTCACAGTCAGTTGGGTTCTAATTTCTGTTTGTAAATTAGAAATAGACGAGATTTTGATGAAAATGAATATTTAAAGGTACCTTTGCGTCCGCGAGCTTTAACGGCAAGTTTTGTTAGGCAAGTTGCTCCCTGGTGGACTCTGTTCTTCATCATTTTAGCCCGTAAATAAATAACTGAGACTTTAAAGTGGAATAACAATGTTCAAGTTTAACGATCGAAGAATGGAGATTGGGGAAAATGGTCGTAGTAGTAATTGCCGGTTCGCAACTGTTGTAGTCTTGCGTTCTTACTATTTCACCGCCTAGACGCACCTGATTCTCATCACGGATCTACTACGTCAACAACCAGTCTCACCAAGTTACATATTTATACTTACTCGCTAAGCCCTCTCCTCCTCTGTCTACCCAAGTTTTATACCACTGAGATAATTTTCTGAAAAACAAACTCTTCTGCTGATGCTTACACTCACATCGCTACCAGATCTAACAGCGCAGATTTTAATATGTGCCAAACAAACAAACCGACCGAAGAGTATCACGCTTCTTTTAACTGTATCGGTAGAATAAGGAGCTATTTTTTACATCAGAGTCATGCCTCATGGCTTTAAAATCTCGGTTTTGTTTCTTCTGATCAAACAGCAGAGATACCGAAATTTAATATCGCCAAAAAAATTCTGCCAGACACGATTAGACCATTACGGACTCATTTTTGAATCTTAAATAACTTTTTTATGGACTGAGACAAAGGCTTCGAAGAGAGGGTGTCGGAGAGCTCGAGATATCTTCTCTGGAATGTATGTGTTATTTTATTCGTAAGAAATTTATCGACCTCCCAAAAATTTTTGAGAAAAAAACCAAAAATTGGAAATCGTCTATTTTCTTCTGTCTTTTGTACAAACACCTGAATGAGTTATCGACGCAGAGTTTAGCAGCTTTTTCGAAGAATGTGGAGACTTTAATTTCCTATTTTTTTCGGTGAAGAAAAATAATGGAAAAGCTAGCAACGTGGGATTTTCGTCAATTTTCTTAATCTATTATTGATTTTTTTTTAAATTCGAAAACAGAATCTTGCAGTTGCGATTATCCTGCATGTTTTAGTTATCGAAAAAATCGGAGTTTCGGGTAAAACAAAAATCCAGAAATGTATACTTGGCAATCGTAAATTTTGTAAGCAAATTTAAACGACGGTAGAATTAACAATCTTGTATTTTAGCACACAATACTTGGATTTCTAAATATATACCGCAGAAACGGGAATTAGTAAACTGGTAAATCCGCTTAGCTTGTGTCATAAACCAAATATTCCTGTTTATAGCATATCATCAGATCAGAGTATGATAATGAAAGCGTACCTATCTAAGTCTGGTTAATTTATTTAATAATTATTCGGTTATTTCGCGAATGAATATTACATATATATGAAATAATAAATATCAAACGATATTTTAAGTTATTTCTTTCAATAAAATAATAGGACAAAAAATCCAAAAAAGTAGAATTGAAAATTTTGTAAATGAAGAAAATAAAATTCTTCCTCTCATGGCGATTTGAGTCAAGTTTTTACATTATACAACCATATCCCCCGTTTCAAATTATTATCTTATCTAATCATCTTCTGTTATAGGTGTACAATATAAAAGTACATGTATATTAGCGTAAATATTGGTGTGCAATACTTATACATGAATAAATAATTCTTTAAGCAATCGAATATCGAATAGAAAAATATACATAATATATACTTACGATTATTGCAACTATCCGTTGTTTTATTTCAGAAAAAGACAACCGAAAATCACACTTTTTTTTATTGTTCTTATTCTTCACATATGTTCGTTGTAATATACATATATGTGTGAAAACTTCATTGGAATGTAACTATATGGTATAGTGATTTAGTTTTCTATTATTACAACACGTTTCACAAAACGCCACTACACTTCATTTATACATATGTGCAATTGAAGTGTACGTGTATATACGTATGCCTTCGATTATTCTTACACATATGTGTATCGCGAGAATGAACTAATTAACGAATAAGAAAATCAGCTGCAGGAATATTGTCGAGGTGGTGTACAGTTCAGTTATTCTTTCTCTAATGTAATACTCATTTTTAATACTTCGGTCTATACCATACGATGTATACAAGGTAGATATCAATCCTTATTCCACGTCTGCAACTATACATGATACATGGCTTTTCTGAACCGATAAATAAATAAATAAACGAATGAGTGAATAAATAAATAAATATTTGATCTCGCGGTTATATCATCGACGTGCTTATTCTATCAATCGCGAAAACCGAAACGTTGACAAATAAGAAACACGTATAAACGTCGAGCACAAACCGCTAACGATAATAACTAGTTTAAGTTACAGGTAGCTGTAGCGTACAGCTCGCAGGAATGCCATTTTCAACTATATACACAGTATGTAGATACGTCTACCTGTCCGGTACGGAAAAGTGGACGAGTAGAAGGAGTAGGACGACGAGGATGTGGAGGAGTAGGCAGCACCACTTTTTCTCATAATCATTACACCCTCGATTCAAAGGTCTATTTTTCAATCCTATCTCGCTCGGCTTAATCCCGAAGAACGTTCTCTCGCGTCGATGCGACGATACATCGCGAATATGTGATCAATTTTCTCGAATTAATTTCCATAAGCGAGATACGTTCGTCCTTACAATATTAAACTCTTTTATTTTATGCCACAGCGAGATTTTGACGAAACCATCACATTTTTATAAAGAGAATATTATAATCGTTCAATCGTTATATTTTTATAAACTTGTTATAGGCTCCGAGTACCGTTCGCTTATTTTCGCCATTACGTTAACTCGAAGTTATTCCCTTGCTCTAAGACTTTTCTCTCTTTAAGTTTGACCAGTTTAATACACCGCACAGGTGTACTACATGCACACACGGTATTTTTCACTTTTAGTCTAGTGTATTTAGTACCGGATTTCACCGCCTTTAGAGTTCGAGAGTTTCGAGTTCGACAAATTTTCTCCCTCTCCACACTTTAATCCACTGCATACGAGAATCGAGATAGAAGAAGAAACAATATCAAAGTTTCACTCGCTAGATTCATATCGCGATTATTTTAACACGATTCAAACTAGTCTTTCGAGACTTTGGAACGAGATAAAAAGAAGAAAAAGAAGAAAAAAAAAAAAAATCAAAAAACCTGAATAGATCACACGTACGAACTATGGCATCGCAAATACATTTATCTGTTATGGCTGGTATTTTCGCGACTATAGGCAGTTTGTTAGGTAAACTAGCTGGCGGCGTTGAGGTCGATACGACGGTGAGTTTAACTACGAATTAAATGGCGTGGTGAAACACAGAACGGCGGTAAAATTCAAATTCTTTAACACTTCGTACTTTTTTTTTTTCTTGTATTTTTTGTTCGTTTTTTTTTCTTCTACTTCCATCTTTCAGGTTTTGATTTTACTCAAATTATCGCTGATCGTACTCATGGTGACTAGCAACACGGTCGGATGCGTTTTTTTCGTAAAATCATTTCAAGGCAGCGTATCATCGTTACCCGCAACCGTTGCCAGTGCAGCTACAAACTATTTCTGTTCGGTGAGTCCTGTCATTCATTTTCGAAGAATATTTCCTAAATAATTAATTAATTAAATAATTTATTTATTTCTAGATTCACGTTGATTTTTATTAGTTAGATATGATATTATGACCATGAGTTTTATAGTTTTGATCGAAATCTCTTCGACCAATATATTTTCCGCTTTTTATAAGGTCAGACCTTATCGAAATAATCAGTTGATGATCCACGCGCCAATTTTGTTTCTTAGGTGTATCAATTCGATATAATATCTTTTATTCTTCTTATCTATACACGTATATATGTATGTATATCTGCATTGTTCGACAGGTGGTCGGCTAGACTTATGTAATGCAATTCGTATGTAACGTAACGTGGATTTGATAAGGTGAATATTATAGAGATCGGGTCGCGCCTGATGCTATGCAACCGTACATACCGCCCTGTACGCACGGAGACGAGAATATTAGATCGCGAAAATGAGATGACGAGTTTTTCTGGTGAAATTTCGATCTCTTCGTCTCGTTAATATTATTTTTTCAACTCAAATTCCTTCGTTACAGTCGTATTAGATTTTTTTTTCACATCGTTCGAGTCTTTCTCTCTTCATTCATTCGTTACAAGGTGAATTTTGATTTTTGTGATCAAGGCACTGATCGGTTTTCTCATCTTTGGCGAATCGACTTCGCTGATGTGGTGGACGGGAACAACCCTTGTGCTATGCGGATTATTGCTCATCTGTTACGCGCCTGGTGGCAAGGATACGGAGAAATTAAAACAGCGATAAACCGAATCTCTTACATCTGTACGAAGCGCTATGTATATATAAATAAATGAATAAAAAATAGAAATACAAAAATTGTCGTATAATTTATACTAATTCATAAATAATGAAGAAAACTTGACTTCATTTCTTATTATAATCATCTAGATAAATCCAGAACCCGAAATATGTCTAATTATCTGACCAGGGATAAGAATATCGGCGAACAATTTTATTCCCTGCGCTATTGCAGCCGCAGACTTTTTACTTTTTGTTCAAAGTATGAACCTACCCTAACTGCGATAAAGGAAAGTAAGCAAGGGCAGTATGATAGCAGTAGCACCAGCTAGAGAAAAAGGGAATTATCGAGCGGCGCCTGCGCCTCCAAGAGACTGCCTGACGCCGCTTTACGTATATCTGAGGGACCGCGACGCCGCGGTGGGTCGTCGTGGGTCGTGTCGTCGGTTCCTATACGAAACATCGTCCGTCCGAGTTCCCTCGTCCGTTTAGACTGCAGTTCAGTCATCGTGCGTCGCGCTGCTTCGACGTTCCTTATTTTCGCGGTTAATCGTAACGTGTGAAACGAGCAGCCCGCTTTTTTTTTCTACCTATATACGATGTAAAAGATAGAAAGAGAAAGATAAAAAAAAAGGAAAGAAAATTTGAGGCACGACGGTATATAATACGTCTGGTAATATTATACCGGTTAAGTCTCATCTTATCTTATCTTATCTTGTCTTAAAACCGTCAACATCAACACCCCAAAGCCCTACACCCCTTCGAGGAGGGGAAAATATCCATGTATAACAAAAAAATAATATATTACATACAGTTCATTTTATTTATCAAGATTTCATTTATTTTATAAAAGAAACACGTAACGTCGAACACTATATGCAGGGTTTACTCAAATCTGCAATGTTACGTCCTCGGTGAAGGACCCTTATTTGGGTCCTGGCTCAATGCCATAATCAAAGAATAAATAAGACGCTTGAAAATAAGAAAAAAACTCATTTTTGTCTACACAAGTATTCGGGTTTTTGTTTTCTATCTTTCTATTTCATAAAAAGAGAGAAGGAGAAATTACGTATGTGATAGATTTGTGAAAGAGAGTGGAATCCTTTTGGAATCGTCATTTTTATTCTGTTCTGATGTATTCTCGATTTTTATTATTGTATTTTTAATTTTTTGATTCTTATTTTTATTTTATTTTTGTCTTCTCTCTCGGGAGCTTTAAGGTTCCCTCCCTTTCTTAATTTTTTTCTGTGTATGGGTGTGCTGCAGTTCGTACAAAATCGCATCTTATCCGGCGAAGAGAGAAAAAGAGAGAATGAAAAAAAAATAGAGGGTAACGATAAACGATAAGCGAAAAAATGAATAGAAAAAAAGACGTGATTTTTTTATTTTTCTCGACTTCTGTTGATTTTATTGCCGACATAGTTATGCTGATTTAATTAATTAGCCTTGACACGGACTATTGAGGTAGAATTGAATAAATCGAATTAGCTATTACAAACAAACGATTAATAATCGAAAGACTAAATTTCTTAAAAACCTTTTTCTTCTGATATATGCGAATGATGATTATCGATAAAATTTCTATGTAACAAGGACGAAGAATACTACATAAATTGAAAATAAATATTTCTGTATTAGATATAATCGACTGTAAAAAAAGAATTCAAATTTTACAAATATACTTTTTTGTTTTATGTTTTTATTTTGTTTTTATTTTTTTTTTTTTTTCTTTATCAATTTCTATTGGATTTGAAATCTCTCGATATAAAATTGAATATGATAGATAATTCGTTTTATTATTTTATCGGGAGTTATTAATACAATTGTAAAAAGATTACTTCAAAATTCGAGCAACAAGTATTATAAAAGTATAAACTAAACTTAATGATTCAGTCGTTTTATCATATGTATATATAAACCTATATAGAGGCTCATATATACATATATATATAAATGAAAATATTATATAATATTAGTATAAGAATTTTTCGTGGAAAAAATGATTTTATAGGGTACGATGAAAATAAGCTAAACAAAAAACATTTACGTGATCAATTTTGAAAATTGTTTTTCATTTATCCAAACAAAAAAAGAAAAAATTTAAAGTCGGGTCGCGCCGTTGTGTATAATAATCATTGTACCCGTATACTATATGTGTAGTATATTATATACATATGTGCGAAATGACATCATTCTGTAAGTTACATTAGCGGTGAATTAGTAATTTCCGTTATACGGCGGGAAATTAGCAATACAAGACACGTCAGCGAGAAGAAGAGAAACGGAATGAAATATAAGACGAAGAAAAAGAGCGTAATACATGCAATGTGTGTAATTTGTTTTTCCCGAAACCCGCGGTGAAACCTCGCGGACCGCTCGTATATAATAAAAAAGAATAAAAAAATAAAAAGCAGAAAAATATGTTTACAAAAATTTCGTATGCATACGTCTGTTACACCCCCGCGTTCCCATAAAAGGTATATACCATATACCCGCAGCTGTGACCTGCACGCGTTTTTTTTTTATTTTCCTTTATCGGTAGTAGAATTTCGTAAGATGTGGAAAATAGAAAGATGAAGAAAACAGAAAGATGCTAGAAATAGAAAGATGAAAGAAAACGATGGAGAAAAAAAATAAGATGAAAAGACACAATATCCAAGGGAATATCCTGATTCCACAAGATGGGAAAGTGAAAATCAAACGAACTTTCCGATTTCCAGCGAACTTCACTCACGCGTCAAATTGTTTACCCTTATATATATACGCGCTTTTCTCCGGGTGTGTGCAGCAGCGGATTGTTTGCTTATGTGATCCCCTCGGTGTTGGAGATTCGGTTAACAAACGCAAATATACAGATTCAAGACTAAATGAATAAATAAATGAATAAATAAATAAATAAACAAATAAATGAATGAATAAGTAAATAAATAAATAAATAAATATGACAGATAAATGAACATGATAAATAAATGAATATAATAAAACTTCGCATGATTATATTATATCGTAATGAAATTTTCCTTTAATTATACAAAATTAATTCAAAATTTGGTCAAATTTATTTTTCTCGTTGATTAATTTATTTAATTTTAATTTTCATTCTTTTTTTTCTTCCTTTTTTTCAATTGAATTTCATTATACTTGACCGACTTTTTACACCTTACATTTTATTTTTTTTTAATAGTATATATACCAGTGGAGAGTATAAGGTACATATACATACATAGGTATTATAAATATGTATACTAAATTCGTTCTATAGAATTTTGCATTATTTTATTAAAGCTGAAGTGTACAGGGCTATAGAATATCGATCGATGATATCAGCTCGTAAAGTTTCCCAGTCACATCGCAACCCATTATATATACATAGATATATATACCTGAACATATATACATACATATATACATACATATATACCCACATATATGTATAATATTCGCACGTGTATACCATGGAGAATTAAATGATATATATTTATGTTCCTTTTTTTTGCGTTCCGATTTAATTTTCTTATATAGTGAAAAGACGAAAAAAAAAATATATATACATATGTATATATTATTATTATGTGTTATCCGCAGCTATAGGTAGTAGGTGGGATTCCGAACCATGAAAAAGAGTGGATTCTACAGGAAACAGGAAGGAAGTCTAGCAGCTAGGGACAGGAAGCAGACCGTGAGGAAGACAACGGATTGATGGCCTCCACCTGTCTCGATACCTATACCGTCCCTCCAGTTATTTGTGATTTCGATTTAAATCGCCATGGGGAATGGCATGAACAAGGTAAAACGATGTATGAAATAAAGCAGGAAACTAAAAACAAAAAAAAAAGAACAACCAAAAACTAAAGAGAAGAAAAAGAAAAAAAATGAATGATAATAACAAAGAAAAGAAAAGGCGTGCGGAATATACGTTTAAAAATTGAAATAGCTATTTCCCAGCCCCTTTTATAAGGTCCATTTGCTCCTAAAGTGTTATGTACAGAGATAGGTCGCGAATACAGTTTTCTTTTTTCCGTTTTATTTCCATCTTTCTTTTTTTTTCTCTCTTTTCCTGGGCGAAACTCCGTGGGTCGTTTTAAAGCTAAGTAAATGTTCTTCCTTATCCCTTCGGTGTTTGGGTAACCCCCTTTGCTCGAATATCCGCATATGTACATATCTATCTGGCAATTTTTTTTTCCCTCTTTCTTTTTAATCAGTGTCGTGTAAGTTTTTCTATTTTCTCATTCATATTTCTTTCTTCCTTTCTGTTTTTTTTTTTTTTTTTCTTTGATACTTTCGTTTAATTTATAGTTATAAAAAAAACCTAGCCTTCGGAAAACAAAGAATATATCTTTAAGCAACAAGTGTCGAGTGTAAGATACTGGCTTAACTACCAAAGCTCCTTCGGGACAGACCGAGGCTTCGAGTTAACGATCTGTAATAGATTTCAATCTTTACCTTCTTTCGCTCGATTAAAATAATAATAATAATTTATTATTTCTTCATTACTAAAGATTATTATTATTATTATTATTATTATTATTATTATTATTATTATTATTATTATTATTATTATTACATCGGATATTGTCGTTTAATGTTTTCTGTATGTGATCAGAGCGATTCGCTGTTTGAATAATTATCAACGACGTGTATCTGTACGTATATATATATATATATATATATATATCGTATGCAAAAAGTTCTGTTCGTGAAATGGAATTTTTTTAATTTTTTTAAATATATCATATACACGTGTATATATACATATATATTTTTTTTTGCCGTTCGATCAGAATGAGATATGAATACGAATACGAATACATACGATGGTTGACACGAAACAAAGATAATAAATACTACCCACGGACATGATACCTGAAATACTACTAGACTACTACCGATCGATCTTACCAAAGATGGGAAAGTGGTGGTATTTTGTCCTACCTATCCCGGTATAACTCTACCCTAGTTTTACCAGTAAATATATATATATATATATGCATATATGTATATAATCATATTATGCTGTTGTCTTTTAATGCTACTTCTCACGAAAACGAGACTAAACGAGACGAAACGCCCTGTTAGTTAAATATAATACTCATTCGCGTATACCACATACACGATATGATATACACATACCTATACATGTATGTATATAAATGGCTAATACGGTTCCGCCCCAAATTACATTAATTTGTTAATCAACTCTGGGAATTTGGTATCCCTTTTTATATTTTGTATTATCCCATTTACAATGTTTGATTTCCGATTTCTTTTTTCATGACAAATATATACCTACATATACACGTATATACCTATGTATACGAAGATAATAAATAAAGTTAACAAACCGCGACGACGCGACGTTTTTTTTTTTTTTTTTGTTTCAAAATATTCTCGATTTAAAATCCGCACGGTAAGAAGATTTTTTAATTAATAATAATATGTGCGTATTGTATGTATATTCAAGGCTCTAACAAAAAAAAATCGATGCCTTTGGTTCAGCGACCGCCTTGTACCTTCTATCACGCGCTCTTCAACATAATAATAATAATAATAATAATAATAATAAATATTAAAGCGTCGAGAGCGTTTCAAGATTTTTGTAATCAAACGTATTACACTATAGGCGTGAGAATAATTGATTTTGCCGCGAAATTTGCAAGACTTGAAAGAAATTGAAAAAAAGAAACTAGGGGGAAAAAACTTGTATCAGTTATCATAATCCGCAGCCTCTCGGAATTTCTTTTTTTTGTTCTTTTTCTTTTCTTTATCTTTGTCTTCTTTTTCTTAACATTATATCATCAAACGCGAACATGAATTATGCACACGCGTTGTAATTATAGAAAAAAAAATAAATAAAAGGTATGAAGAGAGGAAATAAAGAAGGGCACCTATAGTTGTGCCTCTTCGTAACTTTTCTTCGAGGTAGTCGAGGTGTAACAGAGAAAAAAGAAAAATGAAAAATGAAAATGAAAGAAAGGAAAGATAAAGAAATGAGAATAATAGAGATAAATTTCAAGAATTTATATATGTACGGTATATTATAACTTCGTATAAATGATTACGGTGATAATTGAACAATATAGGTATATGTATGAGACCATGCGATATTTTATTGTCTTATTATCTGTACAGTAGGTACGCGTGTTGAAAATAAAGATTGTTTTAATATCTCTTTAAGGTATTGCCCGGTCTTTACGTCGGCAATTATCGGGACAGCAAAGATGCGGCACAATTAGAACGATATGAGATCACTCATATACTTGCCATACACGACGCCGCTCGACGCCTACACTCCGTAAGTATATATATACAATGAGACTAATTTGTGACAATTATATTGTGACGACAAGAAAAAGAGAGGAACAAAAAAATTAGAAAAAAAATGTAATAAAGAGAAAACTAAAAAGTTAAGAATTATATCGATAAAATTTGTTTCTATTTCTTATTTCATGTAAAATTTTCATGCCTTCAATCATCGCGTAGAGTATAATACATACTATATATACATATAATATTTTTTTCTCAAAAAAAACAAAAAAAACAGTAATAATAATGAGATTCTCTCAGCTCCTTACATGCTATATGTTTTATCTTTATTTTTTTTATTTTTTTATTTTTTCCGATGAACCAGAGCAAAAACAACCCGAGTGTCGTTTCGATTCTTGGTCAGGGTACCGAATAGGTGAGGTGCGACGATATCCGGGGCCCGTTCGCGAAAATTCATTTTTTTCCGGAAATTTCGGCGAAAAATCGGCAAATATTCGACTCTCCGGAAATTGGGATTTTATGACGGTTTTCGAAAGGTCTCGAGACCCAGAATAAGAAACGAAACGACAATATGATCTAAAATAATTCGGACGAACGTGAGACCCGATACAAGTTTCGGAAATTCGCCAAAAATACGATATACCGCGAGTCTGACGGTACGAGACGAATTTGTGTAATAATTTCTGAAAATTATGTTGTGACGACAAAAAAGAAAGGAACAAAAAAATTAGAAAACAGTGTAAAAAAGAAATAACTAAAAAGTTAAGAATTATATCGATAAAATTTGTTTCTATTTCTTATTTCATTCAAATTTTCATCCGTTCAATCATCGCATAGAGTATAATATACCTATACTCATAGTTTTATATCAATGGAAAAAATTTTATCGCATGTATACATTATATATAAATATTCTTTGGAAAAAAAAAAAAAAAAAAAAAAACAGTAATAATAATAAGATTCTCTCTCTTTACATGCTATATATATTTTCTTTATTTTTCTTTTTTTTGTTTTCTTTTTAGGACAAACACTATTTATGCATCCTCGCGGCTGACACACCTGACCAAAACTTGACCCAGTACTTTCCTCTCTGTAACGACTTTATTCACGCTGCACGTCTAAGGGGTGGCAACGTACTTATCCATTGGTATGTAATTCGGGATAGTTTTCTTCTTTTTTTTTTTTCTTCCCCAAAATATCGTCCCCTCCCACAGTATTACTCGAATTTCTTCGTCTTTTTTTTCTCTCCCTCTTTCTAAGAAAAATATAATAATCAACCACGATGTTTCTCCCTCTTATATTTTTTTCCCCCTATTTCGTTTTTTTTTTTTTGTTCTCTCTTTTCACCAATTTCTCTCAAATTTTTCATCGCAGCTTGGCCGGGATGTCACGCAGCGTTACAGTCGCTGTAGCATACATAACTAGCACAACGGATCTCTCTTGGAAGGAGGCTCTAAAGGTAGTACGCGTTGGTCGTGCGGTAGCTAATCCTAACGTTGGTTTTCAACAACAACTACAAGACTTTGAGGCCACTCGTCTTCAAGAGGTATGCACATACTCTATGTTACTATACAAGAACCTCAGATGAAAATTTCAAATTTTAATATCATAATATACCGGACTCATAGTTTTTGGAAAACGACATCGTGAAATTATCGACCACGTAGATGAAAATACGGGTTTCCGTAAAGAGGGCCTCGATTAAAATAAACTTCACATTATTATTATTATTATTATTATTATTATTATTATTGAACAGGAACGACGCAGATTGAAAGAACGATTTCCTAGTCTGGCTTTGGCGACCTCAGACGCGGAGATCTGCAGGGCGGCGCTTAGCAATTACGAGAGTTTAGCACTCGCGAGAGAAGTATGCGAGGGTAAATGCGCCATGGGACGCACCTGTCCAACCGGCCTCTGTAGACAGCCATCCAAAAGGTGAAACGTTTCGTTTTTTTTTTTTTGATTTTTTTGACTTTTCTTTTGTTACTTCGCCCCATAAAAATTCGAAGTATTTTCCGGAAAAAACAAAAAGTGTGAGAAATGAAATTTATTTTACAACGTTAACGTTACACGTTGAAATAAAAAAAATAAAAAAAAACGAACCCTGTACGCTTCTGTGCAGAACGCTCAGAAGAAAATCTTCAACGACAAGTACAACTAGTTTAACGAGTGGCAGAACGCCGCCCCACTCGCCAAGGATGTTACCCTCGGCACCACCCTCGCCCTCGTTTCCCAGATCGGCGAGTACCGTTTCGTCAGGACTTGGCTCTAGGCCGCGCAGTGGACCGGCGGGTCTTCATTCGTATACCGGATCCGCACCCCCGTCGAGGTATGAGAAAAAAGAAAAAAAAATTGAAAAAAAACAAGGAAATTGTTTTTTTCACGAAAATGTTGAAATTTAACGAATTTTTTTATTTTTATTTTCTTTTCTCTTCTCGTCTTTCGCAGAGCCGTATCTCGCGTGGATCTGTCTAGCGCCGTGGCCTGCAGCAGTAGCAATACGAATTTGTCAACGATCGGTAGAACCGGAAACCTTCAGGCTAACACGAACGTTTCGAATAAATTGCGACTGCGTGCCGGATCGGCTCCGGCTACACCGAGAGCAACGCCACCAGGCTCACCTCAACACTGGCCAAGATCTAATACCGGCTATCAAACTACGATACAGCCCAGAGTTCAGGTCTCGTCGCAATTATCTCAGACGCACAAATCAACGGAGGGTCGAAACACGGTGACGTAACGGTAGGGGATGAACGATTTTAGAGAAATAATTTTCTATAATTTGGTCGAAATTTCGTAAATTTCTACTTTTTTTTTAAATCTTTTTTAGATATTTCCTTAAAAAAAAAAAAAAGATTCGAAAATTCGATACAAAAGAAAAAATTTAAAAAAATTAAAAAAACTAAAAAATAATAAATCATTATTAGAACAATATTTCCGTCGCGAATTGGAGGGTTTTTATTTCATTTATCTTATTTTATATCATTTCTTTCTCGTTGAAGAAAAACCGTCCAGATAAGGAAAACAAAAAAATAAATAAAAAAAATACTAATCAATATTGGCGCATATTCATATGTACTACATCGGTATGTAGATCGATCGATTGAACAAATATATAAGTGGATTGAAAAATTCAATTCAATAAACGCGTATAATATATTTGTGATCATCTTTTCTTTTTTTTTTCTTCAACACAAGGAACACAGTAAATTTTCCGTTTCCTTTCAGTCTTTTCGAGTTTATCACACGTTTGTTGTTATTGTAAACACATAATAATAATAGTAGTAGTAGTAGTAATAATAATAATAATAATAATAATAATAACAATTGTTGAAACCAGAAGAAAAAAAAATTAATAATAATAATAATAATTTAGAAATTATCTGTAAGATATAAATTTTATAATAATTGTTGTCAAAAGTATATTAATTATTATCGTTGTTGAATTGGGGAGAGAAAAAAAAAAACATCACATATGCACGTATACATATTTGTATAGTATATACCTATACGATATTCATAGGTAAATATCAATGCACCGCGTGTAATTAAATATATTATAGTACGCGGGTTTGAAAAATCTGCGAGGATGAATCCGAAAAAAAATGAAAATAAAATAAAACGAAAAAGAAAAAGGAAACGACTACTCACACGACACGAATCGAAATCGGTGGTTGATTCTTTGTTTATTTAATTTTTTTTTTTAGAAATCGTTGGCGGGAAAGAGAAAGAATAAAAAAATGTATCACAGATTCCTTCGATGTTAGTTGATCTTATACATGATTTATAATTTAAAAAAAATAATTTTCAATAATCTTTTTTCTCAGATTTGAAAAGTGTGATTATTATATTGTCTAACAATAAAATTGGGCACAGATTATACGGTTATAGTAATCCATAAATGTTAGAACACGAAATTAAAAAGCTGTAGGAGCACACAACTGTATTAAATAAATTTATAGATAGAAGTGATGAAACAAAGAAGCGGAGAGGAGAAGAAGAGAAGAACAAGAAGCGAAGAAAAAAAATTTTTGGAAAAGTTAATAACAAATTTTTGATAGCTTGATGATATAATAATAATAATATTATTATATATAAATAAATATAAATGCCTTAGCTATAGTATTGCCACTATTTTTACGTACAGACTTGTTAATTAATCGATTGATTAACTAATTAATGAATCAATTAATTAAAAGAGAGAAAGCTTAAGGAAGAGACATGACCCTACGTTTATTATTATTATTATAACATATACTATGTTATGATTGTATAAAAAGCATATATATATATGTATAGAGAGAGAAGAAAAAATCCATATTCAATATATGATTGCTTGATAATATCGAGTTTGTTAAGTTTGATGAGCATTTAAGAGGGAAATGGAAGAAATTAAAAAATGCACACATACGTACACGAAAAATTAAAAAAAAAAAATAATATATATATACTCATATTGATTAATTAAGATTGTTTCGACGACGCGGATACAATAATGTTAAAATAGTTATTATCAACAATATCAATATCAATAATAATAATAATAATAATAATAATGATACTATCGATTATAGATATAAATACATACATAACACTAATGTTAACGGGTGCTATTTTTCAAAGAATCGCAAATATTGCCATTTATAGTTATTATTATTATTATACGTACATACATAATATATATATTCATCTTATATATATATATTATATATATATATATACGCTAGTGAAATGGAGTTTACTCCGGACACCTAAGCAAATGGTACAATTATTTAAAGAATATTAATGCATTAGTGGCGGCAGCCAGTCGTATTTTGTTAAATAAATTTATCAAACAGATTTTTAAAGCTGGGAAAAAAGAAGGATAGATAGATGAATAGATAAATAAATAAATAAATAAATATATAAATGAATCTACATATTATATCCGGCGTTAGAAATTTGTTTGAAGAAAAATTATTCAAACTTCGACTAGGTATAATTGTAAGAGCAGAAAAGAAAGAAGAATAAAGGTTGTGACGATAGTACCTATCCGATACGAATATATACATATATATAAATAGTATATATCATAAAGTTGTGAGCCTGTGCTTGGAGTAAAGTAAAATAAATATATGCAAGAAAAAATGAGAAAGAAAAAAAGAAAAAAGAAAGAGAAGAATCGCAGCTTGAAAATATAAGTTAGCAATCGAGGGAAAGAGAGAGACGGCGTCAATAGTTAATAGCTAAAAGATAAAAGAGTTGTATTTAATTTTGTGGTATAAATAATAAAAAAAAAATAAAAAAAGTAGAAGGAAAAATCAAGAAACGTAGGATATAAATAAAATTTCAACAACTTTGTACCTGAATCAATGTAACGATGAAATTTATACATATAACTTATAGTAGTATCGATATTTCCGATCAATATGAAATTTCAAAGATTACGATAACATCGGAGGGAAGCGAGACGATGGAAAAACTACTGTTAATGATTCGGTGGTTTATCGAGGCATGAGATAAGAGGAGAGAATATCGTTGGGAGTTTTAATTTGCGTACAGCAGATTGTCGACCGCCGAACTAGGGTGAAAAGAATAATAGGAAAAAAAGCAAGCTTCGCAATTAATTGTATCTTATAAATGAAGAGAAAACAAAATGTCCTAAAGTAGCTTAAGAGAGAGACTGCGGCGTTTCCTCAGCCGCCGCTACCCCCGCCGCCGCACAAGCTGCTGTTTACATAATTTGTAAAATTTGTAAAGAAAAAACAAAAAAAAAAAACGTTTAGCGGTAAGAGAGCGAAAAAAAATTCATGGTTTATATAACAACTGCTTGAAGCTAATAAAGTTTTCTTTCACAAACCTACCAAAAACCTTTGTCTAGTTTTTATCCCTTTTAAGCCCAGCCGTTGAATGAATGAATTTTTTTTTAAACACATATCATCAATAAATGCAGAATGATTATACTACATAGGGTAATATTAGACGAAGAAAAAAGGGTCTGCAACTGAAAATATATTTGGTCCAAAAATCAATCTCCTTTTTTAAATAATATATTATATATTAAATAGATATACAACAGTGTGAAAGAATTTAACCAACGGCCTCCATAGTCTCGTCTATTATTTCATTCAAATCCCGATTTTGCCAATCCAAAGTTATGTTGTCCAGATGATTGTCGAAGTCTACTAATCCACGATATTCTTGTCTCTGTAGCATCGTCGATACCGCATCCAGTATATCTCCCTCAAGATTTATCCTGAAATTGGAAAGACGTGACAAAAACGTTACAGATTATCTATTCTGCCTTTTATTTCACTCATTATATTCGATAAATAAACCATACTTGTTAACGTCCAATGGCTTCCACTTCCCGTCAACATTCTGCGATACTTTTAGAGCATTTTCATCCATTCTAAGCGTCACTTTCCTGTTGTCTACCTGCAAGGGTTTAATATGAGTTTTAAAGCACGTGTTTCTTCATTTTTTGTATTTCGGTTCTTTTCTTCAAGATACTCACAACGACTAACAAAGCCGAAGGATTATTCTCCGCTATTTTATCAGCGATTCTATGAGCTGGTTTGTCAAAGCTGAAATATACAGAAAAAAGGATAAATTCTTGTCAGAAGGCATCGTATTAAAAGAAAAAAACGTTTTTATAATACACATAAAAAAAAAAAAAAACAGTGCAAATCAATAGATATATCCACGTACCTTAAATCCGTGATGTTTTCATTAGCCAGGTAATAACCGGCTATTACTAAACCTTCTCTAGCAGCCACCTGATCTACCTACATATAACAACAAGAGAACAGCGACATATTTTATCGTTAGAAGATCTTGAAAAAATTATAAAAAATATTCAAATATATTGTGGCTTATTCAAATGGGAAAATTCCAAGGCTTTGGGGCGGTACTTAGAATTGAGATAGGAACCTGGGGTTTTGGCTAAATTTTTTTATATATATTTAGAGACGTCCTGGCCCGTGAGAGCATTGAAATTGCAAAATGATCAAATCAGGGATCACTCTGGTAAACATAACCCTAAAAATGTATGTTTCTTTGTTTTTTTCAATTTGGAAAATTGATCTAACTAGATTAGCGATTGAATATCGAAATATCTAACCAGGGTGAGTGCGATTTCAGCCATGGGCGATACATGAAGACACAAATGAAACAGGGGAACGACATCGACGATGTATAATTCCTTGGATTTGTTACCCTCCTTAGTTTTCTGATCGGTTAATAACAGGCCGTTAATAGCACAGTGAGGATATTTAGCGGCGTGTAAAATGATCTTCGAATACGCGTGAGCGGAAAATTTCACCTCTGCCATTGCGTAGCTAATTTGTATTATCAATAAACTCAAATTTTCGAGTCAATTATTCGATTGGATTTATTAAACGCCACGCGAATGAGACAGGTTGTAAACTGGAAACGTCACTGTGTATACATTTGATCGTAAAGTCGAGTTTTCGACGAACCGTAAACCGGAATTACGTCGCGAGGTTCGGACGAATTTCGACCAATCGCACAGCTGTTGAATCTACCTCAGCGAAGAGGAGGTCCGGATTTTTTACTTTCGTTATTAACAACAATTGATAGTCGTAGTCGAGTGGTTCAAGTGCTGATACGATCTGACTACTTACGCACGATGACAGACCGACACCGAGACACATGGCATGTTATCAACAACAAAGAATAATAGGAAGAAACGAAAACGACGAGGTGTATCCAAGCCTCTCATGTAAATTCCCATTATTTTTATACATTTATTTTCTAAAATCTCAATTCTCTGATACACGCTCGTTTTCTTCGAACGAAAAATAAATCTATCAGGAATTGTCTGGTGATCTTAATTTTCTTGTAATATTTTCATCGAATAATCTCTATATTGTGTTATCGTTTTCTTTTCTAGGATATATGACACCTTTATCCGAAGATCGACAAAGCTAGAAGTAATGACGATAAGTGGCAGCGGTCCAGACTCAACCTTTTAAAAAACGACCAATAATCACGAGTCCTTTTCTTTTTATTCGCGTTTCATACGGTCAGAAATGTCCGATGAACCGTCGTCCGACGATCCGATGATTCAGACGCAAATTATACCCAGGGGCAACGGTAACTTTGGCAATGCATTGTACGACCCGCTCACATCGTTCGTTGGTACGCAACTGGTTATCAAAATATTGTTTTCTTTGAAGAATTTAAAGAAAGAGAATTAAAATCATTCCGAAATTATAACGTTACAGAAATGTGGTATCAGATATTTCTATGGGCATTATTCTCGTCGATATTCGTCCACACTATTGCCGCAGCAATTTGTTTTGCAACATTGAGAAAGCACAAATATGGAAAGTAAGTATAAACAAGAATCGGAGTATAAAATGGTGGAATTTTTCTACCTAGATTAAAAAGAATCGCAATCTTCGTTCTTTTCATTATATCTTTTCATTCTCTTAACACAGGTTCTTTCCACTGTTGATTATAATAATGGGAGTACTACTACCTCTAACATCGGGTATATTGAGTTCTGCAGCAGTTGCATTCGTCTATCATTCTTCGGGCTACCAAATGCTACCTCTCTACGCTCTACTGTGGGGCATTGGACAAACTGTTATGGCTGGTTGCGTAGGATTTACCAGAATTTTAGCCACTTTATAACTATATAAAATGGTTATGAATCATTTAAACTATCATCCTTTACGTAGGTATGTAAATATCAATCGCAATTAGTTCAGTAATTCTTCGATCATATATAATTCGTGTTTATTTATCATCATCGTTGATCGTTCTACTTTTCCCAAATAAAATATTCAATATTTGATTAAAAAGCTTAATTTTAATTTTAATTTTAATTTTTGGATTTTAGTCATTTTTCTCGCTTTCTGTATCGTTAGTTCACATATTCTTAGTTTATTTGATATGTTTTGCAAATATTTTTATCGAACGCAATTAATGTTATCATCGTCATAACTAATGCCGATCAAATTTAGAACTCAGGTCAGTAATTTTGCCATTTATCTCTAATATAAGCAAAGACTGTTACATAGGGGGGTTTATTTGTTATCAAATGTACAGACTGAACGCTGTAAGTTTCTCAATTCAAAGAATAATTAAAAAAAACATATATATAAATTTATAAGCGTTAGAAAAATTGTACATAAATATACAGTATATAATATAATATCTGATAAATCCGCAATAATTTATATATATCCATTTTTTATTTTGGGTTTTTTTTTCATTATTTGACTGCGAATAGAATATTTTCGCGAGTCACCTAAGAGACGTCGATAATAATCGTTTTTTTGAAAACGTATTTATTTCTAATAAATTTGAAAAAAACAAAAGCAATTTGATAATTTGTAAGTATGTAGATTGGTTGATTGGTGATCATAGTGGTTTAATCTTGTAGATAAATGTATAATTGTTTAGTATGATCGCTATTTCGTTCATGTTGTATGTATCTAATTTAAAAATCGATGTATAAATATATCTGTGTAAATATTTCATTAATTATCATACATACAGGCGTTTCGCACACCGAAATGTTTGCGTTGTGATTAAAAACTGTTCAAATCATCAAAAATTTGAAAAATAAATAAGAAATACCGATGGACATATTTGATAATTTATAATTATTCTTCCATCTTTAATATCGTATGTCGTTCATTTATTCATTACTCTATTTCATAATAGACATCTACCTATCACGACGATTTTCGAATCAGACAATAAACGTCGCAAATTCGAGAGAGAGACAGACAAAATAGACCGGTATATAAATAATCGCATTCGAAACTCACCATTGTTGATATCAGAAGCTGGAAGCGGGAACCGTTGATATATTGTATCCAAAAATGGTAATCCTTGGGTCACTCCACTTCACTTCACTTCACTTCACTTCACTTCACTTCACTTAATTCCACTGCGAATAGCTTTTGTATTTCCTTAGATACACATAGCACGGACGATAATATAACACACAGTGATAAACCGAACGGCACAATCTTGACTGACGGTATTGAAAGAAATAAAATCGCTCCGCGCAGAGGGGGGATAAAGTAGTTCCATAAAACTCACGCGCGACCGTTAGCGAATGTAAACAAACATGACCTTCAAGGGACTATTTTATTTCCCTAATATTTTATTCGGGAATAAAGCACCGCAACGTTTTATATATTCTTTATATTATATCTAGAGGATTATATACTTTCACTGTCGCGTATTTATGACTGGATTAGAAAGAATCGGACTTGTTACGACGAGAAAAACAACGAGATGCATAAATTTTCAGCGGGTAGAACGCCGGTCGTCTCCCTCTGCTATTCACTTACGAATTAATGGCTAAAAACAACCGGCTATCGTCCGAATGGTATTTTTAGTTAGGTATTATCGAGCTAAAGTTTAATTCACGGACTAATTATGACAGAGAACGAAGAATAATAACTGCAACGGTCGTTTCCGTACGCAAACTATGGCAGAAAAAACACTCGAACACTCCTTATACTTGCATTTGTAGTTTTACGTTAGATATTATCAAACTAAAGTTGAATTAACTCACCACTGATATAGTTCGACTCACTATTACCCTGGTATCAACTAATTGGGCTGATAAACCGCTACCGATTAATTAAACTCGCGTTAAAGGAGCAAGCAAAATAGAACTTGTTGCATCCCTTAGCTCCGAAGGCGACTGGCCGTTGATTGGCGTGGCGGGGGATCATGGGTTCTGATACGCTACCAAAAGTGATATACATATCATTATAGTCTCTTCGCGGTCCGCTTCACTTTTAGCGAGCACGGATTGATACAAAAGCTCAAAAATTATACGATGATACAATATTAGGGCTCGGTGATGAATAATTTGCGTATATATAATGAATTTTATGAATAATCCGCACATATTTGTGATTGAAAACTCTTTTCCATGTCAATGTTATACTCCGAGAAAATTCCAATTCCACATTTGAATTTATTTGATCCTGGTCCACTCCGTTCCATTCCTCTATTCAGTCCGCAACTTCAGGTAGATCGACGAATTATTATCGAACGATCAGACGACCTTCTGTTTTTACCGACCGATGTTAACCCCTTTTTAAAGGGTACATAGCGTTTTAAATAATATATAAGAAAAATATCTAATCACTCCCGACGTCTAGCGGCTGTCAAGATAAACTCATATTACATGTCAAAAGGAGTGAAATAAAGAGGAGAAAAACATGGCCAAAGCTTTGTTGTCATTTATGTACAGACGCATAGTTACCAATAAAATTTCGTGTCCCGTTTGTTTACACAATAATTTATTATTATACATAGCTACCGATATACACACTGTATAATATCAATCAACCTAAATATCGCGCTTGATATACGCTTATGAAAAGAGAAATGATCACATGACATATTGAATTGATGTATTGAAAGAGGTGATTAGAAAAATGGCCAAGTCCATAGAAGAGGTTAAGGATTTATTTAGCACAAATAATGACCCCGTCAAAGGTAAACAATATCAAAATATTTTCATTGAATAATATTTTTAAACTCTTCGAAATATTTACTTTAAATCATTTTGTTTCCATTTTTCGAATTGAGAAAAAATACGACTTTTCTGGCTGACGAATAGAAATGAAAAATCTGCTGCAAAATTCTCTGAACAAAAATGAAAAAACGAATTTACAATTTTTTTTTTCAATAAACCTTTTTTTTCTCTTCACTTTACAGAGGACGGTAATTTACAAGCCGTTAATAACGGCGCCCTTATATCGTACAACGATATAGCGGCTAAATTACTTAACGAAAGACTTTTACTCACCGCTTTGGAACTCCACGCGGAATTGTGCGAAGCTGGAAGAGAACTGCCAATATTAAGGGATTATTTTTCAAATCCAGGAAACTTCGAGACTCAGAATATAAAGCCTGAGCCCTACGTCGCGATGCGTAAGAAAGGAGCTAATAATTTCTTATTTGTAATGTTAATCTAGAGATAATTTACATAGGTTCTGTTCACTGCTTTTAATTCTCTGAGCTTATTTAATATGGCTTTATTTTATCAGCTAGATCACTCAGTCAAGCTACCCTCGATTCACTCGATATGACCAGGTACTCTGAGGACGGAGGCGGAGTCGACGAACGTGTTGCTATCCTGGAATTCGAGCTTAGGAAAGCAAGGGAAAATATCTCGGCCTTGAGAGCTAATCTCACTTTCGCTACAGGTGATATAAGTCGTCTTAAAATGACTTGGGGTCTAAAACTCTTCTCTAATTTAACGGAATTGATACTGAAAATAGTCTTTGGGAGACTTTTGAGAATCCAATTGCAGAAAAAGTTGCAGAAGTTCGATCTAAAACACAAAATTCAGAATTTTGTATCAAAATGTCTTAAGATTTGATCAGATATTGTGAGAATCCATAAAGCTTTCTGCTAATTCTTTAGATATTCGATAGGGTAAACTTTCCAGAATCAAAGATATTTCCTTATTTTCTTCTACGATGATTCACAGAGTCCGAATCGACGGCACCAGATACAGGATTAGAAAAGAACGTGATAACGGACTCCCCGATGAAGCCTCATGAGCAGCGAGCATTGAATTACCTAGTAAACGAATACCTCCTTGCCCACTCGTACAAACTAACGTCAATAACATTCAGCGATGAGAATGAAAACCAGGATTTTGAAGACTGGGACGACGTGGGATTGAACATCTCTAAACCTGCTGAGCTCCTGCAAATGTATAGAGAATTCATGAGGGCTGGCGGACATGATAAGCCTCCGTCAACAACTTTCGGAGTCCAGACAGACCTTGTAGACAATTTTGCTGTAGAAAAGGAGAAGGAGTTTGAAGAAATGGTTCGTTTCTTACAGCAAAGTGTAAAAAAACAACAAGATTAAACGTTTTTCTTACCATATTATTCTTTTCTGCACAGATATCAGAAATAAAGAGGCTCAAAGAACAACGGGCTGTTTTAGAGCAGGAGAAGGCAGATCTGGAAAGGCTTTTGGCTAATGAGACTAATCTATCTCGTGGAGAGGCAAAGGTTGACTAAAAACCTTGAATATTAGTTCATTTGAACATGTATTTGTTCGCTGTATGATATGGACGTTGTATTTTATCTCCAGGGAAGCACTGGCACAATCCAAACCATAAATTCGAATTCATCGACTCCTGAGAAGTTCGAGATCCTCGAATCAATGCCGCAGGATATATCAAATGTGACTCAAGATCCCGGCGGGGACGATAGCACCTCCATCGTCACAAGCTTGAACGAAACCGATCCGGGAGACAGAGAATGGACGACGCTGCAGCTGCCCAGACCAGACGTAACAAAGCCGCAACTGGATCCCTGCGATTCTTCTTCCAGGTATTAATTCTATTAGGAAACCGCCGATTCATCGGATACAACAGCGTGGCGATGACTAAAGACGCTTTTTATTCCTTTTTAGAATCTTGCCGGCCAGATTCGAGCGCGAAGTCATGGCGCATTGCGTGGTAGACACAACCACTCCTTCATCAGCGTTTATCGAAGATTCCCTCAAGGATTGCGTGACTAAAGAAAGCCTGGTTCATATTCTGAGCTACTCTTTACCCAGAATCATACCAAACGTCATACTGAACAAACGAGAAGAGATGATTCCTTTGATACTGAGCGCTGTACAATTGAATTCCAGTTCTAGAGAGAGGGAAAAATTGTTGCAGTTATTATTCAATATGAAAAAGAGACCCCAAGAAGAGGAGAGGCTCATGATTCTGGCCGGTAAGTCCTTGGGGATTAAATCTCGAGTCAAAATAGTGGATTTCCATTAACTTTTCCCCAACTTTTTCAGGCCTAGTAGCGATGGCGCGGAGTTCCAGCGGCTCAATAGAAAGTGGAGAAGTCTTGGGGCAGTGTTGGGAACAGAGTCAGCACAAACACTTAGAAAGAAGGTTGCTGGTGGCTGAATGCTGCTCTGTCTTAGCTCCCCACATCTCTTCGACGACCAGAAATTCCCTCATGCTTTCTATGCTGCAGCAAATGCTCCTCGAAGATAAGGAACCTTCCGTCAGAGCTGCCGTCGTCAAAAGCCTTGCGCTACTTGTGGCGCTGATGGATGATCCGGACAAATACTTTCAGGCAAATAAATTTCTCCTTAAATTGAATGCATGGATCTTTAAAATGTATAGATATTATAAAATTCTCTATAATATTGTACTAATATTTTATTTACAGTGCGAAGAATTGACCCTAACTGCTCTAGACGACTCTTCATCAATTGTTGCGGAGACTGCAGCGAAGATATTAGTCCCAGTTATGGCGCAGTGGGCTCTTTCCCTCAGGAGACTTCAATCGCATTTGCTGCCACGAATACTGTCCAAATTAAGGAACCAGTTGAAGAAATCGCACCACCAAAACCTGCAGAACAAGGATCACTCCGAGGGGGATAGAGCCGCTGCGTCCATCGATGTTCTACAGTATCTTTTGCCTCACGTTATCGTCTGCGTTGCGGACAACGAGAACGTGAAAGCGCTCATTCAGGAGGCGAAACCTTCAGATCTGCGTAAGAAAGCCTTTTAGCAATTTTTTTACCAGGAGATATTTCAATGAAGCATTTTTTTTTGCAGCGGCAGAGTTCACGGGGCTCTGCAGGTTCCCGATGATCAATCCGCAGGTATTTTACGAGGGAGAAATCGACGTCGCTGTACTGCTTCATGCCTTCTTTGCTAACAGTTGGGAAAACGATTCCTGGCCTGAATTGGAATGGCTGACTAATAAGCTGTGGGTTTATTTGGATAAGCAGATCTTATTATTTTCTCGATTAGCAGATTCAGTCGATTTATAGTGTTATATCTTTTTTACAGATTACCCGACCTCATAGACATGGTCAAGTCCGTTAACGTTGCCCAAGACGCTATTCTAAACGCGTTTATAACTTACATATATTCTTTGTGCTCTGGGTTCGGGAGACACGTAACTATACTTAAGGTAATTGACCAGAAATACTCGACACACATTGATAGTTGATCAAAAGTTTGAGGAAAGCATAATTTCCCATTTTATTCCCCAGATCCAGCCGATATTTGCCTCCGAATTAGCAGCGCTGGAACAACAGTTGATAACGTTATCACCCGACAGAGGAACTCTGAGTTTGACCCTCATCCCGGCTTATCTAACTCTACTTTCAACCCTGGATGCGATTGAAGTCACTAAATCGTTGAATCAGTTCATCCTTGCCTTCGCTATGAGCGGAGTGAACAGTTCCATGCTGCAAATGTCAGTCATCAGACTCTGTAATCAGCCTCAGATGCAGGAACACGTTCTAAACGCTCTCTGGGACGGTGCGTAGCTCGTTTCTTATTCCAGAACCAAATTGATTATAAATTTTCTCATTTCTCTTTCTCAGGAGTCGTTCATCAAAGACCAACCGTCCGATGCACTACTGCTGTCTTATTCAGCGCTGTTATATCCCAGATTTCTGATCAGCTAGCCAACAGTCGGATAGCTCCAGCCCTTGTTACTTTAGCCAGCGACCCAGACATGTGAGACATCAATCCATGAACTAAAGCCCAGGATATCATCCCTTTCTTGGAACCAGAGAATATAGCGTCTGAATTTCTTTACAGAACTGTGAAAGCTGCCGCAATTCCAGCCCTTGCTCGTCTTGTAACGGAATGTGGGGCGAAAGAAGCGAGGGACAAGGCCAGACTCACTCTCGAAACTATCGCCAGAGAACCTCAGGGCGTTCCCTCATCTTTGGCTGTTCCATTGGTCAACGCTCTCTCAGGCATCGCGCCAAACTGTCCGCGAAATTATACAGAAGATGGTAAAACGGGCTTAGAGTTTGGTTTATGAAAGCTAGTTGTCTCCCCCTAAGTAATTTTATTCTAAGGATTTCTTCTATTCATTTACAGTAATAGCTACCCAACTGGCCGGGATAACGGCGTCTGCTCTTCAACAAGGGAGAAAAATCGAGCTGGCTAATTCCCTAGTAGAAGCTTATTCGGTGCTGGTTTATTGCCCGCTTAGCAATCAGTGTGTAACTGGTGTTCTTTTGCCAGGACTGAGGTACCTCGAGGCTTTAGTTAACCAGATATTACCGCAGCATAGAGATCTGGTGCATTCTTTACTCAGAGAAGCTGAATCCAGGCAAGAGCCACCCAAGCAAATTGAACGGTATGAATGAGCTCGAATCTGAAATACAAATTTTATTTATTTGCCTGTTTTCCTGCTTTAATAATGTTAAAAATCTTTTCTTCTTACGTTAGGTCGACTTCGGCCAGTTCGGGATTGTCTCTGTCTATGGCGAACGTGAACGTTGGACAGGGTGTAGAAGACATGCGGCAAAGAATGAGTAAGATATTTCAACAGAAAACTAACACGCCTAGTATGGCTAATATATTTAGAAAAAAATGATGGGAAGATGAAAATGAAGACGAGGGAGTTTCTTTGATTTTTTTCTTCTCATTTTTATCCAAGGACGTACGATACGCGAAATCGACATCGTTATTTAGTTTCACTGCTCGTGTATTTATTGTATAAAAAGGGAAAATTAGGAGAAGTCATATCTAGCAGTGGCATAACACGTATGCAAATAGAGAGAGCGAGAGAATGAATTTTTTTTATTTCATTTTTTTTAAATAGGAAAGGAATTGGAAATATATATTGTAAATATTGACAGTTTATCGATAGTATTGAATAATATTGTATTTCATTTTATTTTTCTTTATTATATTCTATTTTATTCTATTTTATTGTATTATCGAGTATGTTAGGTACACGAACACGTGTGGGCGTGCCTTCCTGAAAAAATTCTAATTTTTAACCGATATATATATATATATAAATACTATAACTATACCTAATTATAATATGCCTATATTGTGTATAAATGAGAATTACCCGTTCTGCATAGATGTATAAAATCTTTTATCGATCACTCGTTGATTAATAATAACAAATTGTATAAGATCTAATAGATTGGTAATAGGTATTACATAAATAGGAAATCGGAATATCAAATGTTGGTGCGTTCACGTACCGAGAGTGATAAAATGATTGTGATTATTATTATTATTATTATTATTAATATCATTATTATTGTAAAACATGGTTTTCAATGAATTTATAAGGAATTGTGATGATTCTAAAATGACGGTATTGAGATTCTTTATAGTCAATTCTATTACATATACCTAGATCTGAATATAATTCATCAGTAAAGATCTGACCAAACGTAATATTAATGTCCGACGAAATATTCTTCATCATACCTTTTCTTCTTCTTCACAATTTATCAGTTTTTTTTTTTATATGATGTTATATCGAATTCTGGTGATCGTTGTTGTAGTTAAATGTTCAAAAGTAGATCGAAAGTAGACGAAGAAAATTATAGAGAAATAGCTAATTTATTATAATTTGTTTGTTTCTTCATTCTTTTTCCTATCTAAGACTATAATTGTGTTCTTTTATTGAGATAAATACCTGCAATTATAAAATAAAATCAGATTTGTTCCTATTTTCACAATTTTGTCGCACAGTTTATAATGAAAAATTAGACAGAAGAACAAACAAAAACAAAATGAAAATTATATATGGTATGTATAAGATTGGGGAAATTTATAATAATAATTGTTCAAAAATACAATGACAATTATGGTTTATGGGAAGAAATTTAATGTTTCGTGTGTTTTTTCCTTTTTTTTTTATACAAACGAATCGTTTATTATACAATGTCTAATATATAATACATTTTTATTAATATTATTATTATTATTATTATTATCATCAAGGTATTTACTTTTTATAAACTAAAATAAATAATCATTATTACTATTGTTATTGTTATTATTATTATTATTAATATTATTATTATTATTATTATGAGAATCTTAACTATACATATATTATATTTCTTATCATTATAATACGTGTTTTTTTTTTCTTTCGTTCTTTCTTACTTTCTTTTTTTCTTCTTTTCGAATTCATTTATGTATGAAAATATGTTTTTTTTTTATATTCATTCATCAATATGATACGATGAAGATCCTATGGTATAACGAGGACAATGATTTGATAAAAGCAAAAAAAAAAAAAAATTAAAAGAAATAAAAAAAAAAAAATGTATATATAAACTCAATATCATTGATATTATTAATATTATATTTATGTACATGACTTTTGGTACAGAATTGATATGAAACATCATAAAACTGAAATAATGTAATAACTATAAACTAATTTGAAAGTGACTTTTGAAAGCCTTGGGTATCTCTTTTCTTCTCTTCTCTTCTCTTTTCTTTCCTTTGTCGTTTTTTTTATTTTTATTTTTATTTTATTACATCTACTGCATATATATACTATACTTGATACTGATTATCAATCATGTAATTTTCGTACGTGTTATACGTCAATTTTTTTTTAACTTTTAATTTCTTGCTGTCTCTTTTATTACTGCCTCCTATAATTATAATTATTACACCCAAAAGCTGATGGTAGCATATAAACTTTGATCCGAGATAAATTAATCAAGCAATTATAATTTTTTTTTCTTTTCTTTCTCACCATCATCATCGTAATTTTTATCATATCGCAAGGCTGCATTCGATCTTCGATCGAAAAAATGTATGTATGTAGAAAAAAAAAAAAAAAAGGAGTAAAGAAAAGAAAAGATGAACTAACTAAGAAAACAATCATTCTATCTTATGATTGAACTATTTTTCACACTATATACAGTCGTAAATGAAAAAAGAGGAAAAAACGATTTGGTCTGTTTAATCTCATTCGGGGCGTTACGTTATGTGTTATGTGTTATCTCGAAAAACTATTACAAGAGTTTATATCGTACAGGCGTTCGTTCGGTAATAAATTTTTTAATTTTTTTTCTCTCTTCTCTCTCGACGAATAAATTTTTTTCGATTCGACGGTAATTGGATAAATATCGATTCGGGCTGGTCTGCGAATGAAATAGCCGAAAACTTTGCGAAACTCGATCCGTGGATACAGATAACGTGAAGTGATACAATTCTCAGATAGACTTTTTCCGCCTTTCTTCTGGATTCGATATGAATAAATTAGCGAATTCCGCTTTTTTACTCAAAACTTCTATCAGGTCGTCTGAAAAATAAAAGAATAGGGCAATTTTATTTACCCATCACCCTCTCAATTCCTGAATAATTAAATTTTCGTTCAATTTTTGTTTTTCTTCTGATAATTTTTTTTTTTACGAACCCAGTTTCACCCTCGTTGTGTCTATCGTTAAAGAATCTCGGAAAATTCTGTCGGATTCTTCGGGTTTTAGATGCAAACACAGCTTCAGAATTCTCCTGAGCGTTCTAGCGTCGACGGAATCATTTCCGCTGGTATCGCAGAGCTGCGGAAATTATAATCATGATAGAATACTGAAAGTTAATTTAGAAACTATTTTCACCACTGAATTACGTACCTTGAAAGCCAATTTTATCATCTCCTCTACGGAATCTGCTTTCGCTATAACCAGGACCGTGAATATGTATTCTTCGAGGTCGATTTTGCCGCTGCGATCCTAAAGCCAGGAGTTTTTTTTAATTTTTTGAATTTTTTTGGTGAATTTTTTTCTGTTTCGAAAATCGAAATAATTGATAAGAGCTTCGTTACGAACCCAGTCGTGTATATGGAATAGTTGCTGCGTGGCAGAGTCGTTCTCATCGAGTCTAAGGATTTTCGAAAATCTGTGAATATCCACGCGTTCATTCAGCATCTCGTTTCTCTCGTTCAATAAATTTTCTTCCGTATTTCCTTGCAGCAAGCTAACGAATGAAATAATCGTTTGTGACAGAATAGAAGAAGAAGAATAAAAAGAAGGAATTGATAGAGAAAATGGGAAAATGAAAATATAATAATAATAATTTACTCACCCCAGTTTATAACGAAGCTTGTGAGCTTCTATGATGGTTGAAACATTTTTCAAATTCAACTGATGAGCCTTACTGATGATTCTGCAATCGTCGTAGGTGTAGTCTGAGACAGGGATTTGCAAGGCCCTGTAGAAAATAAAGAAAGAATTGAGAAATATAGAAACGAAGAATTGCGAAACCTTAATTGAATGGAACTGCAATTTTCTGTATCGAAAATAGATAATGAGACGTTAAAAAATAATTACCTAGCCATCAAACGCCTGACATTGTTAGCGTAGAGCTTTGGATCGGATTTCTCGGCCTCGTTGGGTTTATAAACCGGAAGGAATTCGATTTCGCAACTGCTGTTCAACTGCGTTAACGTCAACCACAGCAGTTTGAGTCTAAATAAAATTAAAAAAAAAATAAATGGAATAGAAAATAGATCGAATTAAGATTAGGGGAAAAAGAAAAATTCATTCGATTCAATTACAACGAGTAATCGGTAATCATACTCACGCGCCTGGTCCTTCCCAAGTCCAAGTAACCGTGTCCAATTTATTTGGGTAACGTATACAAACTGGTTGGATTGGTACACCGGGGTAAAAAGCTCCTGATTTGAAAGTAATCAGACATGATCTGTTCGTGCAGGTTCCTTCCGGAAATATCATTACCTGTTGTATAAAATTACGGAATCAATAAGTACGTCTTAGGAATTTAGAAAAATTGAGAAAATTTCGCTTTTCAAACTAAAGAAAAAAAAAAAAAAAAGTTGGGAAACTTGTTCTCGGAGCTTTTTTGATCGATCTTTCTCAATACCTGGGGCCAGTCTTCCTTCGAAGTCGCGCGTTCTATGATCTCCTTTATGGTGTTCTGACGGGAATTTGGATCTTCTCTCCAAACGTACACGGGCTGGGTATAATTGATGAGTTCTGAACAGATTGTCACGGATTTTTGATTAAATTTTTCATCTCGTAATTTTTTTTTTAGTTCGAAAAATATTTTCCCCGACGAGCGCAGTCTCCTGTTTAATTCCTATATACTATATTCGTACATTGGAGCTATTCCCTATTTCTCTTATATACATATGTTATTAAAATTATAATATTTCCTGTCTTTCGACGATTGGAATTCCGATAATAATAAAAAAAATAACTAAAAATCTTCGCGATATACTATAATATAAATATGTAAATTTATAGAAATTCTAACGAAAGAGAAAGAACAAGCAATGAACAGGAGCTATACATCTTTATGTATATACTTTTTGAATAAAATTTACAAAAATATATCTACGTACACATGTATCATACGAATGCATAGATACCTATATCTACATACCTATACGCAATTTATTCTCACAAGTGAAAGTCTAAGCCTCTCTGTTCACTTTCCTATATAGTTAGATACATGAACGAATAACATAGGTACCACGTATCTATTGTCGTAAAACGAACTTTCATCTATTAATTTTTTGTTTCTTCTTTTTTTTCCCCTAATTATTTCTAATTAATTATTCAAAAGACCCAGCAAGATTTTTTTCTACCTGCGTGTGACGATTGAGATTTTACTTTTTTTTCCTTTATTTTTTTTTCTACTCTTTTCTTTTCACAAATCGCGCGACTTTTCGTAAATTTCTACAAATTCTTCTGATTCCGTATCGGACTATCAAAAGTGTATGTGGTATATCGTTTTAGTCGGATATGGACGCGGTGAAAGGTACCAATATATAATATAGTCGATGCAGGTTCGAGTCGGCTGAAAATCGCATGTAACACGTATATAGGTATATATTATGTACACGCGTCCGTGAAAAGAAATGCGGATATAAAATCGGCACGGCGGATATCCGCAAGCGGTGAGAAAATTGATGCGAAAAAAAAATCGAAAAAAAAATCAAAAAACAAGGAAAAACAAAGAAAGAAAAATTGAAAAATCTTCCTTTTTCAAAATTTTTTTTCTTATAGTCGATTTGTACTGCGAGTCGACGTACTTCCTATGAAGGGATTGAGCCCAGATTCTCGGCGTACGATTATCGATGGAAATCCAGTGACGTAAACGATTCCTCCATCGATGAACGTAGAATGGGGTGCAACGACCAAAATCGGTGCCTCATTTCTCGAGGCTTGTTTCCCACGTACTACTATCCGCATCCCTCCAGCCTGGTACGTTAATCGACCAAGGAAGCACAGCCAAGGTATTATCTTTCTGCTGGTTTCAATTCAATCGATCTTCGTGAGTTGCTTGGTCAATATGTATATATATAAAATCATTAAAAAATTTCCAAAGAAATGAAAGGAAAAAAATTTTCACCAAAAGAAAGAAAGAAACAGAATTTTCTATGGAAAGTATTACAGAGCGATTTGAGATTTGCGAAGTATTGCACATCATTACATGTAGGCTTGCGATATCCGTCACCAATATATACATATATGCGTATAGTTTAGGTATAGGTACAGAGAATTTTCTGCGGATGTTAATTTCTGGGTTTTTTGGTAATTGTTATTTTCTTTGGTTTTTAATATCCTAGGTACAGCTCCCTTGATCCCATGTATTAGCATTTATCCTAGAAGGTTTGAGTTCGGGGGAGCGAGGCTTTGGAAAAAGTTTTTGGAAAATTGCAAAATTCCGTTCATCACACACGTACGAAAGAAAACTATTGCTCGAAATCTATGATCTTGTTTTTTTTTAACTTCCTCTATGTATATGTGTGAAAAAAAAATAGCAGAAGAAGAAACTCACCAAAGCTTCGCCCCTCTATATAATTATGCAGAGTAAGATATCCAACCCTTAATGGTTTTGTTAGTCAACTTAACGATAATATGAATATATACCCATTCACCATTTTGTTATTTTACCCCATCTACACAATTATCCCAATTATTTTACACTCGCGATGTAAAATAATTATTTTCTCCTCAATTTTTCTTGTTCTCTCCCTCTCTCTCTGTTAAATAATTACAAACGAGTAGGTATACGACCAATTTTAATACACTGCTGATTGCATTATAAATACCTATAGCTGCAGGTATATAATAATTATATGTAGAAATGAATAAAATAAATAAATAAAGAACAAAAAAAAATAGCACAGACGCTATTGTAATTATAATTTTAAGACGACCACTGCGCTCGACGAAGAACACAATATTTTTAGTTATTTTTTCTTACTTCCATAAAATAATTTTTGCGGAAAGCGAATTTTATCGAAAAAAAAAAAAAAAAAAAACGAAAAAAAATCTTATCGAATTAATCAGAGAGCGACGTACTTCCGAAGAATGGAATTTGGCTTGTTTCAGCTTTTGCAACGACACTAGGTCCGCCCAGGTAGACCACCGTCAGAGCATCAAAGTAGCTTGAGTGTGGAGCTAGGGCAAGGACCGGTGCGTCCTTAGCTGGAGCCCTTTGACCCTTGACTTTTAGGTGATGAAATCCTCCGAATATGAACATCACCCTCATAATCCAGCACACCAGAATACGCATGTCTCTATATTAGTTATATGAAATCCCAAAAAATTTCATCTTTGTATCATATAGTTTTTTATTTATTTATTTATTTATTTATTTTTTGATCATATTTCATAGATTTTTTGAGAACAGAATTTTCTCGACGATATTTCAAAAACGTTGAATTTCTTCCAAAACGTTTTCCAAAATCGATCAACCGTATATCACATATACGGTTTAAAAATTCTTTTTCTATTATCACTTTTCGGTTTTCATTTTACTCGAATCAAAGTATTTGAAAAAATGAAAATAAAATAAAAAATCGTGCCTTTCGATCGAATATTATATATACATATATCTATAAATATTGTTGTATATTTAAAGCACGCTATGTATACATATATTCAAAAATAACTACATATCAAACTACTGCGAACAGCGATTATAATTTTTAATATAACTCATCGAGCTTTGAATTATATATTAATTAATTATATCCGTTAATCAGGATTATTTGAAAAATAAGAAATAAGGAAAAATGGCAAGGTAGACCCAAAAAGCGAAGCAATAAATAAATGAATAGATAAATTATTTAATGAATCAATGAATGGGAGATAAAAGCAAGAGTTGGCAAGAGAGGAAAGCCAAGCAATTAATGTGAGTGTTATAGCGGAAGTAATTCTTGTTATTTACATAGATATATACACACATATTATACGTATATTATTTATATAGGTAAATGTACAATATATCAGATCAGATCTTCGGCCAGCTTAATAATAAAAAATAAGAAAACAAACTATACAGGTTTTCTGGCCTCATACCAATATAATATTGATTGACATATCGATCATATGAATTGTAAACGTGTATTTCTGATCGTGAATATATATATATACATATTACGTACGATTATATACACCTTATACGTATAAAAGTGCACGAGATCTTGAGAACAGAAATTATGAAAAAAAAGACAATATCAACGAACTGAAGAAACGAGTGCAATGAAATTCGACCTTGTGGGAAAAATAAATCCACGATGTTATACGTATGCGTGTGTATATGATAATTGATGTATAACGACGTTTCTCATTCCGCAAGGTTGAATTTTCTCTGATCTCGTATACCGTAATATCTGTATAATTTCATATTTTCTATTTACTTATTTCTCATTTTATTTTATACATATGATTATGTTTTATTTAATTTTCACGATTCTCACCGCCTCCATCCGGTCAGGGGAGCTCGGCGAAGATCGTCCTCGGTAAGTCCGTGAAGCCCCAAGCAAGCGAGAAGCCAGGCCATTATAACAAGTGCTGTAATAGCTGCTAGTCGAAAGGGTAGAAGAGCTACGGTCAAGAATGCTGTCTGTGAATCAAGAAATAAGGAAAAAAGGAAAGAATATATATATACGTCGATTCAAAACAACTTCTTTACAATTTTAAATAAAATTATACAATCGAAAACAAAAAATACACCCTTGAATGTTATATTCGGTTTCTAATTAGGAATACCATTAATTATCAATTCCGGTTCGTTTACTGACTTGTTCTCCAATAATTTTTTTGCGCCCGATCAATTCATCCGTCATCGCGATAGCCGAGAGATTTATATATCGTTTATATATATTTAAATGTATCTTCCGCATTGAATATAATTATAAACGGTAGTGGGCCAAGGAAATGAGAAGTTCACGATATACCGTATACTATATACCTTATACGTAAAGAGATCGAGGGTCGTACCGAGTGGCCTATAAGATCAAGGCCGATCAAGTCCGAGTTCAAGGCCAGCTTTGTTATATCATACGGCTATATCGCGATGAGGATTCATGCCACACCGTATAAGCTAATAAAAATTTGAAGAAAAACAAAAACAATAAGGAAAACAAGAGAAAAAACGTAAAAATTGAACTGAACAAAGAGAAGGAAAGTAAAATTAGGTGAATTCAGATAGAAAAGCGATTTGAAGACAATTTCAAAAACATGAGAGGGCTCAAATTTGGGAGAAAAAATATAAAATCGTGGAAAATCAATTCCGACGCATGAATCATATATTCCGGTACACACCTACGGGAAAGACTGCACCTACGTTGTTCGAGTACCGTTTTACCGGTTTCATACTTAAACCTAAGTTTTATACATAGGTATACGAAACCGTTATTCCCCTACCGGTTGGTTATGGTTATAATGTACGCGTGTATGTGTATTTATATTATATATAACATGTGTAATATCGCATAAGAATAGAAGAACATATACGAATGATAATAATAATCGAAATCGAAACTTCGTCGTCGATATCGCTAGTCGAACGAATGTTTATATTTGTTTATCCATATATACAGGTGTAATAAAAACGTGACGTGATTTTACGTCCGACTAATTTTTATGTAACGTATTACACGTATACGTAGTACATACATATGAAATATATGAGAAAAAAAAGGAAAAAAATCAAAATCAAAACCGTGTATATCATACAAATTTATAAATTCTTTATCTCATTTTTTATCTTTCCTTTTAGCACATAGATAGGTACTGTAATTATTATTACTTCGCTAGACACAGTCTCTATAGTTAGGCATGGTATATATACAGGGTGGCGCATTTAAGTTGGCAAACGCGAATAACTTGAAAATGAAGTATTATAGAGAAAAATCTTTCAGAAAGAAGTTTCATCATCTTCGGAGCGGGATCTAATGGCTATAAGTTATTGCAGATCGGTGGAGGAGTTCATGGTCATATGAAGGTCAACTTCGTTTTTTTAAATGGATACCCCCAATTTTTTTTACAGATTCGTATTTTATGTGAGAAAATAAGCAGTTTTTGTTTCAACCATTTTTTTGTTTGGTCCAATTGTTTGCCAGTGATTGAGCATTCTCAAAATTTAGGAATTACGTGTCAAATGAATATCTTTCCCACAAAGTACCTGAAAAACATAATAAACAGAACGATGACACACCACTTTTTTCAAACAATAATCAGTGTAACACATGTTATGTTTTTCAGGTACTTTGTGGGAAAGATATTCATTTGCCACGTAATTCCTAAATTTTGAGAATGCTCAATCACTGGCAAACAATTGGACCAAACAAAAAAATGGTTGAAACAAAAACTGCTTATTTTCTCACATAAAATACGAATCTGTAAAAAAAATTGGGGGTATCCATTTAAAAAAACGAAGTTGACCTTCATATGACCATGAACTCCTCCACCGATCTGCAATAACTTATAGCCATTAGATCCCGCTCCGAAGATGATGAAACTTCTTTCTGAAAGATTTTTCTCTAAAATACTTCATTTTCAAGTTATTCGCGTTTGCCAACTTAAATGCCCCACCCTGTATATGGATGTACCTGTATATTTTTAGGTGTCGCTCGGAACGATTATTATTACTCTCCTAATTGTTATTCTAGAGACATTTGAGTCGGGATAAAAATAAGAAGAGAAAAAATAAAATATCAAAAAAAAAAAAGAACAAACAAACAATTTCCGACCTTGTCCAACGACGATGGACATAGTAACGAGTTGTCCGAACCATAACTGTGTCAAGGATTATGTGGTACCTGCATATGCTTAATTCATATTAATATATGTGTGTGTGTAGCGTACGAATGGGAGTTAAAGGTCGGACATATATGCAGTCGAATGCAGTACACGTATTTATTCACGTATGCGTTGATTGAAAATATTGAACGTGATTTGTTTGTTTGAAAAAAAAAAAAAAATGTAGGAGACGAATGAACGCTAATGTGAAGACTGTGAAAGAGTCCTTCGAAGTATTTCGGGACTCGATTCTGACGAGTAGTTTTTCAGTGGTATTCAAAATGAAGAAATAGAGAAAAAATTTGTTTGAACCTGCGGCAATTTTTTTCGCGAGGATTTTTATGTTTTACATTTTTTCCTTCTTTTTTCCCCCACTCCGGTCTCGACGTGTTGTATACATGAGTACTAACGTACGGTGAATACATCGCGCGCGTGTCTAGTGACCTGGTATTATACTTGCGACCCACATATTCTTATTTCCTTGTGGAAAATATAATAAATACACGTATATGTGTACAACTCCGGGGCTGGACTAGATTTGAAAAGAAGTAAGAAAAAACGGATTTCGGTGTAAAGAAGAAAAAGAAAAAGAAAAAAAAAAAGAAGAAGAAAAACCTCTTCTATAGGGAATAACAGAGTAAGAAGAAGGATTCGAATCTATATAGTTATATCGTGTACGCATATTTCGAATAAATTTTCTCACAGTTTTCCCCAAACGTTTGTGCTTTTTTTTTTCATTTCTTTTCTCGTCCCGTTTTTGTCTTGATTTTTTTTATTTTTATTTTTTCTCCTTCTCACGAAATTCCAACAGCTTACGTAATTTCATTACCAGAAGCCGAGGATGTAAAGGTTGACGATGAGAAGCTGCAGGTGAAGTTGCGGTTACGCAGGTAGGTATATGTATACCTACATTATACCTGGGTATACATACGTACGAGTTACGTATCTATTTACGGTACATGCATATTATATACAGTATAATTTATAATATTTCTATACGTATATACATACATAGGTATATTGTATATAGGTATAGGTATAGATATTAAGAATTTCTACGGTATCTTGGAAACGTCGTAGCCAGGTTTCCCCGATCAGGCTTGACCTTCGTTTTAAACTTTTATTGGATGAATTATTCAAAGCTTGGGGTCAATAAATTACAAAAAGAACAAAAAAACAAAAAACCCAGAAACGAAGAAAGAATTTTTTCCGTAGAGACGTATAATGACGCTATCGCGTTACGTCTTCGTACACGTCGATAGACGAAATTTGTTTTTGACTGAATTTTGGCAACACAATGAATTCTGTATCTTCTGTATTGTCTCTGTCTTCCTCTCTTTTCTTTTTTTCTTATTTTTTCTCTCACCAATTTGTTCTGGCATCGCGCCGCGCGTCAATGGGTGCAAAGACCCCTGTGAAAATTCTGCGGGACTTAAAAACCTGCTGAACCAGCTGTACAGCGATCGCGACCTATATTCTCCTTAGTCTTCGACACTTTTTATCATCATTATACATATAAATTTCTGTTTTTTTTTTTAAATTTTAATTCTAATTATTTGTTAATCTATTTTTCCTTTTTCTCATATATATACCTGTGTACACATATTAGACACGAACGTACGGATACAGGTACCATACGTATGTAAGCGAAATGTGAACAGACCTCATCGCAATAATTATGAATTATGAATTGAAAATTTTTCTTTTCTTCCGGTCAATTTTTTCCATTTTTTTTATTTTTTTTTTGCTTCTCCCTTCTCTTCCTTTCTCTTTCTCTTCTCTCTTTAGACCTGTACGGAGAGGAGACTTGAGAAATTTTGTCTAAGGGGTTGCGTGGTACGACGCGTGGTTACATATGATTTGCACGTGAAGCGAAATTTTATAAATCAGAAAAAAAAATCATCATAATCAATCATATTTTCGTCTATCTATACACAACATACGGTAGATTGAGCGGAAGGATTAAAACGATCGCGTGAACAAATTTAATTACAATTAGAAAGTGATTCGATAGACGATTCTCATTTTACATCTCATTTGTGTATATATGCGTATGTATATAAAAACAGTTTTAGTATGTGGGTAATATCTCTGTAATAACGATTTTGATAATTTATAAATTGAGAGAATTCCCATAGACTTTTTTCTTTTTATATATAAAGAACAATTCAATCTTCGATTATCGTTTTTACTATCGTTCTCACGATTATTATTACCATGGGTGAATCAAACCAAAATGAAAAGAAACTTTTGACCCGACAAATTCGAAAATAACTCCGAAACAACAAGGTCAAATTATTCTAAATAATATTATGATCATTTAGTTTGAATTGATTAATTACACCTAACTAGATATACCGAGCTACATCAAGCGTCTGACTAGGTAGGTAGGTTGCAGCAACGAGAGTTTGACGTAGAAACGGTCGTGACTAGTCAGACCGTCGAGACGCGCAGAAAAATACGCTTATACCTATAAAAATATGTATAGATTTTTGGCAAATATATGAAATTATTGTTTTTCTTCGTCATGTTTGTAAACACTTTACGTTACGCGTATATACACATACGTAAATCGTCTGTACACATGGTCTATTTAAAATCACGAATAACATCCATTTCGCATCGGTCTTATTTCTCTTCTATGATTAAACACATAAACCAAAGAGAATCAGGATTCACCCTTATCGTGAAAATTCACCTTTTTCCCACTGTGACAATAAACGACAATAACGATTTTTTTCGTGAATTGTTTAAACGCCCTGGCGTGTATATAGGTATACTATATACTCGTACACCGAAATTTCTTGCGCCTGCGGTGATTTTTTCTTTCTCTTTTTTTTTCTTTTCGTTTTTCTCTCTCTCTCTCTCTCTTCTATTTTCTTCTCTTCCGTATACCCTTCTCTTTCACTAACCTACATACATATACTATATATCGACGTGCTAGATTCCCCGTTGGGGGCCCTCGGGCAATTCGGGCAAATAGAGGCATACATACACATATACACGTGTAAAAAGTGTACGTACCGAGTTATAGATACATAAATACACGTGCAACTATCGTTTCCTCGATTCGTTAAACTCTGGTACATAGATATGTACACATACATATCATATGTATATATATACACCCAGATACGTCACGGTCGCTGGCACTGGCGAAGAATAAATTCTTCTCTATTCGCAAATTGCTCAGACTAACATATATATATATATATATATTCATGTTTGTACGTGGAACGCAGGAGTAAATATGTAAAAGACAGTGCATCAATTCACCTGTCTATAACTGCAATATCATCATTACTATGTATAGTTAGGGATTTTGCAAATTGCACCGATTGAGTGAACGACCGAGATCTAGTTCTACGCTTATTACATCTCTTGTTGCACCTATCAGGTGTAGATGTATTCCGGAATATAAAATTTGTAGAGAAATTCCGTGGGTTTAACGATCGCGAAATTTTATTTCATTCGATACGATCCGATCATCGTCGATTATTGTATGAATGTATAAATAAATATGAACTTATATTTATTACTCCGCCGCGAATTTTACTGCTCAATTATTTATTGTACGTCGAGTGAGTGCACTGTGATAAAATAGAACGAGTTTTACTACGGTAGAATGACCCGATAAAAACCGACTGGAATTATATTTTATTTCTTATCGCCTTTTCAGATTTTTTCACAAATTTGTAAATTTCCATGCCTCTTAGATTGAACATGCTAGGAATAGATCCGCGACGTATCAATTCTCGTTATATTCTCTACTTTCTAAATCGATAGATTAATTTCTTCACATTTTTATCGTCATCTTAGAAAATTCTAATTCCTCTGATTTCGTTTATTCCGATTTTTCTGTCCTTCCGTAAATCTTTCTTCTACAAATATTTAACGTGAGAAAAAAAAGAAACAACAAATTTGATCAGACCTTACTTCGACTTTTCACTTTCAATTCGACGATATAAATATCTTGAATATCTCTATTTCACTATATAAAAAAAAATAAAAAAAATACTTGCTATAAAATAAGTAAACGAACAAAAAATAATCGGCTCCTTTCCATTTTCAGAGAAACAGCTATCTTCCACCTAGATATACGTATACACACCTCGTCGATAATTATAATTATTATACAGTGACATAATTATACGTCGCAGAGATCTTTTAGCCGATAATTTACCTGATTAGACTATTTTTAACTTTTTTTTCTTTTCTATTTTATTCCTTTTCGTTTCTCTTCTAACGGCTCGGAGCCTGCGGCAATTATCTTATATATTTATTCCTGCAGGCATATCGGAGATCGTAGTACAAAGCGGAGTAAATTATACCGAGGAGTTGAGTTCTGTTTTTTTTAATTTTTTTATTTCAATTATTTTAGTTATTGTTCATTCTCAATACATTTCTCCGTTAGCTACATAATACCAAATCCTTATTAGACGTAGGTACTACATCTATGCGTGTGAATTAATAGACGAAACAAAAACAAGACAAAGGAGAAAGAAAAAAAGAAAGAACGAAAGAAAGAAAGATAGGAACTGGTTTTTTCATGTGTTGAAATAGCAAGAATACCATGTCCTACTTTTACGGCTGGTTGGATCTATGCCTCTTTAAGCATTACCGGCTACATATCTAGGTACAGCTTCAGCTACCGCTATCATAAATTTCTCACTGCTAGGACGTATTTAAAATACTTAAATACATAGATATAAGTAAGGTGTATTAAAACTGCCTACAACATTAATGATCGACAAGATTTAATAAGCTCATAATTTCTAATGCAAAAATATTATATTTTTCGTATTAGAAATTAGCGAAATCAATGATTAGCAGATCGTATGTAAAAATTTACGAAATCACCAAAAAAAGTTGGTAGAAACAAAAATTAAAACGTAGTTATAATATCTTATATTCCATATTTCAATTTTATCAAATATTTTTACTCTGTCCTACCTTTTCTGTTCATGTTTTTAATTCATCGCTATACATTTAGTTTCTAGCTGGCAAACGCGGTTTCTAGTCGAATTAGAAACAACGATATTCTATATAGCATGCAGAAATCTATTTTACAGTTGTCATTAAGAAGCGCGTGCGACAACTTTCTGTCTATATGGATACATAGATATACATGTATATCTATATATTTATATAAATTAACACGTAAGAGACATATATACGCGCCAGATACATTACTCATTAGAATATATACCCGTCTTACAAAATGTATATGCACAAAGTAGATGTGCAAGGTACGAAGAATTACTAACGACTTATATATATCTACATACATATATAAGTATATATATATAAATATAAATACTTATGCTTTTGCATCCGCGGAAGGACTTTAGATTTAAACTAGGGCTCGGAGGCTCCGCATCTCATCGCATCGTCGTGTCTTACTCGAAAAGAGTTTCTACTTACAACCTGCTCTTTGCAGGCTCTGCCTCTGCCTCTGCCTCTGGACTCTGACTCTGGCTGTATTTCTCCAGCCGCAGAGTAAGAGTAGAAAGCAAAGCGTGAGGCGGTTTAATACCTTTTCCTATACAAATAGGTCTAACAGTATTGGTATAATTCATACCTGATGATTGACTGATCGTTATGAGAAGGATATATACCGATAGAAATGCTATTGTAATTAGTATATCCGCATGAATATATACAAATATATATAGGTCAATCCTCGCGGATTCTATACCAAATATTTCTTCGTATTATTATTCGGTATACTCGTATCTCTCTCTCTCTATATATATATATATATATATATATAAGAACTTTCTATGCGGTATATCGTGCCAATTCTACAAGTAAGGCTAATTTCTTTTTCTTCCTTTCATTTTCGCACATATTTCAAGGATTAGGATTATTTCCGTACGTAGACGTATATATGTACGTATAAAACGTGACTAACCTTGAGCTTGTCGTAGGTCGTGTCGAGTTCTAAACGATGTACGAAGGGGTTTAGAATGTCGGCAGTTACGGACTGTGAATCAGGGGTTTGATGAACCGTCTTACCGTTCATCATCTTTTCCATTATTTTTAGTCTTCCTCTTCAGTTTATTATTATTATTATTATTATTATGTCTAGTAACTCGCGATTGACTTTATTTTATATATATATATATATCATATATAAATAATATAATATATACGATTAAAAAAATTATTTATACACACATAGTCACACATACGCACAGTCAAATTTACGACAGATAGTATCAATGGTTAATTATCGATATTAATACAATTTAAAAAATGTAAAGAAATTAAAAATTAAAAAATCAAAAGAATTAAACATATAGAAACACTCCGCGCGTAAATTTAATTTATAGAAGATTTCAGGTGAAAAACATCGCGATATGACATATCACCGATTGTTGTAATAATTAATTTACGTTGACAAATTATCGAAGAAACTTATATAGTTATACATATATATTTATTTATTCATTTAATCATTTATTCATTTCCTTCTTCGAACGACAGCTGTCGACCCGTCCAACGACCCCTCAAATTTATAAATAATAATAAAGTACGCGTCTCTGATAATTTATTTACTTTCAGAATCGGTACAAGCACCTGAATTCCGAGTCTCCCTTTTACTACTGTGCGTTGTCTGTCGGCTGGCTGTCGCGCACAAAGCGGCCGATCAGAACCGTCTGTTTCTACTCGCTATAAAACATACCATGTTATAGGTAGAGACGGACTGGCAGGCAGGTAGGTAGAGGGAATTGAGAGAGAGAGAAAGAAAGGTACGCGCTACATCATTGACCGAGTCGCGTCGGTCCGTAGCTATTGTTTTTCTAGCGTTCGCATAGGCGGTTTAAAATTCATCGTATTCGCGACAGAGGGCGCCACTAGACAGTCTCGACTCCCAACTTTTAGTCTCAGTCCGCGAATTGACATTTGAGCTTCACGACCAGCGTAGTACTCTTTTAGTTTTTCTATTTATTTTCATTAAATAGACGAGTGGATTTTTCGAATTTATTCTTCGCCGTCCAGCGTTTTTTATCCGTCTCAAATTATTCGTTGGTTTTTTAGCGATATTGTCTATTGATAATCGCAGTTTTTGAATCCTAACCTAACCCAACATAACCTATATGCGTATTTGACTCAAGAGAAAGAAATGGCGGAAAAACAGCTGGAAAAATGTATCGTAGAATATTACACATGTTTATCGAAGACTGACGATAAGTTCAAAGAGTTTGTTAAGAGCGCAGAAATGCCTTTGAGCAGTTTAAAAAACGAAATAGAACAGCTTCGTCTAGTTTCAGAGTTAGTAGATCCCAACTTTATCGGTATTATTTAGTATCTGGAGATAACAGACTGTCGATAATGCAGATAACTTTTTAATCGATTGACATCTTACAGCGACAAGCTAGATAAAGCAGATCTATGCGGTATCGACGGATTCCGCGGTAAACTTATATTCAAAATTAATGTTGCGATCGAAGACGAGATTTCGATACTTTATGGAATTTGTTTAGAGATAAATAACGCTAATCAGGTTATTATTGAAATTCAATTAATTAATCGATTGATTCGACAGCTCTTTCATTCCTTATTTAATCTGTTCTCGTTCCATCAAGGGGTTGAAAAATAAATTCGAAGGATTGGAGGCGGCGAGAAATAAGGCGGATCCGAATAGACCGGAAATGAAAGAAATGATTATCGGAACACCGCTAAGACCTCGTTTAGATTTATTGATGGAATGGGCTGTTGATAGCTCGCAGTATTACAACGAGTTGTATCCTTTATCGGCAGTTCTATATTGCAACTCGAAATAATAAAAAATGAGAAAAAAAAAAAAAAATGTGAACAACAACGAAATCAATTAATTTCTTAACTCCGATGAAATTTTATAGAAGTTCCAGGATCAACCGATGCGTGAAGAGTCTTGATTGCAAGAAGGATGAGACGGTCGTAAATTTGATCGAATCTTTTAACGAGGAAAAAATAAAACGGGCCAGAATCGATCGTAAGGGGGAAAAAAAAAGAAAAGAAAGAGTTCCTACTTTTTCTACTCTTTTTTATCGTTTATTTTTGATTCACGGAAATTACGAACTAATTAGTGTTGTTTTTTTTTTTTCTTCTCTCAATTATTATTTACAGGAATTCTGGGATTCACACAATTCTTGGCGAGGGAAAAATGAGAGGATAAATAAACACCTTTCACCGACGTATACTGGAAACCCTATACCTCTTAGAATAAGGATTACATTTTTTTTCAGAAAACAACAAACTGAATTGTGATACAAATACGAGCTGAATATTGTAAAAAAAAAAAATTCTATATCGTAGAGAGAAATTGAAATTGAATTTGTTTCATTGTATTTTTTTATGTATAAAAAACTGAATTGCGCAATATAAAACGTGACAAAGAATTCTGAAATTACTTTATTTTCCTATCCAAACGAAACAAAAAAAGAAAAGGAAATATATATACATATATATATACACGAGGAAATAAATTGACTCGATAACTCTATCTGTATGGGTCACATACGTGTGGGTGTAATAAACATGATTTATCGACCAAACACGAAAGCTCTATACACACTCCAATAAGCCAGTGTAGCTACACGGTCTATAGTATACAGAAGAACGACCCCATATACGAGCTAAATAAAAAGTTGAAAAAATAAAACAAGGGATGAAGGAGCCTGAATGAAATTTTCCTTACGCTGTAAGACGTTCTTTTCGTTGATTATATTCCAATATATATACGTATCAAATATATAGATATACGTATCATCAGAACAATAGGTAATCAATTCAAGCTTTAACGAGAAAAACGATTTTTTTTATATTCCTTGTTTTCTAGAAGGAAAAACGAGAAAAACGACCGCTCGCATCTACTGTGTAAAATGAATGAAATTCAATAGATGTTAGGGTCGGATTTGATCGGAATTCGTTCGATTAAAGAAACTGATAGAATTTAAACAGTCCAACATTGGATCAGTGCTGTACATAAAAGCACGTTAATTTTATTCTTACCTAACAACGTTCATTGACCAATTTAAAAAAGTATGTTCCGCGATAAGCGTCGGGGCGCCGGCGCCCACTATTGATTCCGTGGTGGGTAGTCCTCTTGCTCTTGCTTCGTTTCAGAATCTTTGGCTTTCCGAATGTTGTAGCCAGCTGGATGGCGCCAGAGTAGCAAACCGCCACCCGAAACATCAGGAGCCATACTCCAACTCACTGCACATTACTTCGCTCATCCTTTTATAAGGTCAGTTCGAAAAGATACGGTAATAAATTTACGGAATTTTTCTCCATTCCCTGAAGAATTATTTCCCACATTCATCGAGAGATTTTCGAACTTCCTTTCCGCCAATTATCTTCACCCGAAAGAACCCTTCTTCGTCGATTCCGTTTTCTGCACGTCGCGGTATTAAAAGGTCGTTAAATTGGCCGAGAAATTGAGTACGGAGATTTTTTTTCCGGTCCCCATTTCCCAATTTTTCACCGATTTTTACCTTCGGATATTTTCCGATGAAATTTTCGGAAAACTGAAGAAATCAGTTTCGCGTACGAATCCGATTCGAGGACCACGATCCTGGGGGATTTTCTAGATCAGGATTCGATCCCTGGCGGATATTAACGAGCGAAGAAATTCGTGGGAAGAAACGTTCACCCCCTATTTCAGGGAAAGTTTCAATCGATCGGGGGAAATTTTCCTGCACATACATTTCGCGTGTAAATACGATGAAACATAAATGACGGGATATTGTGGCAACGGTATACGTGCGAAAGCCAAAGACGGGGAAAAAAGTGCGCAAGTCATGGGGTTGCTATACCCCTGCTGATAAAACACACGGTATCCGATATACCTGGTTGAGTGCTGATTCTGGCACCTCAAACCGCCATAAACGATGAATGCAAATTTAACGCGGACAATTTACCCTCCATATTTTCACCCTGGATTAGCTCGACCGGATTCCTAAGGGTTTCCATCTACATACGAACATAGATCCAGACGAGGTTCTCTACCTTCTCGGATTCGATGTAGAGTGTGTAAAAGGATGTGAAAATTATGCAATGAAAGTAGAAAAAAGCGTATTGCGCAGACGGAGAAAAGCTCAGGCATTCAAGATTCCGTGTTGTATTTCTTGTTCCTAAGCTTCTCGAGTCCTTCAGCCCTGTCCCCTTCATTCTGTATCTTATTATCCTTCTCAGACTTAATAAGAGAAATTTATTACGAGCGAGCGAAGCGAGTTTGAAATTACTGTTGGTTGATTAAAGTTGGCTAATTAATTAGCATTAAAATTGTACGAGTTCTAGTTTGTATATTAACGGGTCGTTAAGCCAAACCGAAGGGCTTCGCAGGGTCTGGAGAACTGAAAAAGTGGAAAGATAGCCTTTTGCTTTTCATTCTGCAGGATGGAGTCCTCGCCAATAAGCGTCGTCTGATACCGTGAAGAAAATAAGAAGAAGAATAAGAATAAGAAAGGGAAAAGGCACAAGGGAGAAGGGAGAGAAAGAGAAACGGGGGAAGATCGAGTGGGAATTTGAGTAAAGTTGAAGAAAAGGCGAAGAGATGGCTAACACGGCCCACCTGGTGCGTCGACAAAGTTCACGGGATCTTAAGCCTCAAAAGAGCGTCGACAGGCTCGAGATGAAGGAAATGCGGGGCAGACTTGTTGTCGAAAACCATAAAAGCAGTTCAACAGTAAGTTACGGAGCCACGAACGCTGGCTTTGACGACTCCAGTCCTAACATAAAGGTGAGAGAGTGAAGAAGTGGAGACCCTGAAAGTCTACGATCTCTTCTTCTCCTTTTCCTATTTTTCATTCTTCTCCATTTTCACAGAGCAACAAATCAGGCAACGAGGTAGGTAGCAGTAAGTTGGGTAGCAACGAGGGAAAGGCGATCTTCAAACCGGAGGCTGGAGAAGACGAGAGGGAAAATTGGGACAGCAAACTCACGTTTCTTCTAGCCACAGTCGGCTATGCTGTTGGGCTAGGGAATGTATGGCGGTTTCCTTATCTGGCGCAAAAAAATGGCGGAGGTTTGCAAAGTTCATGAAATCGTAGCCCAAAGATCAGAGTAAGAATCGCCCTGCTTAATCGACCCCGAATTCTCTCTGTCGATTCCAGGTGCCTTCCTGATTCCATACTTCGTCATGCTAGCCATTGAAGGCATCCCCATATTCTATCTCGAGCTTGCGATCGGACAGCGTTTGCGCAAGGGTGCCATCGGGGTTTGGAATCAGGTGGATAACTTTTCTCCTCAGATTTTTAAACCGCTGGAAAATCTCTCTAGGCTCTTTTCTGACCTCCGATTCCATTCCATCAGGTCTCCCCATACCTGGCTGGCATCGGGGTGAGCAGTGCTGTGGTATCCTTCAACGTCGCTCTTTACTACAACACCATAATCGCCTGGTGCCTCTTTTACCTAGCGCAGGTGAGGACGTGTTCGCATATTTCATCCATCTTCATGGGGCATACCTTGAGCTTTCGTTTTTCTCCATTGCAGAGCTTTCAGTCTGAGCTTCCCTGGTCCGAGTGTCCAAATAAGTATTTCCAGAACGGATCCTACGCTCCAGAACCCGAATGTCTGGTGAGTTTGACGATGATTCGGTGCCCTGATCTCTTCCCTAACTTGTTTCCCACTTTTTCAGGTCAGTGGACCAACGCAGTATTTTTGGTATCGTACCACCCTAGTCATATCGGACGATATAAATTCCCCCGAGGTTTTCAACTGGAAGATAGCACTGGCTTTAGTCATCGCGTGGATCCTCGTCTACATGTGCATGATCAAGGGGATCGCGTCTTCCGGAAAGGTAACGGAGAACTCGAGGAATTTATCCCTCATGCGAAAAGGACGACATCGAGGATCGAAAGTATGAATTTTTTGCACGCAGGATTAATCAGGGACCATTAATCAAATTCCAGGTCGTCTACGTCACTGCAACCTTTCCCTACATCGTCCTCATCATATTTTTTTTCCGTGGAGTGACCCTGCCCGGAATGTCGGACGGACTTCGTCATCTCTTCACACCGAAGGTACGATCCCACCCCTTTACGAATCATCGGCTATTTTCTTCTTCTTCCTCTTCTTCCGTCATCAACGTCGCTTTCTTATTCTCAGTGGTGGACGCTGACGGATCCTGTCGTATGGCTGGAAGCTGGTACTCAGATCTTCTTCTCCTTGGGCTTAGCGTTCGGTGGATTGATAGCATTCTCTTCGTACAATCCAGTGAACAACAACTGTTACCGTGACGCGATAATGGTCAGTCTGACGAACTGCTTCACGTCAATGTTCGCAGGGATTGTAGTGTTCTCGATTATAGGTAAGTCGAAGCCACACGGAGTCTCGTTACCCGCGGAGAATCACGCCTCTATGAATTCCCCATCAGGTTTCAAAGCCACCATGGTCTACGAGCAGTGTTTAGCCGACAGAAACGCGACCCTGGTCAGTATATTCGGTCCCCACGTCGACGTGAATAATGTCCCATTACCCGGAGCCTTGATAAACATCACCAACGGCAACGGGTCCCTCGACAACATGGTGATGCCCGAATTGCCGATCTGTGATCTGGAGAAGGAGCTGGATAACGTGAGTTGACGAGATCCTAGTGACAAATTGCCGATGAATCACCGTTCCAAAATTTCGATTGCAGTCTGCCTCAGGAACCGGACTGGCGTTCATCATCTTTACCGAAGCAATAAACCAATTTCCTGGCGCCCAATTTTGGTCCGTTTTATTTTTCCTCATGCTCTTCACCCTGGGTATTGATTCCCAATTCGGAACCTTGGAAGGTGTTGTAACGAGCATTGTGGACATGAAGCTGTTCCCCAATTTGAGAAAAGAGATTCTCACCGGTAGGTATACGCGGTTCTCCAGCTCTTCGACAACTATTCATCCGCTTTTCTCATCTTCCAGGTGTGATCTGCCTCATTTGCTGCGTCATATCAATGGCCTTTGCTCACGGTGCCGGAAACTACGTCTTCATACTCTTCGACAACTTTAGCGGAAACTTTCCTCTACTCATCATCGCCTTCTTCGAGTGCATTGGAGTCTCTTATGTATACGGTTTGAAGAGGTAACTAGTAGATCGAAAACCGAACCACTCGGTGCTCGAAAAGGGATCCATTTCCTTCTGTTTTTCGTGTCCAGCTTCCTGATCAAATTTTTTCTGTATTGATGACGAATTGCAGATTTGCAGACGACATTGAACTGATGACCGGCAATCGTCCAGGTCTTTACTGGCTCATATGTTGGAAGTATTTGAGCCCCTTAGCAATGCTGAGTATACTGGTAGCCTCGTTTCTCGAGATTGCTGTAAAAGGGAGCGGATATCCTGCCTGGGTAGCCAGCAAAGGTGCGACTGAAGAACACGTCTGGCCAGTTTGGGCCCTCGTTCTTATCGCGGTGCTGATTCTAGCCTCGGTTTTGTGGATTCCAGTCGTTGCTCTGTGCAGGTAAATCGACGAGAAGATCATATTGCTTGAATTTTTTTTTTCTTTTTTTTTCCGGGAGAGAAAGAGTGAGGATCTGTATTTTCTTCCTCTTCTTTTTTTTTGTTTCTTTTCAGATATTTCGGGATATTGATTATCGACGATAACGAAAAGGCCTGGTTTCCGGCATCGGATTTGAAGGAATTCCATGGCATAATGCCCCACGAAGTAACGGCTTCTGAAACCCTGCTTTTCTGCATCCGAAGCGACGGAAGCGAAGGGCTGTGCTGCCCAACGGGAGGTCCAGACGAAGACGACGAGGATTTGACTTAGGTCAAGTAGAGAGACGATCTCTTCTTGACTGCGGATCGTGCCTACCTCGTGACTAAAGTAAGATTATAGATCGAAGTCGAAGTAAATTTTTTTTGTTTTCCGATACGTGTGTTTTCTTTTTTTTTTTGGTTTTTTTTTCTTCTTCTTCTTTCGAGATACTTTTTATCAAGAAGTGATCCTAGGATGGTTCGATGGTCGAGAGAAAGTGGAAAAAAGTAGGTTTGAAATCGGTGAGATCGCGTTAATTGAGTCTTTTTGGTTTTTTTATTAGTTTTTATTTTTCTGGAAACGGTTTCTCGGTTTATTTAAACCAAAAACGAGATACTCGAAGTCCTGAATCGTTGGATTATAGGCATCAGATGATCTACCTAACGTTAAGGCCTTAAATGAAGTCATTCTGTTAATAGTGGGAGGGAAAATTCGATCTGACGATAGAGAAAAAATAGAAAAATAAAATAAAAAGAGGAGAAAACAAAAAGGAAGGAAGTAATTAATAAAAATTCCTAAAATTGTTAAATATTTTGACGTGTATAATTATTCACGGATTATATACGGTGTTAAATTTACCGCTTGTCATTTCCATATAGTTAGTATCGTTACACGTATAATAAGATACTGTATAGAGTAGAAAGCCGTCCATTGCAGGCTTGTAATCGAGGGTTTTCATTTCATTCGTCTTTTCCTTGACCCTTTCGTTTCCGGTTTTGGTTTTCTCCTAAATTTCGGTAAGCTATTATAAAAAGTGCTACGACAAGAACTGAATCATTCTGTCCCGCCTCGGGCACGAATAACAAAATAAGAAATTTGGAAAAAAGAATGGAAAAAAAATATCAAACAAAAAAAATCATTATCTTATAGAGGAACAAAAAATTTCGGTCGAATCTTCTCATTTGTTTATTTATATTTCTTCGGGGTTTTGTTATCGAATGTCATCTAGCCGAAGACCTTTCATGAAAGAAGTGCAGAGTATAGCGTATATTTGAAAAACAGAATGAGACAGTTTTATGTAATTTGTAGCTTAATTATCACGTTGAAAGTATAATAATAATATAATATACGAATAGATTCGTCTATCTAAGCCACGCTATTATAAATATGAGGTACTAATGACCGATACTAATGACGGTTAGACATTAGAAGAAGGAAGAGTGATATTTGATATATTAATTATATATTACGCGTAACGCAAAATGTGCGACAATAATTTTACGATCGACAAAAGAGAACAAAAAAAGGATAAGAAAAAAAACAAAAAGAACATTAGGAGAAAATTAAAGAATGAGAGAGAGAGAAAGAGAGAGATATAGAGAGAGAGAAAGGGAGGTGAAAGAAGCAACAAATATATTGACAATAATTTTATCAATAGCGTAAGAGGAACAAAATGAAAAAAAAATAGAAGAAATCAAAATATTAACGTGACAATAATATGATTGATTGATTGATTGATTAATCCTGCACTGCACTTCTCGCACACGTTCACAGTGGCCTACATAATATTGAATCTGGTTGTTATCAATTGTTATAGTTTGTTTATCAGGAGAGAAAAAAAAAAAGAAAAAAAAGAAGATGTATCTGCGTATGGGAGCAGTTGAAAAAAAAATTTTTAACGATCATTTAATTGTGAATTTACAACAATACGATATGGCAATAACGAAATTCGAATAATTAATTTTATGTATAAAATCTCAAATTTTCAATTATCGATTAATATATATAATTGATATTAGAAAATTGGTAAAAAATATCATATACCGAGAGGAAATCTTGAAACTGTACACCCGACTGCGCATGCGCGAGTTTGGTCGTCTGCTAACGCAGGCTGGCCATCTCGAGTTTTAGCTGTCAAACTTTGTTTTTGGCGCCGATGTAATTGATACGGACTTTTGAGGTTAAAATCTCGATCAATTGCGGTAGTGATTTGGAAAGGCTTGAGAAGCTTTTATTGTTAAAATCCAAACTTGATATTCTAAAAGAACCATCAAAATTTATTCCGAATAGCTGATTGCTTGCTTCGATTCGATGTATCGGTTCATTTTTAGAGGATCTGTTCATCCGATTGAAATTAGAAACTAGTGGTCTAAATGACGGGTGCTTGGAAAAAACGACGCAGGTAGGTGGAAACAGTTCATTTAATCGTGATAGTTTAATACAGTAGAATTAATCCAAATTTTTTCGATTAACAGGAGATGTTGGTAAATAAACGCTGTTGAATTTAAAATTTCAAGACAGAGTTTGCAATAGTCAAATGATTGCACTTGTGCCATTCATTGTTACCTCCCATTTCTAATAAATCTCTTTCTTCCGATCAGCAAATTATTGTAGAATAAATAGAGGGAGCCCCATACTGAAATTCGGAACGTATTAACTTTTGATTGATTGAAATAATTTCTGAACGAGCGATTATTTGTAATGCAACGTGTCCTAGCAAATTGATGTATTTTTAGTTTTTGACAAGATTTGCCGATGTAATTTCAACGAGACACAAATACAGAGACAGCGACAGAGCTAACTGAGACAGCCTAGAACTAGCTAACAAGGTGAAATTGTGAACTACAACCAACTTCAGACATTTGCAACTAAAAGTATTCAACGGTTCCTAGATTTTGATTGTATCAGTTTGGCTCGCAAAACCTATTCCGCGAATTTAATGAAAGACCTAAAACACTATTTTTCTGGACCGAATGACAAAAGTAACGAAACCCAACTTCAAGAAAAAAATATTTGTGTGTCGAATGATTCCTTCACACACTGAAGTAGCAGCAACGGTCAAATAACAAACTCATCATTATCGGCTTGATCAAAGTAAAATGATCAAATATTTAAACACCGTGATCCGTACTGTGACGAGCTCTTCAATTTTGCCTCAACTGATGTAAAGACGGAGGTGATGGTCCAACAAAATCACTTGAACACCTGTTGCCCGATGGAACGACCAGATCAAATGTTTGGAATGATGGCACTCATCTCGAGAAACCATGGTGCTTACTGGCAGAACGTTTTGATCATCAGGTAAAACACAATTTTCCTACTGCTGACCAATGTTGAAACCTCGGGCCTACCTAAAAGAACGAATGTCATCATTGAATACATGCCAATTTCCTCTTTTTATTCTTGGATTTTTGGGAAATCCTTCATCGTTAATGGAACATTAATTGCTGTACTATGGAGTTGCGTGATCTTCACCAACTATTCAACAGAGCCGACGAAGGGTTTGTGAGAGGTCGAGTCAGGTACGTCTGCTATAAATCTACACTCTTTGTACTAGTAAATTTTAGAAACCGGATAATTTTTTTGATTTCTTGCTACTAATTTTATTTTTTCATTTCATGTTCATCGAAACTGATTACTGGCCTCCGGAGCACTGCATTGTGACAAATCCACGCCGGAGCTACCTTCTACCCGGTTTCAACAATCCATTTATTTTTTACTTCATGTGAATAAAGAATATTTTTCCAATTAACGTTATTTTCACTTACCTGCCCTTTTAGATTCCATTTTGAATTTCATCTTTCAACAAATCACTTCAAGATAATTTTTGTAGCAATTGATTTTTGTTTTGCCACTGAATCCTTTATTGCACCCATTGAATTATTTTCCGATATGGACTACGTTATTGAAAAGTGCTAGTTCATGTTATTTTTTTTTTTTTTTATAATTAACGCTGGATTAAAATAAATAACAACATAACCTCGATTGACTACTTTATGCCCGAGAGTTTGACAGCTCTCGCTTCATTTCTTGCAAGTTGGCACCCATGCCTCGTAGGCTAGAATATCAGCGCGGGACAATCTCACCGACCAATAAAATTCAATTATTTGGCGCATGCGCAGTCGGGTGTACAGTTTCAAGATTTCCTCTCGGTATACGAATAGACGAGCCCCCATACGTCAGAGTTCGGTACATATATATATACATAGAGGCAATGAATAATAAATATCAAATATGTATAATCTAGTTAAGTAATAATGATCATTTGTTTTTCCGAATCAGCGTGGAGTTTCGTTTTGAGTTTTTTTAATCAAAGAATAATAAGACAATAATAATAATGATAATAATAATAATAATAATGATAATAATATATAATAAGAATAAGAATGATAATCTGTGCCGGGATTAAAAATATTATAATATGAAATGGAAATTTATTTAATTCATTAATTATTTATAGATTCATCAAAGCCGATCGCATATCACTTGTCACTGTATAATTATAACGATATCAAAACTATAGAGAAGAAGTATAACATATAGCATATACTCGTATAATAATATATACATATGTTATATTATATACACAATAATAATTAATATAATTACAGTACACGCGACGAGACATATTGAAAAACGACGTAATATATCATATACATACACATATACATATACATATGACACATATCGTTTTAAAGTTGAAAATGTATTAGAGTATACGTCTATGCATACATATGTACCATAATATAATAATAGCGAGAATAATGAAATGATTAAAGAAATGAAAATGAAAATGAAAATGAAAATAGTTGACGATATACTATAGTCGCGGTTGTAATATTCGTTTGATGAAACCGCATAACGAGGAGAGAGGAGAAACAAATAAGTAAATAAATAAATAAATGAATAAATAAATAAATAAATGAATAGATAAATAAATAAATGAATAAATAAATAAAACAGATTCAGTGGATATGGATAACATTTATTTGTGTAAATAGCTGCCGGCAGTAAGTTCAGCTGATTGAAATTATCGCTATAATCCGTACGTGTGTACAAGGTGATTCGGAATCACCGGACCACAGGTCATGGGTGCGCATATTCCCTATAAAAATCTAATGTGAGACTAAAAAATTCGTCGACAGAAAATTCGGGAATCTATAGTCTTAGATTTCCACGGGTAAAATGCACCCGTGGTCCGTGGCGCGTTATTTTGAATCAACCTGTATATCAGATTATCGAGTAACCGTGAGGTGTATAAGTATATTATATATTGTGCAATATATGGTTACGAAAAGTTGAAATATCAGGAGAAAAAGAACGAAAGAAATAAATAAATAAGAATACAATTCAAACGGCAATTAATTAATTGATTAATAATTGAAATAAATGAAAATTTTATCGATCGAGTCAATATTTTCAGGGGGTTTATTGTATAACAATATATTATAAGCACATATCATATACGACGTGCTGCAATATTATTGTTAATTATTTCATCCAGGATATTATGTACCAGCAGCATAATACATATATATTATAGTAAATCAATTTATATACACATGTACATGATATGCATTGAAAAAAAAATATATATAACTATACACACATAACACAAGACTATATATACTATACATATATGATTGAAAATCAAAAATTACCGTTCAATCATTTCTTATTTTATTTCATATCAATTTCTGATTTTTATTTCGATTTTACGATTCTTTTCGCATTGCAATTAAACGGAGGAAATATTGTAATTGATTAAAATTAGTAAGATAGACGATCATTGATCATGTCCCTCCATTATTGTAACACATACGTGATCAGAAATCGAGTGAAATAAATAAATTAACAAAAATGTGGAAAAAACAAAATGGAAAAAAAAATTAGATACATAGCTAAATGCAGAGCTAGAATAATTATTATAATGACGATAAGAAGAAAAGAGAAATATCAATTAGTATATCATTCATTGGTGGAATAAACATCGCGATCCACTCCTGGTGCCACTATATCAATGTAGCTTGTGTACCTATACGTATACCTAACTAATTAGATATTGAAATGTTATTAAATATAATATTATATTATGTTATATATATATTTATATATAATTACGAAAAAAAAAAAATATATATATATAAATATATTAATAATTATTTAATATTGTATTATTAAATAATAAATTACATTGCCCATAAATCTATGGGATATTGTAAATAAATTGTTGTCAGTTAATTAATGTTGAAATAAATACCGTACGTCAATCCATGATTAATTTATATTTCACCTCTTTACCTATATTCCACAATTTTCGAGTATGGAAGATTCATCTTGCGATTTGGTAGTTTCATTGAAGTTTCTAATCTGTCGGAAATATAAAATAAAAAGAGTTTTGCACAAAGGTTCGAATTTTTATTTTATTCCTACGCAGAAGATGGATGAAAATGAGCAAAAAAATTTTAACGGGTATAGAACGGACCCGATATGTGAAAACTCGTTAATTTATTAATTTATTAATACAATTATCGTTATTTTTAAGCACCTTCGCTTTTATAGCTAGCTTAGATATATAATATTACGATTATCTCCCTCGCAGTTATAAAAGACGATCTTTATAGTGTAAGTTATTGTATTTCACAGTATACAGGATTTTCAAGATTCAGCGGTCTGTATTTCGAGGGTAGATTAGCCAAGGATAGAACCGAGGATAGAAGCCCCAAGCCCCGTGCTTATTTTAGAAACTCATTTTTTGTCAGAAGCTGGTTCTTTGAACTCGAATATCATTCGAATGGCTGAGTTTATCGAAAAAGTGTAAGAGACCTTTTTTGTAGAGCATGCAATTCCCTACAAAATCATGTTTATAGATCTTCCGTATGACGCATCGTTATCTAGTTATAAAAATCAGAAGGAGCAAAAACAAATTTTCCCGTGTCATTCAAATGGGAAACAGAAATTCGCGATGCACCATCTCTTAATATTAATATTAAGAGCTCAAATTTTAACAGGCGTATTTCTATACCTAAATGAAACTTTTGAACCTGTTTGGAAGGAAAAAAAAATGCACCAAGCACAGTGCATCGTCGTCAGAAGCTCAGAATTCGTTGGTCCCTCGAGTTTTTGGTGAAGGAAATTCAGTCTTAGATTTTCAAGAGGAATCAACCCTCAAAATATGGTCTGCTGAACCCGAATCACCACGTATAGGGCATTTCCTGTGTATGTATGTACGATTTGGAAGTTAGAATAATCGAAGTTGGAGTGAAATCCAAATTGATTACTGTTATCATTGTCCTGACCATAAATTTCATTGCGTACCCTGCATCGGACACGGATAGAACAAAACCGCACTTCCTATTAGAGGAAATTGATAGACGTGTTCACAAAGCAAGCTGAATCCAATGGACCCAATCTCTAATCAAAGCCTGCTGCAGTCGATGCCTCGATGGGGCGGCACTGGACTGCAGAATATTGAGATCAAGCCCTCGAAGGCGATTTGCCGCATTAACTATTCATCGCGATTCTCTGTGTCGAGGGATTCTCGCGGACTGAAGCGCGTCCTTCAGTCCTCCACGTTTTTATTATTCATTCGTTTTCAATCCACGTTTTTCCATCGAAAGCAATCATAGCTCTACGTCTGTATACACGGGCATATGCAGTGGCTGTAATGTTACTCATTCGCAGAAATAGATCAGAAATAAAGAAGAAAAAAAAAAAATGGTCGCTGAAATACCAAAAAAAAAGAAGACAAAATAACTCCTGTTTTTCAAACTTTTTTTTTAAAACTAATACCCTGTGTAGAAATTTGTGACATTGCGGAGAATCGAGAGTCTGTTTCGATCTATAGATTCTCACCCTTGAAGAGTCGGTTTGTATCTCTACGAGCAGCGGCGAAGGGATTTTTGTTATTGCTTTAGGAAAGATTCTAGGAGCATTGGTGGACCGATTTTGTTGTTTGAGGGCTGCTTTCTTTCCTAAGAAAATACCGCGTAGGACAGATTTTGGAATCGTTGATAAAATTGAAAGCTAAAAAAGATATACCGAGTTTCGTAACAGGTTTTGCCAAAAGGGGATGAAAAAATTTAAAGAATACATTTTGGATCGCGATAAATTTCACATCTTCGGTTATTTCGCGAATAAGATAAGTTTCCGGATGTTATCCTGCGGGAAATCGTCCCAGGAGTATAACCAGCCCTCAAATATCCAGATTTTCTTTATACACGGCGCGAGGTGACCGAATGAAAAATTTCATTCGCTGTAATTTTTGGAAGCTAAAAACCGGCTTCTAGGTAAGGGCGGGAATCCACGGATCAAGACACACGCTTTCAAATCTCAATCTTATTCGGCGTACAATTTCAAAGTCCGTAGGTATACACTGACCGAGATAAAAGCTCCTTCACGGGTGGATTGAAAACGATTCTGTATATATCTGCGGCCTAAGGGCTGAAATAATATTTGCAATAATAAATCAAAGAACGGATGAACTTTCGGCAAATTTCGTTCTAATTATTATCCAAAATCGATCTTACCTACAAAATATACAATACCCTTGTTTATTTTATAGGCAAATATAGAATACGAGTGCAGGGTTTCATTTTCGAAAAATATGAACCGAAACGAAGCAAGGGGATGAAATTAAAAAAAAAAAGAAAAAAATGATAAAAAAAAGGAAACAAAAAAAGGGGGGCGAGGAAAAAAAAAGTAAGGACGATGATTCGGTAAATCAGGAGAGACATAGCTGTCCGTATAGTTCCCGTACGATATGAGATATCGGATCGTTTGTTCCCCGCCTACATCAGGGACTCGGGTGACTCGGCGTCGACGTCCGGGTTATTTGGGGTCGATATAGTTTCCCGCCCGCTGACACGAGCGAAGGGACATGGCAGTTGACAGTTTTTGCTTGATTAATTGTAACGCGTATGACGTCATGCCAGAAACTGGTGTACGGATAGTTTTGTCCGGGTGGAAACGAAGATATAGTTACATATATATGTATATATATCATATATCCGCGTACCTGTCGACGTCACTAAATCTGATACGTAATAGAAACCAAAAGGAGAAATTGGAGGGTTGAGTCTTCGTAGGTTCTTGATTGAGCGGTTCAACCCCTTCGGGAGTCTTTTTTTTTGATTTTTTTTCGTTCATCCAATTTTTTCCAAACTTGTTTTTTTTTTTTGATTTTTTTCACACACAGGCAATGATATCACCGCGTGGAATTATATCGGGTTATACGGTAACGTCGACCACCGACCGTTGCATCTGTAACATATAGTAGGGAAAATTGCGTTGGACGTTGAAGAGCAACACCCCCCAATTAATGCGCGTCCCAATGTGCAGTAAAGCTCACAGAACGGAATTTACCGACTTTTATTTGTCGCGGATTTTTTATTTTTGCGTCGGTACGGCGTGAGTTTACGTATATGTACGTCTCTGTCCGTGTATTAGGACGTTTCATACCCGTACGTCGTCTATGAATATGTTTTCAGTGGTTTAATTAATTCCTGTGAATATAGACGCGTGTACGACGTTTTAGAGAAGAAATTTGCGAGCGGGGGGAAAAAATACGGCCTGTCGTTTTTGTTTGTTTCTTTTTTTTTTTCTTTTCTTCTTGGTTTTTGCATTCGTTCGGGTTACGGAAAACGAAAAAAAATCTGAGAGGAAAGAAAACGAACGAACTAAATCCGGAGAACCCTGTCTGGTAATACAAGAAAAAGTATACAAGAAAGTCTCGAATTACGAATAAGATTTTCGCGATCGAGTTCGCTTAAGGCATGTATAGGTAGATATATGTATATATCGTATATAGAGGCGTGTAACTCGACTCGGGATTCTCACGGGGTAAAAAGTCATTTGAATTCGAGCCCCAACCTCAGCCGAGACGTCTAGCTCCTGGGGCTTTCCTAGTTCAAGCACGTTTCCTCTTTCGTGGTTTTAGAGCCGGAGAGGTATGCGGTGGGGTAGTTGTTCGCGAATTAGGCAAAAGATTTTCGAGAAGGCTGCGGCTAATTTCCTCATTTGAAAGAAAAAAAAAAGGAAAAAAGAAAAAGAAGACAAAAAAAAACCGTGTCTAAAACTTGAGTTCTAGATCTCGTTATACATATACCTAAGGGATGAATTTTATACACCCGTAAGTTAATATCGTGCAGAAAATTTCCTTACGGGGAGTTGGGGCGGTGTGGGGGGGTTGAAAACAGCTTTTATTTCATTTTTATCGTTGTCAAAAATGGGAGAAAAGAAAAAAAAACAAATAGAAATAAAAAAACACAAATGAGACGGGGAGAAAAGAAAAAAGAGGAAGAAGAAAAAAAAAACGCCCGAGGAAAAGCTTCGACCGCGTTTTCTATTTTAAAGAAATTGTTTTCGAGGCAGGTGCTTTTCGGGGTGCCTCTAAGCTCCTGCCGTATACGTATATAGGTATATACATTTCTGGGGTGAGATTCGAGCCCATTTTAGTAATGGTCCATCACAGCGAAGGCTCGAGAATAGCTGGCACGATGCTGTACCACGCGCTGTGTCATAAAACCGCAAATTATATCTAGAATCGAAAATCGCGCGTCGATCTTTTTTTTCAACCCCTATAAATTTATCTCGTACATATACCATATATACCTATATATTATTTATTATTCTACGCGCTGAGTTAGCAATTTGTTTCACATTCGATTAATTTAAAACCGCGATCCGATTCGGGGTTAATAAATTACCGATAGAATCGTGGTGTTTCTTTTTTTTTCTTTCAATTTTCGATTATTCAACGGTGAAATGAATTTGGCTTCGGTTCTGTTTTTTTTTTCTTTCTTTTTTTCTTACTTCGGTTTCTATGTAACAATTCAGGATCCCAATTTTCTGGGAAACGATGAATAATTAAATCGCTCGATATCTATCCCTTATGGTAAAGTGTTTCGAAGCTCATCCCCGCATCGTCTCATGTCGAGGCTATAGGCCGACGCGTTTGCACGGCGAGTTAGATAGTTACTCATTGTCAAACCCGATGGGATATTCTCAATTATTTACTTCGGTTTGATGTATTCAATCACTAAATGGCCGAGTTTACTGGATAATTTGTAACGTCGGACATCGCTAGTAGCTATGCAGTCGATATGGTCTGGCCAGGCTTGTGGTTAAGGTATAGATCGAAGACCTCAAAGCATCGATCACTGACGTTAGCTTCTCATTTCGGTTGTGTACGAAATCGGGTCGAAGGAATCCCGGAGTTACAGTTTCGACGAAATTTTGCGTTAATATTTTCTTTTTTCTTCCCTCTCTTTCTTCAAAAAATACAAAATCGCGCTTTTGCAGGATAGAATAAGGAGGGAGGGGTAACCTTTTCGGACGAAGATTAAGAGCGACGAATTACTCGAAAAAAAATGAAAAGACAAGGGCATATCACATTATATGATCGAAAAGGCTCATAAGAGTCAAGAGCAACCTGCGCCCCGTCATTTTCTGTCTTGAGGGAAAATAATTTATCGAATTGCCGGTAATCCATCAAATTATAATTGGGAAAAATTCCTCACTCGAGTTTAATTAGGGAATATCATGTACACGTATACAAAGAGAGAAGGTTTCGCGTCAGACTGTTTGAACAAATAGTTGCTTCTTTTTCTTTTTCGCTCAAATTTTCTCTATCGTAATTAAAATGCGAATGTAACTTGTTTTTTTCATTCGATTGTCTTTTATCACGGGGTTTAAAACAAACAGGAGTAACATCTGAGGGCGAATTTATCTCGGGGGTGGTAAATAGCAGAGATATCCCATGTAGAACAGCTGTGTAGAGCTCTTTGCGTGGCTGTACATACATGCATGTATATACAGGTATATACCAACCCGAACATTCGGGCTAGCAAAGAGAACGGATTCGGCGGGTAGCTTTATTGCTCAAGGGTATATTCCAGCTTCTGTTTCAGGCCGATTCCCAAACTGAAATTCCCCTCTAGCTTATACCATCCCCGTTTTGGTTCGCCGTGCTTTACCCGCGCCCCTTATCTCCAACTTATTCGCGAGCGAAGTTCCGAGGTGTGGAAACGCGAGCGGATGTTAAAACGCCCGATGATTGGCTCAACTAACTCGTGTCGGCACGCGGAATAATAATAATAATAATAAACAGCTGAACTTCCCTCTGAATAAAAAAATTTCCTATTCCCTAAAAATTTTTTCGATTCTTCTTCATCGGTTTTAGAATAAAAAAGACGGTTTAGAAGGAGAAGAAGAAGAGAAATTTAAACTTTCTTCCGTCTTTCTAATTTTTTATTTTTTTATCCATTTTTTTCCGTTTCTTTTGATTATTTGGTTCGTTTTTTCCATCCCTTATCAATTTCCTTGGTGGTAAATAGCCGCGGTACGTTTATACCCAATATTATTACAATTTTGGTCTCTCCTTTAAGTTCCTGTAACTCGCGGTCTCGCATAACCCGCAACGTTAACCCATTGTGGCTAGTGATATATGGCGCGTAAAGGGGAGTCCGACCCGTCACGGACCTCAACTACTAGCCTCCTTCCCTGCTCGGCTTCGCCTTGCCACGCCGTGCCATACCATGCCTCGCCTTACCTCGCCTCGCCGGTACGGTTCTCGACTACTTACTCCGACGCTAGAACCAGCCAAACGCAGCTACCGGAGTGAGGGGTGGTTTATACTTCGCGCAATACTTATTTTTTTTTTTGCGGAAAAGAAAGAAAAAAAAAACGAAAAAAAAATATAAGAAACGAAGAGAAGAGTAAATCAAGCAGAGAATTTAAAAGATATGTCTATTAAGTTATAGATAGAGGGATGTATTTATTATACCCTTGGGTATGATAGTCGTATTTATATAGGAAAATGGGAAGAAGGAAGGAGGTCTTTTATACCACTGTAAGGAATGTAAAATAGAAAATAATAATAAAAGCTCGGTGAAAGAGGAAGGAATCTTTAATAAACCGTTTTACATCCCTTATTTCGTTTTTCTTATTTCTTATTTCCTTTTTCTTCTCCCTTCTTATTCTCGTTCTAGGGCGAATATAACATCTGAGACTGTGAAGTTTGCACCTTCGTTTATGTTAGTTACAGTTGTATAAGTAAAAAGAAATCGAGGACGGTGTATCGCTTGCTTTTTTATTTCGCATACGGTGTAATCGAACACGGAATCAAAGCTTCTTGTTGGTCCTTGTTTTGTTTTTCCTTTCTTTTTCCTCGAAATGAATAAATAAATAAATAAATAAATAAATGAATGAATAAAAATCGTTTCTGGAATCGTGACGCGCGTATTTCGCTCCGAGAATAATTTCACCTCGTTTAGTTTAGATGTTTGGGGTTCGAAAAGCTACCGAGGGAGGCGCTATCCTCGGGAAATACAAGCACGTGGGGTAAGAGGGAGCTTGAAAAGCTCGAACGAGACAGTAGTCAGGCGACCGTCAAACTAGTCGCTAGGTTATCGTTAAAGATTAATTAACGTGGGATTTAACAGACCAACTACTAAATGACTGACTGACTTTACTTGCCTCGAAATCGACGCATTGCATCGCTACAACAAAAAAAAAAAAAAAATTCATTCCATTCAAGAGGTATAGGAGCTTGTTAACGGAAACTGAAATCGGTGAGTGATAGAAAAAAATAAATAAAAATAAAAAAACACAGATCTTTTTCAGATTTCACGTGAAATTCGTTCGTTTTTCTGTATTGAAGGAAAAAAAAAAGAATTTACTTCGATTTGTCCACCAATCGGTTCGATGCTTTTTGAAAAAGCGACTAAACGGATGAGAAATTTGAAATTCGAGAAAGTAAAAACGTGTGTCCACGTATTTGAATGAATTTCTCGACTCGAACGACGATTAATATTCTGTAACATTAGATATATTATGCAATTATTATAATTCGATTGGGTGGAAGAAATTTGCTTCGAAAGTTTCCCCAATTTGAAGAACGCGTGTAAAATATTCCCTGAAACCCCTAAACACCTAAACACCGTTTAACTTGACGTCGTCCAAAAGTGCAGGAAGTTTCAAATCCCTGCTCTTCTCACTCCCCATGGGAGAAATAAGGGAGGGAAAAGAACAACAGGGGATGAAAAATTAACACCGCGAATTTGTTTTTTTTTTGCGTGTAACACAAACATGTGTATATATATATATATAGGTACAAGTTGTGCGAAGTTCTCAAAAAGAAAAGGAAAAAAGTGATCTCTCCATAGGTAATTCGTTGCCAAATTGAAACCGATCGGTTTTTTCATCTTATTATTTTATTTTTGATGAAAATTCTCGTACGTTATTTATTCAGTCTCGAAATCAAATTAGTTAAATCCGATATTCATCGGTCAGTTATTGACTGAACGGCATGCAATCGTGTGTGAGCATATACCATATACCGTTCGGCAAATATACGCAAAACATTTCATTCCGTAAATATACAGAACTATTTGTGTGTATTATACATATAGATAGATATATATGTGTGTACATACGTGAATATATATAGGTATAAGTTAATGGCGAGGTAAAGCCGGGCGTGGGGTTTGTCGTCCCTCTCGTTGATATAATTCAATACAGAAATTTGATAATGTCAATCTGATCGATATCGACGTCCGCGTCGGTTAGTACTTTGTGTTTAACCGAATAATTTCACTGTTTAGAAACTGCTAATTCCCTCATCCTACACCAATTAGTTATATTACCTGCTCTCCGAATTTACCCACGGTAATAATAATAATTATTATTATTATCATTATTCAAGTTCATCCGCGGTTCGAAAGATTTTTTTTTCTTTATTATCGTTTCTCGATTTTGTTTTCTCATTCGTTTCTCGCTAGCGAAATTTTGGAAATTTTAAAACCGCGGTGGTTAGAAATAATCTTCGGTTCCTTTAATTTTTCTAGATTTTTTTAAATAATTTTATAGCTGCTATTAATTAAAATTAAATTCACGTATTATGAAAAAGTAAAAATAAAATAAAATTTTTTTACCCACGCGTTGTAATGTACGAAAAGTAATTATTGTTTCGGTATTAACCTAAGCTGATACAATCTCTTTGCGTATATGCATAGCTAGAGGAGGGGTTCCTTTTCGTATTTATTTATTTATTTAATTTAATTTTTTTCACGTGTTTTTTTTTTTTTGTTGTTAAATTTCAAAGTAGTCAGCAAAGGCCGAGAGAGAGAGAGGCGAGGGTTTTTTTCGGTCGATGTGAAGCACACCTTCTTGACTCATTTATTCAAAAGGTCCGAATCGCAAAGAGTGCGAAATCAGGAAAACAAGAATCAGCGTGTTATTTAAACGGCGAAATTTCTCTTCCCTTCGACCCTCGTGGAATTCAACGAACTCTTCTTTTCTCTCGTTCTTATCAATTTTCTTAATTCGATATCAATTTTTTTCAAACGCTTTTGTACATTTTTTCATTCGAATTTGGAATTTGGAATTCCTTCGAAACTTCGACAAAGCGCTTTCCAATCTTCCCTTCTTTATCTAGACCATTTTCTCGCGGATTTGAATCCGGGAAAGCGGGTGCGACCCACCCACCCCCAACTATAACCATCCGACTCTCTACCCCCGCGTCTTCGACGAGACAATTAGATTATCCATTACCTTTATTAATTTAACTGTTTCAAATTCAACAGACTATACGAATTGATGCTGTTTGCTCGAACCGGCTCTCAACGTCGCGACGTTTTCACCTAGTTCGTTCTTCGAGCGATAAATTTTCCCGTTCTCCCATTTTTATTTTTATTTTTACTCCAAGCATAGAGCTCGGTTTATCTTTCCCCCCGTACCGTACATTTGAAAAGAAAGGGATGAAATCGTTACACAAAAGATTGGAAAGAAAATGAAAAAAGGGAAATAAAAGGAAACAAAAATGAAACTAATCTAATTGCTGCATTTCACGAAAGTACGTTCCTTTTTTCTTTTACTTTATATACAGTAGAGCACAGCGGAGAAAAGACTCGGTGGAAACTTGATCGTTTGTCTTGATTGAAGTGTGATTGAGTAGGGGTTTGGTGAGTGGAAACCAATTAGCAGGGTATAGGTGTACGTGGGATCGAATGAATCGAATCCTTTGAAAGAAATCGATTAATCCTGAAGGCTCTAGCGCAGCGTTGGGTATGCTATTTAGTTAGTTTTAAAGAAATACGTATATCAGACGATTTTTTATTATTTTTATTCATCCCTTAAGAACGGGAAGCGCGCTGATGCAGGTACGGTAATTAAGACTGGAAGAAAGGAGCGAGGGAAGGAAGGGAGAAAGTAGAGTAAAAAATTGGAAAAAAAAATTAAAAAAAATTAAAGCTTGCGAAAGCTCTGCCTTCGTTTATAAATTTCGTTTAAAGAAGGCTGCGGACGTTTCACTCCTCACACATTACATCCTTTGTTCGCCAAAATGGTACGCTATACGCCGTGCCGAGGAGGTATGAGCGATAAAGCTCATAGTACCACCCTGCATCGAGACGTAGCTCGAAAAGAGGAAGAAGAAGAAGTCGAAAGAGGAGAAAATGCCTCTTCGTATTCGCGAGGCTCGAGTTAGCGAGTAATTCGAACGAACGTTGAAATTAGATTTGGAAAAACTGTGATAAAAAATTTTCTTGAAAATTTCTTATTCTTGTTTTGGACAAATCGTCAGTTTCTTTCCGAATACGGGGATTTATGCGAGTCTCGAGATTGCACCTAGTCGCTCCGGAGCTTCGCGAATCGCTTCAGCCACGATTCGCGAGTCGTAGAGCCGTGCTCCGCCCAGCTGCAGTTTGCAGAATGCTAATTGTCCCCTAAAACAAAGACTCTCGCGACCCCTGGTTCCACTCACTCATTCCACCCTCTCTAGGTACCGAACTCTGTTCCTCTCTACCTCCTCCAAACTTATATGTTATATTTACTGCGCGATGATACCAAGTTCCATTTTTCCATACCATTAATCCCACAATTATTTCCATCCTCAAATTTTCTCTTATTTCCTACAAATAAATTCTCGCAATAAACTCTACATTTTTCATGAATAAAATCACAAATTTTTTTAAGTTTTCGCTTTCACACCCTTTGTTTTTATTTTTTTGTTGCAATAATTTTACCCTCGAACTTAATTTTTAATCGATTTCCATAAATTTATATCCCTAATTTTTAGTTTTCTATTTTTCATATATTTATTATCAAATTTACTTCCCTCTCGTGGGTGAGCAGCATCGCGCACCTATCCCTTTCCTCCTCCGCTGAACCTAAAGGATTAATAATTTAGCTGTAGCTGCCCGGTCGGATTCCTCGCAGTGTAGATTACGCTGGTAATAAATCTTGCAGTTGTGCGGAGGACGAGGAGGTCGAATAAGGGGTTGATGGTTTTAGGGTGTACATTTATACACCCATACAAACCCCAAAACTAGATCTATATATCTATATAATATATTTTCTCTAAACACATAAATTCCATTTTTTTTTCTTTTTTTTTTCCTTTTCCTTTTTTTTTTTTTCACCACTCGAATACATACATAAATGCATACACATATTTATATATACACTATATGCGTCCGCCTGTGTTCGTGTGCGATGACGGGAAACGGTGGGGAAAGTGGAAAAGAAACAGGAAAAAAAAAGAAAAAAAAATCGTCGAAGAAAATGTAAATCGTTTAGTAATTTGTTTATGGTTTATGTTAGTTTTTATATGAAGGGTTGAATAGGTTCAGAGTCGCACCCTCGAATAGAAGGGGGTATCATCCGCTACGTGTTACGTCACCTGAAGCTAGAATCTAGAATCTGGAACCTCGAAGTTGTAAGTGGAACTCTCAGATTTCCAACATAACAGTAGTAGTGGTAGTAGTGGAAGCAGCTGGTTTTCAACGTTGGGAAACTGTTGACCTTAATTTCGAATATTTCAGGGCATTGTTTCCGGTGAATCAACGGGGGGGAGGAGGGGCTGTCTCCGCCGCTTCATCGGTCCCATTGAAATTAATTATTTGAAAACTGGTATAGGTATTAGCCACTCGAAGTGACGCTTTCTATACCCGTACATATGTATTGTACGTGCGTCGCTGTCGGTGTTTCCGAAAAGTGTCAAAAATCGAAAAAGAAAAGAAAAATTAACAGAACGACGAGGTCGAAGTCGAGAATGGAAAAAATCGGACACCCGAGAATTCTTTCGCAACCCTTGGTCTTTGATTTTTTTTTACCTTTTCTATTTTTCGGTCTCCTTTTTGTTTTTTTTGTTTTGTTACTCTTTACGCTTTCGGGGGGGTCTGAAACTGACGAGACCGTAGGGAAGAGATAAATAATACCGGGGCTACCTCATCGCGTATGTGTAAGCTCTGCTTTTTCTGACTGTCTTTGTTTTTTCTTTTTTTTTTTTCTTTTTTTTTTTAGTAATCCGTGGATACGCGAAGACAATACGGTTCCTGTACGCGCGTATATGTGTACGTATATTGTATATACGGTACGTGTAAGGCTGCGTTGTATGTGGTACGTTTCGTTTCTAGAATGTTTCACACCGCGAAAATACGGGCGGAAAAGTGGGAAGGGGAAGAGAGTAGGGGGAAAAAAAGGAAAACGGAAACAAAAAAAAAAAAAAAACAACAACAAAAAAGACTAGAACGGAAAGGCCGATTGTAGAGCGAGATATCGGAGCTAGCCGTTGATATTAATCCGGCGAGCTTTTGAAAGGGGCAGCGGTGAAAAATCGGAAAAAAAAATACAAAAAAATTATTACTCCATTTTATCAACCGGATCCTGTGAAGTACTCCAGATTTTTATTTCAAGGAATCTCTATTACAATACAATATGCCGGGCTTTTATATTAGTATATATGTATATAGGGAAATTCATTCGCTTTATATAATATATATATATATATATAAATAATGGTTTGTATTCCGTATACAGAATAGTGCAGAAACGGTTCCGGGAATATTCGCAGCGGCGTAAATTATTTTTTTCTCTTCTTTTTTTCATTTTTCATTCTCTCCCATTCCCTTTATTTCCGTTTCTTCCAGTTTTTGTTTTTTTTCCTCTTTTTTTTTCTTTGATTTTTTTTTTTTTCCTTTTTTCGGTTCTGTTGTGTCTGTTTCTGACGCTGCAGCTCTCTGCCTAGTTCTTTGCTGGTTATAGCTGTATAAAGCTCATATCGATTTATTCCATACACTATATATATACATTACATACATATATATACATCCGGAGTTTACAAAAGGCGTTGAGACGTTTCACTATTATTCAAATTTCTTCTGTTAGTGATTCTTCAGTCGCTTGTTTTTACTATTAGAGAAAAGATAAACTATACGAAAGACGAAGACGTGAAATAACTCATCTTTCCGATCCGATCAGGTACCAATCATCGATCAGGTACCACATACATACACGCGCAATCCTCGAAGTTATATTTAGACAAAAAACAGAAAAAGAAAAAAGAAACTTTTTTCCTTCCCGTCGATTCATCGATATTTTGTTTCGTACGGAGAGGGTGAGCGTGAGGGGATAGTTTCTTACATTAGTTATATTCCGGCACAGGGTACGTTCCGAGGCTGTCTTTATTGGCAAATCCAATCCCTTAGCAAATCGTCTATAGAGCCTATGAAATTATGGTTAAATATTGATGACAGTTTGTTATTTCGGGTCTCGTATCTGCGATACAATAATTTAGGATTCGGTTGACGTTGCAGAAATTTCTGTAATTTAACTGCACAGGTCTCGGTATCGCAAAGTACAAGTTTTAGACTCGGGGTGTTGGGAGCTTGCGAGATTGACTAATGGTAAGCGTATCTTAATTTTAAGTTCAGAGAATTGATGGATATATCGTTGTGGCAGATACCACTTCGCGATGTCGAATCCTTACCCATTCCTAAACCGAAATTCTGAAGCTAAACCTAAACCTAAACCTAAACCTAAACCTGAAGCTGGAAAGCTGGCTTGTCGAGTCCGTGACAGTGGAAACAAAACTTGTATGCAACTTTGGCGAGTGTAACTCCGACCAATATGCCAACTACGGAATTCCATTTGTTCGAAATTCTCGGTTACAGAGAATTCCGAACTATCCAGGACTAGGGCGGCTGGGGGTCGAAGGTGGCAAAACCTTGGTTTCAAGACGCCCTGAAGAAGGGGGTCCTGGGTAGAATAATATTTGTACTGCGAGAAAGCAAGAACTGATTTACAAAAAAAAAAGCTACGCGAATCTCTTCGAATCGTGTCGAAAAAAATTAGGGGCAGCAAAGCTCGAGCTGAAGATTTCGAAATTTGCGAATCAAGGAGCTTTTCGAAAGCTCGATATTCGAGATATGATCGGAATCCTCCTCAATACGAAATCGCGAATTAAAACTTTTCTAGTTCGGAATCGAAGATGTAATTCGAAGAAGGGATGCAGCTTTATTTTCACTCGGAAGCTTTATTCCGATTTTGGTAAAATTTCTGAATTTCCGTGCACGAAAGAGAGTGAAAAAAAGAGCTGGATAAAAATAAAACCAAATAACAGAAACAGGATTAACGCGAGTGATAAAAAGTTTCTCGATCCTTGATTCAGGGGTTAATCTCAGTCGTGTCATTTTTGACACGAGAATAATTACGCAGGTTGACGACCAGCAAAGGGGTTCGTGGAAGAAATCAAACGTGATACAGCAAATCGTTGGCGACGAAAAAATTAGAAACTCGAATGAAAGAAAAATGAGTTGAAAAGAAAGAAGAAAAGAAAAAAGCGTGTAGAGGGTATTTTCATATACATACATATACGTGAAGTGATGTGTGTGTGTAGAATTACGGTGCCCTGTGCAGAGAGAGCTGCTCCTCCTTTGCCGATGCTACTTACTCCTGGGTTCACGCGAAATTCAATTACTGTAATCATATTTGCATTAATCAAGGCTTCCCTCTCCACCTCCTCGTCCCTCTTAGTTCTCTTCTCTTTCTCCTCGACCGCTATAAAAGCCGGGGGGTGTACTGAATTCGTACCAAACAAATTTGCGAAGCATTGTAGTAGTCTCGCTCGTCGACTAACATCTAATCACTAACTGACGTAACTATGTTACAGGTAGGATAAGAGAGAGAAAAAGGGGTTGAAGAAACAAATTCTTTTTTTTCATAAAATAGGTAAAAATCGATTAGGAAAAAATCATTCCTTTCTATTATACAAATTTTTCAAATAACGTCCGGATCGATATCTATCATTCATTATCAACCCCTCTTCTACCTTCGGAGGTCAGTTTTCGCGTGTTTTAACCCGAACTCGAAAACTCATCGCTACGTGAGGAACAAACAAAAAATACAAAATACGAAATACAAAAATAAAAAAACGAAAAAACGAAAAATGGTGTCGTTTTGCTGATAAGTCCTTCGCCCTTTTACAATCGCTTCGGATTTCAACCCCTCCCGCACACGTGTAAAGGATTTATTTATTTTGACGGTCTCTTGCCCCCTGCTCGCGGTATTTCCGAATACCGCGATTTCTGATAGAATAACCGCGAATAAACGTCGCGCCCCGTGACGATCGATATAGGTATATAATTTGCGGATTGATAAAAAACGTTCTTTCGCGTCTATACGTATACGTTTTACATGTTTTCCTATATTATACCCATACACACACACATACATACATATATACATTTTATATGGCTTGTAAATGGTCGGCTTCCTGCGTATTTCGGGATTCTAATTATATCCTCGCCCTAGTCGAATTGTATGTTATCGCATATACGTATATACCTTCATATATCTATAATAGTAACCGTAGGGAAAATTCGCCGAGCGAAAGTGGTAGAGAATGGAATTGAAACGAAATTGGAAAAAAATAGAAAAAAAAAGAAAATAAAAAAACGGTCTGGTGGCTCTCACCCCTAAAATAGACTAACTCCGTGACATTTCGGTATACGATTATATTGTGATGAATTACTAATCTTTTATCGAAGGCTCGAGAGGTTCGATTTGGCAGAAATGAAATTCGCCGTACATCGTATATATAAAAAATAAGAATAGATGTAGAATGAAGAGAAATGGGCTGACGGTTCTATACGCAATCTGTCGAGACACGTACTACATACGTATTATACCTACGTTAGACCGTGCGGTTTGCGCGTCGTCTGTGCGTTTTGGATGAGATGAAAATTTGGCAAAAAAGTAAGAAAGGATGGAAGGTATAGCTGTTCACGAAAAATAAAATGAAAGAAGATTTAAAAAAATAAAAAAAAATTTTGAATAAAATGGGAGAAGAGAGGATGAAGAATGGTGATGGTGATTATGAACAGCGTCGCGACGTAGGTATTGTACGGTGACGAACGTAATGTGATTTTTTTTTTCTTTCTTCATTCGTTTTTTTTTTTGGTTCCCTACAATTTTTATGTAAAAAAAAAACACAACAAAAAAACTAGATGGAAAATCCTTTTCTGGTAAATTTCAAACCAAATCTGCTTATATCTATTTATATGTGTACGCTAAGGACTAGAAGGACTCGCGGTTTCAGTGGTATACGAAGTCTTATTCCGGCTTTATTAACGGAATGATACGCCTTGAAAAATATATGCCAAAGGATCTTTTTATTTTTTTTTCTTTTCTGTCCGGAGATGGATACAGATGTATATACATATATATATATATATATATGTATAAATGTTTCAATTTCTCCTTCTTCGTCCTTTTGTTTCCCCCGTCCCCCCGCGCCTATGTATGAAATTATTGCGAAATTTTTGCGAGCGGAAAGAGGCGAAGGAAGAAAGAGAGAGAGAGAGAGAGAGAAAAAGAAATTCCAGACGGAGTTTAACTCGAAAATTGAATCCGGATGTATAATAACAATAATATAATTGGGTATTAGGAATTTCGTGAAATAATGAAAAATGATGTGAAAAGACAAAAGTCGTAAATGGAAAAGGAAAAGAAAATATAGCAGAAATGAAATGAGATGATAAAAAGGTAGAGGAAAACTTGAATAAAATTACATCGTACGTAGTATATGTGTATACATATATAACAATGAACGAGCGAAATATAGAGCTGGGAAAATGAAAGAGGGGAAAAATAGAGTAAAAGAAAAAACAAAAAAAATAAAAAAATAACGAATCCTAAACAGAAGTAAAACAATTCGCAAATATACACATAGCGAAGAACCGAGATTGGCGGGTGTACACCAGGTTTCAGTATATAGTATAGTTTACTTACCAGCTTTCGAACTCTATTGTTTTTATTGCCAATCAAGCCAATCGCAATCGCGAGTAGGTTAGCACCGCGAGTATACATACCTACGTGTAGTACTATACCGCGATTGCCTATCGCCGATTGCCGATTGCCGATCCGCGATTCGCGATTGGCTTTGCTCGCATAGTACCCGGCTATACGAACAAACTTCTTTAATTATAGACCGCGACGAACGGGGTCAACCCTTCCCAACCAACCCCTCCCGTATTACCCCCGCGGCGACGAACATTCCCCGAAAGTTCGAATCGCCGTCGCAAAAGCGAAAACAAAAACAAAAACAAAAACAAAAAAATACCAAAGTTGCAAAAAACGAGACAAAATTTCTCGAATCGACCCGTTCTTTTTTTTTTTCTTTCCCTCTCTCTCTCCCCTCCCCTCCTCTCTCGTCGGATCGAATCGATTCTTCGTCAAATGAACTAATTCGCGAAACTATACTTTCGATGACCGGTTGTTAAATTTTCTTTTTTTTTTTTGGGAAATTATACACTAATGGACAGAGACGTATATATTACCGACGTACTAACGAAATGGTACAAATACGGGGGAGGATACGGGTTAGGGTAGGTATGTGTATAGACAGGCTATATAGACAATTTAGATCGAAGACCGACTGCCTCTCTAATCCAATCACGAAAGTTAATGCGAGAGCCCTCGCGAAGCTGCAAGCTCTACGGGGGTTCAAGTCGGACGGAATTTGGTAATGACTAATTGCTACTTACCGAGGACTGTCGATTAATTTCTCAGAATCAAATTCCGAGTATCCGTATCGATCGGACTCGAGAAGTCAAGGTAGAATTAGGATGTAAATGACGAGTAAAATAGGAATGCAAAAATTGTATGTATTCGGTATCGATCGATCGATGGAGGGTATTTTTCAAAAAATGTTCTTTCTTTCAATTTTCATCCATTTTTTTTTCCTCCAAAATAAAGTGAACGAATAAATAAATAGAGTGAGGAGAAACTGGGGAAAATTCTACGCGTTTAACAAAGTGGGGATCAATGAGTAATTGGTTCAAACTTTTTGCGAATTAACGATAACGAGTTCCCTTTTTCGTTTTCGTTTTCGTTTTTTTTTTTTTATTCTACTTTTATTTATTTTCTTTTTTTTTACGGGTATTTAAATACAGACGAACCTCCACCGCTTTTAAATACCGGACCTCCCCTCTCTCGCCCCTCGCGTTCGAGAGTCGAAGTCAAACTTTTTCAACCCCCCCTGACGCGGGTCGGGCAGGCCGCTGGAAAAACTGGGTGGAAAGGGAGAGAAAAAAATAAAATAAATAAACCCCGTGGATTTCAGAACGCGAATTTAGTCCGGCTTCTCTCCCTTCTTATCGTTCTTCTTCTTATTCTTCTTACTTTTTTTTTTCCACTTACTCTGCTTTCTTACCTCCCCCGAAAACAGGACTCGGTATTCTTCATCTCCAGTTTCGGCTTTCTAATTGCTCATCTATATACAGAGCTTTGTACCCGAAAAAAATGAAAAAAGAAAAAGAAAAAAAAAGGAACCACAAATATCACGAAATCGAAATAAGTGCCGAGCGAAAATTTTACCCCTGTATTAAAACAGACGTCTCAAGGGTTGTCGAAATTTGTCTAATTATAGTATAGTATAGATCTGAGTCGGATAGGTGAAATTAAATTTGAATCGGGTCGAACCGAGGTAACTACGATTTTACTTTTTGGACGGAAGAGAACAATGATACAAGATGGAAATGGCGCGGACTTAATTTTAGAAAAATGGGGTGAACAGTAACGAATTCCGAATCATTAACACCCCAGACACCGACTACCGGTCCTCTATAACGAACGTTAGAATAACGTACGACCTTTCAACCCGGAATTTCCGACCCTCTGAAACCCGACTTCCACTTCGTCGCGTCTTCCCACCCTATCCGTCTCCCGTTTTGCTATATAGGTATAGGTGTATATATATAATATATATACATTTTTTTTCTCACTCGCAATTATATCCCAACCCCTAGGAATTATATTCATGGTATTTTAATGCGATAATTATTGCATTAGTATTAAAATTGATTCATTTTTGATAATTAATCTTTTCGAAACTCGTTTCAACGAATCTTCGTTTCACAGTCTCGGCGAGGTCGACGAAGTACCGAAAAAGCTCTAGAATTCGTAGGATTTCGGGTCTCCGTATTATACGGGAAAGATCGAGGGAAGATGAGAAATTTGATTTCCAATTTTCGACCGATCGTTCGGGTCGATATTGATGCGTGTAGGAATTAGAAATTGGGATCGAGGATCGCGAGAAAAAAAAGCATCTGGTCCTTTAAAGGTCCTTTAAATACGTGGGCACATATACTACCCCATGTTCGATACGTTTCTTTGAACTTCCCTTAACCGAATACAATTTGAAATTCAAATCGGTAGAAAAGGGGAACCAAAAAAACCAAAGAAAATAAGAACCAGAAACAAAAAAATCGTATCGCTGGTGAATTTTTCATCCTCCCTTGTAGGTACATTTTTTTTTTTTGTTGTTGTTGTAATTCCTTTACGGGTAGATGCGGCATCTGCCTACCAAAAACGATCGGTTTGTCTTTTCGATCTTTTTCCTCTTTCAGTTCGTTTTTTTTTTAATCTAAAACATACGTAACGAAGTCTGTTCACTCCCTCTCTAAATTTTGTCAGAAAATTTCCAACGCTTTACATTAGAACGTTAAATAAAATTCGATCCCCGTTCTGCGGAGTGAAAAAAATGAAAGAAAAAAAGGAAGACAAAAAAACAAAAAAAAAAAGAGAAAAGAACGTGACGCGGGGGTCGGTTTTGTAAAAGGACTTAAAACGGGGAGGAAATTTTTTTATTTTCTTTTTTTCTCGTTCTTAGCAAATTTTTTTCCCCTTCCATCCCCTCCCATCTCTCTCCCTCTCGTTTTTATTATTATTCTCTATTCTCTGTCTCTTCCTTTTTCGTCTTAATGCCAGGGATTTAGGGATTCGAGGGCTTTGCAAGCTTCCGTTTCTTCCCGACGTGGTTAACTTAGAAATTCCCTTTTTTTTTTACCTTTTACTGTTCTTTTTTGTTTCTTTTTCTTTTTTTCCTTTTTTTCTTCTCTCTCTCTCTCTCCTTCCACCTCGCCGGAAGACTCTCTCTACTCGTAGTGGGCACTGAAATCAACTACGTGTTCCTATTTCCCTTGGCTTATTTTATACGATAACGTAATCCGCGGACGCGTATAATATACATATATATATATAAACGTCGGATATCGTTTCGACCTGGAACCGTCAGTTCCCGATATCGTCGAATTTTAAACAAACCGAAGCGAGGTGAGAAAAAAAAAGACAAGAAATTTGTTTTTTTTTTTGTTCGCCCCAATTTCCACGGGCCGGAGTAAACGAACTAAATAATTTTTTCAATTTTTTTTTCTCTTCTTTCCCCAAACCGTAAGAAATATATTTTTCTTCCGTTGTTTATTTATTTGTTTATTCATTTTTTTTTTTTTTGTGCCCAAGTACCTCGCGCTTTTTCGAAGAAAAGCTATTGCCTCCCACACCTTTTTTTTTGGCAAAGGGGATATCCTTCTTTCATCGACTGTACCGAACGATTCGGCGAAGACTTTCGCGCCCCGTACTATATAACCCAATCGCGAAACTCGATTTAACGGAATTTCTTTCTTTCTTTTCTTTCCTTTTTTTCTTGTTCTTTTTTATTTTGTCTGTTCTCCTCTGTGATCGGAAACTTAAATTCGAACGCGTATACGTATTATGTATATATAGTACACAAACGACGTGACGAAAATTCGATCAGATATCGAAAATCTCGCCGAACATATATACACTATATTTACGAGCTGATATATCGCTTTTTCGCATATATATATCTACACTAGATTCGAGGAGGGTACGTTATATGCAAAATGCGTTGCGAAACTTTTTTTTTTCTTTCTCATCTATTTTTTCCCTCACCGATTCGTCCGCGAATCTAGAACCATGTAAGGCGAAAAGAAAAGAAAATCAAAAAATACAAATTTCGACGTATGCCCGCGGTCAAAGAATTTCGAAACGGATCGGCAAGTAATCGGGGAAGTAGCCCCTCGGCTACCAGGGGTCCGAAGATCGACGTACCGATTACCGGGCGTATAAAAATCGGCAAAGAAACGAAAAACGAAAAAAAAACGAAAAAAAAAAAAAACGGAACGGAACGGTTTCATGTAAACATATGGCAGGTGCGTGTATGCATGCGTGCGTACCACGTGTGTCAGTTTGAGGAAGGATTAGCGTGTTAATCCGTGCGGCATCTGCCTCATTTCGGTCGTGCGGGGCTCTGGAGCTAGGGGGCCGAGAGCCGCGATGCTCGATATTATTTTCACCGAGAAGAGAATGAAACACGACGCTAATTTATTTCGTAATTAAGCTATTTGCCTTGTTCTCTCTGGAGATGAACGAGAGAGAGAAAGAGACGGAGCCGGAGATCGAGAAGGAGAATGAGAGACTCTGCCCTCTCAATTTACCTTCGCGATTAGCCCGTTGCAAACAACTTTCGAAACAGTTATACACACGTATATACCTTCTTTGTGTATATATATATACATATATAAATATATATGCGTACATATGTCTTTCTCTCTCTCTTATATATTCAATTACCTTTACCTACCTGCACGAAAAGTTTATCGCTTAAACTTTCAATTATAACTGACGTTTCTAAAAGGGATTTATCTCATCCCGAAGCCCTGCGTCGCCTGTTCAATTATTCTAAACTCCAATTATTGTTAATTGTTAATAATATCGTTATTAAGTTAAGAGTCGTGCGTGAAATAATGACTATCGAATCTCTTCGAGGAGGCGAAAGAAACGGATTTTCGTTACAAATTTGCAACGAAAAAAAAAAAAAACAAAAACGTTGAAAAAAACCTGAAATCGCGCTTTTATTTTCCACTTTTGGATTGATTTTCTAGTCTCCGGTTTTTCCATATCTCGTATCATTTAAAAAGTCCTCGTTTCACCCAGTAGACGATAAAAATCCACTGCGTAGTCTATAAATCCTCGTAAACCAGCTCTCCACTATCTCGATATAGCCTCGTATAGTCGCCCTATCAAAGATTTATTATCTTGTCTCAAGATTAGATTTCGGCTAATTTACAGAGAAATTTATGTCCTGTGCCTACTACACGGACGAGGAATACGAGAAATACATATGTATTATAAATTTGGTTTTACTATCGAGGTAAAATTTCTGTAACAATTTCTCTGTACGGTAGAACTTGTGAGTCTGTATTCTTACCTCGTCTCGTTTCTTTCCTTCTCTCGAATCCACGATCCGTATTTCGTTTTTTTTTTATTTTCGTTTTTTTTTCAGTTTATTTTCGGTATTTATATCGTGGATCGGAGAGAGGCGGGAGGATATCGAACGGGAATGTCAGTAATTGGACAAACATCGTTAAGGCTTCTGATTATTGAGATGTTGACACTGCAGCAGGGAGAGAGATTCGGATCGAGTTCGGATTTAATGGAACTTTATAGCTTACGGAATATATATACTCACGTTTATTCTCGTCTCTGCGATTTTTCGAAACGAGAGAATTTCTTGTTTCGGGTATCGATTAGCTCCGACGATCGGGAAAGGAGAAAAAGAAAAAAGAAAAGAAAAAGAGGGAGACGAAAGACGATCTCAAAAATCGCTCAGCCTTGCGAGATTAATTTTTATATTTTTTTTATCTCTCTTCTTTCGTTAATCAGGTTTTTTCAGATTTTCCGATATTCGCAGAAGAAATTATCGAAGGAATTATCGCGAGGAAGATTTTTTTTCAATTGTTGGGAAAAAAACAAAAAATTGGTTCGAAACTGAAAATATCCGTGACGTTCGATTTTGCGATCGATCTTGTACGCTGTGTGGAATATGCTATCGCGTACATACACTCACGTTTTAATTAATAATCGAATATTCGAGATGCACTTAGGCTCTATAAATTGACTCTAACATTTCGGAGTGATGGGCGTGGAAGACAGTTTTCAGTCTTCCCATCCTGTGAAACGGACAAAAAATTTTCGGATCCGTTGGACTTTTAGAATTTCGAAATTCTGGACGTTCAGGAAAATTCTAGATCCTCTCTTATCATTACCCCGAGAATAATTATCTTCACGAAATGAGAAATTCTCATCGATTTTATTCAAAGATCGAGGAACTAATCGAACGTCAAATTTCTCTCTACCCCTCGCCATCCCCTCTTTATTTTCTACTAGCTGTAATTAAATCCCATATGTTTTTATCCGATTATATGTATATATATATATATATATATATATATATATATATATATACATATATATATGCATATACACGATTCTGCTGCATTGTGTGACAATTTTACGGTATAATATCCAACAGAATAGAAAATCAGAGAGAAAATGGAAGAAAGAAATAGGGAATTGTAACTCCAGCTACTCCAGAACTCGCTCGTTTCCGCAATGGATGATTGTTATAGGGTCGAACATACGCCAAGTATGTATTTCAATGTATGTACACGTATGTATATACATATACATATCTATATCTATATATATATATATATATAAACACACACACACATATATATATATATAAATATATACCGGGGTATATACCGATACGAAAAGAGCTGCGAGCTGCAAGCTGCAGTGGAAAATGCGCGTAGATTGAAAGGTCGAGTGGCCGTATAACATTACTTCTCAAAGTTCTTTCATATAGCCATTTCAGGCTGCATGCATGCCTGAATTTCGCACATATATTCGTATTATATAGATATACGTACGAAACGGCGCGATATTGCGATATTTTTATACGAAAAATGTAAACCAAATTTCGTCCAAGACAAACATAGTATTATATACCGTTAATTAATTATCGTTTGTACAACAATTTGAGAACCAAAAAAAAAAAAAATATACATCTGGCCTGTAGGTTGAGGAAATGTTATTTTTTCGTTGCTATTATCGTTATCGTTATTGTTATTATTATTAACCGAGAGAAATGAAAAGGAAACCGGAAAAATTTTACAATTTATTTGTATATCGTTAATTAATTGAAATAAACCCTCAAGAAGTTTAATTCGTGTGGCGAGTAAAAATAAATATAATAAAATTGAGGTACGTAAAAAGAGAGGAGAGAAGAAAAACAAGCAATCAGTCTCTAATTCGCGAGGAAAATTTCGTAGTATTAAAGTAAGTTTGGAGAAATTCCGCGGTTTTTGGTTGCGGGCCACAGGACTCACCTATATGTGTATATATATATTTAATATATATATAGTACGGAGCGGAAAGCCCGGTTAATCACTCTTTAACTCACGCTCGAACTTTTGAAATTTCCTGTGACAAGCGAGTTAATTAAAGTCCGAGACGCGGGGGTGGGAGTCTAAAAATTAATTATTACGAGGTCCTAGGAGTATGGGATACGGGGGGAGAAAATAAAGAAGAGAAATCAGGAACAACGTCCCCGCGATAAATAAATTAATAAACGAACGGATGAATGAATCTTCATTTTCATTTTTTTTTTTTTTTTTCTTTTTTCGCAAAATCTGTACGATATTACGAATTTTTTTTCTGTTGATAATTTTCAGATCCGGAGTCTGGGACAGCACCGACAACTTTGCAACCCTTGTTTTCACATCAGTTTCGTTACTTACCCCCGTTTCGTTTATTTTTGGTTTTCTCTCCCTTATTTTTGTTATTTTCCTATTCTTATTATTCTTCTTATTTCTCCATCCTCACCTCGGATACATTCATCGTCAGAAAATCAAAGCCGAGATCTGCGACCAGGAAGTCAAAAATCCGAAACGGGGGATGCGAGAGCCGGGGGAAAATGCTGGTTACCGGGACGTGGGAGTCGTGGTTTATTATCATGGTCGGGACCCTGTCGATCGCAATAGCGAACCATCATCATCAGCACGATAATTCCGTCCATCTTAATGCCTACACCACGGAAAGGAACTCCAAGAGGGTCAGGGGTAACGAGTCTCTCTATTTTCAAGGCAAGTATCGAGTGAAAAAGAAAAAAAAAAATTTTCTTCTCTAAACAAAAATTCAAAAATTCCAAAAATTAGCCGAATAAAATTTTCAGTTTTTCTTAGTCCCTTCGTTATAGTTGTGAAAATGATAAAAAGGAAAAAGAGGGCACGGGGGGGAAACCGAAAGAAATGGGGGGAAAAACGGGCAAGACAAGAGAAAAAAGAAGAAAGGGAGAAAAGAAAAAGAAAAAAAAACGAAAAGGAAAAAGGAAACCTGTGTCAATAATATTTTATCTCGCGGATGATTTAACCCTGTGCCGTAATAGAGTAAAGTATATACGGTCAATCTTACAGGGATAACTGTATATGATATATGTACTGCAGGGGGTATTTTTTTTTTTTCCTCCCTGTCGGATCCTTGCGTGCGAAAACGTTTGCGGAAAATGTCTCGAAAATATCATTTTCGTCTTTTTTCCTTTTCTTTTCCTTTTTTTTTCCATACGTATATACCGTCTGGGGAAAACTGTAACAAATTTACCGCTGGGACGGGAAACACTAAAATTCAGCTCTTGCCATATATATATATATATATAAGTATATATACATATATACAGTATATGGGAACAATTTAACCCTCGCGGTCACTATTTCATCCGTTTCTTTCTTTTCTCTCTCTCTTTCTTTCCCTGTTCTCCCGATTTTTTCTTTTTTTTTTTTGAGCTTTTGGTTTTGGTTCTGTCGCTGATCAGACGACAAAGGATATCATCCTCGAGTTCGAATCAAGCAGCAGATTAACGTATTCAAAGGAAGAAGTCCTCTGTGATTCAGGAATTCGTCATTTTTCGGTTCGATACGAAATAAATACGGAAGGGTGTCGTGAAAATTTCTTTTTTCGGGACATTCCACGGATATTTTGCCAGAGTCCAACTCCCGACCATCTCGAATTTCAGTCTCTGTCACGGAAGGCATTTTGCCCGGCCAGAAAAAAAAAAAACAGAAGCAGCCCCAATTTTTATCGGATTCTTACCGCTCTCCCTCGATCCACGGAAAAGAAAATTCCGAAAAAACGCGGTGTCCTCGTGAACGGTCATTCCAGTGATTTTCGAGGTACAAAAATGATCAAATCAGGGACCTGAACCACGAAACACATGCTTCACGTAAAAATAGCAAATGAGGGAAAACAAGAGTTTCCCTCACGGAGATTGAACGGGGTGCCAAAACTCTTGCCCTCTGGCTTACGGTTATTATACGTATATATGTATATACATATATATTATACATATATTATATATATGTGTTTACCGAACATGCTGGACGGAATTGAGTAAACAATGAAAGTATAATGCCTCCTGTCACTTGCACGTACTAACCACGAACTCGATTCAACAGAGCTTTGGATAGGTAGTAAAAGAGAGAGCCCATATAAAGTGTACGTATGTATATAATAGGTATATATATTTCTATGTATATATATATGTATAATCCAAAAGCAAGAAGCTTTTCCTCGCCTTTGCCACACCGCCGCAGAAATGCCACCAGGGCTTTTTTATCCATAGAAGAGAGAGGGAGAGAGAGAGAGAACGAAAAAAAAAAGGAAAAAAGCTCACCTATTGTACAGTTTTGAAAAGGGATAGTAAAAAAAAAAGTAGAAAAAAAATGAAAAAAAATTATATATATAGATGTGTGTGCGTGTGTATACAGGTTCCTTGAGAGAGCTTGCGGATGGCATAAAATATTCGCGTTGGATTATATTTTATTAAAAGAAATGGGACAACTTTTGCACATATATATATATAAAAGATACATTTATATACCGTATACGTATGTATTACGCGGATATTTCTAGGGTTAAATAAATGTTAGAATCTTGCATCCGCGGAAAATCTGAATTTACATTGCACCGCAAGCCTATACCATATGCATGTATATATACATATACATATACGTATATACGTGTGAAGGAATCGCGACACACTGTAACAGTCCGTGTATTTGTACGTATACGCGTATGTGTGTACTTATATATTTCACAATGTATGTATATACGTATATATGTATAGGTAGAAAGAAAAAGAGAAAAAGTTTTATTAAAAAAATTGTCGCAACGTTTCGAGCTTTGCTTTGCTTCGCTTTGCTTTGCCCACTCGCTCTCGCTCATTCGCCAATTAAACACTGTGAGGATGAAAAGTGGTACATGGATGGGTGGGTGGGTATTCCTATATACGTACGTAGGTATTCGCATATACATACATGTATATATGTGTCCGAAGTAAAATGTCAAAACGCCGAGAGAGAGAAATGAAAAAGAAAAAGAAAAAAAAAAAAAAAAAAACGTAAGCTTACCTACTCTAGAAAACTTTACACACTGCTAGACGTACGTGCACATATGTGTGGGTATATATACACATATACATATATATATTACAGCGTTTTATAACAAGCTCAAAGAAACACGATGGGAAGTAGAGAAATAAGGGATGGAATGGGGTAAGGAGAAACTTGCTCTTTTCAAAAAACTTTTTATCTTTTTTATCTTACTTTATACATCGTTTGTTACTCTATAGATAAGAAAGAACCATGAAACGGAAAAAGAAACAAAAAAAATTGAAAATTCTCCACGTGTGTTATGTATATACAGTACAGGTACGCATTGTTTTTCAAAGGGTTTCACTACTTTTTCGCCAATGTTTTTTTTTTTTTTCTTTTTTCAAATATACGATTCGTGCGAAATTTCCCCTGTATCAGGTATACCCACGTGTACTATACATATATTTTGCTCGTATACGCAATTCTCTGCCACATATATGGATATGCATATATAATATATATATATATACATATATATAGGTATATACTATGTAGATACGACAACATGCGTGTTACGTTTTGGTTCCCTGTGATTAAAACTGTAACAGGTATAAGTAGAGGGATGAGGTGGATACGGAAAGAGACAGGTTTACGTATATATATATATGCATGCATGTATGTATGAGCCAGTGCATAATTTCAGTCCTTTCGGGGCAATTAGAGGAGCAATTTATAGCGGCGACTCTCGAGAGGGAGGCAAATACGGTACCACATATACTGTATATATATGTATATATGTATATATATGTATATACACCTGTATGTAGAGTATATGCCTAGTTTCACCCCTTCTCATACCGCAATGGCCCTATCTGCCACGGTTTGCTTCCGTTTCGTAGTATAGTTACGTATATACATATCTATATCTTTACATATATGTATATATATTATATATATATATATATTTTAATATATACATATACACATAGCTATACCGTTTACGTTAGTCGCACTAATTGCTGAGGAGGAGGCCTCGGTTCAAACTTTATCCCATTATATACATATATGTATATATGTTGCGGAAATGGGAGAGCGCAGGTTTTCTCGATCGAGAACAAATTTTTGAACATTTCTTTCGGCCTGTCTTTTTTTTTCCATATTTTTTTTTTTTTTTGCAAGCATTATATAGGTATACATATACGCGAGATGAAGAAAATTAGAAATCTGAACACTTTCTACCATACGTATAGTTTGTTTTAAGAAAATTTTTTCATCTTGGTTTTTTATAATTTTTCTTTTTTCTTGTTGTTTAAAAAACAAAAAAAAAATTATGAAAATTGTCGAGGGGAGTAAGGTTAAGAAAATGAAGGAAACCGAGCTATTCGCTGTATGTAATATATGTTATACCCTGTATATACCTATATATGTATACGTATATATGTGGTAAGAATTTGTTCCGAGAGGGAGCAATATGTCAAGGGGTCGTTGAGTTATCGTGTAAAAAGTAGCGGAAAATGACATTTCAGGTTTTCCACATACCATGAATTTCACGAATTTTACTTTCTTTCCTTATTTTTCTCTCTCTATCTCTCTCTCTCTCTCCTTATTATAATTTCGTTGAAAATATTCCATCGAGAACGTATATATGTATATACCTATGTATATAAAATGAAACGGAAAAACATGAAAAAGTCAAAAAAAAAGAGGTGAACGTATCAGACGTCTGTCCTCAAATATCAGCTTTTACGACTGCGAAATATTGCCTTCAACCCCTACCCGAATGGATCAAAGATTCATTCGACAGTCTCTCAGTATGAAAAAGAAAAAGAACAATCAAGAAAAAAAAAAAGAAAAAAATTCAAAAACGAGGGAGACCTTTTCCGAAATTTTGTAAATTCGTCAGATACGACGACTGCGTTATCATATGAAAATGAATCCAGATACGAAACGACGGTTTAAAAGAATCTCTGTCATACATCGATCTATCGGACGAGCTATGGGGGATGTGAAAAAAAAAAAGAAAAAGAAAAGAAGAAGGGAAGAAGAAGAAGGTGAAAAAAAGAAAGAAAAGTTCGAGTTCGCCGGTTGTTTCGTTAGGCGTGAGAAATTAGTTGATCCGATAATTTCAGTGGTTTGTGTTGCGCGTGTTCCCCGATTCGCGTGAAAAGGGCGGAAGTTTGTTTCGTTGTAGAAGAAAGTGGTGCTTTGCCCCGAGGCTCGACAAGGGTTGTTTCTACAGGGTATAGGAGCTGAGTGTGAATCCCACGATCAGTTAGGAGAGAGAAAAAAAAAACTAAATAAAAAAGAAAGAAAGAAAGAAAAAAAAAAAAAATGAAAACAGACCGAGAGAGAGAGAGAGAGAGAGAGAGAGAGAGAGACATTTATTATGCGCTCTGGGATAGTATCCCCTCAAGCGCAGGACCAAAAGAATACATAGCATTGCAATATAAAAAGGAGAAATAGTGAATTAACAATCAGTTGAAAATAGTATAAGCATAAAAAGTAACAGTTGAGAAGATAAAGCATAAAGCATGACTAAAAATTAGATAAATAAGTATATAATTCCAATAGCAGTCATGAGCCTTAGAAAATAAAGATAAAAGATAAAAGATAAAAGTGGCGAAAGGAAGTCGCGGCTGCAGCCGACTTAGAGGATGTACCTCCATTCGGTAACGTAGGCATGAGGGAAACTGCAGAAAACCTATGCCAGGTACAACGAGGAGTGGACTCAAACGGGATGAGAGAAACAAGGTCAGGAGTCGAGGGCAAGAAGGTGGTCATGGAGCGAGGCCTTGAAGATAGGAGCGCTTGTGGAGTTTCGAATTTCAGGCGGAAGGCTGTTCCAGAGACGAGCAGCGGCGATGGTGAATGAGTTTTTGAATAGTTCGGTCCGACAGGGTGATACGTAGAGAAGATCGAGAGGGGTCCTGGTAGCTCGGCCAGATTCGAGTCTTCGGTCAGGGCGAATGACCATGTGAGATGGTATGCCAGTGTGAATGACATTGTACAGCAGGCAACCAAGGAAATATTGTCGTCGTGCAGAAACCTTAAGCCATTTCAATCTTCTGAAGTACGGAGTGATGTGAGCATCCTTCTTGACGTCAAATATAAAACGCACACATGAATTGAGTGCTCTCTGAAGCTGAAGATTGAGTCCGTCGGTCAAGTCAAGAAATATCGTGCAACAGTAGTCAATGTGCGGGAAGACCAAAGTGCTGATGAGTCGTTCCCGAAGAGCACAAGGGAGCAAGTCACGGCATAGTTTGAGCTGATACAGCGTTCCATTGACTTTTTTGGTAACGCCAGTTGCATGCGAGCTCCAGGACAGAGTATTCGAAATGATGACACCCAGGTGCTTGACTTCTTGAGAATAGACCACAGGATCAGTTCCGACCATGATGGCAGGTGTGGCAGAAAGATCGATAGCGTTGAGGTAGCGGCGAGTACCCAGAATCATCGCCTTCGTTTTGGCCCCATTGAGTAGTAACCCATTCCGTGAGGCCCAGTTGGAGATTCTAGCGACATCCTCGTTGACTTTCGCAATGCCCTCAGGTAGCTCGTGCGGAGGGCAGTGAAGATAGATGACCAAGTCGTCGGCGTAGAGATTCCTCCTGCAGTGCCTTAAACAGTCTTTAATATCGGAAATATACAGGGTAAAAAGCAGGGGACCAAGAACAGAGCCTTGTGGAACACCATTGAAGACAGGCTGCCACGAAGTGGTGGAGCCATCACCCGGCCTCACCGCTTGTTTGCGACCGCAAAGATATTCACAGAACCATTTGAGTGCGGAGTTCGAAAAACCGAGGAGCCTGAGTTTTTCGATCAGAAGAGCATGACGTACGCGATCGAAGGCTTTAGAGAAATCGAAGAAGACCATGACAGTGACCATCCGAGAATCCATAGCATTCCTAACGTCATCGGTTACGCGTATAAGTGCCGTATGAGTACTGTGTCCAGCTCTATACGCAGACTGATGAGGATCGAGAAGATCGCCTTTCACGAGGAAGCGCATAACCTGATCAGCAACAATACGCTCAAGAGATTTAGCAAGCGAGCACAAGATAGAAATTGGACGGTAGTCATTGAGACTCACAGGAGACTTGATTTTGGGGAGAGGACACACCAGAGCTGACTTCCACAGTGAGGGGAAGGAACCGGAGGTGAGGGAAAATGAAAACAGATGGTGAATTTGCGGAAGGATCGCAGGCAAGGATAAGACAATGAGCTGAGAGGAAAGACCATCAGCACCGGTGGATCTGGACTTAGAATAGGACAAGGATTTAATCAAGACATCGATAGAAAGATTATCGAAGTAGAACTTCGAATCATCAAAGCCTATTTCGCCCAAGAACCAGCGCTCCGAGGAAGAGGAGGCTACACTATCATCATCATCGTCCGCCCCTGCATTTGCGAAATGAACATTCAACGCGTCGGCAGAGACTACCAGCGGCCGATCGGAGGTTCGTGGTCGAATTAAACCTAAGCGACGCAGCTCTCTCCAGATCACATTCGAATCCCTGAGGCATCCAAGTTTCGAGAGGAAATAGGCTCTTTTTGCATTTCTAACTTCATTTTGCGCTTTATTACGTAGTGCTTTGAACCTGGTATACAGAAAATCCGATCTATTTCTACGCCACTGTCTACGAGCTTTGTCACGCTGTGACATTAGGAGTTTCATCTCAGGCGTGAGCCAGGGTGCAGGAAATGTGCGCGGTGTAACCTGATGCAAGGGCGCAAGGCGAGCAAAGCAGCCAAGAATCGCGGAATTAAGAAACTCCACCTTCTCGTCAGCAGACTGCGTATGGTAGAAATGGTTCCAGTCGGTCTCCTCAAGACTTAGGAGAAGGCTAGATCTATCAAAGAGACGAAAATCGCGACAGGTGAAGGTTCTGGCTGGCGGGCGTGAGACCCTGACGCGATAAGAGATGGAGATCAAGTCATGCGCCGATAGAAATGGAACGTCGTGCTGGCCGTGATCAATTACTTTTTGAGGATCATCAACTATGCAAAGATCTAACCAGGTGGCAGAACCACGAAGGATATGCGTAGGCCGATGAGGAACCAGTAAGAAGTTAGAAGTATCTATAAAGCTTCGTAAGTAATTACTGTCAAAGGTACTACCTGTCATGTCAGTATTGAAGTCACCCACAATCACAAGATTGGCATAGGAGGAAGAATACCTCAGGAGACAGTCAAAGAATTCGTCCAGGTGACCTATGTGAGGTGGACGGTAGACTGAGGCAAGCAGCAACTTCGACGAACCCACAGGCGATATCTCAAGTAGGATAAACTCTGGCTTATGCAGGTGGATGCTGCCAGAAGAGTCCAGGACACGGACTTGGAGAGAATTATGCACGAAGACGCCAACTCCACCCCCGCCACGCCCGATTCGGTCGCATCGTAGAAGTTGATAGCCAGGAAGACGGACCAGGTCGTCGGAGATCGCAGGTTTCAGCCAAGTTTCGGACATGCAAATAAGGTGATAGTTAGAATTGATGAAGAAATCTCGGAATTCATCCCAATGAGCAACAAGAGACTGGCAGTTTACGTGGCAAATAGAAAGATTGTCATGGGTCACAGACACGGTGCTATCCATAATTGATATTGCGGACCTTTTCAGACAGACGCCTACTAAGAATTGCGCATTTCTTACCATCAAGAGCCGAGTGCGAAGAATCCTGCACTTTGGCTGCCTCGCAGTTGAAACAGCGAGGCGTGTCACGCAACTTCTGGCAATCCTTGAGTTCATGAGCTCCCGCACAATGCCCACATCGAGAGGAATTCTTACAGTCCTTGGCTAAGTGACCGAAAGCTAGACACTTGAAGCATTGGCGAACGACGACGTGATCATCAAAGCGGCAGGCTGAAAATCTCAGGTAAATGCGGGAATTAGAAATTTCTCGAAGACTTTTACGCACCTGTGGAGGCACTTCGATGACACAGCGAACACGAGAGTTGCCCTGCCTGACAGGATATTTATACACCACCTTGACGTCAGGATCATCCTTACCGCCAAGATTCAAGGCTACGAAGTCGGACCTAATTTCGTCCATGCTCATGTCAGACGGGACACCATGAACAACTAGGCGAGGGTTCATCTTTAGATCCTCCCTGACCTCTAATCCCGCCTTTGCAAGCTGCGGAAGCGCACGGACACGATCGACGTTCACAGAACTGGCCTGAATGCGAATAGCATTATTCCCTGCACTGGAGATACGGTCGACTTTCATCGCCAGGGAGGCAGGATTCACTGCCTTGAAAAGAGCAGTCTTGGTGGCCGCAGAAGAGGAGAACAGTTCGGCAGATTTGGCGGTGGGAGCAATGACGAAGCTAGTGGTCTTCGGTACCTCGACCGTGGGACCTCTAGGTACACGAATCTTAGCAGAGCGATTAACCGCAGCAGCATACGACGCGGTGGAATTATTTACGACGGACATGGTCTCTTTCACGCCATCGCTACAGGCCTTCTTGGCAGTAGACGCACACACACGCAGAATTTCCGAGCAGGAGTCAGACACGGCTTTGACACACGCGCGAGAGCCGTCACATTTACCTTCGAGCCGGGCATATTCAATCGCGAGGGTATTAAATGCGTGCTGATAGCACACAAAAATGTCACGAAGCGCAGACTTCCTTTCGAGGGATTCTCGCGAAGATCTCACGAAATCGAGGAATTGGCCGTCGAGAGCTGTCAGTTTAGCACGCATGCTACTCAAGTTGAAAACATCAGACTCAACAGAGGCCAACGTGCTAGAGAGAGACGGAGCACATCCCAGCAAGGCGCTATCTTCTGAGTCCGACATATCCGAGTCTCGTCAAAACAATAACAGGTAACGCGCGCACTCACATGCGTGCGCACCGAGAAAAACGTGGCAGGTGCCAGACAGTGATTAACCGAAATTGATGATTAGAAATTATGGAATAATTAAACAACGGTAGGAAAGAATCGCCCAAAATAATGTTCAACCGAAAGTGTGCAACTCACCCACCACCGGAGTGCAGGCCGAAGAACGTGGCCAACAGTGATATGGTGCAGAAGAAGAAAAATTACGGAGCTCCAACTGATTGCTGACGAACCGAATCCGCCATCCAAGAGAGAGAGAGAGAGAGAGAGTGATGAACTTAAGGCACTTGATAGAATAAAGTCTTCCCTTCATTTCTCCATTCTTCTTCTTCTTCTTCTTCTTCTTCTTCTTATCAACTTCCCTATTGCTACCGTGTGCAGCACTCGTTCCTCGTTCGTCAGGGTTGAAAAGCTTTTCAAATACTCGTAAACAAACTGTGAGCTCGTATCGAGAGGCGAGGTAAGCTTCAACTCCTACACTATACATACGTATATGTATATATAAATGTAGGTATATACACATATGTATATATATATATATATATATATATATATATATATTACACAGCTACCTGCTGCTTCGAGGATCGATTTGGTGGATAAAGAAGCTGAGAAAAGCTTCGCAAAGTCCAAGTATTAAGTTATCCATGTATATATATATATGTATGTATGTATGTATGTATATGTATGTATATATGTATAAAAGAGGAATATATATCAAGAGCTTATACAACAATAGTCGCCAGGGGTAGGTATTGTGAAATAGACAGATGCTATTTAGCCGGAAATATATAAACTACCCACATAACGGCCAGTAGAATCTAGATAGTCTGCTTTTACAGTATATAGTGTATAGTATATAGTTATACGTATATATATATATATACATATATATATATCTATGTTTACAGTTTTTTTATGCAAAATACAGGAAAAAAGAAGAAAAAAGAAAAATTCTTTATATCTACCCACATGCGAGTATGGGGTGAATAGTACCAGGGTATGTGTATATATTTATGTGGCTATATATGTTGGGGTGTTTGAATATTATAAGGAAAAGCTTCGGCGGAATATCCGCGAGAAGCTGATTCATCATCGCGGATATGTATGGTAAAAAGGGGAAAAACGAAGAAAAGTAAAAAGGAAAAAGCGGACTTCATCTTTCATATTTTCAACTAGGTCTATATATACAATATACATATACATAGGTATACATATATACATATGCATACATAATAATACCGCAGACACGGTCACAATAAAGGAACACACTCTAGTTGATCAAAGAAAAGTATTCGTAGTATATAAACGTTAAAAGCGAAAAGAAAAGCAGAGTAATTGCGAAATTGTAAAAATTGTGAAATTTTACGAAGTATGAAAATCGGTTATCGATATAGTATAATTGAGAAAATAGTCGATCGATCGATCAATTCATTAGAACGTGAAAGAATTTATCTTCTTTCGACTGTATCGGGAGATTTTGAAAAAGAATCAGGAAAATAAAATAAAATAAACCGAAATGAAGATCGAGGAATTTTAGAATTTTTTTTTTTTCTTTTCCGCGAGGGGTGGCTTCTTTTCGCACACGTCTTTCGTCTCGTCCATACGCTGGGACGTGTATATACATATATACCACCAAATTGGATAATTTGTATACCCTAGAGCGCGGTTTCCCTACTTACGAGCAAAACGTGTCATTGAATTCAAGCTAGAGGCGTGTGTATGTACGTACATGTATAACTAGTAGTTCGCGATACCCCTTGTCTTGGTACAGCCGTTACCCACAGACGTTTACCCTGATAGCTACTTATACTATACATATATTATACATACCAACCCTCTGACTTAAAACGGTGATTCGAATACACTATTCGAGCCACATATGTCTCACCGAAAGCTGTTTGAATTCCAAAAAAAAAAATGATCATTTTTTTTTGTCTCTTTACAAACCGAAAAAAAAAACAAGGGTCGAAAATTGCGTTCTTCGTACTCAAATCCTTTCTATACAATTTTCTGCGAACTGATTCTTCGGGATTTATCACGTTCCAAGGAGGATCTATTCGCGATTAATGAACCGAGTGAAAAATGCAGATTGACGCGGAGGGTGTGCATCGTGAATCTTCTCGCGCAAACAAATCTCGCAGGGGCAACGTAATCGCGAAGTAGTTGAGCGGATAGGTGTGTGTGCTCGCGAAAATTGAACGTGCTCGTATATACCCAGGAGCAGGAGGAAGCTGGCTCGATCCCCGGTACGCGTACAACAGTTTCGCGATTATATCTTCACTCCGAAATGATCCCATCGTCTCAAAAATTATCGTTAAAAAATCGAATCTAGAGACAAAATGATTGAACAAATAGAAATTAAGCGAAGGATCATCCAGCGGCCAGGGCTTCCGACGTCCGATCCTCCCGGATCGATCGATGCTACCCTGTTTTCGTTTTTCACTCTCGAGGCGAGGGTTGAAGGCGAGAACCTTTATAGGTATATGTATACATAAAAAAAAATATATATCCATGTATACGGATATATAAAAGCTGTATGTATGTACAGGAACGTCGCCTGGTGGGTGAAGGAATTTTAATTTAGTCGTCGCGGTCATCTGGTCTTTTTGGAGTCCAACCCTTAGGCGCGTTGTGGCAGGCCGTTCCTTTCCGCCTGGCGATTACTTTCGTTTTCCCTCTTCCGTTTTATTTTTTCTTACACCTCGAGATCTGTCGCGTTACCCGGTGTATTTCGTGCCCGGAAAAGTATTAAAGAGAAAGCGGGAAAGAGACGAGAAACGAAGGGAGGAAAGACGGAAAATATTCGAGGAGGGAAAACCCGAGAATTTAGATCCCCATTCTGCGTCTGGACAGATCGTATTTATATTCATTTATACGTATAGATCGAGTAATTGGCATTCGAATTCCTTGAGCGACAGACGATTGAGACAGATCCCCAAACTTTGGGATTACCCAACTTGATTATGGTTCAACCAAAGATAGGTGGGTCAAAGCTGGTATTTCGGGCAATAATAATTAAACCAGGGTGCCCGGTGGTGGGTTTGGGGTCGATGAAAATCCAGGGTGCAGATTCCCGGCTCCGGAGTTAAAATCGCTTTTCGACATCAGGGATGAAATCATTTTCAGATTTCTTTGCTCCGTTTTTTTGATACTGCGCTTTCGGTCGCAAAAAAGATTTTCGAACAGGATCTGAGCGACGAACTCGAAGGAACACTGCGAGACGAACAAGATCCGAAATTTATGCGACTTTGGGAATCGATGGGCCGGGTGGAAGTTTGGAATTTGCATGTCACCGACTCGCGGTTTTTAGATGGGGTATTTCCCCGAAAGTCTACATGCCCGATGCAAAAAACTTTCGAACGAAGAACACCGGAGGGTTTCCAATGTTCTGATTTTCAACGTTTTCTGAAAATTCCCAAACCCAAACTAGCCACGTCTCGCTCGGTCCGAACAAAAGCTGAAAGAGATACACGAGGAGTAGGCAGACGAGAAAACGACCGAAAGGAAGAATAGAAAAAAAAAAAAACATGGAAACAGCAAAAAAGTAGGAGAGAAGAGAAAATAAAACCAAGCTGCGATCTCTGGGGTGATAACATTAGCGAGGAGACAACCGCGAGCACGGTCCAGGGTGCAGGGAGAAGAGAAAACGACGACAAGGCGACAAGACGGATGGACCACTTCCAAAGTCTTCTTCTCTTTCAGAATTTTCCCGACGTTATAAAGCGTGTACATGTATATACAGTTTATGTATATAAGTATGTTTCGCGAATAGCCTGGGCTGCCACCTGGTATAGTGAGACAATGTTCGTGGTTTAAACAAACGATTGTAAGCTTGGTCCTCGTTGTCTTTGCCCCCGTCCTCGGTTTCTTGTTCCTCTAGGCTCTGGAGATGAATATTTATCGTTAAGATCATCAGCTTAAAAACTGACGCGAACAATAATAAGAGAGTGAAACTGAGAGAGAGAGAAAGATTGAGAGCGAGAGAGGGAGAAGGGAGAAAAGCTTTCTTTTGGTTCACGGTTTTCAGAACTAAGCGATGGTCATGCTCCTAATTCTCCAACCCCTCGAGATATCACAATAACAACAGCACCTAACACGGTGACAATGATAATGACCTGGCGACGACCCCCTTCAAGAGAGACTCCATTATGTTACAGGTATTACATGTACCCGCTATGTGTGGGAACTTTTGAAAAGGTTGCCCCTTGAGTAACGTTACGTGGACAGGAATTAACCGTTCTATAGAAACTTCGTTGAAATAGTTTACAGTTTAAGGGATTACACCGAGGAATTTTGATAGACTAGGAAATTGAAGGGATGAAGAAAAAAAAACGGGATCAGCTGCTTGAGCAGGATTAATTGATAGGGAAATTGAGCTTCTGGGGGCCGTGGGTGGGTGAATCTTGGGATTTAAAAATTCTGCAAAGAATTTTTTTCGCCTGGAATCGTGGAAAGAAGAAACAGGGAAAAAATGAATTTTTGGATGCCATTGTTAATTATGGGATTCAAGACGTGTCCAAAAATGTGAAGTTTGTGTCTTGGAGGTGAAAAGTTCGATCGCAAAACGAAAAAGGAGTGAAAAAATGTGAAAAAAAAAATATTGGAGACGGAATTTGGAATGTAAATTTTATTTCGAGATCGTCTAGGGCTTCTCGAGTGAATGGTAAACGGTAAATAGCGATACACAATAGCTTCGAGGTATGTATACTAGACTAAGAAAAGCTATAACAGTTTGCAGCACGAATGCGCTCGTCGAAAGGCGAGCTATAAGAGGGTTGCGAATCTCGTCGTCTCGGCGTATCGGATTGCCAATTCACTGAACGACGAACGTACGTAGGTACCTACGTACATACACACACACATACATACACATGCACATACATTCGTACCAAAGCGTCGAATGAACAGTTAAGGCGTTCGCCAAGTGCCACGATCCAGTATGTATGTGCGAGGGTATACCTAGCTAGGTACATAACTTGAAGCGATATTTTATCGGGCCATTTCGCGATACCGTAACTTACGCCTTTCGTACGACTATCTGCAATCCGAGGTACCTGCTATGCATGCTCAATTAACCGGCTTCAGCTCCCTCTCTTTCTCTCCTACGAGGGTCGAATTGGTTTATGGTCGAGTTACCGAAAACCCTCGAGTTTTCCATCGAATCGTATAAATGGAATCTTTGCCTAGATTCGCGGGGAGAAGAGCCGAATAGAATGGATATATTTACATACAAAGAAAGGATATCCGTTATCAGTAATCGCAAATTGAAAGTCTTAAGAATTAAAAGAGATGTGCCAATTTTTCATACCCATCATATTCCGGTATTCAGAGTCCTGTAAATTTCGGATCAGGTTCATATCGTAGTATCTGATGTGATTCGATTTCTTAATGAGATGCAGGCACGGCTTCTGGGGGCTTTTCATCCCTGGAATACATAGGAGAAAATTTGCTGTAATAATCTGGACGACCGAGAGGTGCGAAAAATTCGGTAGATTTTCGCAAGGAATCCGTGATACGTGGTGCAGCTATTCCGAAACACGTCGTACACGCGATTATCCGAGTACCGCGGGGTACACGGACAACGGGTATTAATATTTCGTAAGAGGACATTAAAGTCGAGTATTTCTAAAGCCTCCTCAGCTGTTTTTCCCTAAATCTCTACCTCCCGGGAGATTAGGGTGTAAAATTAATTCAGAAAGAGGGAAGGGAGAGCCTGGGTAAAGAGCCGTGTATATCTGTACATATACGGTACTACATACACCCGCCAGGCGTGTGCCTCTTTACGTCAGAGCTTGCGAATACCCTTGGCACGAAAGCTCGCGAAGCAAACTGGTAAACATTAATTTCGTTTGCGGCTTATTTTTGATTAAAAACGATAAAATTGGAGAAAAAGCGAATGAAGAAAATAAGAAAGATTGTATAAAACGTGAAATGAAAATGACAAAAATCTCATTCATCTTCCAATGAATGACAACCTTTCCGTTCATCTGTAACCAATCGAACCGCCTATCGCAATAATTCCTTAACCGCATAGCATTAAACCGTTTTATAATCCAGTGTCGTTTATTTATTCACACGTTTTGTCCCGGCCGTTTCGATGCAGAGAATTGCGGTTCCGTTATGCATGTACGTGTACTCAGCTATATGCGCGCAAATCCATTTGCAGTATGCAGTATCCGGGTGTAGCTAAATGAAATGTGGTTTACTGCATAACCGGATATCGCTTTATGGCGTACCTATTCGTGGCTGGGTATACAGTCGCTGAACATTGAACGATAAACATTGAACATTAAACATCGAGCATTATAAATTCCGCAGAGGTTTCTTCAATGGGTTGCCTAGGCGCTATAAACCGCTCTGTTATTGAATGCGGACGATTATACGGAAATTAACCATTTATCTTAACTTTTCCGATTCTGAACCGTGGGAAGACGCCGCAAAGGCGGATTATGGGAAGGGAGAGACGAATGAAGGAGGAAAAGGACTTCGTCGATGATCTTTTTTAAGGGAAAATCAAAAAGGGATATTTCGGTTCGAAAATAAATAAAGACGCGAAATCCGAGTGAATGATGTTAATATTTGAATCGTTGAGTGCTTCGGGGAGGAAGGGGTCTTCGAAGGATTGAACGAGGGTGAAATTGAGCGCGTACGTAAAATCGCACACGTATTATATCGTGTTATAGTATGTTATACGATATTGCGTTATACCCGGTCGGGTTAACTTATCCGTTACACACCCTGCAGCTACCCCAAACCCTTTAATTTCACTTCCCTCATACCTGCGGGTGAAATTTCATTCAAGAACAGCTCCGGACCGGCTTGAGACCCGCTAAATCTAGTCAGGATTTACATACTGCAACCCGCAACCTCGACCAGGGTGATATACAGCTTTTGCCAAAAATACCGGCCCGGATTTTTCGAAAATCTATCACCCATGCGTTTCACCAAAGTTTAACAGATATCGCAGATTTTTAGACCAGATTCTGCGATTTCGTTTCATTTTTTTCTTCATTTTTACGCAAATTTTGGAAATCTTGCTAAAATTCCGTGCGGATTCCAACTCTTTTTTTTTTTGTTTCTTTTATTTTGAACGAGCCTATATCCCGTAGGATTTTGGGCTACAAACGAGAACGAGGTCGAGGACGAGGCGCGTGTACCCGAAGACATTTGGTTTCGCGCTCCGGTGGGCGTCACTGTTTCCGGAATCGAATCAGCGCTCAAGACTTGGCGGAAAGCTTGGCGAACTAACTTCTGCAAAATTTTACCCTGTGCAGGCGCGAAGACTGAACGTTTTAACCCGCCTCAACCCCCAACCCCAATTCCCCAACCACCGCCATTCGCGTCCCCTTTCCTCCGGCGAACTCCGTATATCTAGATTAGACTCTTGTTTCCACTCGCCGAAGAACTTTCCAAGCCAGGGGAGAGCCGTTTCCTCTATACTGCACCTTCGTTTCGGATCTCGGAAACAAATCTTTTTTAAATAACGAGATTTATTTTCCCTTTCCTTTTTTTTCCCCATTTTTGGGCCTTCGAGGATCCGGACTTTCCGAAGATCTGGAACTTCTCTTCAACGCCTTGTTCGGTTCGGTTCAGCCGTTTAACGGCGTTGAAACAAATTTCAATTAAACTTATATGGTATACATAGATAGCGAGGGTAATAATTATTCCCGAGAGCCAGGGAGAGGGCGATATTAAGCTCTTGTGAGTTTCAGCACGCGTTGTGTCCTCGTGTCTTCAACTTTACGTATTTCGTCGAAAACTTAACGCGATACAGACGCGAACGTTATATACTTGTTCCGCGTATAACCAGGGGTGAAGTTTCTATCTTATATAAGGGAAAGTTTCTCGCTGTCTAATAGCGACGCCAAACCACAAATACAAATATATATACATGCGTACATTCATACACACGCATATAATGTATATATTCAAACTAAGGGAGTTTACCAACGTTTAGTACCCCTCGTCTCTTCTCGTCTCAGAAATACACTCCGAGGTTTATACTCGCTTATGTTATTAGCATAAAATACTTTTGAACCGTTAAGCTAAGGGAGGAACAAGCAGATGTTGTGTTTGTAACGAGAATATACAACCCCTTCAAAAGTGGGAAGAATTTTCCTGAAGTTTAATCTTCTTCTTATTCTCGCATTTTCCGAATTTATCTCAGACGACTACCCCTGCAGCCCTCGAGTATATCTCGAGGCGGATTTAGCTCCTTTGCTAAAATCGTGTAGTTTTATAAGCCATCGGTAATCGGTGCTCGAGATTATCCTTGAAACTTTTCGTTTCATCCCCCGCGCGCTGAGGGCTGGACACTTAGCCGCGAATTCTTCCCCGTTCTACCGATAAGTAGAACGAAAATAAGTAAAGAAAGAGAAAATAGGACCCGAAACGGCGCCCTAAATTCGATGCTCGCAGCCTCGCCAACAATTCGACCTTACAGAGAAGGCCAGAGTGCTCTGACCAATGAAATAAGAAAGGAAGAAAGGAGGAAAGAAAGAAATAAAGAGAGGAAGAAATAAAAAAAAATAAAGAAAAGAGGGAAAAAAGCTCGTGGTCGCGGTTGTCTCTCTGTGGATTTCTCTCTCCCGGATCATCTATAGATCTCACATATATGTCCGACTGCTTGTGTGTGTGCGTGGGGGTGTTTCCCTCTTCGTGCGAGCAAGGGGGGCATAAAGTGATGTGAAAGTCAACGATCCTGCTCTGGAAAGATTATACCAAACGGTCTGAGCCTTCACCACCGTATAGTGAGTTCAGTTGAGGGTTTGAAAAGGTCCTTAGGTCAAGGAAGACGGGGGTCTGAGCGCGGAAAGAAGAGGAAAGGAAGGTATAGCACACGGACGGGGATAAAGACGGTCCACTTGTTTTATGCCGGACCATTGTCTTCCATTAGATAATTAGGCGGGAAAAACCTCTCGGTATCTAATGCCTCGCGACAATTCCATCTACCTAAATAATCGGACCGCGGAAGGATTGACCTTTTCGTGTTCGTTTCTCTCCGACAATTTGACTTTTTTTTTTACTTATTTTTACGAATGGGTTTTCCAGATATGTCGGATAAATATTTTTTGCTTTTTGTTCTCTCACGCCGGTCCGCGATCCGTACTGATTAAAAATGTTCGCCTGGTGATTTGTGCGGCTATAGTGGGGTTGTATATATTATGCCGTATACATTTCGGTCCTCGATCTTTAGAGAGTCTTTGTAGTTTAATGTTGCAATTAGTCTGAACGCATGGGTAACTCTTAATTTCGGACTCGTGTTAATTGTACAGGATCAGGGGCAACGCCGCGAGCCAACCCAAACCACGTATAAAACACCCGAACCCCTGTAGCAATGAAAGTAAGAAATTAGGACCGCTCCGGCACAGAAACCACCCATAAAACTTTATTTATTTCCCTCACAGACATCCATACTTTATTTCGTACTGAAATTCGATAGACAGAAGAAAAAAATGAAACGGAAAAATTAACAGGAAAGAAAAGTATTCTAAATTATAGAAATTTTATACATTTTTTTCTTTTCTTCTCGGCTCTCACGCACCCTTAACAATTTATCATACGAATTATTTTATTTCCCAGATGAAATTAGCCTCCAGCTACCTCCGATACGGGTGCCTCGTTTAAGGCATCATCACGTTACTCACTGGGGACCTTACTTCGAAAATATCCACGACGAGGGTGTGAGTATCACCGGTGTTCGCCACGTAGCTCTTCACCTCGGTACCAGGGCTATGCTTGATTGCAGGGTGGCGATGCTCTCGGACAAAACGGTATAAATTAAATTCCGTATCCAGTTTTTCATTTTTTGGTTCTTTCTTTCTTCTTTCAGTTTCTTCGGAATAAGTTAAATGGGGAAGAAAAAAAAAAAAGAATGAAAAAAAAAGCAAATTGGGGAAAGATATCGAAAGAGGGAATCGCACGTGTGTAGTAGATATATAGAATAACGTATATAGCTCTATGCAGACTCGAGATCGATACTAACGAGGATTGAATCGTGGATTTTAAGGTGATGTGGATGCGACGTAACGCGGAAAGAGTGTCGCTTTTAACCGTAGCAAAGAGTACCTACAGCTCCGATATACGGTATAGCCTAAATTTTCAATATCCTAACAACTGGAGACTGGCCATCGATTCCGTACGACGCGAGGATCGCGGACTGTACGTTTGCCAGGTCAATACACACCCTCCAAGGATGCTCACCACCAACGTCACGGTTTTAGGTAATTATATATATATTTATACGTAATTTGATGTAAAAAATTTATTTGCCTGAAAAGAGTTTTATTCATTCGTGAAAAATTTCCCTGAAACTAGGAGTTTTTGTTTTTTTTTCTCCTTTTTTTTTCTCCTCGTTACTTTTTTCTTCTTATTTTTTTATTTATTTTTCCGAGGGATGGAAAGGACGAGTTTTGTACGGAAACTCTTCAAACTATTCGATGAATTTCAATAGTATCACTAGCCGCAGTTTCCCGCAAACCGAAAGATACGCAGGAGACAAGTTTAAATTGATACGAAAGTTGGATTCATATATACGAGCGAGGTTTCCTGAGTTTACAGAAATTTATATGTATACACGTGGGTCATATACATATACATTCTTCTATATATATATGCGTGTTGAAAGAGGATAGGGAAAATTGGGAATATCGAGAGAGGAAAGAATAGAATGAGATAGGAGAAAAAAATTCAAAAAAACAAAACGGAAAGTGAAATGAAACTAAATGAAATGGAGGAATCCAACATTCGTACTGATTTACAAAACTGTGTATACATATGCGTGTATTTTCGACAAACGTAACTCGAAATGAAAGGAGAAGGATTGAAAAAAGAGAGAAAAAGAAAAAAAATGATTCGAACAAACTTCAACTTCGTTAATCTTCGCCAGCTAAACTTGGGTGAAGTTTTTCGAGTTACTTTTGAGCGAAAAAGCTCATTGATATTCGGGTCGGTGGAGATAAGCCGATAATCATAGCTGATAGATACTCGAGAAAGATATTCGAACGATCAATTAGGGTGTGTTTTAGCTATTGAAAGAAAAAATTATTGATCAAAAAGTTAATTTCGGAGAGAGGCGAGTAAGTGGAGCGGAGGATAAGGCGATTTTTTGGAATCCGATTGACAAAGGGAATGTGAAATGTCTTAAAATCCGTAAAAGCCTGTAATAATAAATGAGGAAATATGTATAATACGAAATTTCCCCGGTAACAGATATTCCAAATTTAATATGCTACTCTTACGAAGTGAGTGCGAAAAATTCAGTCTTCAAAAATTTATGGGTGGTTCGATTCCATTCTGTTGAGATTCACTCGGTCTCTTTTCAACCCTCGGTCCTCGATCCTCACCCTCAACCCTCAACCCTCAGTTCTCAACCCTCAACCCTCAACCCGAACCTCTGAGCCTGGAGGCGATACTTCGATTTCGTCAGTTTGTCAAGTGGAAACAGACGACTCGAGTGTCAGAACCCTGCAGACGTCACTTCTTTTGTTTTTCCGCAATTTTTGACATTTGTATTATTATTATTATTATTATTATTATTATTATTATTATTAATATCATTATTTTTTATCTCTCCATACTATAATCCCTTAAAATTCTCTTCATTCCAAAATCAAAAGATCCCAGAATCTATGCCTAAGATGTAAAATTTTGTTAATAAAAATCGATAAAAAAAAAAAGGATGAAAAATCTAAACAATTTTAAAGTCCAAAAACTCCGGTTGTAAATTCGGCCTTAAAGTTTTTTACTTTCTCTCTCATTCTCTCTATATTCATATATCTCTTTTTGTTTTATACTTTGGTTTTAAAACGGGGAGATATAAAGTTGTTAATTATTAATTACCGGGTCATGAACGTCGAGGCGAAAAATGTTGAGTGGGGATGGAGAGTGAGAAAGGTAGAGAGAAGCGAATCTTCTCCGACTTTTCTTAGAGTTTAAAACTCGATTCCCGCAGATATTCGGACCGCAGAATTTGCGGATTCTCCTGAACCGCGAGAGTATTTCGCCCGTAAAGTAACTCAATTAAAAGCCTTCGACTTCTTCTTCGACTTCACCCGTCCCGTGTGCACAGGCGATTCGATTACAGCGAAGAAAACAGGAGAAACGAAAAAGAGGGCGAAAAATAAAAAGGGACAAAAAAGAAAACTCCTTTTCCTCTGGTTTTATATTTATTTCTCTTGTCTATTACATTCTACGTATTTTCGAATTCTGCTCCAATTATAATCGATGGAATTTTTAAAAAGAGTCTCGAAATCTCGTCCAAAAATTTGTGACGTGGGAAATAGACCGGAGAAAAATTGTAGAAATTAAAAGAAAAAAAAAAATAAATTTCTCGAATCTCGAGAAGAAGGAATTCCCAATGTCGGAAATGAATCTCCAGAGTTTTGGGAAATCTGTGTGAAATCGGAAAATTCAGTGACCGCAAACGAGACGTAGAAAGCGATTTCTGGCTAGATTCCAGTACCGAGTATGGAACCGTGCCTTTTAATTTTTATCGTTGAAAGTTCCCCGCAGTAGCAATTAGCAGCTCGTTCGCCGCAATAGCGAACTCTGTAACCCGGGGTAAAAACTTATCTATAAAAGATTTAAATTCCGGTTTATAAATCCCTCGATAATTTCTTGTGAGAAAGAAGGAGGAAAAGGGAGAAAAATTCTTAGGATGTATTCAATCTCCTCTAATTTGAATTTATTTCGTCAATTTAGGGAATTCGTCCCGTTTCAAAATTTACCCAGATATTTCGACTAAACTTTACGATTCCAGCACCGGATATAAGGATCGTGGACGAGGCTGGCCACGAGGTACAGGACCGCTACTACAAGACAGGAAGTGGCGTAGAGCTGGCCTGCATAGTAGAAGCTTCTCGGCAAGTGGCCGAAAAAGTTCTTCCAACGTGGTTTAAAGATGGTGAAAAAATTCCTGACCACGTGAAAGTCTATCACGTGAATAGGTAATTGATAAAAGGAAAGATAATCCTTTTCCCAATTTTCATTCGTGAAAAATATTCAATTTTCGTATTTTTACATCGATTTTTGGATGAGATATATACGCACGTATATACGCACGTATGTCTACGTCGGGCGGAGAAAAAGAAAAGGGTGATGACGTTAATATATTTCTAAGACTGCAAAAGCTCAAGGGGCATTCCGTTAGCTTCGTTCCCTCGGGGCTTTTTCACGAGAACGTGAAATAGACTCTGGATGAAGGAAAAAGGCTGGAAGAGATACGGGTAGCAGCAGCTGCTAACTTCGTTTTCGACTTTCAGTCGGATTCGGTTATTTAACGTAAAAGTTAGGAATTACTCTAACTTCCAGAGTCCAGAATCCCGAATTTAGAATCCAGACTCTAGCCCAACGAATCTGCCCAAAATCTGCTCCCATTCATTCTCCCAGAATATTTACGAACTAGGAATACTCGATTTTTAAAATAACCAAAAAAAAAAACAATTCTTCAGCTCAGAGGACAAAATCGTAACGAGAATCTACGTTGAACGAGTTGCGAAAAGCGACAGCGGTGAATACACGTGCAGTTTTGATCAGCACAGCACTTCCCTGGTCCATCTCCACGTTTTGAACGGTAAAAACTACGAATTAGTTGCCAAATTTCATTTTTATTCCGGTTTTTAATTACTGGAATTTTTTTTCGTGTAGTTTTAAAGAGAAACGAGTAAACGTTTGATCAGATTTCACGGAGAAAGATATAGATGTATAAAAGCTCGGGGGTGTGAGTTATTATTTGAACAATTTTGGGCGTTCTGTAAAGCGTTAAAAATTAATCGAGGAAAAAATCTGCTCTTGGCTGAGAGTTCGTTTGTAACAGGCTTTGAATTTTCATGAGTTTTTAAATTACTTTATTGCATTATAACGCCCGAATTGACGAAGATGGTAGTAAGGTAGGTACTTAATCTAGCAAGGAAATTGCTATAGCCTCAAGAGCTTTCTAATTAGAAATTGAAAAATCGCTTCTCGTTCTAAAAGGTCGGCTGTTATTCGATACCAACTCTTTTTTAAACGTTAAATGTAAATTTCTAAAAGCATGATAAACTCGATCTCCTCTCTTCTTTTCTTTTTAATAATGTTTCCCAATTATTTTCCATTTTTATTCATATTTTTACCAGGTGAAAAGCAGGCCGCCGTTCACCACGACCAATGGAATTCCGGAAGAGTGAAACGCGAGAGTATAGAAACAATTCTGGTACTATTATTTCTATCGATCAGTGATTTTCTATCGGTCACCCGGAGATGCAGAGAAATTTCCACTTTTTAAACATTCTCCTCGCTTACATTTCTTTCCGCCTTTCGTTCAAGAGCGACGCTATACGTTATAAGAGATGTGAAAATTAAAAAACTAATGTATAACAGTATTAATTAATTGATTAATATAGGATCTAAGAACTGCAGCTGTTTATCATATTATTATCAATAAGATTTTTGTTCCTTAGTTGATAAGAATTTGACGAAGACATATAAGAACAATTATTCATTTATTTGTTCATTAATTTAAGAAATTTTATTTATCAAATTATTCACTGTAAATAATTATGTATTCACACAAAAATGAGTGATGATATATCTTATATCAGTTGATTTAAACAAATGTATATTATCGTGTAATTATACTAATTAATAACTTTAAGCGAATTGTTAACAGATATATATTATATTAAATCATAATAATTAATGTAAGAGCAATATTTTCAGTTTTGAGTTTATTCCATTTTCCGACAACAATTACTCAAACATTAGGGCTATCTAATCATTTACGCAGTCATGCATATAGTCCTCCACCTACATACCTTGTGATCCTTGAATATTTCGATATTTCTCTCATACAGGACAGGTTTTCTATATTAGTTTGAGTCAATCATTCAAATTTGTAGTCGACCATAATTACTTTGCCTTGAATATTGATTAAATTTCTATAATTCGCATAAAATGTATAAAGAAGAATCAAAAGAATGCTCCAATAAATTATTTCAATGAATAGACAGTCAGGTGATTTATCTATCGAAACGCCTTATTATATGCAATCGCTTAAAAAGGGTGAAACGAGAGGCGGGACAGTTTGAAAACAGCCTAGGTGGCATTGATGGCCCGCTACGTTTATTCGGCCTTCTAGATGTAGTTTCAAACGGCACCCGTCTCCCGCTTTTAGCTTCACTGCCGCCCCGCAAGGAGTCGCAAGCAAACCGGACGAATAATTCCATGATGGCGTTTTCGCGGCAAATAATCATTACCGCACCGCGACGGTGTATTTACCCTGTGTGTTCGTCTCGTATAATAATGGTGAAAAATATGTGAAATAAAGTACCTGAATACTATCAGCGGAATATCAGGGGCTAGAACTAAGCTTAGTGATAATAAAACGATGAAGGATTTGACCCACTACTTCGTCAGCCCGGAAAGATCGCGGGAAAACATCGAGCCAGATACGTCGATAAATAACCTAGAAAATGCTGGCGGTAGTTTGGAGAAGAAATCTGAGCCCGACGACGATAATCGTCAGGAAGAACCGGACGGTATTGTAAAAAAGAAACGTTCAAGAGTAAAGATTAGAATATCGTTGAAAGATTCCAAGAATAATAACAACAATAACAGTCGCTGCGATATCATCGATAGCAAGAACGACGTCGTCGACAAAACTCCTAGTCCGTTTAAAAAATTAACGAAAAATGACGGGAATGAGGAAAACGGAGATTCGAGTGTGAGAGAAGAAACTCCCGACGCGTTCAAGCTGTTAATGACGCGTAAAAAATCGTTGACATTGACGCGTAGCGATACCGCGTTAACTCCGACCTCCAAGGAGTATAAAGCGAAGCTCAAACAGAGCAAGGAAAGGCTCGTTGTTTTGGCAGAGAGGAAGGGATACTCTAAGAGAAAACACGCGGAGATTGAAGAGGCCGAGTTGATAGAGAAGACACTCGAGAAAAGGGCCAGACTTTTCAGGCTCAAGGACGACGAGGAAATCAAGAAGAATAAGAATAATAATAAGAATAAGAAGTATGGGAACAAAAGCGAGAGAGCTATGAGCAATCTTCGCAAAAGTAGCGATAATCATGACGACAACGTCTCGAAAAGTAAAAATAAGAAGGTCGGGAGGGTCTCTGACTCTGGGAAAAGCGGCAGAGATGAAAAAGAGCCGGATAAAGTTCAGAAGACTGATAATGAAAGCCTTTACTCACCCTTTGGGAGGGGAGATACTCCTAAGAGCAAAGTTAAATGGAGTTTGAGAGTAAAATTACAGGCTTGTTCGGATGACGACGATGACGGGAATGATGAGAGGGGGGAAGGTGATCTTCGATTCAGATTTCACTCACGTTTTAGTATTTTTAAACACTTATTCGCAGATTTTTGCCACTCGGTTAACAGCAGAGAGGAAATAATGATCCTTGATACAAATTTTATTGATGTACTCGTACAGTTTTTGGATTTACGGTCGTTATCTATGATAACTTCTTTTAGATTCTCTTTTTTTTAAATTATTTTACTATTTTTGCTCAATTTTCTTTGCCTGTTTCCAAGATATTGTAGAATCTTTGCCTTGGACGATATAAAACATGATAAATCATGAAGAAAGTTCACAGTTTTTTGAAACTAGCTCTAGAATGCTTAGAACTGGGTTCAATATCGATGTAAAGGACCTTAAGAAACCCTGGATACATGCAAAGTAGTTGATAAATATTAGAAGAATGATTTCAGAAGAATTTAGATAGAAGATCAAACTGATTATCATTTTTAAAATCAATGAAAATGGTGAAGTTGAGATGATGACACAGAGAGCGAGAGTCTCCTGTGCAACCAGTTGCACAGTTTGATGGCGATGATTGTTGCACTTTGATCGCTGATTAGATTTTGCCAAATTGTTTTTATATTCTGTTATTTCGGGTGAACTTAGATAGATTGAATTTATTCTCGTGCTTATTTTCTTTCAGATAATAATGGGAATGGGGACTTGAGCCATATCGCTACCGATGACGACGATGATCACATTTTTACTCCTAAGAGTAGAGTCAAGTTTGGTAAAAGAAAAACTCGGAAAATAAGCAGCGATGTAGAAGTTAGAGATGAGAAAAAGCCTGCAGATGAAATTCAGAAATCTAATAAAAGGGAGGAGATCGTCATCACTGATTCTTCTGACTCTTCGAAACGTGGAAAACACCGGATGAAAAAGAACAGAAAAAAGCTACAGAATTCGCAGACTGTTATAATCGCAGAAGAAGAAGACCCTGAGATTCTTGATAGTAATTTAACGGATGTGAACGGCTGCCCGAAAATACTGCAAGAAAAAAAACTCGCGCCTTTATTCGTGAAGAGATCCAAGCCAAACCCTGCGGCTATTGAAGCAAGGAAATGTTTCCTGCATTCCGGGATCCCGGAGACTGTTAAAAAAAAATTAATGGAACAAAGGTCATCCAGTTTAGACCTGGGAACTTCGTCAATGCCGTTTCCCGCAATAAGTCACGTTTACCAGTCGGAAACTGAGCCGGATTTGAAACTAGAATCGAAGTCAAGAAGTATCCAGTCTTTCTACAAGGAGAAAACTGAAAATAATCAGCAGATAGCTTCTCTCTCTTTCGATTCACGCCAGTTCAAATCGCTGTTTAATTTCGGCATAGAAATTCCCAAAGAATCGATAAAATCAGACGTAAAAATTCCCGAGAGAGAAAATTTCGAGACTGTTTTGAAGGACGTTGAATCCCGGTGTTCTGACGCTCGGAAAATATGGGAGAGCGTTTCCTCTACCTTGTCTAATCCCGCGGGAAAAAAGTCCCCGAAAAGACGTACTAAGAAGCTAAAACTGCAGAGAAAATCCGACCCCAAGAATCTATCGCCCGAAGAGAACCCCGAAAATCCCAATCCCACTTGGACTTGCAAATACAAACCGATGAGTTCCGTCGACGTGGTAGGCAACGAATTGGCAATTTCTAAACTAAGAAATTGGCTCAATGGCTGGAGGCTTCCATCCCCTAAAGACGACCGCAGTAGCGGTGACGAATTCTATTCGTCAGACTGCAGCAGCTCTAGTTATTACGAAAACAACCAAGTAGCAGTCCTCCTCGGACCTTATGGGAGCGGTAAAACCGCCAGCGTTTACGCTATAGCCGAGGAGCTCGGCTACAGGTAATAAAGTAGGATTTACTAGAGATCTAAAATGTTTTTAACACGTAATTGACGTTTTTCAGAGTCCTAGAAGTGAATGCATCGTCCAAACGAACGGGAAGAAAGATCCTTGCCGATTTTCAAGAGGCGACTAAATCCCACAGAGTAAAGAGAGACCAGAGGCTTCTCGTGCCCACGAAAAAGAAGTCGTCGGAAAGAAAAGTCCCCCAAAATTCCCTGATTCTGATCGAAGATGTGGACTTGATCTTCGAGGAAGACGAGGGATTCGTCTCAGCCACTTTCCAACTTGCCGCAAACACCAGGAGGCCCATAGTTATGACTTGTAAAGAGGCTTGCCCTTATCTCAACAGAATGGCTCCTCAGCAGCAAATAATTAACTTCCAAACGGCGACTGGGAACAGAGTAGCTGCGCTACTGGAGTTAATCGCTTTTGCTGAGTCTGGATATCGCCTGCCTAAGACCTGCTTGGACGTGAGTATAATTTGGAGCCCTAAAACGCGAGGAATTAATTCAGACTCATCATTTTCTTGTTTTGTTTCAGATTCTTTTACGAAACGGAGACTTGAGGCAATCTTTGCTGCAGCTACAGTACATCTTGCTCTCCGGCCCCCCGGCTGTTTCTCAGCTTGGTATAAGCCCCGTTTTGACATGGACAGATCTCCAGGCTCTGGTTTATAAGCCGGCGATAAAATCCGGGAGGAAAAACAGGAAGGAACCATCCGCGAAACGAGGTATAGAACTGGTCGAAAGCTTGGCTGACAAACTCGACAGCGTTTCTCTCATCTCGTCGCTAACGGAGTTAGAGAATCCCGCCTCTCCGCCTTGGAACAGTAAACTAAACCCCAGCCTTTCCCTCCTAGAAGACTTTAGAATGTATTCTAATTCCGCTGTGATGAGTGCAGAGATAGCAGACTGGCTTAGAATCGCTTCTATCGGATCTGATCCGGCGATTCCGAGTCGGGAAACTAGCTACGATCCCAAAGCCCAACTGGCTATAAAAAGAAAAGTTAAAATCGGGATTGATTTAGCTTTGTCTCAAGCTATACCGTCGACTTTGGAGCACAGATCAACGTCGACAGACTATCTCCCTTTGATCAGGACTATGTGCAGATCTGAAGAAGACAGAGCCAGTATTAATACGAAGAGAGGAAAAAGATTTCACAATTATTTGCACGGTTTAAATCTAGCTTCTGCCTCTAGCAACATACTGGCTGCTGCTAGCTCAGTTTTTAGAGATAAGACATAACGATTTGAGCATTTTAATTTTAGTACTCTAATTCAAATTAGGTGTAATTACTGTTTTTCATAATCATTTTTCAAATCTGTATTGTGAGGGATAATTATTTTGTGATAATGTTGCTGGAGGACAAGGACGATTCTAGTTGTACATAAAGAGTGTATAAAAAAATAAATGAAGAATAAAATAAGTGCCTACGTCCTTGGTTCGATAAATTTCAAGATATTTCATAAAGATCAATCGAGAAATAAGTCTATAATATCTAATGTGTTCTCTTTTTAACGAGGGTTTAATGATAATAAATAAAGTTATTTATTCTTTTCCACACAATAATTCTGAGAGTATATAATATACTTTATTCCGCCAAAAATTCTTTCACGCACAAAAGTAATCGCATTCATTAATCCATTGAATGTAAATTTCATTTAAATCTTGATGTGGTGAAGTTTGCGATTGAGTTCTTCAAACTTAAGTATTTTCCTTATAAAAAAGTCACCGTAACGATGCGCGACCTTAGTATCAGCGATGTGGATCATGTCGTGGTCAATGTAGAAGTCCAGCTGAAATTAAAAACAAGAATATATAAAGAACCGGGCCAATGAATCCGAAAATGAGACTTAAAAGAAGAGTGGATTACCTCAGAACCAGACTGAAACTTTCCATCTAATCCCGACGGCCCCTTAGTCCACACGATATTCTTCATCTTGTGTTTAAAGCAGAGAAGATGAATGCCCAATAGAGCGACTTCCTTATCAAGATCCCAAGATCCATCGGGCCTAGTGCTACTGCACATAAAAGTTGCCAATTTGCTAAGCGGAAGAGTCGTGTACAATTTCAAATAAGATCTAATAGTCGGGAGCATTTTTTGCTGTGCAACTTCCTCCATGAATACTTGAGTCTGATGTTTAATGGCTTCCTTGACGTAGTCTTCGTTAGGAGCATCAGGTGGCGGTGGACAAGGGGATAGAAACTTGGGACAAGCGTACAAAAAGCATGCCTCGAACTCCGCCAAGTCTCCGTACTGCATCTTGTACATTTTTTCATGGTAATTCTTTTCCCTCAGCGCCTGCTGGAGGCCTTCGTCGATGCATTGAGGGTGAAGAACAAGACAGATAGCAAGCAAGTGGTACATCTGCTCCGTCTGTTTGTTTATCTGATCGTTCTGGTAGCTTCTTGAGGCAAAGAGCTGCTTGGTGCGTTGAATGTAGAGAAGAATGCTGGAGAATGTCCTTATGGCATCGGCGTACCGCCTCATCATCATGTAGGCAAATCCTACGTAGTAAGCGGTCGATATTTGGCAAGCCGGTACGTGGGAGTAGGCGCTTTTCTTATACAGCTCAACGTTCTCCAGGACTTTGATCGCCTGGTAATAATCACCGAGGAGCGAATGCAGCCGCAATAGACCGACGAGGGAGAAATAGCCGAGCATTTTGTACAGAGAATGTCTCCCGAAGCTACTAGCTACAGAATCCGGGTCTCCGCCGCTGGCGTAAACCTCGAGCTGGCTTTTTATCTTGGATTTATCAACCAGGGAGTGGAGAACATTCAGAATACACAACACGCTCCATATGTTGTTGTGCGCATTCAGGTTCTCTATCTCCTCGGGGGTCTTTTTCAATAGTCTAGCTCTGTATTGAGCGAACGATTGGAACTGGTAGACGAATTCATCTATCAATTCCCACAGCCATTGATCCGGGAGTTCAAGAGGGACCGGAGTCTCTGCGCTGAGAATGTAGTTGAACAAATCGCAGTAGTTGAAAAAGGATCCGAAGCGCTGTTCGAGGGTCGGTCCGCCTTGGATTCTGGCATATATATGACGGTAGTAAAGTTCCTTGTACAGAACGAGGAATACCGGATCATTGTCGACTATGTGAGCGACGTCGGCCTCGTCAGGCCAGGATTGTTTGTCGAAAAATTGCTCTGTTAATTTCGGAAACGAATTTTCGTACAGGTTTTGTACCTCGAATATCATACCCTCGTTTATACAGTTGCGGAAATAGATTAAAAACTTTCTAACCACTTCGGGGACCTGGCGGTACGCGTCTCTGTCATATTCGTCGGTGTGCGTGTCCACGGCTGGCGGATAATCAGTGTAACTGTCGTACTGAAAAAAGAGAAGATTTAAAGCAGATGGGCAAACGGAGACGAAGCTTTCGACTCGGAACAGTCAAGATCTGTTATTTACCTGGTCGTTGTAGTCGTCGTACATTTTATTTAGATTTTAATACGGCTCGTGCTTAGTTAACCTCTCCCTAACTACACGCAACGATAAAGATCGAGCTTCGGCCAGATGGCGCTGACGCGGATCAGCTACAGTCATAGATTGTCGACGTGAGCTGAGGATAGAGGGACGCTGACGAATTTCTTGGAATAGTTAGAATTTCGCACGCCAGAATGCGAGACGTGATTTGAATCGGGGGATTCCCGATTGTAGAAAATAATAAAAGATTCTTGAAAGGACAGAGAATGGTCTAGTTTTAATCTTTTTGCTGATATTTGGGAATTGGAATCAATAATACGATATAAGGACTACTATTTTTGTCTTTTATGTACGAATATTGTATGGTAGTATAATATTCTATATCTCCAACCAGAGTACATTCAATTTTCGATTATGTTTAATACCCAGTTCTTTTGAATTGATTTTGGGGCATGATCTGTAGCTTTCATATCGATAATTCCTATCGTAACGAATTATCGTCAACGAATATAGATTCGTTGGTCGATTAGTAATTTGAAAGGGTCTAAATAATCGCGAATAAAGCCAAAGGAGTAAAGCAACCCGAACTCGACTAATAATTAGACAATTTAGGGATGTATTCTATTTGCCGTTTGATATAAATAAACAACTCCTGGATAGTTCTTTCTCGTTAGCGATTTATTATTCAAAAATATTGTGTTCTCTTTTTATCATGAGCGCGAGAGTGGACTAGTGCTGCCTCAAGTACGGAGCGACAAAACTAACGTAGAGAAAATAGTGCACAGTATAATATTTGAAAATGGGGATTCCCATAATGTGGCCATCCACGTGGCTCGAATGTTTCGACTACTGGCGACTTTCTATACATATATTTATATCGATGAGGTCTTGCAATATTATTCATGAAGATAATATACCAGATTCTGTGAAATGTGCGGTGATCGCTATCTTCATTCTGTACGGAATAGTACCTATGTATTACGTATATGTGTATATACGAGCGATAAACTTGAAGGTACGCGACCTTCCGATTCTTCGCAATCTTTTTCTGCCCTCGGGGAAAATAGGAGATAGATGGTGAAGAGGAGGAGGTGAAGGAGGAGGAGGAGGAGGATTCGTGGAGCGATTGTATAATTCTGCACGCATATTGGAATTAGCGCCGCGAGGCGATTAAGTCCTGCGATCAACGCCACGTATGTCGCTGCGCTGCGCCGCGCTGTGTCGTACTTAACTTACGTATCACACAAAATTGCGCGTACGAGAGCGTTTAAAAGCGAGTGAGATACAAGCTAGTAAAGTAAGGCTGCAGAGCGCGCAGTCTTTCTTGTTTATCGTGTCGCGGCCGCATAGGCAGCCATGTTTTATTGATGAGCGTCTAGCTCAGGCGGCGCCAGCTCTCACATTCTTATCGGTTATCCGTTGCACTATAGTCGCGCGGCCGCCAACAGATCATCGTCAGCTATTTAAACTCTAACGAGCAAATTCTCTGTGTATATAAAACGTCGAAAGAGGGAGATTATCTCCTCGGTATTCGAATTTGAATAAAGCAACAATCTTATAAAATGCCATATATTAACGATATTTTCAAAACCAGTTTTGGTTCTTAGAATTAATCAGAATTTTAATCGTCTCCAAAATTATGATTTATATTCATCTTGCGCTCTTCGGATATATCACGTAACGAAAAAAAAAAAAACGCGATGACTCGTTACATATATATTTACGTAATAAAAATAACCGAAACTATTTCGTCACAATATGTGTTTACAATGTTATGTCAGTTCCTGGTATACTTGTTATAATTATCTCTTCATTTCATTTACCGTAATTAAAGTATCAAATTCGTTTTAAAAATACCAAAACAAATAACAAATCGTTCTCGAACGTCCGTAAACAGCGCCACAATCCTGCGCCCTGACGTCACATAGCTGCAGCCAATGAACCAACGTGTATATATAAAGCCATAGGAACTAGTCCGCGAGATTTAAATTTAGAATAATTTATAACGCTTTTGAAAATCTTATGCACCCGAACTTTCTGAATTCTATACAAAATTCTGATGTACGGTATATCACACGTGTATAAAGTTAGTAAAAAAAAAAATTCATCAAAGATGCACCTTCCTTGCATATAATTAATTTCTCATTCGACAAAATATTCTGAAATCAACCATCGACGTTATAAATATATTATCTAAACGGTGTACATGATATTCGGAGTAATACTTGCTATCATTTTATTATCTCGGGTATTTCCTCGCCCATATTTTCTCAACGATTGAAGATAGAGCTCTTATATATAGATATATGTATACTTAACATAGATAGACCAGTAATCTTTTATACCTATACATATAGCTTTGCTCTAGAACACATAAACGGAGATCAAAAATCAAATCAATTATATACATACATACATACACGTACTCTTTTAAAAGATATAGACTGACTATCTTGTTTAGCTCTTCGCGCTTATTGACTGGAATATATGTATATGTATATGTGTATGCGTGTATATAAATTGTTCCATTTATTAATACTCTTATATACTGCTATATAGGAAGTGTATATGTAGGTATAAGGTATGTATTATTCAAACACGTAGGTAATATACATGTATACAGATTGTTTGATGTTTGTATATGAACTGCATCGTTGATTGTAAAATAAACAAAATGATCAGGTTTATTAAACTATAATATACGCAGTGATTGAGTCTCTTTTATCGTTACAACTTTTTCCTCCGCGTGTGTTCAGCTCAACTTGTAGAATTTGTACCTTATAAATGGCAAATAATTATTTGTCTTCGTTATAATTTATACATGTATAATAGAAATTCACTCGATTCCATAAAACTAAACTACTAGGTACTAGGTATCTTTGAACTCCTTCATTTTTATAAAGAGAAATTGGAATCGCGGGTAGCTTATGCGATATCTACTTTGACTTCTTCCTCATCTTCCTCTTCTTCGTCGTCTTATTCTTCTTTGGTGAGACGCGCGCGTTCGGCACCGCGACGCGACGCGACGCGACGCTATTATACAGGCTTTGTTTTATTTCAGAAAGATTCCTGAACCGACTTCCCATCTCTGACTTACTGACTGTCTAAAAAACGAGAAAAAAATAGACAAAAAAAACGACGAAACCATTCTTTAATAGTCCTTAGAAGGCCCGATTCACCAACCGGTCGTCTATTTTTAACCGGGCCGCGCTACATATCGCTTATTTGTATTTATTCTACATATACATTACTATATAAATATACACGACAATCTCTTACTCCGAAACTATCATTATACATATACTATTTTTATACCGTTTCCGATTTTTGCATAATTTTTATTTATTTTTGTCTCCTTATCTCTAGCGATTGATTTACCGATCTTTCGCAGTTCTAATCGCTAATAATCAAACCAGAATTTCACCCCCTAATTTTCTGATCTTATCTTCTTCGATTTCGGACAATTCTAGGTAAACTTTTATCGCCGATTTATTTGAAGCGATTTTAATTCACGTAACAATCTATAAATCGTTATAATCTCTTCGTATATATGTATACGTATACGTATATGTATATGTATATAATATATATACGTATATGTATACTCCACATCGATATAAGGGGGTGAATACATAATGTTTCGGTGATACTCGTAGACGTTCGGTTATACTCGGTTCTCCGTACAATTCCTCCGCCCCGGTCATACACGATTCGATTCTCTCCTTCTAGTCGGCAATAATTTCAGTCTCGCGCATGACCTCAGACGGTAAAGATGTGGATGTCTCTTCGGCTCCTGTTTCCGCTATTAATTATCATTAATCCGTAAATACCGATCAGAATATAAATAGTGAAAACGAATATACATACTATATATTTATGTATACATAAATCGGTATATATATATAGATATATATATATACATATAATATATATATACACATATAATATACATTACATATATGTATATATTTTAAAGAAAGTTTAATAATTATTTTTGATTTTTGACGTTTTCTTTTATTGGGTTTTAATTATTTTTTCAAGAGGTAATCGATGAAGTTTAATAGTGCAACTGTGTGTGAAATTTAAACAAACAAAAAAATGAAATAATTTACAGTATATATACCTATAACAGTGTGAAGAATAGTTGTTGTAATATTTGGTTTAATTTAAATTAGTGTGAGTTGCAATCGAAGAATAACAAAATTAATTAAACTAACAGTCCGAACACCGATTGTAATATAATAATATACAGTGCTATGAATTTGTGAATTAAATATATGTATATATAATACAATAATTTGCAGCGATCAAGTTTACTAAAGTATATATAAAGAATATTATATATATACATATTTATAATCAAAATCGCATCGCCTATCGGATCCGCTGATGAACGTGAAAATGTTACCGCAGACGACTGACATCATTCCCACGTCATTGAATCAGGTATATACTATATAAATTTAAAAAAAAACTATATATATTATATGTATAATAATAATTATTATATATTACGTATTATTATTGTATATCGGTATATATATGTATATTATAATTTGAATAATTAATTTCTTCGTATAGCAAAAAGAGAAAAGAACTTCGCCACGTATACGTATACCTATATATACGCTGATTCAGATTCACGCTCTCGAAAAAAAATAAAAAACATAACAGAAAGAGAGAGAGAGAGAGAAGAGAAGAAAAAATAAAAATAAAAAAGAAGAAAAATTTGTTAACTGCAGACATTGTTTCTTCGCTATCTTAATCTTATCAGCTTTTAGTATACCTCCGTCCCTCTCTCTCTCTCTCTCTCTATCCATCTATCTATCTCTCCCTCTCTTATATGAGTATAGGTATATCTCTATACGTAGTCGTAGAAGAAAAATTTACCGTGTGTTTTTATAATACTCATTCTTGCCATCATATCTAAAACCTACTCAAGGTGTATGTAGTACATATATACATATTTATACATATATATGTGTCTTATATCTATACGTCTCCACCCCCGCATATGTAGGTGCAAAGGTACACCTGTTGTTATTATTATATCTATACATTCATATAATAGCCTCGTTACGAAGATCTACAATTTTTTATGAAAAAAGATAACGAAATCTATGAAGCGTTGAATTTCCCCTGAGAATTAGCAGAAACGTCCTCCCCGGTTTTTTCGAAACTCTAATTTTTGAATAAAAATTTTTTTTTCATAGACGAGAGGTGTGCCTGCCCCGATTCTATGACCACATATAACCGTATATACCGAGACTAACTGTTATACCTATATGTTGTATATATTTATCTATTACGTAACGACAAATCTCGCCAATTTGCGAATATATTTAATATATTCCTTCAACGTGTCTATCTATGTGTATATGCATGTGTAACAATACGCAACCAACTGGCCCGGCCTGGCCTTCAATCTTCTCTCAGTTCTATGCTTGCATACGCGATGGTACCAGTCAAGGGGAAAGAAAAGGCGTATTAATTGAGATTCAAATTAGGAACGATTTAGCGGTTTTATTTAATCTATACAAGTCATTGCTTGAATTATATACGACTATATAGGTATATATAATATTCGTACTCGCCTATACAGCTCCGATATAACTGCGAAACGTATTATAATCCCTAGCTGTATTCCATATTTCGATGATTTTTTTTTTGGCTCATTTTCGCAAAAAATTGATCACCGGTTCAATATCAAAACACAAAAATTTTGTTTCAACGAAATTGATTATTGAGTTTTTTTTTTGCTTCTTTTTTTCTTATCTATACATTTACTTTCAGGCTGTATATAATATATGCACATGTAGTAAAATTAAACCGTGAGTTTCTATGTTGTATACACGTTAATTAATAATTATCACGTGTGGGGCTGTAGCAGCGGCGGTAACGGCAGAAGATGATTGGCGAAAATTAGCGGGATGATTATAGTTTAATTTAATTGTCTGTGAAATTTTTTTCGAACAACCGTGCTCCGCGTTTTATAAATAGTTTTAAATTACCCAAGGACACGTGTATATGGTACGTATTTATGTACGTACGTACCTACATACGTATAACACAATGGTAACAAGATCATCGACAATATTATGACTCTTCGGTATATAGGCGGTATATAATAGTACCCATACACACCTGTACTTACTTACACGTACTCAGAGAACAAACGCGTGTTTTGCAAATTGCAATTCGAGATATCGTACGCGCGTGTAATACGCGGGAGTGAAAACAAGGTATACATACATAATACCTATACGTATGAATAAATGAAATATTTTCACATACCCGTTATACGGTGTTCTTATTATTTTATTTGCATGAAAAAAAAAGAAATAGGAGAAAAAAATTTCGATACAAGTTCAAAGAAATGAGATAACAGAAATGAAGGAGGCAAAAATCGGAAATCGAACAAAATAAGAAGAAAATTCGAGTCGAATTTTGTTGCTAAAAAATATATATCATTATTATTATTATTATTATTGTTTAATCTCGTCTCGCATATTTCCCCGTATTTGTCGCAAAGGTATATTTGAGGAAGAATGATGAAAAAATAATACATATATGCGTCATTGTCAACCTGAGCGTTAATTATCATTTGGTTTATACAGGTGATTCATGCGACAAAATCGGCTATTACGCAGACTTGTGTATATAAATATATACATGTATATGTGTATCAATCGGAAGAATTTTTTTCTTCTTCAAATAACAAATAATCATCTTCCACCCACACGTATGTGTATATACCTATATAGCTGTGAAAGCTATTGATAGGAAAAATGAATGAACAAATAAATTTTCGAACAGTCATGATTCTTGTATAATTTATTAGCGTCTTTATAACGATGATAAGTGGTATATGAATAGGAATTGTTTCAATACTGCGGTAAGTAGATACGATTTTTGCGAAATGCAAAACCTGGAATCCTGCGATTTACCTCGCAAGTATATATATATATATTTATATGTATATATATTCCTATGTAATATGTATGTACGTCTACATATGAATAAGGATGTCAACAGCTGCCTTTCTAAGGCACCGCTATTGCGTGTTTTCAGTGAGCGATGACGTCAAGTCACGAATCTCGCAAATGATTTTTTAACTTCTCGTTTTTTTTTTTTTTCATTTTCTATAATAGTCGCATCTTCTTTTTTTTTTCTTTTTTGTCTTTTTGAACTAGAAATTTTCGCAAAACTTTATTATAGATACTTTGGGATAGTGTACACGTATACATGTCGTATGTGTAATCGATCGATAGCAGAAAACCACTTGAATAGCAGAATAGATGAAACGGGGTCGATGTTCCAAGTTTCAAAAGTTCCGAACGGTAAAAAATTCCAAATTTGAATATCGCCGATTCGCAGTATTTGGAAAGGGTGTTTTCCCGGAAGCCTACATAGCCGATTCGACAAACTTTCAAACTAAGAACACCGGAAGTTCGAAATTCCGAAAGTTAAATGATCCGAAAGGCCAAAACTCCGAAACTCCGAAATTCGCGCATGTCTTCCTTCGGTGTTTAATAACTCGGGCGGTATCGATCGTATCGAGACCGATAAGGGGTCAAATTAATCGTCTTGAGATCAACTTTTCGGAAAAACAAGTCTCAAAATCCTATCGATTATTTACGACGTCGCAAAGTCGTTGATCGAACTAGATGAAAATGAATTTCCGTGAAGAAGAGGGTGTCGATCAGAATGAACTGTTTTTCGTCTTCGCACCCGAGAAATAGACAGAAATTTTCGGATCTTTTTGATTTCGTAGGTCTGGACTTTCGGAGTTGTAATTTATTGAACTTCAACGTTTCTGAAAATTCTAAATCGACCCCTTTTCCAAAAAAAAAAAAAAAAAAAATTCGTAGAAATTCGTATCCGAGTTCGAAATTTCCAACGGGGTATAACTGTATTTCTATACAATTGACTTTATAAGTTACCTTACCGTTTCATCATTGTATGCCATATGGGTACTATATTCGCTGGCCTGATAGCAGGATCCAATTACAGTCTACGCAGACTGCAGTGGCTCTCAGTTAACATAACAACTATATATATATATATTTAATATACGTATAAAAAAAACGTAAATTTGAATTTTCGATTTCACACTATATAAAAGTATTTTTATCCAATCATCGTCAAATCTTCATTCCGTCATTAATACCATAAAAAAAAAATAGGAGAAATTTCTTCTCGATCCTGAATCCTGGGTTCATTATTCAACAATCATCCCTCTTCACGGTTTATAAATATATACGATGTGTAAATCATCGTAAATTTATCTACGCATAAATTTTAGTATGAGTATATAAATATATATACATATGCGATCGGCAAAAGTATTAGATTGAAGCGCAAGGTTAGGGGTAGAAATGACATTGACCGGGTAGAGAGCAGAGCAGAGCAGAGCAGAGCGGAGCGGAGCTTGAGCCCAAGGGTTTCCCAAGAGGGATGAAACCTGGTCGGTTGATTCGTCGAGAGTAAAGTGGTATAGTATACGTATACTATACTATATATACTATATAGTGAGTATAGTACAGTAGTAGTGACGAACTCGCGCGTAGAATCGATCGCTAGTAGAATGAAGTTGCGAGTCGCGCGAGTCGCGAGTCGCGGGCGTAAATCCGTTCCTCTTATGCTCGGCTGAACTGCTACATACGTACTGCGTAGATTCATAGGTATACCTATAACCATTCCATAGATTTCGTATTCAAACTACGTCCGTGTACCTACTCGTCCTCGAGGAATAAATCTCGCTCCAGGATGGTATCGCACGGTCCGGGAATAAGATTTTCGTTTTTTTTAGGGTTTCTTTTTCTTTTTTTTAAATTATTTTTCATTTCTCAATAATTTCGTCAATTTTGATTCGATTTTCAATGAAGGATTTTGTTTTTTTTTTGTTTCTGGCGGAGGAAACTCGACTATTCTCAATACGGTAATCGATCGCTGTACCTATACGTAATACAAACTGTAATATTTGATCGACAACTCTTCTCTCGGTATTAATTTTCCTTTTTTTTTTTTAACTTTTATTAATCTTCTCTTCCGCGTGGGTGGATAATTCTTCAATTTATTTTTCGGGGAATAATTAAACACCGTTTTTCGATTTAATTGGCATAGGGGTTTGTTATAGGATCCGTTGGAATACTTTTTATTGCACCAAGACTGCAGCATGTATATATGTCATCCCTCTCTCTCCATACACGAAACGCTGCGGGCGCCCCGGTTTTTATTTTCTTTCCCTTTTTCTTTTTTCGTCGTTTCGAAATTGGATTCATTTCTTATACGAGTCACGGCTTAAAATGTGGGAACGTGATTATCACAACCGCGCTATATATGTGGTTATTATATAGATAACACTCGAAACTCGATAAAAGATTGAAAATAAAATTCACAGAAATTTAGTCTACGGTCCCGTGAAAACTTTTATTTTTTTCCTTCTTCTCCCGTCATAAATTTTCGAAGTTTTGAAAACAGAAGAAACAAAAACAAGATTTCGATTTTTTAAAAGATCCCCTGAATCTTTTTTTGTCTTCATTTTTTTTTTCATTTCTTTCGTTGATCTTATTACAAATATCCGAATCGTCGGTTTTCCTTCTTTCTTCATTTTTCTTTCTTCAATTTGGCATTGTCGATAAGATTACCTCGTAGCGAACAAATTGTTACGGTCTGTTGAAAATCGTTGAGTCCACTGCTTTGCCTATACATAGATCTACGTACATAGGTGTATATAATATATATATATACAATCTAAAAACCTGTACGATCATAATACCGGTTTATAATATATGTATGCTGTACATATATATTTATAAATACACGTATATACCTAAGGTTGAATATATAGTCTAGCAGTAAAAGATATGTGAGTTATTTTTTTGTTCTCTGACTCGAAAAAAAAAAAATCCAAGGAAAAGAAAAGAGAAATAGGAGACGTGAATTTGAATAGAGAAAATCGAGTCTCGTCGTTTCATCCCCTATATACAGATACCTATATCTACACCTATCTGATATAATACTTATATCACTGACAGACGTGTATCCTTTAGAAAAATTCCTATAACGTCTCAGTTCGAACGACACAAATGTCAGAAAGATTATAATCTATATACACCCTTACATATATGAATATATATAGTTATAGCTCTGGGAAATATATGAGAAAAAAATCAGAAGGTGTGTATTATGTATTCGAGAATAGAGGGGCGTAAGAAAAAAAATAGAAATAAAGAAAATAAAAAAGGAGGAGAAGAGAATAAAGGACTAAGAATGGAGAGAGAACTTCTTATATTCTTGACTGAAAACGATGTTATAAATATTTAAAGATATACGCACAAAGAGAGAAAGAGAGAAGGAGAGAAAGAGGGTGAGGAGAAGAGAAAAGAAATTTTATCTCATTTTATTTCCCTCCTGTAATCAAAATGAGAAATACATAACATCGGACCTGGGATGCTGTATTGCCGCAGCTGCAGGACGTTGTTATACTTAATTGCTCCCAGTGCACTCGTCGTTTCGTATCTTCGGTCATATATATACTACATATACATATAGAAGGATCAGTTTCGGTACAGAGAAGTAAATTTAATCCTGTGGGAAGAGATAAGAAAGGAAGAGATTGAGAAGCGAGAGAGAGACATTCTTTTTTTATTCTCTTTTCTCGTCTTATTCTTCTTCTTCTTCACGTCTCAACTTTTAGCTCCTATAACGGTATATATGTATGTATATGTGTATATATATATATATATATATATATATATATATATATATATATATATATATATATATTCACATCTACGTACCAAGAGTTGACAATGCCATACAACTTTCACTTTCAACTTTACACGCTATATATATTTATATATTTATGTATTATAAATTCATAGTACCGGTAATACTTGGCACTTTGAATCTCCTGCGTCTGTGATAGAACTTTTGCTGTATGCAATGATATTAGGGTTATACATAATATATAGTATAAAGAACGATTTTCAAAGATCGAGTTAAAAGTTAAGAAACTCATGAATTATTGATCCAATGAAGAGAGAAGTAAGAAAGGAAACAAAAAATAAAAAATAAACCCAGAGAATAATTTATCGAGATTCGTTAATAACGAAATTGAGTTTTGGGATTTTTTTCTTTTTGCTCTTTTACGTCTTTTCTATTCTCGACAGCAAATCTCTGTACGCCTGATTGTTCGCGGTGGTCTGAAAATTGTTTGTATAGCGAAAAATATGAAAATAATCCACGCAGGTACATCGCAGCTCTCGTTTCGAAATCTACGAAAAAAATTAGCTGAAAAACGATACGGGGGGTAGGGTAGAAATTCTCGAAATATTTGCGGAACTAAAAAGAATCCCAAAAAAAAGGAAAAATAAAAAACCAGAAAGGAAGCGAAAATAAATCGCGAATTCGTCGCGTCTTCTTCTCCGTCAATTCGGCCGAATAACTAAATTCTTATATACGTATGTATATATATGTATATATATATATATATATATATATATATATATATATACACACGCATATATATATATATATATATATATATATCGTTCGGGTGTCTCAAGGTCGTGTAAAGAGCAGGTGTATAAGATTCTACCTGTAGCCCGAAGGTACGGGCTACTTCTTAAAGAGCAGGAAAGGTACGGACGAACTCACAGCTTCAGCTTCATCTCGAGCTCGCGAGCTCCCAGCATATACCTATACACGAGTAACGTATCTCTCGAGTCCGTGGGGAGATCCCCGTTCTAACGCCGTACAGCACGTATCTCTATGCACATATATACACCTACCTTCGATACAGATACAGATACAGATATAGGATATAGGGTATAGGATATATATGGTAGATGAGAGAAGCGCGTTGCATTACTCGCCGGTATACCTACGAATACTTGCGTATATAGTATATAATAATATAAGTTCGGGGCTGAGGCGTTTCCTCCTCTCACCTCTTTATCTCTTATCTCATATTACTCTTCTCTTCTATGGCTGTGCGATGGAACTCGATCGCTGATCAGAGATCTGCGTGATTTATATAGCGACGAAGCAACGAGTTGAATGAATTTTTTCTTCCTTTTTTTTTTTTTCTTTTTGCTTTACGATATTTTATACAGTAGCCGGAATTTCGGTTTTCTAAATACCTGCCTATACGACGTATAGCGAGGGACTGAGAACCGTGTGTAATATACATACGTGGTTCGAAATTTGACACTGAAGACGCTTCGTTTCACGAAATTTCCCACGCCAATATACGCACGTCTCTCGATCCATCTTACGGTGGTTTTCGCCTTACAGAAAATTTTGTCTAGCGGTATATTTACGAAAAAAAAACCAAATTTTCGTCAACTCTTCGAGATTCTTTGGTATCCGACGAAACGTCTTATGTTACAGGGTCTATAAATTATTTCTCGGCAAGTTCGGGTTATCATCCGGATCGATTTTATATCTCCCTTCGTACCGCGGTACACACTATCGATTTCTCTGTCACGGTCAGTAAACGTGGTACATTTTATACGTGTATCTATATATAATATATATAAGTATGTATGTATATAGATATCGAAAGGAAGTAGAATGTAATGACCAATGGTGCGGAATAATGACCTGAGAATTTCAATGGATCGTGAGTTATTTCTGTTAAATATAGTATATACCCACATACATACATATATACGTACGTATATACGAGTACGCGTATAAATTTGCAATGTAAAAATGAAAAGAAAGAGAATTAATGATCGTCTTCCTTTCGGTGCGTTCTTGAAGTCTTCGTTGTTTATTTTCTCTCATTTTCCTTCGTTTTTTCACCGTTTAGTAACCGAACCTTTTATTTTTTTTTTAGTTTCATTTCATTTATTTTTACCTCGTTTTAATTTATTTCTGTAAAACAACCCGACGGCTATATGCTATTCCTGTCCCATCCGCTGCTCCACCTCTCGCTGCACTCGTATTCAAGCGCAACACCTGATTACAGTCTGAACCAGTTGTCTCGGTCACAGTATTACCCATTTATATACATATGAATCCACACACACGCGCACGTTCGCGTACACACGCGTGTATACGTAAAGTCCGATAAATTCCGCCATCTTGAATAACCACCCCGTCATTAAATCCGAAGATAATCCACTAAGGACTCGCGTTCAGCACGTATACATACATACACATCTATCGCGTACTCGTAAACCACGGTACACACATATATTTGTATATATACACACGCGTCACGCGGACGAGAATTTATTCAAAAAAAAGAAAAAAAAAGGAAAGAAAGAAGGAAAGAAAAGACAGAATTTCATTCGAACCGCGACCACTTTACTCCTTCCTAATTATTACGGTATTTATTCCCTGCCTCTTTGGCTCTTTGCCTCTCCTCGTACCGTTTATCATCCCTCTTATATTCTAGCCCCTCGATCACTCTCGCTATCTTCGATATACAGATACGGGGCTATTTTTATCCAATCCGTTATTCTTTCCTTTTTTATCTTCTTTTTTTTTTTTTACACATTTATCCGTGATATGGCCTACGGTTTATCGGCTATCGCTGTACAGAGAAGTGTACAGAGTGTATATATGTATACATATATGGTATAGCCGCAACGTGTACTAAAACGTGGCGCTAATCTTTAGCGCGATAATGCGAATAAAAACAAAAAATAACTAGTCCGGTTTATTTATGGCCGACGGCTTTTGCGGAATTCTGTTAAAAATAATTTATTTTCAGGAATTTCAGAAAATTTTATACACGCGTGTATTACCTGACGAATGGTCTTTTTCTTCCGTTTTTCCTTCTTTTGTCGAAAAATCAAGGAATGTATATTTTCGTGGGATTTCTCCCCGAAAGCTTGGAGATATATATGATGTGTATATGCACGCGATACGTGGGAACGCGGTTAAATCTTCTCGGGGTACGTCATATCCATACTGTAAATGAGAAAAGAGGTATTTTGAAACGGTTTTTTATAACTGTAAACGACCCCGATCTTCGGGGCTGTAGTAAGCAGTGGGGTCGGTACGAACCAGACCAATTCTTCGATCCTAAGCAAACAAGAAATGATAGCCGGTAGACGTCACGATCTTTCTCCACCCTTCGAGTAGAAACCAGACGATTCCTGTTTTTTTTTTTCTACATTTTTTACTAGACTTCTCTCGACGTACGACTTTCTGTAACGATTTTTAAATACGCTTTTCTCTCCGTCTAACCGAGTGAAGTGAAAATAATTAATTCTGACGAGAGAAAACGGCGGAAAAGTAAGACGAGGAAAAAAATTTATGGAAGGAATTATGTAACGTTTCGAGAAAACTTGCACACGTAACTAACTTGTTCGAGAAATACAACCCTCGACCCTTCTTTCATAGCCATTCCTAACGCCGAAAACCCCCTGTCCCCTACGGAGCCGGTAGGTAGGCAATGCAACCCCTAGGAACTTTAATCCCTCTCCGTCATGAGGGTGTCACGTGCAGACGGGGTCGATTTTCGTAAATACTTAACGTTGATTTTACTTCACGTATCACGCGTGAAGGGATTCCGTTGTGTTAGGTGGAGATGTACGTGTCTCAAATCTCGTTTCGGTGTTTCGGTTCTAAAAACAGCAACAGTTCAAAGACCGAGACCAAATTTTGTCGAAAAATTTCAAAACCGGAGAAAAACGGTCTTAAAATTCTGGGGAAATTTTTCTCCAGCCTAAGTCAGGCCGTCGAAAGAATGTTACTCTTTGACAGGAGCCAAAGCCTCTCCGTGGTTTTCTTTGAACAAGAATTTGTCAGACTCGATGTAACCCTTTGGTGATAAAGAATGGGCTCGTCAGACGCGGGTGAAACTGATTTAACATTGAGTTTGTTTACTCACGGTACTTTAGTGCGCCGTTTAAACTCCCCGAGAGCTTTTGAACCGCGACTGCACCCTGCACCAAGTACCAAGTACCAGGGCTTTAACACCGTTCAAAGTAGTCTGGTGACTGGTTACACCAGTGTTATAGTGTAACTTAAAACTGAGATTACTAGAACCCGTAGACCGCCTGGGTATAACTGTAACTGTAACACTTGGCCGCTCGTTCACACTTCCCTCGAGCTTTTCACCTCCACATTACACACTCGACATTACGCGATTGTCGGGGATACATGAATGAATGAATAAACGAATGCGGATCAATTTACACTCGGGAATCACACGTGAGGGGCTCTCCTCGACTTCACCTGTAGGGCTGAGCTCAGTTTACATTATTCAACGCTCATACCTGACGTATGGGAAATACCTCGAACTCAAGCCACTGTGCTGTACTTTACTTTACTTCACTTTACTTTACTCTGCTTTGCTTTACTGTAGGGAAAGGTACGACCGAAGTATGACCACTTGACTAGAGAGGCACTTGCCTCGACCCCGATACTTTCTTTCTTCGACAATGCTACTTCTCAGATTCTCAGACCATCCTAGCCGCTGCAGCTCAGAAGTGGATCAGAAATAGAGTCAGACGTAGACGTGTGACCCGGGCCTTCTTTCATTCATCAGTTTATTCATTAGCCGATGAAGAATCGACGTCTATAGGGTATGATGGGAAATTCAGGAAGCTGGATTCTGTGATGAGACAGTGAACAGGTTGCCGAGGCCACTTGGTTTTTTTGGAGTACCGGGGAAAAGAGTGGAGGAGATACGTAGACAGCTAAAGAACCCCTAAAGTTTTCTCATGTTCGTAAAAATCTGGTGGCGGTATCGTGCTTTGAAACCGGAGACTACTGGGTCTAGACCCGCAGAGTACGGTTTCTAGTCGTTACGGTTTGTCCGGAGTTTACCTCCGTCACTTCTCACGTTAATCACCACTGCAGTTTTCTTCAGAGTTACATAAGTACATAACTCGTACACATAGACAAGTACCAGAGAGCAGACACGGCTGTAGCTTGCGGCAAGATGAAGATGAAGATGAAGAGGCTGAGCCGGAGGAAGAGGAGGAAAAAGAGAGATAGACAGAGATGACAGCGACTTGACTTCGCGAGTACTCACGCGTCTGTTAAAGATGAAGAAGAAAAAAAATAAGAAGTACAAGAAGACGAAGAAGAAGAAGCAGAAGATGGATACTAAAAACTTCGCTCTTTTTCCTCGAACCTTTTATTTCAATCTCAAACTTTTATTCTCCTTTTTCAATCAATTCCTTCAGGGCTGGTTACACTGGACATAATAAGAGTATAGACCATAACCAGTCGCGTCTGAACTCTTAACACGTACCACACGTACTTGTACTGTTATACATACACGTGTACAGTGTATCTTTTAAATCTTCTTATGAATGCGTCCGTTATCCTCATCTCAGTGACAGCTAACAGACCAGTTTTTGCCACTCAAACTCAGGATATGTAACGTAATTCTCTTCGATACATGCACCAAAGCCCAAAGGGTCTGGTACACGTGATAAAAATTGCGAAAATCACGAGCGGATCTTCTTTCCTCATTCCTTGCGAAAAAACCGAGAAAAAGGGACTCGGAAGGATGGGCAATGCCCACTGCGAAATCCCGCAGCTAGTTTTGCTACCTGAGGAGAAATGTGTCGGGTTCGTTTGCTGGTGGCATCCTTTGTTCGCTCGGTCCTCGCACCATACCAGCTCTGGTCAAAAGGATGCCGTAAATATCCGAAATACATGGGCAAACAGATTTGCACATAGTTATGCCATGGGATGTGCCCATAAGGGATAGACAGACATATAGAAAAATCGAAGGCTGGCTTTTCGGAGTTCTGGGCACCGGAAAAACGGTGTGATGCGGCTTCAAGGTTTCTGGGAAATCTTGACGCTGCTTGGAATGTTGTCTAGGCCAGGTCGTACCCTGGAATATAGCAGTAGTCGAGGATCACTGAGCCAGTCACTGACTCATCGTCGTCTTGTCATTCAAGTATCTGTCACACGTATTACGTAGAGTTTTCTTCATCGTCAGCGCGAGCCATAACGCAACTAGAATTCCATGTATCAGATTAGGAATACGATTACTAACACCGGGATGAATCGACGCTTGTGACACACGGATTTTATCACACTTGCACACGGATTTCCCGCGCACCATGTACGTACCTTGGGCTAATCAATTCCCATTGTGATTTTTTAACTCCGAGAAGATACGAGGTCCGAGTTTAATTGCACACGTCATCGACCAACGATACTTCCGGCTTTTATCTACGGATATAACCGTGGCTATTAGGAAGTCAGAAATGGTCATAATTGAAGCTCCGAGTTCGTTTCAGGCGATATAGAATTTTCAAAGACCCCCGGTGTTCTTCTTTTTGAAGTTTTTTTTGAATCTGCAAAACTGTGAATCGGTGATGTATCAAAATTCCGAACTTCATCCCTCCGATTCTGATTCAGACCAATGAACCGTCGTTTTCTGTATGCTTCACACACCGTGGAAATTTTTTCGTCACGACTAATGAACGCGTAATTAAGCCAATTAGTTTCAATCAAATGACCTTTTGCCATCGTATGGTCGATCGATTCGACACGGTTTTTAGATTTCTCTGTTCCTCTTCTTTCTCGATCTTCACACCGATTTTTTCCCCAGTGACTTCTCGATACTTTTTCATTTTTCTTCCCAAACTATATCGTTTCGTAATTAGGACTTTTCGCTCTTCCCTCTATCCAACGACAGCTGCTATATACGCTCTACACCCACGTAAATATATTCAAACTTGATAAAAAAAGAGAGAGAGAAAAAAAACAGAGTTTAGTATCGCTTAGGTAAATTTACCTATCCTCTATGTAATAGAATCATTCAGCTGGCAGGAAGTAACCCAAGTTTCTACGTACCCAACTACAGCGTATGTACATACATACCTACCTTCGTACACACATGCAATGCATACTTCGTTTCCTTCATATACGTATATGCAAGCTACTATCGCGTTTATGTTACACATACGTACGTATCTGTCCACATATCGAGCGATTAGACATACATGTATGCATGGGTCTGTCCATGTGTGACGTATTTATACTATATATTAAAACTTGACACTTTTACATATTCAAGTAGATAAGTCTCTGTGCCACACACAACATTGCTGACCAAGTTACACTCATATGTGTATATATATATACCAAGAATCTAATGTAATCAAAACTCACCCGGAGAACAGCGAGATATCAGGGTGTCTAGTTCAGTCGGTGATTGTATGGGACGAAGATTGAATGCAGAGCATTCACGATTAGAACAGTAACTGCGGCAGCAGCGAAAGTAAAATACAATTTTTCTGCTCTATAATTTTTTTTTCCAAATTGAGGAAATTCGCGAAGGAGAGAATAGCAACGTCTGAACGAATCAAGGGGAGGGAAAAATTCTGCGAGAGTTTTACAGAGTTCAAATATTTTCTAAGGGGGTTTGAAAATTTTTCGGAGAACAGGGGTGGAGAGTAATTACGGGTTTAATTGACGATTTCGGAGCTGGGGGCTGGGGGATAAAGCTTCTTACGACTTTTCGGACTCGGGGGGGTTACCGGCGCTAGTTCACTCGTTCTGAATGGAACAAGAAAGGAAAAAAGAAAGAAAACAATTAAAAAAAAAAAAGAAAAGAAAGAAAGAAACACACAAGGGTCTAAATTCTGAGTACTTTACGGTACTCCGGGTGCTTTTTTTCAACCCCCTTCTCTCTGCCTACTCCACTCTCCAGGACACGTGGCCGCAAGTACAAAGCTCCCTCGAAACCCTCGACGATATATTTTCTCGCTCTGTGATCCGAAAGGATGCTGTTAGGGGCATGATACGTGTGTAGACGTATATTATACGTGTACAGCAAACCCACACCCTTCTACCCTGACTAGAAAGTATAAACAGACGTGTATGTCTCTGGGTATAAATAAAAATATGTGTACATACTCTGATCCCCGCTGCACAATTTTCTTTCATACATACTTTACGCCACTCAAACCAACCCCCAGCGTTGTACAGATCTTTAAACTCTTTGACACGTGCTTCGCGAAAATCGGTGAGATTTTTGACGGTAATTTTTTTTGGAAAATTAACACTTTTTATACGTATAGATCAGAAAATCGTGAAACTAAGTCTCGAGAGAAACGGAGAAGAAATTCAGCGGAAACTGTTTACTTTTTTGAGAGAGAGAGAGATTACTGTTCAAAAATGAAAAAAAAATGAAAAAAAATGTTTAAACGAGGGAATGAAACGAAATTTTATTTGATAAGTCAGTCATCGCGTTCTCTCTTCTTACGCACTGTAATCATGAATGAACCCACGCGCCTCGCGGGTTCGTTGGTTGCTTATATATATACCGTACAGCTATTTTAATCTTTGGTACATACATCGGCGTACGTATACATGCGTGTAAAATACTACATACGCTGTAGTTTCCGCGGCTGGTTAGGCCGGCTACCGCCTTCATTGAACCGTTTCGTTCGGTTTCCTCCGTTTCACGTATCGGTTATTTTTATCACTTCACACCACTCAGGTTAAAGGGTGAGAAGTTCGAAATTCGACCATCGCCGACTCACAGTTTTCCCCGGAAGTCTAAAAGCAGCCGATTTGAAAAACTCTGAAACGAGGAACACCGGGGGTTCAAAATTCCGAAAGGCCGAAACCTCCGAACCTCGAAATTCGCGCATGTGTTCGTTCATTGTTCGATAACTCGGGCTGTATCGATCCTATCGAGACCGATAAGGGGTCAAATTAATCGTCTTTAAATCTACTTTTCGGAAAAAAAATACGACGTCGCGAAGTCATCGATCGAAGCAGATGAAGATGGATTTTCGTAGAGAAGGTCTCGATCAGAATGAACTATTCTTTGTCTTCGCATCTCGAGCAATGGACCGAAATTTTTGGATCCTTGGGCTTCCGGGGGTTCTGGGTTTTCAGAATTTTGAAATTCCGAACTGGAAAGTTTTCTGAAATTTTTAAATCGTCCGAAAACGACGAGTCCGGAATTTCGACTCTTCGGAACTTTTCAAATTCGGAACCTTATTACCCGGCTCTTACTATTTATAGACTCTGCCCGAAGTCGTCATCAGATACTAGTATAGGAAACCGTAACGGGTCAGTAAACATCGACGTACACAGACGGGGGAGTGACGTTTAATGATAGATGCGGCGCCACGGGGTTGTTTTCTTTTTTCTTTCTTTTTCATCTCCTATTTCTCTCTTTCTCTTTATCTTCTCTACACATCCTATATATGTACATAGGGACGTTTCATACTCTCACGATTTTACTCCGTACGTCAGAGAGAAGAAAAACGAAAAAAAAAACGAAAAAAAAAAATAGAACAAGTTCGCACATGACTCGCTGTAAACTTTGTCGAATGAAAATCGCAGAGAACTATCGACAAGATCGAAAAAACGAATAAAAAAACAAAAAAACTAATACAGAAAACAAATCTGTGTACACATATCCATATACAGATATATATATTCAAGCTCGTATGTGTTGGAATCTCTTATAAGATATACCGAAGAGATTGGTCACTACGATATCACACTAGACTACACGTACTACACTATAATACCACTAGGTATATTCCTTTTACGGAATTCACAATAAGAAGATACCAAACGCAGAAAGCCGGAATGTACCTGGCGAACCGGAGTCTGCACCATGATTTACCGTTGCTTCATTTCGCCTCGAGAATCATCGGCGTTACTTTTATTTATACATACATACTTATACTTATACTTGCCTTACCTACTTCGAGTACACGTATATATATAATCCGTATTAGGTACGGAGTATTTTAGGAAAAAGTTAGAAACAGAATTAGGTACTGATTTCCATCATGACGTTCTCGTTTCTTGTTTAATTTTTGATAGTTTGCGAAAATTAGTCGATTTTCAGAGGGGAAATCGGAAGACAAAGGTCTTCGAAAGACACAGAGATGAGCTCGAGCTTTTACCGTAAACGGAAAATGGAAACTGGCTCACTCGATCAAATTAGAAATTTTTTTCCTCTTCTTTATTCTTCTTCGAGAATAAAAGAAGCCGCGAATCTCTATATTCGCGTTCCAGCATCGAAAGAGGAAAGAAACGAAAAAAAAAGACACCTTCGAATACAAATTCTAGTATTTTACAAAAAAGAAAAGAATTAGAAACGCGATTCGTGGTCCTGATCGAATTTTGGTTCAGCTTTCTCGCTCATTTTTCAAATCCTGGTATATTGCGTGATATGCGATGGTATATGTTGTACATTGCAGATATCTCCTAGAGCACATATCGCTTCGTATATACCTATAAACTCTGTTTGACTATCCCTTTTCCGCATATCAAACCGCAATCAATCACTGAAGTACGGGTTCCGCGGTGCAGCCGTGTTGAACAGACGTGTATTACAGACCGCACCCTGTGCCTGTGCCCACCTATATAACAATAAAAATCGGTTACATCGTTCAGAGAATTGAATGAAAGGAGATCGAAGAATAGTCTTTTTTTTTTTTATATAAAATTTGAAAGAAAATTTTAAAAAATGATGAAATTTCTTGTCTCTCTCTTTTTTTTTCTATTTTATTCGATCCTTCTCGATCATATTGGGGCATATTTCTATCGATATTGGCGATAGCCATACTCTGGAGAGAAATAACGAAATCCACTTAAGTAGGTAATCCATAAATAGACCGCAGCTTGGAAAGGTCGCGTTTTACTACTACAATTATATAGAAATTACGAGGTCGCGGTAAGTAGGTATATACGTACCCACTACGTACGTGGAAAGAAGGTTACTCCGCCACTCGTTAGACTGGAGGGTATAGAGATACCTGTGTCACGATGGGACGGGGTCGAAGTTCCGATTCTGAAAAATTGCGAACCATAAGAATTTCGAATTTGTTCAAGACGTTGAAGATGAAAATAAGTTTATCCCTGAAATTGTTCTAATCAGATTAAACTAACAAGCAATTTTTATAGGATAATCAACGAGATGGTCAATCATCGACTGATGACGTTCGATCGATTTTCTCATCCCAATTTCTTTCCCAAATATTTTCTTTGAATATCTTTCATTTTTTACCCCCGTCGTTTATATAATTTCAGCAGAAATGTGTCAAGGCCCGAGCCCTTTACGATAACATCGCTGAGGCACCTGACGAATTAGCTTTCCGAAAAGGAGACGTACTCACAGTTCTCGAACAGAATACGTCTGGATTGGAAGGCTGGTGGCTATGCGCACTCAGAGGAAGACAGGTAGAAATAATTAAAAACCCATATTCGTTCATCCATCCGTTAAAAGTCCATTCTGTCATATATATACCTACGTATATACATACGTACAGATTCTTCACCCCCTTATACATATATGCCCGTGTAAATTATTATCAGATCAATGATTCCAAAAGAAGAGAAAAAAAAATCCGATCTTTCGATCGAATTAATCACTCTACGTTCTTCTTCAATCTTACGTTAATTTATTCACTTTTCCATCATCAATTTTATACAAGTTAATATTTATACAATATACGAAAAATTGAATTCAAATAGATTATTGAATACGACTTTGTGTACTTCTGTAAATTCATTTTTTATCTGTAAATATAATAACCAATAGGCTGTTATATTATTTCATACGAATCACCCATACGTACATACATGCATACGTGATAGGTGTATAACACAACGGCGCATGATGCTTTCATGTAGGAGGCAAGCAGCCGTTGTTCCCATTCTTCGTGGTAATAATTCGCCTACGAGGATTTTCAATGCGTAGGTTATACATACGTATGTGTGTATGTGTGTATTTTATACAATACATAAGAAGTTGTTTGTATATCGGGTATCGATGGGGTTTGCGGGGGGTTAGACGGGACTCCCTTCCCCCTTCACATCTGTCACGTGCATACGATGCTTTGTGTTTTATAACATGCTGTAAAACCGCCACGTGGCGATGTGGTGGGTAAAGAATGAAAACGGAATACCCCCCAAAAAAAAACAAAAAAAAAAAATTAGAAAAAAGTACAAAAATTTGCTAGACTATAAATCGTCGCGTAAATTTCTCTTCTCAATTTTCAAAACTGATCGGTGAGTTCTTTAGTCTTTTCTTTCCCCTAATTTCGGTATTTCCAGAAAGGAAAAAGGGGGAAGAAAAAAAGACCGAGTGTCCAGTTTCAAAGAAAACGCCCCTGTTCTCTGGATCCCCGGATATCTTCGTATAGCACAGTCGATGACTAGAAGGCGAAAAGAGGGACGACCCCGAAGGCCGTTCATCCCTCTTTTCCTTTCTTTCTTCTTCTTTCTTTTTTCCCCGTTTATTTCCGAGGCATAAAAGGTCCGAATAATGTAAAACCCTTTCTCATTTGTCAGGGTATTTGTCCCGGTAATAGACTGCGCCTTCTGGTAGGACAGTACGAAACCGGTGGTGGTTGTCTAGCCGGGAGCAGGGGCGACCTAAACATCCAAGAAGATGGAATTCAGAGGCACGGAAAACGGCGGAGTTGGCACGTGCAGCCGAACAGGGTGAGTTCACCCTACCCCTATACTTTTGTACTTTTAATTTACATGATTTAACTGTTTCTATCTTTTACCACCCTATCTCTCGTATCTATAGTCGTTCGAAAAAGTTCTCTTTACTCGAAATCGACGCCTTATTAGTCGAAACCGGGAGATAGGTACCCGTACCTCGAAAGAAAGCGGGATACCAGCTTCTTTCTAGGGGCGGTTTTACTCGAGCATCAATTATTCCAACTCCAACCCCTGTTACTCTAGGCTAGTCGTTGCCACGTGTTACTCGAGGAGCTTAAATTTAGTCACGTTTCGGTTAGTCACGTTTTCACACAACGGTTTAGGCATATACATACGTGTATATACATATACGTATACATGTGTGTACATATAAACACGTTTCTAACAATTCCACTCCGTTCAATTATTCATCGTACTCGTACGCCGGAAGAAATCAGTAATTGAAAAAGAACGAAGATAGGGGTTGAAAATACGAATCTTCGACTTTTCGACCGCACGAAAAAATTCCAAAGAAACACACTGGCGATTAATGAAGTTTCTGATCTTCTCTCCATCATCTTCGAAAATCATCCCTTAGATTGATCGGGAAAAAATATAATAAATAAATAAGAAACCAAAACTAAGAAACTAAATGGAAAAAATCTAACTAATTGGTATATGACGATGTAGGTACAGTTTCGTGGATATATAAATAGAATTTCATACACTCTGAGTTGTATACAAGACGGATAATTACGAGGGATTAGAGAGGGCGGAAGTGAGGCTTGCGTAGGACGGCAAAGAGCATGTAGGTATAGGGGAGCGATTGGAAACGCTGCCGGAAGCTGGGAACTATTTCAGATCCCGTATCCATGCGAAAGTTCTGATTTTCTTATGATATATAAATTTATCGAAATGTGAGATTATTCTATCGTTTGAGAAAAAACGAAAACCAAAATAAAGAAAAATAGAAACATCTCGTTTTTGAGACATCGTTCGTACCGGCGATGCAACGAGGACTGAAATATACGAGAAAGGTCAACGAATCTTTGCCTCGCGGTTTGTCTCGAGCTGTCGTATACCTTTTTCTCCTTTTCCCATTTTCCTCGAATTCTGTTCCTCGGCCTCTTCTCTTAAACAAATTTAGCTGTATTTCTGCGACTCGCTAATTCCGTCCTCTGCAATGGACTCGAAATTTTCCGGTTCAAAACCGCAAGAATTATTCACCGATCTCACGGAAAGATCGATGAAAGATCTCGAAGAAAAATCCAAAAAATAAAAATTCTATGAGTTTTTACAAAATCCGATCGATTGTCAAAAATATTCTGTAAAGAGAGGAATAAGAGTAAGTTCGGTTTTGACTCTTTCTGGTTTTTTCTTTAATTCGTTCTTTCGTTTCGAGGTGAGGGAAAATTTCTTTGACGGTTTGAAAATGTGGGGTCTTTCGATTTTTCGACAATTTTTTACATTCTTCTTTTTATTCTTCTTTTCATTCTTCTTGGTCGAGCAGCGGTGCACAAGGTATTTGCTCTGACCATAAACGGTCAGTTTCTACATTGTTTTCTTGTCGCCTCTAAAGAACTTTCGTATGTATGTACATACGTACATACACACGCGTATATATAGTCTCTTCGCCTTGCCGCAATACCAATATACACACATATGGTCTATACCTACACGATGTACAAACTTAGACCTCACCAACTCTCGTATATACTCTTTGAGACAGTACCGCGCCGGGTTGACATTCCTTTCGAATGACTCTTGAGTCTTGCTTCCATATAAACTCATACATATATATATATATAATATATACATAAGATAGACGAACAGATGTACAGAAATTCTTGAAAAATTAAAGAAAATTCTGACCGATAGATTTCAGAAAAAAGAAAAATTCAAAAAACCGTATTTTTAGTTTCTTCTTTCTTCCTTTACAAAATTACAGCAGTTTTCTGTACATAATTACCGTGAATTATTTTAATTTAACTATATATATCGCTCGCAGGATCAGCGGCAGCTGTTTGGTTCAAAAAACTGAGAAAGTAAACCTTTTTGTATCCCTCTGCGCGGCGTACTTGATCTACGGGGGTTTTTAACTGATAATTGTCAGCCTGAGGCTAAATTTATAAAATAACATTGCGAATATATAGGTGTATATATATACGTATATATACGAAATACTTCTTTTTGCTTATCCTCGACCATCGGGCAGTGTCTTACGTTGGACATTGTCTCGACAGAAGAGGGACATATAAGGACCGTTCGGCGAGGCTGCAGGGTCGAGGGCAAAGACTCCGCACTTCTCAGGATCTCATACGTTTCTCTGTATGCAGGTTTGGCATTGACCGTTATCGCAGCTTAACCATCGGTCAAAAATCATTCGCGATGATTATTAAACAGCTAGACTATATAATTTATCGAATTGCAAATATATTTCTCAAATTTATTCATCATATACGCGAAATATCAATCTGTGGAACGGATATACGGGAGAAAGCTTCTCCGCGATACAGTTTAATGCAGTTTTTAGCGTGGGTGAGAGATTGAGCTGGTATATATGCACATATATCTATCCATGTGTGAAAATGTATACATGCATAAGTAGATATTCGTATATATGTATATATATCAAATGAAAACTACATACATGTATGTATATGTAACGTGGGCAGTGGCGAGAGAACTCGCGATGCAGTTCAGTTTACCAGCGCGTAGGTATATGGTATATAGTACATAGTGTATATTATATACATATATTATATATCCGAGAACTGAGCTACGAGCAAAACTCGCTTCCACTCGCGTGGGATAAACGCTGATTGCAACTCTGCAGCCAAGCACTGCAGTATTGAAATTAGAGAGATATAGAATCCGCAGGTCTTATTCGGGAGATTTATGTCTTAACAATTTTATTAGCCGCGCGTAGAGGAAAGGAGATAAAGAAAGCAGAAGAAGAACCTCCGATTAACAGTTTTTTACTCAAAATTACACGAATTTGAATTCTTCGGCACTCAATTCTTTGCTCTATTCTCACAGCTTGATATTTCCACCAGAAAAAATTGAATTTTGATTCAGATCGATTTAATTGAGAATCAATTTCACCGATTATCTGGCTTTCGTTGTCAATTTTGGAAACCTTTGGTCTGAAACGGATCAGTCAAAATGTGAAAAATAAAAAGCTATCAAAAAATGAGAAAGACAAAGTGCAGCGAGGTATATCAAGCTTTATGGAACAAATTGCAACGTTGCAGCATACATCGCCTATATACCGCATCACCAGGTATGGTCAGCTGCAGGTATGGGGCGAATCGGCGTGGGCAAACTGCATACATGTGCGGTTAAGTTAAAGTCAAGTCAAGTCGAGTTAAGTTGAGTTAGGCCAGTCCAGCGAAAGCTGTAAAGGTTCGCGTGGGCAGGTCACGACTCGGAACCTATGCTAGGTATAGGTGCACAAGATACCCACGATACATGGGCTCCTTTTTATTACCCCTTTTTCGAAAATCGGTCGAACAGAATCTCACGGTTTCAAAATTCTATACACAAATTTAAAAAAATAAAAAACGGGTCCGAACTCGAGGTCAACTCTTTTTATCCGGTATAAAAATTTGTCTACCCGAAGAAAAATTAGTTCAAACGATCGTAGAAATTCGATTTTCAAAATTGAACGGGTATATCCTCTTCTTTTTTGAATTCTATGGACTCGTACACGGGAGGGTTGAAGACGGCAGGGTGTGGTCTGAGCATAGCTAGGAAAGGGTTTATAGCTGTGATCATTTTCATGCCGTTTATATACTTATGGCACATATGTATGTACATGTATAAATATGCGTATACCTGGTATATACGTTCCATATTATAGCTACGCTGAAGTTTTTCCACGGTAGAGTGTATTTGTCCAGGTATATGCTATCGTGGTTATATACTTACCTCGGGGTACATACCCACTTTTACCAGCCAGCTGACCCATATTAACCTTCGCAGGATATCGCGGGCCGAGCCCATCCTCGGGGTGAGGCACGCCTTTCTTATCGCATGTATATACAGAGGAGAATAAGAACGCGAAAATAGACGCCTCGATATTTATGGTCATTAAGTAAAGCCGCTTTGCACGAAACCACTTTACCAAATTACTACCTCTATATATACCTATACGTATGAAAACTCTTTCTGTTCAAATGTCTCTGTGAATCAGAGCCAGGATAGCAAGAGCCTCCTGGACTGTCTCGAACCATGGAATTATCATAAAATCGTTTATCGAAACTGTAAATTTTTTTTCAAACTACAAAATATGTTAAAAAAAAGGTTTGTCCTCTCTTCCTCGCCTAGGATCACTGCGGAATCAAAATTCGAATAGTTCTTTTCGTTATTCCGAAATCTATAGGGACGACGTTAATTAGTCATCGTCGGTTGACTCTGCTTTTTATAGAGGTGTATAATGGGTAGAATTTTCTATACGGCTAGAGGTATACGGTGTATATTCATCAATTGAATAGTATACTATCACGAGAACCTGAACAACACGGGGTTGTAGTGTAGTACGGTTAAACGGGTCGATAAGATCGCCTTGGTATTGGTGAACCAGACACGGACATACATAGAGTCCTGTGAATACGTGAGAGCAAATATATATAGAGAGAATGGTAGAGAGCAGAGACGGTATCCATGGAGACCAGATGAGGAAGGAAGGAGTCTGCGCCACCCCAAAGTCCTTTCAGGATCCGGTCGAGCCATTTTCTCCTTTTTTCTTTCTTTCCTTTCACCCCGAAACCCGGAATTTCATTCTTCCTTGCACGCAGATGTATTTCTTTTTTTCGCCACTCGGACTTTGTTTCAAAGTCCCGAACGCTCGAAGTCCCAAATTTCGGTATCAGCGACTCTTCGGGATTCTAACTATTTTTACAACGTTCAGTTGTACAAGTGAGAAGAGAAATTCATTGAACGTCTTTTCCTCATTTTCTCTCATCTTTCAGGTCGTTACACCACAGAAATGCGGCGATGTTTATCTGTACGATCTCCCGGCTAGCAGGGGCAGCCCGGCACCTTCATCGAGGCACGATTCTCCTCTGAATCCGATAAACGATCACCTCCATATCGGTGAGTAACGTGGATTGAAAAAAAGATTAGAAAAAAAGAAAAAACGAAAAAACCCATTCATAGATTCTCAAAAATGAATACGAAATCGAAAAAAATGATTCCCTTCGCTCCTTGAGCTCAGAGCTGATCACCGCGTAAGCCGAAGGCTCTAAAAGGCTCGGGAATATCCTAGTATACCTGAATATTAGATTATATTCCAGATGACATTTAGCTAGGTTTAATGTCAACTCCCTGCGGAGTTTTGTCACCTCTGAGAAATTGTTATGGTATATATATATATATATACATTATGTACCCGGGTATAGGTTGTCGAGTAAAACGTTCCTCCTCTCTGACAATGAGTTGGAGAGACAAGCCAGGACTGAAATCCAGGCCTGAGACTCTGCTGACGTAATGGAAGTCACGAAGCTTATTCGAGTTAACGAACCAAGTTAGACCCGGAGTCTATTATTAGGTCTATTATTAGCTCCACAATTGTTAATACCATTATTGTTGTTGTTGTTGTGCTGAAATGTGACAAAGTACAATCTCCTTTCTTCTGTTCATATTTCGCCTTAATTTGCCACCGATTTTCATAATCGATCGACGAATAAAAAGAACGGATTCGCTTCTTTAATCCGGAACGAATCTTCGCCGAGCCATATTACACTTGGACCCAATTCCGAAGACGTTTTATGGACAGAGTTTTACTCCGTATACTCTTTTATGATCTTTTTATCTTCGGGAATAAGATACGCCGAAAGACGAGACCGGGAATCCGGTTTGAAGACAGATGTGCAGTTGAACTTTTCTCATCTACTCACATGCGGACGTGTGTGCATGTGGTACATACATACATACACACGCGTGTGCGCGCTGTGCTCGAATTGTCCAGAGAAAAAGCCCCGGAAAAATGAAGATGAACGAAAAATTTTCTTCGCGATAAAATTTTTGGCGAATTTATGAAAAAACTTATCGTCCTTTTTTTTTTTGCTCACAGGGAGATACACCTCCGCTGCGAGAAGCTCTGTAGACAGTGGTGGTGACGTGAGCGACTGCTACGATGTACCGCCTAAGGCAGTACCCGTCATTCCATCCCCGGCTAGTAGTCCGAGTCCTGCACCTTCTTGCTACGACATCCCTCGTCCACCTACGTCTTATACACCGAATTCAAACTGTTCAGCTGGTTCAGCAGGGTCAATTGGTTCCGGTATGACGCCACTGGACTGTTACGACGTCCCAAGACCTCTGCAGCCTCTCACTCCCAGTAGTTCAGCCTCAAGTTTAACCAACGATGGATCTCTCAGTGGATCCAACAGGTGAAACGAAACAATGATCATCATGAACTGAAAGACAGGATTTTTCATTGTTTTTTTTTTTGTTCAGAGACAAAACGGAGCTTTTTGTTTATAATCAGTCCACCAGTTTAAAAGAACTCGAAAACTTGACTCTTGTACTTTTTTTATACTCGAAAAATGAAAAGGGACTCGAGTAACAAAAGGAATTTTGTTTTTAGGTCGAGTCTTGCAGCCCCGGACTACGACGTTCCTCGACCTCGTCTTCCAGGGCACCAGTCGTCAGCATCGACTCAATCTTCTAGGCACAACACCCCAGTTCCACACACCCCGACGCCACCTCCATCTCTGCAACAATCCCAACAAATTTACGACGTTCCAGTGAGCAAAGAACTTCCTTTAGAACTAGAGTCTGCTCTTGAAGGGCTGCAGAGGCTCCAAGGCGAGGCTGGATCAGCCATAGCTCGACTTCTTGGCTTCGTTAGTCCAGGCTGGAGGACATCCCAAAGACTAGACGCCACTGTCATGGACTTGAGGCTCGCTGCTCTTAGACTGAGAACTTCGCTTCACGATCTGGCGGAGTTTGCTGAAGGTAAAAACGATTTTTAGACGAAAAAAACTTGCGATTATTCGACAAAATTTTCCAGAAAGAATCTGATAGACAATTTTTGAGGTCAGATTCGTGATCAGCGACCCCAGAAACGTACAGAAATAAATTTTTATCGATATCGGGGTATTTTTGAAAAATTGTCGATCCGTAATTTTGAGTTTCGTGTGATTAAAAAAATTATTCAGGCACTCTTGGAAACGCTGGTAAGGCCCCAGACAAAGGATTAGCGAGCAAGCTTCGTCCGTTGGTAAAGGCTCTGCGAGATTCTGACCGACTCGTTCAGGAGGCTGCGGGTGATCTTGACTCACTGAAATGGGATGTATCGAGACTTTCCCGAGGTGGAGACGACACACCTACCCCCACGAACGGTTCACCCCCGTCGCTTTTGCCTCATTCGCAGCCCGATCCTCTGGACCAACTCGTAGCCTGCGCTAGGGCGCTCACCGAGGACGTACGTCAAGTGGCCAGCTTCATCCAGGTGCGAGAGAAGAAGAAAATCCACTTTCTTTGGATTTTTTTATCGATCGAAAATGTGAAATGAATTTTTTTCTTTCCAATTTCCAGGGAAATTCGACGCTCCTTTTCAAAAGATGTTCCGTTATTTCTACCGGAAGTAGCGGTAACGGTCTCACCGAGGACTACGACTATGTTAATCTCGAGTCTCGTGAGGTGGTAGCAAAGCAGAGAGAAGAATTAAGGGCAGCTTTGCCACAGGAGTTGAGGAGCAGCTACGATCTTCTCGTTACCGAGAATGACACTGCTGCGGTACAAGCCCCACCGGCTACACCCACGCCGATGGATCCGAACGACAAACAACTACTGGCCTTCTACGCTGCTCAGGTCATTACCCACGGTGCTCACCTCACCCACGCTATCGACGCGTTTTTACAGACGGTAGAACGCAATCAACCTCCAAAGGTGAGACAAAGGGCTCTGGAACATCGTTATTCTTGTTCTCGGAGAAAATTCAAGGCGATATTGTCTCAGCGCGAATTTTCTGGGTGTAATACTTTTCGAATTAGAGCGATTTCCGGCTTCCGATCTGCGCGCCAACTGGCGGTAGCGTCCTGCGTCAAACCGACCGTTAATAAACTTCGAAACGCTCCAGTTTGAAAAGTATTAGACCCTCAAAATTTTCGCTGACGGATTATCGCCTCAGTTTTCAGCGTAGAATCTTTTACACTATTTTATGAACCGAAAATATGAGAACTCGATGAATAAATTTCGCTTTTTTTCTCGCATCTCAGGTGTTTTTGGCGCACGGAAAATTCGTCGTTCTTAGTGCGCACAGGCTGGTACACATCGGGGATACTGTCCACAGAAACGTGACACGAAACGATGTTAGAACTCGGGTTTTGCAGTGCGCCAACGCGCTGAGCGAAGCCTTGGCCCAGACTGTATCGAAGACGAAACAAGCCGCGCAATTTTTTCCAAGTGTAACAGCCGTCCAGGAGATGGTTGACAGTGTCGTCGACGTATCTCACTTGGCTAAGGACTTGAAAGTTGCTGTAATAAACGCTGCTCAACAGCCTTAGGCAAAAAATTACGGGAAAAATAGTCAATGGAATTGCAAAAAATAGTAAAAAAAAAAAAAAAATGGCAGACTAGAACGCAGTCAATAATGACGAAATAAAAGGTAATCAAGGATAGAATTTTCGCGTTCATTGCCAGAAACTATTTTTTTTTTTTAACTTTTGTTTTAAAAACCACGTATATAACTATATTATATCTTGTTCGAAAATTTGCAGAATTTGATCGTTTTTTAGGCCTATACCAAATTGATACAAGGAACGCTACTGCCAAAGTATATGTATATATACATACACCACAGACACACATAAATAAATAATAATTATATATACGTACACGTTAGATCATACGTTGTAAAAATATATGCGATATAAAAAAAGGATTCGTTAAATTTAGCCATCGGCTGGGACACGTATCTAGCTGTGTTGTTTACTATACATTATATAGGTAGAGAGATTTTGAAATGAAATAATTTTAATCAGTGAAATTATTTATAATCACTGACGACGTCGAAAGGCTGTGTTTAAAAATTCTCGGGTTTCCAATTCACCGTTTCTGTATTCTCTCTTCTTTTCTCTTTCCTATATTGTTATATTCAAAAATACAACGATACTATATAATTACGTTATTATTAATTGGAAATTTCCTCACTCAGAGCAGCTGCACAAGCACAGCCTGAGACCATGGTTAGCTACAGTTTATATAAAACATATATGTAATAAAGAATAATGAAAAAAAAAAATATATATATATTCAACGCGATATAATTAATAAAACTGATGAATTCGAAAATAATTAATTTTCAAAAGACGACAAACGGCAGGTTTATTCATATATTCTTTCGGTTACTTCGAGGTAATTGTCTTTTCTTTTTTTTTTCGTTTTCTTCTTTTTATGGAACATGAATTAGTAAAATATATGAAATTTCAAATTTTCTTTTCATATTTTTCACGAATTTTTTAGACTCCTTCGAAGCTGCAGCTTTACACAATACACCAATACAAATATAGTATATTATAGCGTAGTGATACAGAATTAACAGCTGGTTTTTACAATTTTTTAAAAGACATATAACAATAGAGACGAAACGAAGGTTTTTTAAACATTTTTATCTTAGATCATTATAATATACATACGTATATATCGATCCTTTTTATAAAAGGGTAAATATATAATATCGAATAATGAATATTATCATAAAATACACTTTTTGGAAATATATTTTCGGTTTTTTCCTATATACTATAAAAAAACGCGCGCGATTAGGATTGTACATATTTATATCTATTAGATACATTATATATATTAAAATAAATGTAATTAATTGGTAAGTCGAATGCCTGCACGTGTATTATAATTTATTAGCGGACATTTTGAGATGTTAAATTACATAATTAATATAATGAATAAAATAAACAAGTGTAGAAATATAGAAATATAGAATGAGTAATGAATTTAGGTGCGTCGAGGATGAACAGAGGTGCTTGACATTTCACAGATTATAATTATACCATATTATAGACGTATAATATAATCGAATAATCTCTAATGCGTATATTATTTATAGCCACGTTATAAATTATATACTATATGCAGATCGTCAGAGAGAGAGAGTAAGGAGAATTAATTAAAGAAAGAAAGCGAGATAACTAACTAAATAAATAAATAAGGAATAAATAACTGAATAAATAAACGAATAGAAAAACAAATTTGTCGATATAAGCCCTAGTCAGATCGAAAATTTTCGTCAAATAGAAGAAGAGAAGAAGTAAAAGAAGCTGGAGCCTGCAGCTATACGCGAATCAATGAAGGCCTACTATAACTTAACTATATGAATATTAATAAACGCATGTAGCGGTAATAGTACGATATAAATAACTATAAATAATAACGAACGTATAGGAGAAAAATGAATAAAAAATCGTCTTCGAAAAATCGGTAGATCATTATTTCGAGAGAGGAAATATCCTCGGTATAGAATATTAGAAAATTTATTCGCGATAATTGAACGAGTACATTATGATACCGAAATGTTACGATAGATGAAAGAAAGAAATTGTCATAATTATTGTACAAAGTGATTATACAGAGGGAATAATAAAGCTTGTTGTTTCAAACTCAAGTATAATTATTTCATCTAATCAAACGAGTATATATATATTACCTGTATCAATAATATATAACTAGGTAAATCCGGTATACAAAATGTATCAATTAGCTGTACGAAAACTACGTGAATTAATGTATAAATAAATGAACAAATAATTAAAGAAAATTATAACGAAACGAAATATGAAAATATAGGGGGGCTGATTTTTCATTCGGATATTACTAAATGAATAATACGATGTACGTGAATTGCAATTTCATTTTTTCATCATCCAAAAATACTGCTGCTACTAAAATACTACCTAAGTTCCTGGTATAGGTATATAATATAACATAAATAAAAATATACTGTTTATAATTTATATATTAAACAACATTTTGTAAATTATGCATGTACAATGCCTGTGTAATATCATTATTATTATTATTATTGTGTAATCTTATTATACACACAAACACACACATATACATATATATTATTATTATTATTATTATTATATCGACCAAAATTATATAACGAGAACAGAAAACAAGGATTTATTAAATTCCCTGCTCCAGCTGCTGCTGCTGCTGCTGCTGCTGCGAAATTTCGTATAATTGAGAGAATTGATTTATTGTGTAATATAACAACATATACCTATTTAAATACGTTTACGAACTGACTTAATTATAATAATTGATTGATTTTATTTTTTACAACCATTGATACAACTATTATATAGGTATATTATATTATTATGTAATGTGTACATATATAAACATATTTATACAGATTATTATTAATATTATTATTATTATTATTATTACTATTATTATTGATAATATTATATCAAACGAAGTATGAATAAATGAATTAAATATATATATATGTATACATATACACACGAATATTATATTCACAGTAAGTAAATAACAATATACATATCTGTAACTCGAAAAGCAAGTTTTTTCAATCATCCCTCTATTGTATAATATACTTATCAGAAAATTTTCGAATTTTATCTAAACAGCGATTGAAAAATTAACTCTATATGATATCTACGACCGATTATAGCGGTATTTTAAACGTTTGTAGTTTCTTCTTCTTAATCCTATGAATAAACGCTATATTAATTATCGTATGCCTATAATTTATCATTTTATATGGTGACGGTAAATAATGTATCGTATAATATATATGTAAACGGTTAGAATGATAATCACTAGATTTTTTCAACCCTAAATAGACTTTGTTCTTTGAGTTTGAATCAATTAATTTCGATCGAACAACTTTTTCAAAATTAAAAAAAAAGACATTTTTTTTTCAGCTAAATATTTTAACGATTTTTGTTGTAAAACTTTCCCTGAATCGTGGACTTCGATACCTATATTTTCAAGTCAACTTTAAACAGACTTTACCTACCTGCGCACAATCAAGTGAGTGTAACTTATGTATAATCAAAGTTTTCAGTGGTATTGATCAACCGCGGTAGGTATATTGGGTCTAATTTAAATCCCCGTTGTCGTAGTTACTTGTATATGAATTATAAATCTAGTAGATTTAGATAGAATATAATAATACCTATATCTCTATGGCAAGTATAACAATCGAGCGAAAGGCCTCGGAGGCCTTGAATAAAGGTGTATTGGCACCTGCCCGGCACATAGTTTTTGCCTGAAATTTTCTGGAATTTATATATCTCGTTTTTGTACGATTTTATACCTTTTATTATCGTTATTATTGTCATTATTATCGTTCATACGATATCGTTATACGTTTACATATACCACGTTCGATCGAGAACGGAGTGCCAAACTCGACCTTGTCGATGTAATTGCGAGAATCCTAAATAAATCAGGGCATAAAACGCGGTGTATATTATTTATCACATATTCAAGATTACAGTTATCGATCGAGTATCTATATTCCAAAAAAAAAACACGAAATATTTATCATTTAATCGAGTCTCATCGTTTGGGCGAAATTGAGAGAAAAAAAAAAATTTCGTCGATGTTTTAGACTACATAAAAAATATTTCGTGAGTTATACCTAATCCTTTATTTTCTTATATACACTCGTTTCTATTTATATAATAGGCGTATGTATGAAAAAATGCAGCTCTCGAGGAGAAATTCTTTCTAAATTTACCATATCGTATATAGTAAGCACATATACATACAGCCGAGCTATCTTTTAAGCCCAGAAAGCTCCGGCAGGTATTACAAATAATCTTTGGTTCACAATTTGGAGAAACATTCTCAAAATTTTTGTGTACTCAAATTACAATGATATACGTGGATAATATCTACGATTTTCTTCTAGATTCAATGTCTCGTAAATTGAGATTAATTTTATTTAATAATATTTCGATAATTTCTTTACATCTCGTCAACTATTCCAGAAATCAAAGATAGAAAGGACAAAAAGAATACACAATTAATACTACAGTATGAAAGTTCGATTATGTAATCAAATTTATAGATTTTTATACAAATTTTAACATTTTATTTTTTTTTTTTTTTCAAATTTGTTATCTCAAATCCTGTCACTTAGAATTTTGATTCATTCCTCATACAGGTATCGCGAGATCGAGAGCCGATGCCTCCTAATCGCATCTCCGCACTGCAAGGAAGTAAGTAGTACTAGGCGTAACGCGTCAGACTAGCCGGCCGCTTACAACGGACTGTTATCACTGCACGGTTTAAATCGCTGGCTTGTATACGAATCCTGATTAAAAATTCGCGTTTTATTATAATTTACGCCTTAACAATAACAATGATCGTCGATAATAATTAAACAATTGTCGCCTGAGTAGTTTATTATTCAATTATTTTCAACGATCTCGTACAAAACACAACACATCGTAATAAATCAGTCCTGAACTGAGATTGCTGAAGATTAAAAAATAGTTTAAAAAAGACGCTTTTTCAAGAAAAATTCCAAGCAACGATTTTTCAAATTCTATTTATATTTATCCGAGACTATTTATCGTAGTATGGGTTCATGTTAATTGCCTGGCTGTGTGGGTAGCGATATTTAAGTTCTTGCGATGGAACGCGCCACGTGGGTGTGATAATTCAGTAGTTTTGGAATTTCTGGCTTTTTTGGTTTCTTTTTTTTGTTTCAGTTACATGTAGTTTGTTTACGTTCCTGTGTATGTATGTATATATATAAATGTATCGGCCTAACCCGGGATGATATTGATCAACGAAAACGCACGCGCGAGCAGCTTCGTTCGTATCTAGAAACTGGGTCAAACGTGAAACTCCGACATACGTATATATATATATATATATATACGTTTTAGTCCACGTGGTCCGCGATGCAAGCTCAGCTTTCAAAGATATACGTACCTAAGTTCCACGTTGTGCGTGTAGGTAACGAGTTACGAAAAAAATTGATAAAAAATCGGTAAGAAAATAAAAAAATAGAAAAATCCTAAGCCAAACCACGTTTGAAAAAAAAAAAAAAAATTTTCGATACGGTATTTTTCTGTTTGACTTTTGAGTTAGTATTACGGTACGTAGCTCGAGGCGTGGAGCGTCGAGTCGCATTTGCGGGTAATCCATGGTGCAAACTGCAGCAGTGGAAATAACTGATAAGCAAAACAAAGAATTGATAACGTGCGATTTATATATATACCTACGTGATTCACGGGGAAGCGAGTGAGAGAAGAAATAAAAAAAGAGTGGATTTCCTCCGTTTATCAATTCGCGCAGAAAATCTCTCAGCTTCGATTAAACCGAAGTTTATTGCTCTCGGTTAAAAATCGATCCAATTAATCAAGATCAGGAATAAATATGAACATATACATTCCTTCGCATTTTTAGGTAATTTTTCCCATTTAACTTTGACCATAATTTTTTTAAGGGTTCGTATGACACGCGTATATTGTATCCATATCCATAATTCTGATCATTATCATTGATATATCGATTCGAACTCAGGCAGGTGAGAGACAGCCTTCAGGTTATTTCAGCGGGCGACCGTCGTCATGGGAACAGTATAAAGCGAGGGGTGTAAAGAGTGAGGAGGGATGATCGACCGAGGGGTTGGTTTAGCAACTGAGGTCTGTCCCTCAGTGCAAAGTCAGCCTCTGTCGAGTGTTAGCGATCAGGTCATCGGGTTTACTGTGTTGATCGACACTAGCTGTCCATCAGGCGAAGGTAAATCGATAAGAAAAAGAGCCCGGCAAAAATTTACCGCAAAAAAAAAGAGTTTTCCAAAATTCGCAAAAGACAAGAAAAAAAATAAGAAAATTATGAAAAATCTCGTTTGTTGTTTTTCTTTTTTTTTCCAATTTTCATTCGGTATTCTTTCATCTCGTTTTAGAATTCGTTATGCATATTAGCTATGTTATAAATTGAGTGTTTTATTGTTGTCTGAAAAGGGAATCGCATTATGCGGAAAAACCTTCCGCAATAAAATATCTCCGTTTATTTCTTCATTCGTTCTACGTCTAGGATCGTATTATGATAATTAGTTAAATAATTAACTTGCTAATTTGTTCAATCGTTTCATACAGCGAGTCAATAGCCTCCCATATCACGTCGTGGTGCTTATAAATATAGAAAAAGAAACGAATAAACGTTTGCAATGAGGAAGAGAGCGAGAAAGAGAGAGGGTCGTTCACCCTATGGTTTAATAAATTATCCACAGGAAATAAAAGAACTAAATTTGATTGAAAAATTATATTTTCTTCTTCTTTTTTCTTTAATGATTTGCTCTCTCAATTATTCCTCACCATTGATTATCTTTTCCGCAGTCGGTATGTGTACGTATACATTAGGCTTATAGAAATGTGTCGCAATCGGTGAAGAGAGATACATGAAGGGGAGAAAAGGAAAAAAATAAAGAAAAAATCGAGTTATGTACTTACATATGGTTATTGAGTATACATATAGCGATCCAGGGGAGAGATATATCAGATAAGAGTTCGCGAAACTTTGGTGAATCATTATTGCAAGATGCGTCAGGCACGTTGGGAGTCGATGTACGCGGAGGTTACATACGCGCATCGTATGGCGAATTTTTTTAGCAACTATAAACGCGCTGGATTATTGTATTACTTTGAATACAACAATTGTTGAATTCCCCTACAGGGAATACGATCTTAGTTTACGAAAAGCGAGAATTATGCGTTAGTCAGGCCTGCAAGCTCTCGAGTTTCCATTTTTTATTTCTTTTCGATCGAATTCACGATGAGTTATCATAATTCTTACGTGAAATACGATCTTTGTTTATAAAAATAACGAGTGGTGTGTGAATCAAGCTTGAAAGCTTCCAAATTTCTCCGTCTACGTTCATTTCGAAAAAGGCTTTCGTCTCCCTTCGTCAGAATTTGAGACGAATGATTAAAATCCTAACGCAATTACTCAAAAAAGCAATTGTCTATGTTCGGAGCTTCCAAGCTTTCGAATTTCTCTTTCTTTCACTCATTTCTAAATCCTCACTTTCATCCACAAAAATTGACAAGAAAACAACAAAAATTCTCAAACGAAGTACGAGCTTAGTTCCCGAAAATGAATCAAGCTCGCAAGTTCACGAATTTCTCTCACTTCGGTTTAGTCTCAAAAAACTTTCATCTCCATTCATTCAAATTAAAAGATAAGAAAAAAAAATGATCAACTCTTTGAAATACGGTCATACTACGTTAATAAAAATCTGAAGCTGAGTCGGTCCTGCAAGCTCTCGGATATCTTTCCTATTTTGGCTTTTCCGATTTCCCCTTTCTCTCTCTTCCATTCGTTCCATTTATTTCATTGACTTATTCTATTTATTTATATATTTATTCATTTTTGCAACTCGAGGTTCGAGTTCTCGTTTTCGGTACATAGCTGAGGTGGAATTTGCGTGACTGTTCTCCACTTCCCGTATTACCCACTATACGAGCTTTAAGGGCTAGTGGTTTTCTCAGACTTTGGTTGGGCGTCTGCGCCGGCGTCGCGACGTCGCGTTATGCAGCTATGTATAGAACTATGCTTCCCGAGCATCGCTTCTATAGTGCGAATTAAATTCATTGCAGGTCTGGTCATCGACCGATGCAGACGAAAATTTTCCCCGACATTTATTTTTCAATGAAACTAAAAATTGAATCTAACTCTTTAGTCAATTTGCTTAAACAAAATAAAAAATATCAAAATCGATAGCCACACGTGACGTGTGCTTAAAAAAAAAAAAAAATTCTCTTTCTCCTCTTTCGTAAAACAAAATGAAAATTTATTAATTCTGCAACATAATTTACACAAGGAAGAAAAAATCATCGATTTATATACTCATCCTTTCAAACGAAGAGATATTGTTCACAAACATCCGAAAATTAGAGAAGAACGATGCAGATAATTAATAAAATGTTCAATAAAGAATTCGCCATTTTTTAACGATCGATTTTTAATCGATTTATCGCTAAACTAATTTTTTAAATAAATAATAAAACGTATGTCAGAGTGAAATAATAGACACAGATATGGCTGTTTAATAGTGTTCGAAGTAATCGACGATTATAAGGTAATAGCAAATTATATCACCTATTTAACACGCAAAGCGAAGATTATTAATTAACAAAAGTTATAGCGAAATTTTATGAATGTTAGTGTATATGTATTTTAGATAAAGAAAAATATTTGACGAATTGTGTATTTTTTGAACGATTACGTTACATTAAATATCAATTAATAATAGTCCAGATGATTTTCTGGGGCGTTAGATACGCGATATCTCATGAAGAATTGTTTGGGCTTAAAAATCAATTACCCAAACCTCGTACCTACCGAAACGTTGTTGTTCAAATTCTTCAAGACCGATTCAAAACGATATTAATTGATAATTATATCGAGCTGATCGATTTCTCGACTCTGCGTGGTAACAAAAAGCGTTTCCTTGTTTCTCTCCGTTTTATCAGACGCAGGAAAATGAAATTACGGACAAAGATTCAAAATTGAAAATAATGAAAAATAGTCCCTCCGCTTATTTTCTGTTTAATCTTTCGGATTTTGAAACCGTCCTCGTTCCAATTTTGATTCGATTTCGATTCCCCTTTTTTATGCACACATCGATTCGCGTACGTCATCGCGATCATTCATCACCTCCGATTCAGGTCTACCCGTAACAATTCATCAAACAACTTTCAGGGTATAAAATTGTGTAATTAATCATCTCAAACTTGTTTTTATATCTTTTAGCAATTCGTCAATGTTTAGTTCCCCATTATTGATCGATTTTTACCTATAATCTGTCTCATCGGAATTCCCCGCCGTTACTCCAGTCATAAAAAAAAGATCCTCACGTTTGGAAAGCGCTTTTTATTCATTTAATAATTTTCTACCATCTTCAAAATGAACCTCGCTATTTTTCCTTGAAATCCATGTATACACTAGGGTGATTCAAAAAAAATAATTTTTTTTTCTTCCAAACAGGTTCAAAAGTTTCATTTAGGTATAAGGATACGCCTGTTAAAATTTGAGCCCTTAATATTAATATTAGGAGGTGGTGCAGCGCGAATTTCTATTTCCCATTTAAATAACATGGGAAAATTTGTTTCCGTTTCTTCTGATTTTTATAACTAGCTAACGACGCGTCGTACGGAAAATCTGCAAACATATTTTTGTAGAGAATTGAATGCTCTACAAAAAAGGTCTGTTGCACTTTTTTGATAAACTTATTTTAGAAACTCATTTTTTGTCAGAAAGGTGCTTCTTTGAACTCGAATATCATTCGAATGGCTAAGTTTATCAAAAAAGTGTAGGAGACCTTTTTTGTAGATCATTCAATTCCCTACAAAAATATGTTTCTAGATTTTCCGTATGACGCATCGTTAACTAGTTATAAAAATCAGAAGCAGCAAAAACAAATTTTCTCGTGTTATTTAAATGGGAAATAGAAATTCGCGACGCGCCACCTAATATCAAGTTCTCAAATTTTAACAGGCGTATTTTTATATCTAAATGAAACTTTTGAACCTATTTGGAAAAAAAAAAAAATTCGTTTTTCGCACACATATGCATGTATAATATGCGGTACGAGTATACGTGATCGGCACGAAACTCGAAGCTCAGAAAAAGATCGGGGAACAATTATTATTCATCGGATACCTGGTATGTAGTACATGCATTCGATAATTATGGAAACGAGCTTGGAGCAGGTATACCGCGCACTCGCTTCTGTCAATAATTCCCAGTATGTAACATCGTACACTTTGTTTGATCCTCGGTCAACCCGATACATAGGAGAAAATCTACTCCAAAACAGACAATGAAAAACCGTTTTCTAATTATAAATATGAACGTATTACCGCTCGACTGATATTCAGCGCTAAAATAACTCCCGAGCAACCCGTCGCGGACATGTGCTTCTCACATGACTCATGCCGTAGCTAATAAGAAATTGAAACAACGTTTCCCCAAAGATCGCGAATTTTTATCCGATTTTTCGTAAATTTTACGCGCTTTATATTTTTTTACACATATGCGGACGGAGTTTGAATCTAGAAAAAACAAAATCGTGTCTCGAATTCGCGATGCTAAAGCGATAATCTAGGGTAATTTGATTTCCACTGAATATCGAATCTCCGATGCCCAGTGGGGTTTCTCGTACCTCGAGGGTTGCCCAAGGCCAGGAATTACCCCGAGGAATTTACTCCGAGGGAATACACGATTTTGAAACTTTTCAAAATCGTCTTCAAACGAGAAAAAAAAATTGTATTTTTTCCTCGGTTTTAAACAAGCCTATTAAATTTATAAAGATTAGGGATTCGAACGAATAACCGAAATCGAGTCATCGAGGCTCTGATCATGTTTTCCCTTGTTGCAAGAAACAAAAAAAAAATTGCGACTCCTTTATTTTCCCTTTTTTCTTCGATTCTTCTCCTTTTTTCTCTCTTTTGAAACGGGAGTCTAATCGCCTACTCGGAGCTTTTATTTCGCGCGATCGATCGACGGCTGAAGAAGCCCTTTTCGCTCATACGCGTATATCTAGCATCGTGGATTGCGCGACGGTGGAAATTTCTGTCAGATACGTATACAAGGGATAACTAAAGCATCGCAGGTATTTTTTTTCCTATTTTCCGTATCAACGATCCCCGAGGTCATGGCTGCTCGGTGATCGATCGTCGGTCGCAAGCTCGACGTTTATAAATCGGCGATTTTTATCACAGATCCTAAAAGACGATTCTCGAACGGAATTAAAAACGAAACCGAAAATCCTCGAGCCCGAAATATCACCCTTATCCTAGGGATTGACGGATCGAGGCAATTTTTTATCAACTTCCAAACGACGAATGACTGATTCGAATTAGTCACTCGACAGGAGCTTCCGGTCACGGTTTTAAAATCATCGATTTAATTCAGACTCTGATAAAATCTAGTCTAGACCTTCTATCGGTTCTAATTTTTTTTATTTTTTTATTTCCGCCTTGGAAGGAAATTTGCACTCACCGACAAATCTCCAAAATAATTTCCCCGCGACTCGTATGCTCCAATTACAAAATACGAACAAACTTTTTAGCACCTTATCACAAGTCTTAGCGAGCTTTCTTCCTTTTTCTCTCTTTGGCTCCTTTTTTTTCATCATTTAAATAACTTCCTTGTAAATATATGCATCTATGTGTGTATGTACGAGGATTGTCGCATTTCATATATATACATAAATATACAGATATACGCCAGGAAGGTAGCGCGAATTGCTGCAGGGACAAATCGCGTTTCGCAACGATATCAAATATCAAGATGCGGAACAGTATCTTCCGTCAGAGAGAAACTGCTATCTAGATACGACGTATGTGCTGCAATCAGTACAGTGTGTCACGGTACATTGCCCTTTCACGTTCTTAGGTATAACTTCGTAATCTAAATTTCGAAAACGTAATTTTTAGTGAAAATAAAATGAAATAAAAAATCACGAATTTTATTCTCACTCAAAATCCTCCCGGAATATTTACGATAATTCGATATAATTCTTAGCTCGTTTAATAATCTGTTGAAATAAAACGAAATTTTATAGTTCCTGGTACCGAGATCCGAATAATGACTTCTTTCATTCCATTACAGCCACGAGGGTAGATAAAATATTATCTTTAATTATTTAGGTTCGAAGTAGGTTCTTTCTTCGGTATAGGTATATAATATGAGAGATAAAGGATAGAGTAATCTGTCTAATTTCCGGTAATTATGGTAACAACGACGAGTACGATATCTGGATCGACGAGGCCGTACGTCTTGCGCACTACGTTCATTCCATTTTTTTTTCCGTCATTTTTTCGCACGCATATTCTGCATTCGCGACTCCGAAACTGAGTCCGGAACTAAAATTATCGAACAATTTAACAAAAAATTAAATTTTTCGGATAAATTCATATGCAATGATCGTATATTTGGAGTATATATTGAATGAATTTATTCTAACGATCAAAACGAATTTTTCTCATCGAATTCTCGTCCGTTTTTTCAAATAAATGAATTATAAATTAACCGCGAAGTATCTGATCGGAGGAAGTGAATCGACCTATATAAACTGACGAAGTAACACCACAGAATCCTAATCTATTTCCTAAACACTGCTATGGGAAATAATTACTGAGTCATTGACCGTAGGAGTGGTCAAACGAAACGGGGGATAAGAAATTTCGAGAAACTTTTATTGGGAAATGATGTCGGGTGAGTTTTTACGGACTTTGGATCCCAGGGAAATATTCCATAGAAAAATTGATGATACAAGTAATTTCAGGTATAGAAGTAGTCATCGAAGTCTGTATTGTGTACTGGGCATACACGTATGTACCCACGTACGGTCTCGACTTATGGAATTAGTCACTCTCTTCAAAGTAGAAGAGTGAAAAAAAAGAGGGGAGAAAAATGGAAACGGTGGAAAAGCCCGTGGTGGTGGCCGGTTACATACACCTCACACGTTCATATACATATGTGTGGATAAATCGGCGCGAAATCTTCCGCTGATAATAATCCGCGATCGTAGAATCCCGCGGCCTAGAAACTGGACAGAGTCTGCGACCTCGGACCGTTTGATTCAGAAACCGCATTACTATTACTGTATACTGTAATAAATTAACTCCGGTAATTATGATTGTATTGCAAAACGCGAATCTGTCCGCAACACACATGCGTACGTATATACCTACACGCGCATAAAGCTCGAGCGAAATTTCCACCGATTTTTTTCTTTCGTATCTCGGACGGGAAACTTTAGATTAATTTGCGAAAAGAATTTCGATTTTACCTAAATTCCGAAAATCGAGATCGAGGAAACGGAATTTTCATCCTTCAATTCCGAGGCAAATCGTTGGCCAAATTTCTCCGTCTTGACAGGACGAAGAATTGAATCCACGAGACTTTGATAGATCGAAATCAATTCTTCGATTTCTTGGCTTTCCCTGGATTTTCCGTATAAACCGATAGAACAAAAAAAAATTTGCAAAAATCGTATTCCCGTAAATTTCTCGATCGTAATTCCGAGTTTGAAAAGTCCTCGCAATTTCTTTTGTATCGTACTGTTATTATAAATATATATATGTATATAATATCGCGTTACGTCACCGGGCGAGTGATTCTCACGTATGTAGAGTTGTAATTTATGTTTGCACTCGCATACACGTGTGTATAAATACATGTTTATACCTATACAGTTATTGGAGTTGCATATAGTAGAGTACAGTACAGTACGTAGCTCTGCAGTTCCAGTTCCAGTTCCCGTAGCTGCTTAGGTGTCACGTGACGTGTTTATGTACATATACATGCTCACGTATACTTATACGGTATTTCATGTATACAGGCGTATTTACAGTAGCACGTGGTCGAATTGAAACCGACAAAACTATATCAGTTTGCTCAGCCGACTCTGGAGAACGCATTTGCAAACGAACCTTCGCCAAGGGACGACGAGCTTGACGCTTCTCATTCTCCTTGATCGATGATATAGTTTTTTTTTTTTTTCTTTCATTTTTTTTTCATTTTTCATTCAAATATCTCTCTGATCGTGTATCAGATTTTACATATTTCCTATTCTCGCCACTTTGATATAAGAAGAAGAAAAAATAAATAGAATAAAAATCGTATCTTGAGATCTCATCCCCATCGCTGTGCTGTGATCTGTGCAAAAATTAAAACTGGAACTGTGGCAAAGTCTGGATTGCCAAAATCCGATTATCGCGGATTTTACACACACGCAGTCTCCGATATTCGGCGTTGAGTAAATAATAAATGGTTGTGGGATATTTGAAGAAAAAAATCACGATGATCGGTAAGTAATATACGATCTTTTCGGTTTTTTCTTTTCTTTCTTTTTTCTAATTTCTTCTGATTTTTTTTCCTTTTTTCTACCGATTTTCTCATCGAACGAGGATAACAGATCGTAAACAAGATCGCGTATTTATTATACAGGCGATTTTTTATGCCGGTGTTAACGTGTTGACAGTTAATCTCGAGTCTAAGATGCGGTTTTAGTTACCCGGGATCTTAGACCGCAAATTTCTATAAAACGAACAAACATTTTCCTGTACTTTGCTTTATACTGTTAGTTATTCTCGCGATATTAAATGCTAAGTCGAAACTGCGAACCAAAATTGGAAAAAAAAACATACATCTGTCGAAAACAAATTTTCGATATCTCAGGACAAGAAAAAATAAAAAACTGTTCGAAAAATCCTAATTTTCCTCGTCTAAAAATTTCCTCCGTCTAATTTAGTTCCAAGATTTTATTCGAATTCGATATTTCCCAATCCAGTTTCATTCCAGTTTCGATTTCAGTCGCTTATCCGAAGATTTGTCCAAAAATCGAATGTATCAATTTTATTATCACGTACACATAGAAAATTATAAGTTTATTTACGAAAGTATCGAATACATAAACATTTTTTTTTTTTCCTACATGGATATGTGTATGTATGTGATTTTGCGGTGGCGGGTTTTAGCATCGAATATATACATATATATATATATTTTTATATATATATATATATATATATATATGAGCGAACCATTAGATAAGAAAATCTGACGACATCGCTAATTGAGAGGCTCGCTATTCGTTACTTTTTTTAAAGAATATATAATAAATATCCCATATACATATATAAAGCCGTTTATCAAGATATCTGTAAATTATTTAACACAAATCATATACCGGACACCGCATACGTATACACCGAATGAATGAGAGACTCGCTAAGAGCGTTAACCAGGTGTTTTTTTCTGAAAGAAAAATTTCTGAAAGGTGTATATAAATAAATAAAAAAACGATAGATCTGTAGCCGAAAATCATTGGTATCATAGCGATATACATATAGGAATAGGAGTGGTGAGGTAAAAAAAGAATTAAAAAAATGGCCAACCTTCATCGAGGTGGAAACGAGTCATTCGTTTGGCATCAATTAGCGACAAAATATATATATATAAATTATTCATTTCTGTTTTATTCAAAAACAATACTTCTGATGCCACATGCGCTAAATAATGCTTCAAGGTAATTTTATCTACACCGATGCAGAAGAAGACGATCCATCGATTTGCTTTGGAATAATAAAACGACCATTGTGCGAAAGCTGTCGAGATAATTGGCAAAAATAATTTATAGATCGGGTCGCGAAGATTTTTAGATAATTTTGGCCTTCTGTTTTACCGATTCGGTAAGATCGTTACAAAAAAAAATTGAATTTCGCTGAATTTTTGACGGAAGTGTAATTCAGCAAATTGACAAATTTTATACACGAGGAGGAAAAGAAAAGAAAAAAATAAAAATTAAATTTGGAATCAATTGACTCCGGAATTATAATTGTGTGAGACGCAATTAGAAACTGAATAAAACGATCGGGGAACTTCCTGTCCCAGTATAACATATGGCATATGGAATAATGCGTATTAGTAGCCCGCATATTGTCCAATTAATCATTTTAAATTCATCTCAAGGTAGTTTATTGTGGTTATATCTTCTTTTGTTTTACCCCCATTGTTGCGAAATATGGCCCACTTTTTAACCCATATATTGAAAATGGGTACTAAACCGATATGTATTTATACGTACTTCTTTCATCGACACATATGAGTGTATATCGAGTCGGTAACAACTTCCGATAGTTATTATAATATCCAGTAATTAGAATATCAATGTGTGTTTTTTTTTTCATTTTTTTCTACCTTCTTATCATTAAACTAAAAAGGTAGGACAAATGTTTAGTTTTTCATGTTCAACTTGATAATTCTTTTTTTTTTTACCTGAATCTATCACTCGCGCGAATTATTGTTAGTCGGTTAGTCAGTTAAAGTGCAGATAGTAGAAACTGAACGTTTTACACCATGGCTACATTCGTTGCGATATATTTTGTACAATTTCAACACGAAACACATTACCATTGAACGTCCTACGTTTTCCTCAATTTATTTATTGATATTCATATATTTAATCAACCTCGCATTTCTGAATTCAAAAAGCAGAAAAGTGAGAAGAAAATTTTCTATCTACTCGTTCGTTGAATTCTTTTTTCTTTTCTTTTTTTTTTTATCGTTTCTCGTGATTCCGTTCGCGAAATTTTGGATATTATGAAACGCGAAAACGTTCACCTGATATACTATTTCTTTGAAACTAATCGAAAGTACCTATATGCATAGCTGCGTGCGTAAGGTCAGACAGTTTTTGTCCAGCTGGTTATAACAGTCTGATGTATATTATATATATATCATAATCGATAGGCAAATCTTTTCTAAAAGTAGGTAGATAGGTAATTTTAAAGCCACACGTCATCACGTACCTTATAAACGTCATTGGAGAAGGAAAAAGAAAAAGAAAACGAAAACGAAAAAACCATCGATCGAATAGAAGCATACGTGCAGAATTCTCATTACATGTTTAATAGGCGAAACCGTAAGCCTTGGGAAAGACAATATATAATAAGTCTAGACTTGTAATACGTTAGCGCATAATACGCGCCGTTATTCGTTACGGAATTCGCTAATATTCCTAATCTCTTATTCACCTTTGAAGCTGTTCTATTCTTTCCAGAAAATAGATTCGAAAAATCGCGTTTTTCAGACGTTCGAATCTAGCGCGCGGCGCGTCACGTAGCTGCAGCCAGTCGACGCGCTCGATACAACTAGCTTCGAGCGACGCGGTTTATTCGAACAGAATTACCCGATTACTACCGAAAAATTGATGTTAGGGTATAAAACCTTTGATATAATCGTTCGAGGGGATTATAAACGGCGAAGAATCGCTGGTTCTGTACACCGACACGAATATACACACCGTTTGAATTCAATTTGAATACTTATACCGTCGAGAGGATGTAAAACCCATGCGGGTTTGGCGACCTAGACACAGTGACTTTGACACTTAATTATTTATACCGATTGATGCGGGGGCGTGAGGAAACGATCGTGAGATAATTAATAATAAACGAATGAAAAATAAAATCAGAAGGAAGTAGGCTGAGATTTTATTTCGTCGCCACGCCCAAGTAGCCGTTTGAGTTTATATCTTTATACAACTACGTAACATAAAATAAAATAATAGACGAAGCTACCGCTCAAACTTTTGGAGAAAAAATGATACAATAAAACGAGGTCTGTATCTAACCGAATGGTTTAATTGCGTAAAAATCTGGCTGCTAACCAAAATCCCTTTACAATTTTTAAATCTGTTTATTACCGGGTAACAGATACACGGAGGTACTTTGCAGCGGACTAAGTTGATCCAATAAAATTACGGTTTACAATCGGCTGTGATAAAACGGAATTTAACGAAAGCTTAAAAAAAGACGCTCTTTCCAGATTTTTCGTTTTGTTTTTCACAAATAATAAAACTATAATTAAAGTCGAATGACTTTTGGAAGAAAATCTTACGAATATAGATACAGCAATGATTTTTTCCTTTTCTTGCAAAAATTTAGAAAAAAAATGAGAAAAAAATTCGCGATTATTTTCGAGAAATTTGTCACCCAATTCTTTCCACATGGGTTTTTGCAGCAGCGAGATATAGAGTGTATATATACAATATATACATACATATATATTTATATGTAAGAAAAGAATTCTGTTTATTATCACATTAAAATCAATTTTCACGCCCGTTTCTTGTCTGCACATGGTATATACATGAAACAGGTATACATAGTTCTCTACTCGTAGTCATACTCATAACTCGCGGCATTGCGCAATGTATTCTCTCGGTACACTCACATGTATGTATCAAGGTAGATATATATTCATATTGTTACTCGGTCTCTTAAAGAGTTAGCGATATGTCTCAGCACGTAGTACATAGTTTGTACATACATATACGTATATCTTTAATATAGGAGAATATAAAGTGTGTATGAATGTATAAAGACAATTACTGTTCGTCTGGTAAACAATATCTTTTTACCTCGATTTTTTTCTTTTTGTTTATTCGCACATTTTTATTTCATTTTTGTCCGCTTTTTCTTTTTTGTACACGTTATACCGTGCATTGCGGGGAAATTCGATGAGTAATGTTACGTACTTGTGTATATAGGCTGTACATAGGTACCGCGGTTTTAATTGATATATATCGATCTGCTCGATTTACCCGAAAGTAAAGAAATATACGTAAGAAATTGGCCGGTTTCGAGTTAAACGAAATCGTTTAACGACGAACCGTTTTTCATACAGATTGGAGTAAAAACTACCGCATGGGTTCAGTCCTATTTATTTTAAGTATCTTTTACACTATTAGATATTTGGACTATTTCTATCAGCTTGTGAATCGGAATTTTGTCAAATTTGGACCGAGGACATGTCTTTGATGAAATTTTGCCCAAATAGACCTACAGTCCCTAATTCCAAATTTCCGAGTTGGAAGAAAAATTCGATATCTCAGCGAGGAAAGATCGAGGAATGAATATCAAGGAAGAAAATTGAAGCTTGTACCATCTGCTTTGAAATAATTCTTCAAACATGCTTCTACGTTGATTTTTCAAAAAACTACAAGCGTTCGAAAAAAAGCGTAAGCATCAAAATCGTTGGAAACAACTACCGCAAATTGAAAAGCCTCTAACGCCTGACGAAAAAATCGTAGAGCAATTTTGAAAAAAGTAAATTAAAGCTTGTTTTTTATACTTTAAAATGCATATTTGCAAAATTCTTTACGATTTTTTCCCACCGAGATATCGAACCTTTTGTCCAGTCCGGAAATTCCGGAAATTTGTCGTTCTCCTTAGACTGCAAAATTTTCGGGTGACAAGTTCCTTTTCTTCCTATCTATGTGTGACATACGATTACGTATACCAGTGTACGTAAACAGAGAGGGGATCTATATCAAAATAGTATTATCTTTGTTTATACAGTACTAAATACAAGGGCGATGACGTTTATCCTTTGGTATTTAGAGCTCATCTATATAAGCCCGAGAAGAAGGTGTTAGAATTTGGTATAATTGCCGGTACATAAGTTTAAGAGAACAATTAAGTGAAATTGCCGAACGATATTAATTGGCGAATGAACGATGCATTTTTTAGCAAACTTTACACCTATCAGATACGTGATTACACAATGTTTAAAAATCGATCCTTTTTTTCCTCGCCCATTCACCGACGTAAATTACAGTATATCGAATATAGAATAATAATTTAATTACACCTACCTGGTTTGAGTAATTGAAAAAATTGTGCAATAATTCCATTCCGCAATCCATTATCTACGTATATTGGTACAAAAGTACATTGCCCAAGTTCTTTCACGCGATACGAGTCGTTATAGCTTAGAATTTTCTCAGCTATAATTCCGACCGAATTCGATCAGCTGGTCAATTTTCAAACGTCATTTTTCTTCTTATCCGTATTTTCAAGAAATTTTCATATACAAAAAATAAAAATAAAAAACGAATAATTATGTACAAAGGAAAAGAAATAACGTGTATGATCGACGAGGTTGATCATAAGTGAGGAAAGAGCATATCTACGATACACGCGTTGTTTCCGGTTTGGCAAGAAAACCTTAATTAATTAATTTGCCAATCCGATATCACTGAGTACATACACACCCAAGATGGGTACACAGATATAGATAGATCTAAAAGAAATATGGTACAGCCTTGTCTTTATTAAAATTAGTTATTTTCTATTAATTAGCCAATACATATATATATACCCAGAAAGTAAGGTGAATCACCGCGATAACTTCACGTATCTCTGCATATGTTTCATATGGATATATGAAATGCAAGATTTCACTGACCTTAATATAATTTCCATATACCTGTACCTACGTTCGAGTTCGATTTACCTCTAACGCGAATTTTTTTTCGGCATGTTCTTTCGGCCAAAAATAGCTTTTCGCGTTACTGTATGCTAGAAGCTGAACCATGTTTCCATCTTTGGCACGATCCTAGCTAATGTTTATCGCCAACCAACCGACGAAGATTCTATTTTCAGATACACGAACGTGTAATGCTTGTCTACGTATGGGTGGACGAACTCTGAGCCATTGCACATCGCGCTTGACCAGTTGGCTATATCGCCTCATTGATAGGATTTCGAAAATCGAATATTGCCAATTTTCCTGCGTGTATAAAATTGCGATTTTTATTTATTTTTGGCAATTTGAGACAACGATTTTGACATCTATTCCCTATCACCCTAAGTCAGAGGCTGTCCGAATGAATTTTTGGGTGAATTCACGAAGGAGAGTTGAAAACCTGGAAAACCTTAAAAAAGATAATCGTGGATGATGATTTTTTTAATAATTAAACAGTGAGTTCTGAAGACGCTGTGTCTTCGCTCGTGTGTATTAGTCACCCACTTATATACCTCGTTCTCGAAGAATCATGAAAATTTCACGAACATATACTCGTTTATATATATTTGCGGTTTTAAAACGCGAAATAATTATCACCTGGTTCGTTAACAGCATCCACATAGCGTCTCCCATTGATTCCGAGACCCGTTTAACACGTGGCACATTATTATTTCCTTTACATGTCTTCGCCACCTTAGTAATTAGCAATTATCCCCGTATTCGTAAATACTCCTTATATTTATATGTAGGTATATATATTTAACCTCGGACGAGGGATCGACTCAGTGTTCAATCATCTTCAAACCCGATACTCGGTTTCGGTACGAACTATCCACCGTATAACAAGAAAATAAAAAATGGGAGTATCGCTGCGTCTAATCTTCGGAATTGGGGGTAGGTGGGATATAATTAATTTAAACAAAAGAAAAAAAATCTACTTGTTCAGAATTTTCTTCTCTTTAGAAGAATATCGATAGAATCGCGAAGAACGCGACTCTTTGCGATTTTTCGTTATCAATAATTATAAGACGACACTTCCGGTCACAGGATCTCAATTTCTGCATCGCAATATGGATAATCATCATCATTATCATTCCTCGTTCACTCGGCAGATAATGGTTTAATTTTGTTATTATTATTAGTCATCTTGTCTGTGTATGTTTGTCCCTGCAGTAATTGCAGCATGAGAGTTGATAAAGTTTGTTTTCATACCTCTTCCTCCTCCTCCTCCTCCTCTTCTTCTTCTTCTTGTGGTTTCGTTTTTTTTTTTCATTTTCTTTTTTTTTTTATCTTCATTATTTATCTGCATATCGTTGTTAGCTACGCGTTATGAGCGAAAGAATTTTTCCCACGTCCGCATAAGCTGCAGGAGGCGATTGCATATAATTAATATCGTATGTGTTGGGCGGACCATCCGGTATCGAAATGTTGATAAACATAACGCGGAGCCCTGCGATATAAACGGTCTCGTTGATAACTGGAGTGAAAAATTTATCGGAGATCTCGGTACAGCTAAATAAATCGTATACACGTACACCTATACAGGCTTCGGACAGTCGATCGATCGTTATTACTCGTCTGGTTTAGTCGCTCGGCGAATTTTGACTCCTAAGGAACTCGCGGAGAGAAGAGCTCCCGCTCCGAAATTATTTTGCATCGGATCGAGAATAAGAAAAAAAAAAATTAGTCACAAAAATGAAATTATAAGAAGGAGAGGAACGAGGGAAAATTTCTTCGTTCGGTGATGAAATTAAAACGAGTGACAAAATTGTGGGGGATTTGATGCTTGATTTTGCCTATGATCTGAAGATCGGTTTTGGCAAATCGTTGAGTCGACGATTTTTGAGAGAAAAAATAGAAAAATTTGTTTCTAAATCTCTGCGATTTTTTTTTGAAGTGATAATCATGACTTACGTGACTACGGAGGGTGTAGAAACTGGTACGTTCCGAAAATACTTAATCAAACGAAAACTGGATCCACCGCGAATCGCGAAACGATTTTTTCGATCGTTTTTGAAAGTCAGATAGATGAATTATTCAATTGAATTATCGCTACTCCTTGTCCTGTCGGAGAAAACAAATTAGTATCTTTGTACAAAGGTGCGCGTGCGTTCGATCATTGTCTCTGATCCGCGTGGTGAATCGCGGATCGAAAAATCCGTCTCGCAGAGTATTTTTAATTTTTTTAATTTTTAATCGATTATGATCGATCTACCGAAGTATTTTTTTGTCTGTCGCAATCGGTGGGCTTTATTTCGGAACGCGATTCATATATTTATTCCATAATCTGCACAGCCGCGAAATGAAATCCCCTCAAACAGAGAGGCGAAGAAGAGACTGTTTATTTATTGATAAACCGATTTATTGAATCGTATGTGGCATGTGTGCCTCAGTACGTGACCGATAACTATACGGGTTCCTATACACACCCGAGTTACATAATCTCTGAAACGGCTCTGAAATCCGATGAGTAATATTTAATTTCCTCGAGCAAACGGCACTGCCGATTTCTCGATCGCCCTTCGAGATCTAGGATCTAAAAAGGCCGAAATTTTGACGAAAAAAATTCATTTTGGACTTTTCTAATATTTTCCAGGAGACAACGGACCGCAATGTACTCGGGGTAAGCCGGAGAGATCGAGAGAAAAATTAAGGGAGGGTCTGCGGCAGAGGAGGACGGCCGGAAGGTCGCATTCCCTCTTCCTTCAACTGCCCAAAGATCTTTCGAAAAAATTGGGAGAGATGGCCGAGGTCCCCCTCATCTCAGCCGAGGAAGTAATGGCCGGTAACCAGGATCAGGACAACCTCGTCATGCTGGAGGTAATTTTCGATTTCGAAAAACTCCCCGTACCGATCTTCGGTCTTTTTTATTTTATTTTTGTATTTTTTTTTCTTTTAGATCGTTTCGTTTATTTATCACCCTTCTTTTCTTCAGGTTGGTCCGCAGAGAGACACATGGCGTTACTGCGTCGAACGTCAAAGACTGGCAGAAAGATCTGAGTGGTTTCGGGCCATGCTGGTCGGACCTTTAGCCCCTCCGCCGAGTACTCCTCCACCGACTGTCCGGCTTGAGCACGTGGAAAAGAGAGCTTTCGATCATTTGCTGAGGTGAGAGTCTGACGACATTTTTTACCCCATTCGCGAAAATCTGAAGAAAAAAAATGACGCGGCTTCCAAAGGGGCGAATTTCATGCCGGATACTTCGATAACGATTTATCGTCGTCGTTCGTTTTTCAAGCGTACGATTTTCGCATTCAAAATTTTACAATTTCCATCCAAAATTCAACACCGAAAAAATCCAAAAATCTGATCGGTAATAATATGGCCGGTTTCTCGCTCGCGATCTTAGGCGTCATTTCGTATCTCTGGATTATCGCATTAGTCACTAATCTGTCTGTAACTTCCGGTTGGAATATCGTGAAAAATGAGACAGACCACTGCTGCTGCTGTGGTGCCATTATAAAATAATAAATTTCGGGCTCGGCTGAACTTTTACCGATTTATACAAATTTCTGCGAATATTTGAAATTTTTGGTTAAAAATGAAGAAAAGAAATTAGGGAAGTTGAAATATTTCGTTACCCGTGATTACAGATTTATACTTTATTTGGGATTTTAGGTACCTCAACGACGAGCCGGTGAATTTCCAATCGGTAGGCACAGCCCGTGCTACGTTGGACGTTGCCCATCAGTACCTGTGCCTCCAGTTAGCCAGACTAGCTGTTAAATATCTAGAAGCTAATTTGAACTCTGCTAATGTGCTGAAAGTTCTTCAAGGACTTACTCTTTACGCAGGAAATATGCCCTCTTCTTTCACGAAACCGGAAACTCCTTCGGCACCTCCGACACCCGGCGACGAGGCCGGAGAAATCGGTAAGCGATTCTTGACAATTTGAAAAAAATGTGTAGTCGGGAACTTTTTGGGATTTAAAACCAAAGAAAATCAATGTCGAAGTTCAAAAACCGATTTTTTAAGCTCGTGAGAATTTTGGTCGACGTCTGAAAGAATTGGAAAACGATTTTCCACCTTTTACGACGAGAAAAAAGCGTCTTTTGAAATTGGGAACCGATAATGGGCTTTGAAATTGTTTATCCACCGTTTTGGGAAATCTTGAAGCGATTTTTGAAGTTCAAAATCCAGGAAAAACTGTGTTTTGAAATCGGTAGCCGATCTTTGAGGCTTAAATATTGTTTCAAAAAATCTGTAACCGATTTTCGAATTTGCTAAACGAGTTTAGAGATCGGCAGCCGATTTTTAACGCTCGAACAGATTTCCTAGCCGCGTGAAAAAATCGGCAACCGATTTTCAAGATTCAGAAGCTAAAAACTGCTGAAAAAATATATTTTATCCTAATTTCTTTTTTTTTTTTCTAATTATTTTAGCTGTGGCCTGCGCCTCCCTCCTGACGTCGTGCATGACGTTGATAGATTCTGACCCAGTGACGGTCCTCCGTCAAGAAAGGTTCGAGGAATTAGCCCGTGAAGAAGTTGCCGAAATCGCCAGCCGCGACAGTATGAATTTGAAAGAAGAAGGTGTTCTCTTTACCGCCCTGGATCGATGGTCAGCTTCGGAGTGCCGAAGACACGGGGTGGAACCAACCCCTTGTAATAAACGAGCAGTCCTAGATGACGATGTTTGGTTCAGCGTCAGATTTCCCTTGATGACCGACAAGGAATTCATCGAGGGTCCGATGGCTAGCGGAATTCTGACCAGCAAGGAATCTGCTTTCATTGTATCGAAGATATTGGGCCATCATCACGATCGGCAACAACAACAGGTGATTTTCATTATGCTTTCATAATCAATCGAGAACAGAAAGTGAGACAAGGAAAGAAAAAAAAAAATGAGACAAAGGAAGAAAAAAAAGAACTAGTATCTTTTTTTTTTTAAGGAAAAACCGAACTTTTTGACTCGATAAAAATATCTGTTTCCAAAAATCGGTGGGTTTTCTTCGAAAATGTTTTCCAGTCATTTTTTTTTTAATTTTGGATCTCGTTTTTGTATTTCAGCAACAAGACGCTAGTGCAAGTCCATTATCGAGGCTGTCTACCACCCCTAGAGGATCCGGACTCTGTCGGTCTGACCGTAAGCAGAAAAAGCCTAAATGTGGAAAGAGGGAGCGTGAAGAGAACCGGAAAAATCGCAAAAGGGAATGTGCGAGTCAGGGTCAACGAGCTTGCGCGAGTTTTGGTAATTGTTTAGTGCGAGTACTCGCCTGTGTTTTTGATTGAAAACCTCGCATCCTCTATACCTATAACCAGGAAAAAAAATAGCGAAAGAAAAAAAGGAAAAAAGAAAAAAAAACAGATTGTCCAAAATGTGTAATATATTTTATTCCTACGTCTGTATTAATTCACCCCAATATTTGAGGGTGGAAAAATACGGATTATAAAAGAGCTCGAATCTTCTGAAGCAAAAATTTTGCAAAAGAACAAAAAAAAAATCGAAAGATGATCGAATCAGACGTCTTATTTTATTTCGATTCATTTTTTGACGCGGAGATTGGATACTTCTGTTATAATTTTTTTTTTTTCGAAACTAAAAGAGACTGCATTAATTCCGTGTTCGACTGAGGGTTAGATATAATATATGTATGTCGTTGCCAGTGATACGCAATATTATTCAGTCAGTATATTGGCAGCGTGGTTTTTTTTTTTAATTATTTTTAGTACCTCCTTTTCATACGATATATAATATTAGATATGTATATCGTTTATTATTCTCTATATTAGAGGTTTTGTTTTACGTAACCTACGTTCCTTGTGTATTCAATTAATTGATAATTATCAATCAAGTTTATATCATTTCTACGAGTGGCAGTGAAAAAAAAATTTAAAAAAAAAAAGAAAAAATAGTAACAACCCATTCGTAGAATTATATAGGATTATTACAATGTTAATAATCCTCCGATACAGTTGTGTTTAATTACACATACGTATGATGTGTACCCCTGACTTATTATTTTTAATAATTATTCATTCAAGCTGTAATAATTAGAAACTATAACTAAATGACTATTAGATAAGCGATTCGATTTTGAAATATTATTTGAAAGAAAATTTTTACCACGTCTTTCACTCGAATCGTATTCGCTATAAAATATATATATATTGTACCTACTACAGTAGTTACGCACATATATGCTATACGCAATATACGTATATATGTATATTGAAAGAAATGAAGAAAAATTGTTCGTTTATTGCTGGTTAAATTTATAAATCATTGATATTCTATATATAATATATTATCAGGGAAGTATAATTCGGCGTTGTAAATTTGTTGGTTCAAATATATTGTTTTTAACAATTTTCGTAAATCAAATTTATGAGAAATTCTATGCGATCGACGCTACACTATTTCAAAATGAATTGCGTAATTAGTAATTTATAATTTACCATACATTATACATACGCGTATACATATTATGCGATAAAATTAAGAATTTAATCGTTGTGTTCATTAAAATTATTATATCTAATTTAATATGTCTATAACATAATTGTACAATATTTTTTGAATTGTATCGGTGAATATTAAATTTTATTACAGCATGGCTGGTCCGTGGATATAGAAAGAAAGAAAAAAAAAAATTATAACCAAAATGAAAATTTGATAAATTTAACTATATGATAGATATATTATCTATTATACCGCATTTTGCTTATACGAATATTTTTCGGAAGAAATCAAATGAATAACACGGTATAATAAGTCAAAGATAAAAAAAAAAAAAGAAAATAAATTTACAACTGAATCATTCATATATAATTATTATTGGAGATTGATAATATTTTTCAAAGAAGGCCTATACGTTATACAAATGTAATACAAATTCTATATTTACTTTTCATTATCCATACGAAAACGAAGAAAATTATAGAAAAAAGAGATTTATTATTCTCACATTACTATTATTATTACTATTATTATTATTATTAAATTTAAATATGTTGAACCTATATATGATATGACGTTACCATTTGATTATACTATATGTTATAATTACTTAGTTTGATTGTATACGTAGTTCTATGTATTAGGACGATTAATTATGTATATAGGTATATTATATTGAATTTTATATTTACCAGAAAAAAAAAGTGAAAAGAAAATTAAAAATCATAATAAAAAGCAAAATTTATCAATTAATTTTATGAATTTTAATTTCAATTTCGTATTTCGAAGTCTACAATTATCCATATAATACTACAACGTATCGCGTATCTGCAGATGATAAATGCAGCGGGACTATGGAACCACAAAATCGTATATAAAAATTGAAAATTGAATTATTAATTAAAACCCTACATTCCAAACGCTAATCGAATAAAGAAACTCGGTTATAATAAGCTCTGTATGTCGAACCGTGATATGGAATATAAATTTTGCTGCATTTCTATTTACCGACCAGCCGAAGAGATTTCAAATGATTCAGAGAGCGCTAGCTGACGGTGCAGGTTGAACCATCGCGCCAGCTAAGCCCGATGCGCGCGCAGCTAGTGGTGTGTTTCGGGTAGCCCGCGTCAGGCGCCGAATGACATATCGTTATGAAATTAGAACACAAACACATCGCAGCGTGATTACGAATACCTGGTATTTTCATTATTCAACCTCATTTCTTTGAACGTGAAAGGTAGGTATTTCCCCATCGTATATTGTCGTTATTTCCAACGTATTCACGGCCGACTATAAATCACAAACTAGAATAAATACCTTCGAAATATATCTTCGTAGATGATACAGTTTTGCACGTGGGACACGCGCTGATTTGAGGTTAGGAAATCATTCCATCCAGCTTCGCCCTCTATACTCCATCTTTTTTTCATCATCATCTCTTCAGATCAGATAATTTCACAGATACAACGCATCTCGTAACAATATTTAGATTATTCTGTCTGTTTCTTGTATCAATGTTATCACATGGTAACAAAAATTGTTAAACAAATAAAGAACGCTTTTGATTACGTCACATGGCTCTAGCCAATAGGAAGAGGCGTAGGGCAGTAGTTGAGAGGGCTCAACCTGAGAAAAACAATTAGCTGCTTTAAAAGATAAAAAATTGACAATATTATTCACGATCTAGATGCTAGAAGATCCCAAGAAGATCGCAATAACATTTTTCGCCGGATTAATCGGCGTAGAAATAATATGGCAAATATACAAGCGATTGGAGGGTAAAAAGAAGCCGAAAATAATCAACGAGGTCATTATGCTATCCGAGGAATTGTCCCAGTGTCGATTACACGCAGTTACAAGAATACCATGTGCTCGTACCGATTGTTCGGTCAGGAGTCTGAGGTGAAAATAATCGCAGGGATTCGAAACTGAATAAAATTGCGAGACCTTTTGAACCCTCTTAAAATTTGTTTCTCTCCTTCTTTCGACTGTTCAGAAAATTGGTCAGGTATCTCGAATCCGCGAACCGGAAACTCGACGTCTGCATGTATCTGTTCAGCTGCGAGGATCTCGCCGCAGCTATATCGAAGTCATTTCGCCGCGGTGTTATCGTCAGGATAATAATCGACGGTGGAATGGCGGAAAATAGCGCATGCGATAAGAGAATGAGAGAATTTCAAGAGAAAGGTACGACGCCGGATAACAAAGAGGAGAATGGGCTTCCCCCGGTTTCTTTTTTACAGAATGTTCATTAAAAACAAATCGGGAGACCGAGGGAAAGCATCTTTTCGCATTCTAACTACCCGTTTCCATCCATCAAGGTATCAAAGTTCGAATGAAGAAATCCGAGTATCTGATGCACCACAAATTCGCAATCATTGATGACGAGCTTATACTGACTGGAAGCACGAATTGGACGATGCAGGCTCTGCATGGTAACTGGGACAACATCATAGTGTCGAATGAAGAGGCCATAGTCAAGCCCTTCGTTAACGAATTCGGCAGAATGTGGGCTGCGCTGACCAAGGGAGAAGATTAGGAACGAGAGAAGAAAGAAAAGAGAATATTTTCTGGAACTCGTAACTTATTTTATCAATCGATATTTTCTAGCTAATTTTGTACCGAAATATTGTGTTTTAAAAATTGTCAAATTTCTTGCGAATGAATAAAAAAATGATCGCCAATTCATTACACGTTCGTCTATTCATTGAAATTAATTGCTCAATAACGATGTGGCGTTCTGCGACATCGTGATCATACGAAACCGACTTTCAATCTATGTAATGGATGGATTAGTCAATTATCGCGTTGATTAACTACGTCATACAAAACCCTCTACAGTGACAATTAATACCATAAACACTGTGCGGGGATCAACCCACGGGATTGAAAACGCTTTTGCGATGACGCACCGATGATTAACGATCGAGTGCCCGTTACGTATGGACGCAAACACCGTGTTTTATCAGCTCTAAGATTTCCACGTTCTTTAATTCCATCTTTGGTCCCTGTTCTAATCTTGTTTCTTTCCCATTAAAAATTTCCCAAGTTTCGGTAAATTGGGAAACTAATGCAATTTCTTGGGAAAGTCTGCTCGTCGGATGACTGTGAATCGATTTTGATAGGAGTTCGAACGATCTTTAGTTTTTATGGACGATGACAGGGGTCTAAGAAACGCATTTCCCAAATTTTGGGAATTCTAACGGTGGCTTCGAAACCGAAGGGAATGAATCCGTTCAAAACATTGCAAAATGAGATTGCGAATATATGATTCTAATTTTCGTTCTAAATATATCCGCGAATCGAAAACTCGAGTTTTAGGTAAAGCTCTCTTCCTTTGGCCCGATGTATATAAGCGTGGGTTTGATAGGTACACATCCACCGTGTATTAGCGTGGAATTTCGTTCGCTTTACTGCTAGGGAGTTGCCATGACGATTCTGACGTTATCTTACAGCCAGGTATGCACGGCGACTCGAAATTCTACACCCCAAAAGGAACTGACGAGTTCCTAGCCAGTTCAAAGGTGCTTTGACCCAAACACTAGTCTATTTAATCAGGAGCCCTTCATCGTCCCTCAAAGCGATAATTAGTAGCGAAACGCCTTTCCCGATACGCGTAGATCTGCGGAATCCAACTAAGAAGAAGGGGTGGCGGTTTTTGGGCCACTTTTTTCACCCCTGGGATACGAAATTGAGTATTGAGAATGAAAATAACTTCAAACGGCGAGCTTCGAGGGGAATATAATTGAACACGCTTTACATTTCGACCTTCGACCCAGTGCAAGCTCTCGTCTGTGACGTAGCGCACCCCAGTCTCAGAATGACGTCATAGCAACGGATCGATGCAACAGCCTCTGGGATTTCGTCATGGATTTCTTTCTCTCTCTGTATTTATAGCCTTCAAAGCGCATCTGCGCATCAGCCCCTCGGGAAAGGGTGGGATCGAAAATAAAATAAAAAAGGGAGAGAAAAACGGGAAGAAAATATTTATTTATTTATTTTTCTTCAGAACTCGTTTTCCTTCGCGTTTTCAAAACTGGGAGCAAAAGGAAAGAGAGAAGGAGGTAGGACTGGGAATAAATTGACCCTGGAAATTTTAAACTGCTGTGTACCAAACGATTTCACGGTTTTGTTGTTCGTTTTCAGAAATTTTGTGTCGGTGGAAAATAACTCCGGCCTCCGGAGGCGTTTTCTTATTCCCCGTCGTTATACAATAACCGAGTTGATGGGAAATTTTTGAAGCTCTTCGGACGATTGTGCGCGAATGTAATGACCGAAATCTCGTGCCAAACCTCGGGCCTGATTCGCGTGAAAAACTATGTTAACTCTATCGTTACGACGTCGTTGGATTACCACTCTCCCTTGAACTTGTCCGGTCGCACCGTAGCCGTTTCTTTCTTCCTCTGAAGAAACGATTACCCGAAAATATACCTGCACTTTTTTATCGTCTTTACGTACGTGAGTCAAAAATTTTCTCACAGAGATTGAAACGCGCGGAGAAACATTGAACGCGGAACTTGAAGGAGACGTAATTATTCAACAAACGCGTTTACTCCACAAAGCGAATTTTTAATGCGGACGTTAAATTAACGAGAGCTTTAAATTCAATGCCAGGAGTAAGTCTTGTACGAAAATTGCTCAATTCTCTCTCATTTTTCAGCCTTTTTCATAAATTTAACGCCCCTGTGTCACATACGGTCAGACACGTACCTTGTATCCATTTACCTACCTACCTACGTAGGTACATCAATTTATTCAGACTCACACTCTCTGTTCCATTCTCCCTCTCTCTCTCTTTCTCTTTCTCTCTTTCGTATTGATTTTGTATTTTTAGATCAACGGACACCCTGCAGCGAACCACGCGGCTAAGTCAAATGCTAATCTCTACCTAAGCTCAAATATATTCAACCGGCGAGTTCCGCGACGATTAGATCAACCGAATTCGTCCCATTCCGCATTTTGGGTATTCGATTTTAATTTTCGACCTCAATTTTACGTTTCTAACGATTTTTCATCCTTCGGTCTCACAAGGGATCCTCGTGAGCCCGGAATACATCGATGAACTCAAATTGCGTCATTCTGCACATTGAACGGTCGAACTTTATCGATATTTTCATTTTTTTCTTATTTTTTCTCATTTTTTTAATCCTAAAAATTTTCACCAGAGAAGCACACGGCTCTCTAGGTGTTGGTCTAAAATCACTAAACCAAACCACGTGCGTCACGGACTAATGCTGCTGCACAAGCTCGCAAGTCAGCTGTGTATAACAGTCTGACGAGAATAGACGTGCGATTTTGCATCTCGTTGATCAGCCCAGCTGGCCCGACGGGGTGTTTGACACGCGATGAAAGAAAAAAAAAAAAAAAAAATTTCAAAAATCGAAATAGACAGACTCTCTGACTGTCGTATGGCTAGATACGTGGAACGACGTTGCAGAGGCCAAAGTTTGCGACGATTTCAAATTTTTGGGAACGTTCAAAGTTCAGGAAATTAAAAGTCCGATAGTCCGAATGTTCGAAATTCACGTTTGGGTGAAAAAAAATGAATAATTTTTTTATTCTCGGTAGGAAATATTCTTTCTTCCAGAAATGGATACGACGAAATGATAGACGATATCTTCCTTTCGTCTATATATCCAGTATGATGAAACCTAAGGGATATATATCCCTATAAACCTGCTTCCCACATGCGTAATAACATTACTTTGATTTTATGAAGTTTATTTGCCCGAAAATCTGCCCCCTCCCTTCTCCCCAAATATTTTGTAGAATAATAAACCCAATTGCAAACGTTTTAACACACTTAAACAGATCTGTGAGTAAATTATTTATTCAATCGTATATATCCGCGTCTTTGGTTCGCTTCGGGATAAATTTCCGAATATTTATCATAATAAAAACTTCAATTTTCACATCGGGATACATGAAAAAGAAATTCATCTCATAATTCTCGTAGCGATTCTAAAAAAAAAAAAAAATAATTCTAACATTTCAAATCGATTTCACTTAAACCAGATTATGGGATGTATATTCTTATCCGAATCTCCGTATCAGGTCCTTTGAGTAATAATCGTTCGATGACGCGTACGGGGGTTGGAAATTGCTACGCGCTGACCTTTTATCAGCAGCCCTTTCACGCGATAAAATACATCGCGCATTTGGCAAGAAAAAGGAAAATGCAATTTTATATGAATATTGTTAAACGAATGAACAACGAACGAATGAATAAGCGAGTAAAAGCAAAGAAGACGTAATAACGTGCCACGTGGATTTCTTCATCACTCCGACCCCTTGGGACCCGCGATAATCCCGGCATCCCAGCATCCCAGCATCTCGTGCTCCGTATATACGATATGATGGAACTGGAACATTGTCTGTATAAATAGTAACCGTCTGACGTAAATATAGTTTTCACAAATGTCACGTGCTAATAATGGCGAGGGGTTTGCAAAGAAGAACTGCACTGTGCGGTTGCGGCGTCGTGCCGGTTATTATTATTGCGATATTTCTATTTTTATTAATTTATTCTAATTCTTCATTTTTCCCTTTTTTTTTTTACGTTATTTTTTGGGAAAAGCAGACTTCGCAATTACTCGGTGTTGTTTCAGTCGTCAAGTCATTCTGCTGCAGCTGTTAATTGACCGACCAATATAAGAACCCCTTATTTCCAGCTCCTGTCATCCTCCCGCGTTCAACCGTGTAACTTTGCTTTCAAGCTTGTCAAAACACTTTCTAAAAATAGTTGAGAACGGTCTCTAAATAGCATCGAACCGAACAGAAATAAACTCGCCGAGTAGAGAGGCCGCGAGGGATGAGATGATCGTGTACCTCTATATCTATCTACCTACTCAAACTTCGCACGAGATTCGCGATATCTGCGATAACCGTACCTCCTCCCAATTTTTCTTTTCTCCTTTTTCTTTCCTTCTTTTCTTCTGGATCAAGGATCCAAAATCCTGAGAATCGGATCGAATAGATTATCGAACGATTCTAGATCGATCGTCGATTCCATACGGACGTTTTTATTTTTTATTATTTTTTTCGAAGTCCCCTTCTTCGATCTTTGATTAATTTCTTACGCCAGAGACGAGAGAATCGGGCTTTACGATCGGAGGTTTTATAAAACAAACATATTAACTGATGTTCCACTTCCTCCAAAGTTCAGACAATTAATTACGTCAGTTTTAACAGTACGGGTTACAAAAACCATCTGTTGCCGAGGGGGCGGTCAGCTAGATCCAGGCATTTCCTATACAGGATGGATCATAGTTATAACACTCTATTTATATTCATTCTGAGAAAATAATAGAACAGACTGTGCAATACGACCTGCAAGCTCGAGAGAGAAAACAAGTTTGATTAATCGACAAGGGGAAGCCCTTGTTCCTATTTTTTTTTGGTATCAAACGATCGCAACGAAATTCGTAGCTCCGCGAATACCTCGAACGATTTTTAGGTCCGTTAATTAATTTGAGAAGAAACTCAGCCCGAGGCGAAGAGCTTTTTTCCAAAAATGTATCACGATTTTTAGATCGAGTCTGAGAGGGGTTGGAGCTTGAGATTTACCCTGGAATACCGTCTCGCCATAGAGCAGACGGAATTCTTGGTGTCGAGTGACAAGAACTACCCTTAACTTCTTGACCCACGTTTCACGAGTGTTGGAATCAATGTTTAGAACCGAAATCTTATCTGGACACACTCAGGATCCGTTGGATCTCGGAAATAGATCTAATCTCATCGGGGCTGGGTATTAAATTCCAGATTCATTTCTGGGCGATTTAGAATTCTCAGAAAACGTCGAAATTCGGAACATCTAAATACCGAAGATCCGAAAATTTCGGTCTATTTCTCAGGATATAAAGACGAGAAACGAAATGATCGATAGGATTTTGAAAAGCTCCTTTTTTCCAAAAAGTTGATCTCAAGACGATCGGTTCTATTTGGGATCTTCAGCTTTTGGAATAATTTCTTAGGCTTTCGTGGAACTACCCTATTCTAAAAACCCCTATTCGGTAATATTCAAATTCGGAACTTGAACCCGGCTCCATCCGATCTGCTCCAATCCGTAAAGACGGAGTTTGGGAGTCGACGACTCGTCGACGTCTGCCGGATACGAGGACCGGACTATACGACTGTGGGATTCCTGTTCGCGGTTTTTCCACCCCATCGATTTCCCGGAGCTTGCGTACCGTTTGTTTCGGTTCGGTTCAGCTCGGCTTTTATCTTCTGGGGGTAGATATTTATAAATAGATTTCGACCCGACGCGACGTCTTTGTCACCGCGGTTCGACATACCTACCTGCCCACCTAGGGTCAGCATTATCGCCCACTCAATATTTGAAGTTATGTCCACTTACGTGGACCGTTCAAACCCACGTTGCAATATGTAGTAACATATCCTTCAAAGCTCGGTGTATAAATAGAAAAGGGAGCTTATCGGACTCGAAGAGAATCAAAGGAGAACGAGAAACCCTCGAAGTTCTCATTTCTTTCTCCCCTGCCGAAATTTCGATTATTAAATCCGTCGTCTCTCCCTCCACCCTCGAGCCTTTCAGCTTGCGCCCTCGACCCCCAGACCCAAAAAGCTCCCTTTTGAATCCGGAACCGAATCCCGGGTCTCCGCAACTCGGGGGTGGCTGCAGTCGGGGTGTACGACGAGTCCCGGGTCCCGGGTATCCAGGCTTGGTCGTCATGGCGACGAGACTTTACCCAGGCATCATCCCCTGGCCCTCCGCGCCCCAGAAAACAACCCTTCCTCGAAGGTTGCGGCTCAAGTGGCTCTAGGGTCCCGTCCGAAGGACTTGCTTGGGTCTCTTGGAATTATTGCTCATGGTTGAACCTGGTGGAACTAAATTTTTTCTCAACGGGGTTTTCGGGCTCCTTGGGTTTCGGGGTAGCGTTAAATATTGGGAATCGGAAAGAGACAGAGAGAGGGAGAGATAGGGATATGGGTAAAAAATTCTCCTTTTCCTTTCTTTCTTTTTTCTTAATATTTTATAATATATTAACGTTTATTTCCATATATACAAACAGAAAAATAATTATTAATATATATATTACGATGGGAATTCATTTCCAGACGTTCGCCCTTTGATCGCAGTTTTTATTTTATTTTTTTTTAGTTTTGGTTTTCATTCTTATTGACATACTTATCGTTCTAGTACATTTCTATATCTAAAACACCGTCAGACCTCTAATCTCATATTTTATAGTCTCATACATACAAATCACGTACTCTTAATTAATCGATTAATTATTTAGAATTATTTGGGTATCTAAGAGTAAATATAGGGTAAGGCCAAGTCGTCGCGTGGCATCTAGCGATTTCTTTTTTCTTTTCAATTAACAGAAACGAAATATTATGTACTAATATATGTATATATCGCTTCTATATAAACGTATAAATATAGAAACCATTGCCAGTTACGAATTCGCTTGATCTATTTATGGGATATTATTACATATTTACTATCGTCGGTTTTTTTTTTGTTTTTTTTTTTAATAACATTTTTCGAACAAAAAATTACAATCGCTGTCATTATTATTATTATTTATTATTACAACTTCGCTATTACAGAGTCTAATCATTTCTCAGGGGTTTCTTCAATAATTTTACACTCATTTCGGGATCCGTAATTCAATTATTCTCCGAATGTTATTAATAATCGCCTTGAAAGAAAAAAAAAAAATGATTTCTGTTACTTCTTGCGATTCTCAGCCAATTTTTTTATTTATTTTTTTTATTTTTCTGCTCACTTCATTTTCCTTTTCACTTTCTCTCTTGATAGCTCGGACCCTCGGATCGAACGGATATAATAACAAATTATATTATATTTACAATATTTATACGTGATATACTGTTGGATGATGAAAATTGAAACCTCGTTGTACGGTGCAGGGGGCTAAACTCGAGGGTTTTTTGATAATAGAATCACATTATATTATCTTGGTTTTTTTCTTTTGATTTTTTTGAAATTTTAGAAGCTCGAGTTTACACCCTGAAAATTACCGAACGAAATTTCAACACACCTGTAGACGTATATTATATTAATAATATTTATAATTTTTATATTTATTATTTACATCACATTTCAAACTTATATATTATATATACTAAGCACATAGTATATAAATAATATATTGTGTATATATTTTATGTTTATTTATTTATTTATTTATTACTTATACGTATATATATGGATACACATATCCTACAAGAATATACAAGGCGAGGCAAAGAATTTTCAGTTTCGGTTATTTTCTCCTTTTACATATGTAGTTTTTTTTTTCTTTTCTTTTTCAACATTTCGTCACTCATTCGGGTCAATTGAAATCAATAGGCAATATTAGAATAATATATACTCTGCATGTCGGTGTATATATGAGTGTATATATACATACGTAATGTAAGAATTTGTATTAGAATTAGAATCATCACCGCCCCACAAGTGATTAATACAATTTATCGGGATCATATTTTGTTGTAAAAGAATGAAATTAAAAAAATATCATTTCATTTTATTTATTTATTTATTTATTTTTATCTCATAGATTTATATTTCATTTAATTTTAATGTCCGTTCACCGATCGGTCTAATAGTTTTTTCTTATTAAGGCCTTAATTACGCGCAGGGTTTTATTAATTAATATTTATATATTTATATTATAATAATATGTATATTATACATAATTCAAAAAATTATTCATGCAGAATGTGTTTTTTTTTTTTTTTTCTGCACAGATCTATCGTTCTTATTTTTTTTTTTTATCAACCCTATGCATACATACCTATATACCGATACTACGTCCCCAGCTGCAGGTTCTATATTCTACAATCTATAATTTATACAGCCAACGCTACTACTAATTTTATTATTTCCATCGTTATCATAAATTCATACGATTATCGACGTTCTTATTATTATTGTTATTATTATTTATTATTATTACTATTATTATTATTATATCTTGGTAATCAAGTTTATGGAAATGTTATTTATTGTCTCTATCAGCCCAACGTATACACCGTAACAACTCGCGATCAATTGTACAATGGGCTACCGATTCATTGACATAAAGAGTTTATTTTGTTCATTCAATAGAGGATATAGAAAAATAAACTACTCATATATGTATAAATAATTTGATGACGAAAGAACAGAAATTGAAAGAAAAAAAAATATATATATATATGTATATATACATATATAAATAAATAATCCTCTCTTTCATCCGCAATAATTATTATTAATATAATTATAATAATCGTTATTATTATATGATAAGATATTGCGCGCGGTAGAATTTACGAACATTAAATATATATATATATATATATATATATATGCAGTCTATATTTACAATTGAAATAAAAAGTCAAGTTGTAATATAATCACGGTGTACGTAATTCTACCTACGTTATCACATCGCAATTAAAATGTCATTTTTATATCCTCTTTTCTAATCGATTATGAAATTTTCTAACGAGTTTTTAAATAAAATGAAATTTTTGGCTGAATTTAACCCCTTTAACAGCTTGCGGTACTTTTTACAGAAACTTTTTATCGATGGCTGGATTCCTTCCCGAATAATAAGACCAAAGTTCCTTTACAACAACTTCGAGGGATCCTTAGTTTCCAAGTTATAAGTGATTCCAGTTCGCCAATCGTGGTGTTTCAACGTCAGATGATAGTTAAGGACGCTACCGTGAAGCGGCGCTGACCGTTAGCTCGAGTCACGATCAGTCGACTAATAACCTTCTCTAATTCGAAAACTATCAGTCCCTCGAGATTCATTCTCAGGAATTTTCCCCTCGATTTTTACCGAGGAATCCACCTCTCGAATATGGATCTTCTCGCTTCATTTCCACGACTTATACGACCGAATAATTGACAGCTGGACTAACAAACTAAACGGGTAACGTTTCCCGCGATTTTGTCTTTGTACTCTTGTCGATAACCCGCGAGGCTTTGTCTCCGCTCTTCTGTGCCTTCTTCGCCCTGGTCAAGCTCGCGACTATCAAACTTTTGTAGCCACGGTCAGCTCGCTCAACCCCTTGAACTTTTAAGGCCACTCTGAGGCTGGGTTCGCTGACCGATCTCGATGATCTAGCCATCTCTCACATGGGCTCGGAACTCAACCCCCCGATCAGTCCCGGCTCGCCAATGTTAGAATCACACTGCATGACCCACTCCCAAATTCTTTTCGTAACGACCTTCTGGTCGACGGTCGTCTCCAGCCCGTAACTGTTCAACAATTTCCTCAGCTTGTTTTTATTCTCATCCACGTTGTTCTTGTCGTCGACCAGAGTGTCCAGGTACAGAAGGCTGTCCCCTCGTCTCGCGAGGCTTTCGCTCACGTCGACCGACGTCGAAGTCGCGCTATGGCTCAGTTTGTTGACGCACCACGAGTCCTTCAAGTACTTATTCACCTCGGTAACGGTGGCCCGTTTCTCTGGTTTGTGTTCGAATATCCTCCTGAAGTAGCGGAGGAGCCGGGGCGTGAACCGCCTAAACATTGCCGGTATCTTGGTCGTCCTCCTCTTCAGCCATCGCTGGAACCCCGAGTAGTCAGGGTCCTGTATGAGGTCGGCACTCTGCCAGGGTGGGTTCCCGGTCAAGCATACGAAGAGGACGATGCCGAACTGCCAGCAGTCGGCGCTCCTCTTGCAAGTGTACCTCTCGTTTTTTATGACCTCGTATACTTCGGGTGGTAAAAAGGGGACCCAGGTGCACCTGATCTTGTTGACCAGGGTTCCCTCCTTCTTCGTGCACCCGAAGTCACAGAGCTTAATCTTGGACATGTCCTGAGTGAAGACGAGCACGTTCTCGAGCTTGACGTCCCGGTGGGCGAGCTGTTTCGAGTGGAGAAAATCCAGGGCCGAAGCCAACTGGCCGCAGATTTTTTTGCACACATCCTCGGACAGACCACCGGCCTTCACGTTGCCGGAAAGATCACCGAACGGAGCGTACTCTTGGGCAAAAACGTAGCAGTTCTCCGCCTTGAAAGCAACCGCGTACGAACTCAAAATGTTGGGATGAGGACTGAGGTGGTAAGAGTAGTGGAATTCTCTGTAGAAATCCTTCTCCGAGGTCAACTCTTGGTGCACCGCCTTCAGCACTACTCGAGTTTGAGTACGTTTGTGCGTCGCTAAAAGCACCTTGGCGAAGCTACCCTCTCCCAGAGTCTTTTCCACATTGTATTCATTCGTCAAGTCCAATTCCTCCAAGGCCACTTCTTGCACGCGGTGGATACCCGACTCTTTCTTCTCGTGAAGCTTCATCTGGAACGATAAGAACCACAGATTTGTTATTTATTCAATCAACTCGTTGTCTCTCATCAATTATTTGCCCAGGGGAGCCGGAAGAGGCTCGAAAAAGTCCCTAGAGTCGATTCGTTCAGAGACCAGCTGACCAGACCTAGGCTTATTCATCCCTCATGCATTCATAAAGGCTTCGATCGATCGCCACCGGCAATCACCTTGAATACATGGGTGTCACGGTTCAGCCAATTTTCGCATCAACCGGAAGTCGAAGACCCGAATAGACAAATTGAAGAAAAAAAAAAAAAAATGACAGTGGAAAGTGCAGTGAGCATTGCCCCGAAATCGGTAACGGAAAATCGAATCGGTTCGAAATTTTGACTGCGGCTTGATATCATCGCTGGCCAAGATTGTGTGCATCGAATTTTGGATAAATTGAAATTTGGATGAGTTATGAGTTTTTGAACGCGTAAGTTGAACCATTAGGAATTTTTTCGAGCGAATTTAATGCCTTCGGAACTCGAATCCCCGAACGTCTTTCTTGTTTGTAACTTTTTGGTAAGGTCTTAGAAAGCGGGGTTCAAAGCCAGGCGGAATTACCCTTCGCTCAGACACCACCGGATCGATGTTACTTTGGCGTCTCTGGTACTCGTTCCCCGAGCTGGATCGTCGCCAACCAGATCTTCTCACTACACTCTTATTGCTATTCCCTCGTGTACGTAGGGACGGGGGGTGGGGGTTCGGGTTCACGTAACGTTGCAGCCCCGATATCCACTTCCACAAAAAACTGTGTCAGATGGAAGTTGGAATGACCAAAACAGATCTTAGTCTGCTTCGCGTGGTTTCTCTCATTCCAAGGTCAGATTATTCCCCAAAAAACGTAACGTCGTATTCCTTGAACACGCGGAAAAGATAATCTGGACCACCCAATTCGGAGCTTCCAAATTTTCGAGACCCTGAATCACCACGGATTCAAAATCGCGATATCTCCCTACATGGTTAGTCAAAAATATGCGAACAAGGATTTCTCGGATTTGTTTTGAAGCCGGTTACAACCCGAGGGTTGAAATAAGAAAAAAAATCAATCTCAGGAGGGAGAAAAAGCTCAGCAAAAAATCGGACCATCTCATACCGTGCAGCCTTGAAAGCCACCCAACTTCTATATACTTATCGATGTATTTTTTTCCTTTGCTGAAGTAGAACTAGACTCTGGTATGTAATTCACTCTGCACCAATACTTTTCTACCCCTTTTCCCACCCAGTTTCAACATATTTAAAGCTATACACACTCATAGTCTTGCCTCTCGAGTCTCCGACGCTACTTTTCACGGTTGAAACTTTAGACCTTTGCGCGGGTGTGGTCGATATAAAACCTACCCTAGTGGGTGGCTTTCGCCCGCTCAACCCTTCCACTGCACCGCTGCAAAAAAGCTTCTATAATAAGCGAAACGAACGGTTCAGAGAATAGAAGACGAAAAACAGGGTGGGAAAAAAATTGTCACGTTTCAATCGATTATCGAACAGTTTTTCTATTTGTTTTTACAACCCTTGTAGCGGTTATCCGTTATCTCATGTATAATTTGTACACGTATGGTACGGCGTCATTGTTCGGTGTACACAATCGTCGGGTGTGCGATATAATAAATCCTTTATCAAAATTTCCGAACTAAGGGTGGTAGAACGTGATATCAGAGAATTACTGAACCGAGGCGTGATATTACAGGTCGTTAAATGTCGTTTTATAGATTTTTCCTCTCTCTACCTCTCGCACTTTAACGACCTCCTGTTATAATGTCAATGGCTCGTCAGTATCGTCACTCGATTTCACCCACCCCCGAAGTCTTCTATCTTCCGGCTAAGGGATGATCGATTCTTGCTCAGGTTCTATTCTCGTCTCCACGCGTCGGGCACGGTGCATTCGCCAGTTTCTGATATTTGATATAAAGGAGGAGAGGATTCCCAAAATCTATTCGGAATCGGCGAAAAAAGGACACGACTATTTCATCCCCCACCAAAAATAAATTAGCGAATTTTTCCACCCTTCGTACCGAACTTCTTTCGCTATCTTGCGATCGTGGTTGTGCCTCATAAACCGAAAAACGTCTCCCAGCAGATTTTACAATTTCCGGAAGAAGAAGGGTGCGAGCCAATTCGTTCCGCCCTGTTCCATCCACCCTTTCAATTACCGATGAGTGAGTGACTCGCGTGAGGGAGGTTTTCGTCACTGTTCACACGGTTTGATAATGAACGAGGATTAATACGCGAGTGCCGATTTCCCCGATTAGGAACCAGAGGGTAATAATTCGTCCGAAAATTTCTAGGGTAGAGAGAAGCTCGACCATTCGATTTTCCCTATCGATTATTCATTTCTCACCAGAGTCTAGGAATCACGGTTGTTTTCCTGCGGCAGAGAGCTAATCAATGAAAGCTCGCTGGCCAAATAGAAAAAAGAGCCTAAAAACAACCCTCTGGATTTTGCCACGGGGTTTGTGGGCCAGGAGGCAAGGTGAACTCTCCGAGCTTTCGACTTTGCTTCAAAATACGATTTTTGCTATCGATGTAACAGATGTGCTCAATCAAACTCACCTTTGATTAGCCTCTTGGGGATTTCGATTGGTATTCCAATAAGTTCCACTAATATTTCTACAAAACGATTGGTTTACATTGTCATTCGGTTTTTTCCTTTTTCTCGTTTCAAATATTTCACGCTTTTATTAATCACAGACGGCCATTATTATCCCGGACGTTAAACTATCACATAAATATATTTCCGTAAGCTGATCAAACCTGTTTGTTTATTAAATTTATTGCTTATGTAGAATACGACTCTGTATTTGATTATTTATTCGTTTAATTAAATCTCGATTGATTGATTGATTTTATTATTTTATTATACCTCCGTTCATCAAACGCACGTGAACTTTTATAATTATTTATTAGAATCACTGATCGAATAATTTCACTGTTTACTTTAAGCCCGCAAAAGTTGGGATCACATATTCGATCTCCCACGTTTCCAGCGTTTGTGGCGTCTCGACGCTCGACGTCGCTATTATATAGACCTCCGAAACTGACGTACACCGCGCGCAGACGTAAACTCGATCTAGGTAAAAAAACAATTTCGCGGACTCGATGATTCCAAATATTTTCATTTTTTCCTCATTTTCGTTCGCGAGAAGATCATCGCCCTCTTTATTCCCACTCGAAAATATATGAAAATATGAGAAAATGGTAAATTCGTCGCGAAATTTTTCGCAACTTTTAATCAGAATTGAGGGAAAATTCTCAGCATAGACGTACGGAGATTAATTGAGTCCGAAACCCGGTGATTTACGGATTCGCATTCTGAGTAGATATCAAACCTCGTTATAACTTGGCGCCGCATCTTCTCTTGGCTTCGCTCTACCGATTCTCGAAAATCTATAAAAACGTCGTCGCTGATGCTGCGTCTGGTTCGCCACATATGCGATTTCAAGAATCCCTAATTTCGCGAGCACTCAGAGACGCAGACACGTTTCTTCGGTGTAAAAATATTTATTTCGAACTCTGTGACACATTGGTACATAATTAAACGATAAATTCACCTTTCCATTCGCAAAAAGACTAGCCGCATTAATTCATCACGTTATTAAACAATTATTATAAATAATTAAAAAAAAACAAAAAATAAAGAAATATACATATTCAATATTTTACACAGGATGCACGAATAATTTTTCGAATTTCTCAAACATATGGAGGATAAATTTTGGTCTTCAATTCCTACGCAGTTCTCAAATTCCTATTTGAAATTTTTGGCGACGCTGACGAGCGTTTCGGGGGATGTTATTCCCGAGTTTGATGACGAGCTTGTCGGGCTCGAGGTGCTACTGCTCGTCGACGAATTCAGGGTAGAACACGACGTGGGACTGCTGGAGAACGAAGAACCGGAAGAAGAGCTGGAGGTTCTGCACTCGGAGCAACTGCACGTCGAACTTTCGGTTGTGCAGCAGTCCGAACAGGAACAGGAAGACGAACACGAGTCGGTTGAACTCGAAGAAGAATCTGACCACGACGGGAAACGCTTGTTTGCTGTAAGATAAAAAGATCGAATTTGATTTTCGAAATTTTGGAGAAATATGAAAAAAAAAGGACTTTTCCAGGTTTCTTTCCAAATGGAGAGAAAAGAAATTTCTATTCGCTTCTGGGGCTCATTTTTGATTTTCTTTTGGGTACTGCACAGCCTCTATTTTTTTCTCAAAACGCAAAATGACCTCTCTGATCAACTCACGTCTAATGATTCCTAACTCTATCGCTGCCTTGGTGAATTTCACGCTGAATCTCGCAACCGCTTTAGCGATCCGGGCGTTTTGACGATCTCGTTTCTTCTCTTCCTCCGTCTTACCTTTATCGAAATCCTTCAACAAACTTTTGTAATTTGTCTCATCTTTTTCCGATTCCAAATTCTTTAAAGATTTATTAACGATCAGCGATACTTCTTGATCTTTTTTGTCCTCCGCTTCGGCCAAAGACTCTTCGACGTTTTCCATCTCCTCGTCCTTTAGGCTCCTCAGTTTTTTCCCTTTCACTTCTACTTCGATGATTTTCTTCTCCTCTTTCACAGCCGGAAGAATTTCCATATCTGGAAATTTCTTACCCCCACGATTCGATGGATCTTCGATATTCTTGTTCGTAATTATCGAATCGGCTTCCTTTTCACTCTTAATCGTCACCTTCTCAAGTTTCTTAGATATTTCATCGATTTGAAAGGACTCTTTGACCAACTGCAGCTGCGAATTCATCTCGATCGAATTCCTCTTCCTGGCTTCACCCTTCTTCTTGACGTACCGTTTATTCTTTCGTTGGGGGTTCGACGATCCCTCGATCAACGAGGAAGCGGACGACGAGGAGATTCCAGGGGTCGCAAAAGACATAATCTGTAAAACAAATGAGAAAATACTAAATTATGCAACTAGTGCTGGTATTATTTTTCGAAACAGTGCGAAAAATTCGCCTCTTCGTGCGTTTTGCGTGCGCAAAGTCCCCGTTTCTCGCCCTAGTGTGAAAAATGATTCACTTTGCGCACTAGTGCGAGAAACGGGCACTTTGGGCACACCGCGTTTTAAAAAGGGCGTTCTTATTCATTTGAGACAAAAATTCAGTCGTTCAGTCGTTCGTTTAATACTTCAACTATAAAATTAAAAATCGAAAACGTTCTTCGGTTCAATTTTCGACCCTATATTTGTACAAATTATAAACAACGGCGCTGTTCTGCCTGTTTCTGATAGCCATAAATTTAATCCATGCTGTAACCCCGCTATTATCTTCAAGCAGCATAAATATGTTGTTATACGAGAAACGCGTGTATCGTACTGTTTATTTTTATTAAAGACATTCGGAAACGACCTGTAGGACTAATGGCTGTTGTCATCGACGATTGTAAACTTCGAACAATATTTGTGCCTCTCGATCGTGACGGTGCTAACCGATACTCGATTATTTACCTATATCTTGAATACCGAGGCTTACGTGACTGTCAAAAATACACGACGAAATTCACATTCGAAATTTGGTAACGTAAAATTTAAAAAAAATTGGAAAAATCTTCGGAAAAATCTAGTCCGTAAATGGGAGTCGCGATTTGATTCGATTTCTAATTTCTTTTAATTTTTTTTTCTAAATTTGGGATGAAATTCGTGTGCAAAAAACGCACGTACCTGTCGCAGAGTTGAGGAGAATCGGTCCTGCAGATTCGATCGATGGAATATCGGCTCGTTTTATCACCCAGTTTTAATTTTGAGGAAGTTAAGAACAGAACGAAGAATTTTGGATTTGGATTCGTAAAATTTTTCACTTTTGAATCGAGCTCTCGGTCGACTGTCAACCCGTCCTCCTGCCTATGAGTACACTGAAATATATGTCGAAATATCGAAATGACCGGTGGTGAATATCGGCCAGGGAATAACACAAAAGGCTGTAAATAATCCGCGTTCAATTTCGACAAGGACATCGACCAGGCCTGTCGATTGATCCGTACAATAGCCAGGCTTGAAAGGGAGGTGAAAAACTTACGGAATATGGGAAAATAAGGGGTATTCCGTTTATTTTTCACGGGAAAAAGAGCAGGAAAAAAATTTGATCCGGCGAATCGCACGGTAAAATTAAATCCCGAGGTTCCTGGCGACGCGTAAGCCTTGTTTCCGAATAGTCTACGGCTGTATTAGCGCTTCCCAGATCTTCCCGTGGTTTCCGGAAGGCTAGAAATCCGCTAGACGTAGGTTAATATATAGGAACAAATCCGAGTTGACAAATGAACCTTTACTTTGGCCCGGTTCCAAGCCATTACTATGTACCGCAGAAGCGAAAGTCTCGGAATCGTATCTCGCGCCTCTATCCCACAAACTGGTGTATCTATCCACCGACAATATGTTTTGACGTTTTGACGCTATTAGTATGATTTAATAACTAGGAAATCTATTTTATAATTTTCGAACCGATATTTCTCCTCGCATTTCGATTTCGGATTTTTTTTCGTTCATTTCTTCGCTGCAGCTCGGTTTGACGAGGAATTCCGTTCGTATAGGTAAACCTGAAATATTGTACACAATGCGGCATGTTGGGTACTGGTTTGTTATTCCGTTATTGAATGATAAAGAATTTTGATCTACGGTAGAGCCTGTCGAGTCGTAATTCAGGAAAACCTATTCCCAACTCCCCTCCCCGTTTTCTATTTCACGTAAATTTTCCAGGAGAAACTATACTATCGCCAACTAACAATTGGCCGAGTTATAAATACCTTTATATCGCACACGTTATTCTCGGTGCGGTTAATAGCTCCCGAATATACATAAGCCATACGTCGATCCCAGAATATTGTGTTTTCGGGTTAAGTATAAAGACAGTATTCTTCGCGATTTTTCACCAGCACGCAAAGGCCGATAAAATCGCCTCACACCTTTCCAATTTTTTTTTTTTCAAAAATTTTCCATTCCCGAATTTTATTTGAACGAAAAAAAGCATTCGAAGTTCCCGAGAACGCATCTTATCTTCGTTTTCTCTCAATTTCGACTGTCTAGAATTATTTGATTGCAAATATACGTGCGCGTGTGCCTCGGGCTATGGAGGTAATTAGACAGCTCTGTCACGAGCATATTAAATATATATTAGTACCATCGGGTTAAATATAGCATCTTTGAGGCAATTTGTAGTTTCCACGGTCAACGGAAAGAAAACAAAAAGAAAAAAAAAGGGGAAAAAAATGGGAATCGTTAATCGTTTCGAGACGATGGAATCTGAGGTATTCCCGACGCACAGATACGATTCCTGGTAAATGTTTAATACAACTTCCGTCTGTTAATTGATCGATAATCATCGTTCGAAACTGGATAGGTATCTGTGCGTATTAAATTTCATGGAAAAGTCGTATCGTCGATCGATATATGATCGAAAGGAGAAGAAAAAAAGAAAAAAAAAGGAAAAGGAATATCCGAGATCGTTGAAGTAACCCGTTCATAATTTTTGATCGAAAATAAACTCTTTTGAAAAATGTATATAAAGAAAGGATCGTCGGCAATAATTTTACCCGAGATTTCATTCGCACGTCACTAGTGGACCTGCGGGTTTAGCTTGATTTAGAAAGGGTTATTCAACAAACCGTAATACGTGTACACGCGCGCACACGTTTGGAAACCACTGACTGAAATTAAAACAAATATATAAAGAGGGAAACGCGGTTTTCCTATACAGATTCTGGGCCGATTTAGATTAGAATTTACAACAGTTGGTATATCACATGTGTGTATGTGTATATATACTATAGAAATAGGTGATACCATCAATTTCGGAAATAATATTTACATCTTTGCGCTGGTACTTCCGACGATTGATAACCGCATATCTTCTTCTTCTTCTTGATGCTTTATGCTTCGCGTCTTCTATGAGATTGAAACAATCCATTATACGTCGGTAGTGGTTTACAACTGTTAGTTTCCATTGGTTTGTTTTTCGCTCGAAAAAGAGAAAAAAAAAGAAAACAGAATAGAGAAGAAAAATAAAGAAAAAAAAAAAAAAAAAACGAAAAGAAATGAAAATCAGAAGAAAACGAGATTAATCACTCTTTTCTCTTGCTTTCTTTTTTTCTCATACATACACCTTTGAACGGGCAAGAGAATTTGTGCATCGGTCAATTATGTTTTTCGTAAGACAGCTGTGTACATATTATATTACATACAAACGGTTGCGACGAGTAATTTGTAATTTGAAATTTTTCCAAAGGAATATTTTCACCGAAAGTAATTTTCTCCACCGAGATAATATCCGTGAGAAAAAGGAAAAAAGAAAATAAAAAGAAAAAGTTTATGGTTTCATTCAACCAACGCGCGATAGAGAACCAGTTCAAGAATACCCGTGTACAGAGATACCAATCGGGTTGAATCTGCATATATATTATACGAAATAACCAGTTCCCGTAACATTTCATATACCCATGGTGTATATATAAATTCAAGGTGAAATTATGACACCAAGGCTTCGTATTCGCTAGGCGATATTTCGCTGTCGCGAAGGGTCGTTGAACGGTGGTGCGAAAAGAAAAGAAAAAAAAAATGTACTCAAGGAATCGATTTTTTCCATTCGTTACCTCGTTTGAGACAATTTTTTTTTTCTTTTCTATTTTTTATTCAATTTTCTTTTTAACTCATTTCATTATTTCATATTCACATAGATAGATAGAGAGATATATATATCGGCAATGCGATGTCCAATATTTGTGCTCGTCTGTGTGTGAATAGTCGAGGTTGAGGTCCCTGCCCCCTAATCTATAAGCTGACACATAGACATATCCGCTTGATATTATTATGGGTATATTATTATCGTATTACGTGTGTAAAATAGTAGATCGAAATCCTGTTCTGACAAAACAGAATATTGAAATTCTTCTTTCTTTTTTTTTTGTATTATTATTATTTTTTTTTCCTTCTTACCCCGAGGCGTCAACGACGACGGTTCCGACAAAAATAAAACGATCAATTATAGTGTCGTAAGACCGGTCTATGGAACTTATATATAAAACTGACAGAACGGACAGAACTAGTCATAGTTATACCACGATATCAACCCCGAGGAAGCATGGCCAAGGTAGCACCGAAGTCGTTTTCTGTATATTCAACGATTTTTTAAAAATCGAAGAAAACGAACTCTAGAGCAAGAGAACAGTGAAATTATTGGAAATAGTTTATTTGTTATAAAATTTTTTGATTTAAACGAGAAGAATAATGTTCGACAAGGTTTCGTTGTTTTATTCCAGACGATTTTGGTACTCCTAGCCATCAATGGGGTTCTTTGCGCTCCGGGTATTCCCCATACGAGTTACGGCAGTCCGGGAGAGTTTAATCTAGACGAGAAGGCACTGCCGTTTAATAAACTCCAGCCACCGATTCCCGAAGATCTGCCGGGGACAAGGAACCACGACGAGAAATCGATCCCTGACAGTATAACGCTTAAAAGAATTCCCAACACTTCGGGATACTTGGAGTTACCCTGGTACCCGTATAAAGGAGGATTCGTCGTCCACGCAGGAGAACAACAGCCTGGTTATACCGGAATCGAAGAGCCTTCGAGCCAGCAGGAATTATACGATGATATTCAGCCTCCGATTTACCCGAATCCAACACCCGACGAAAAAGAAGGCTCTGAAATAAAGGGTACCGAACTTAACCCGAGCCCGAATACGCCTCAGACTTCAATTGGACAAGTTGAACTCCCCGGTACTTCTGGAGATGAGAATCCCTTCAAATTGCCGCCTGACAGCAGCATCAAGGTACAGGACGGACACGGTCAATATTCTCACGGGTGAGTAGTCGTCAGAATTTTCATTCCCGAGATTTTGAGATATAAAGATCAATTTTTATCACGCGCGTTGACGTTTCCCTCTTCACTCAGTGTTCAGTTTTCGGAAAAGATTCAAATTTCCAGATTTTTCAGTCCAAAAAGTGTTGAAAAAATCGATTCACTGGTTTAAAAAAATGATCTATGCTCGTCGCGGCCCTGTTTTACCTACGAAATATGATCTATCGATCCTCGACCGGTGAGGTAGTTTTCTTGAATTCCGCCGCGATCTCGGTCGGTAATCGTCTGGCCAAGACAACCTCAGCTTCTACTCTGCTTCTTGTTTTTATTTAGATATTCGAGTCCGGATGGCACCCAAGTCCAAGAGTCGGGTCATCTGATATCGACCGACGACGGATGGGAGTATGTGATCGCTAAAGAAGGTAGCTACCGGTACATTAGCCCCGAAGGGATCCCAATCAGCGTACGGTACATTGCCGACGAAAACGGCTTCCGAATACTTAGCTAGAGTGCTTCAAGCGCTTTGCCTTGTCTGCAATAGATCCTTAATGTGATCAACAGCTGGTAATATATTATAATAAATAATTTTTAAAAACAAAATTGCAAAAATTAAAAAAAAAAAAACAGTTATTGTTAATTTTCTCTTACATTTCGTCGAAAATATTGATACTGGTGAATATTACACACGTATTGAACGTATCGCTTGATCAATTCATCTTGCGACCGGATTAAATTGTTTATGATCGATTATTTATACTTGTGACGATATTTTTGAATAAAACTTGAAGAAAAATCCATAAAAAAAATTACAAAAAAATCACGACACGTTTTTCATAATTTCATGAAATTTTCCACTATATTTATGTATTCTCAGTACGCAGGGGTGATCAATTTCGTCTAGCAATTAAGTCGTATAACGAGGCATTCTGTGCCGACCCTCAGATTCCGGCATGTGAAACAGTGATTATTTAAGACGTTACAAATAATTTCACCCGGCATTAGCTGCTCAATAAACATTCCGCGATACGTAGCCCACCTGCGGTCGTAAATGTGCGTGTAGTAATATTAGCTGAAATAATTAGTAATGTACGTCTTATCTCGGCAAGTAGCGTAGAGGGAGGAGCTTTCGGCTTAGTATTAACCGAGGGCTTAAAACTTACGACTAGATATATAGAACGGCATTTAATACAAGGGTTGAAAAATGAAGGGTTCCACAGGAATAAAATTGAACCTGATAAAAGTTCGCTTCGTTTTTACACGGAAATCTCACTGCACCCGGAGACGGGGGTTAATTTAGCTAATTACCGTATTTGTCGTTATTTGTGTCGTCGTCACCCTTATATGCACCCACACGTGCTGAGACTCGGGTCTCCACGTTTCAGGTGATTAACGGTGTTTATACATCATAATTAGCCCCGCTAGGGAACAGTAGCTGGTAGGGTAGACGGCGGGCGTACGTACGTACGTGGCGCAGTTCAACCCCCCCGGAATTTCGCTATATCAACAATAAGCTAACTGATAATAATTGTCTGTCGCTTAGGGGCACCCCACCCTTCCTCATTCTATTTGTTAAGATTATATATCTATTGTTTATAATTAACTGCACGACTCTTCGCCCTCCATCTGGCTCGAGGAACGAGGTAGGAACAAAAATTGAGAAAAATCATAAGAAGAAGAAGAATACGAATAAGAACCCACCCCTACAGTGCGGGTCGTCTATTAATCGTCGTTTAATCGATATTAACGGTCTTGAAATCGGGAAAAAGTTCACGAAGCCATCTCGCTGATCCCGTCTAATCCGATTCTTCGGACTTTCAGCAGAGTGTCGAGCAGGTGATTCCCTTATTTGCCTTTTTCTACTCTGGGGTAAAAAATGACGGACGAGAGTAAAGATTCGGTATTATACAGCGATATCGTGCAAAGATTGAGAAAGTTTCATAGATACGAGGAGTTTATAGTGCTCTTGACGATCTTGACGTTAGCTTTGAAACGCTGGAAGCTGGTACTGTTTATCACGAGTACTAAACTATGCAGCATAGTGGACCTAGTACGGGTCAAGCAGGTCTCAGCCTCTGAAGTGTCTCTTTCGGAAAGGTATATACGTGTACCCTGCACAAATACATAGAGAGAGATAGATGCGCCGGTACACACATGTGCGAATATATAGATGCATATGCGCCAACCTCCCCGGAGCGTCTTCATATGCAGCGGAAGTGGAGAACAGCTTTCGAGCCGGATCTTACACGTAGCTAGCGGAAGAAATGAACAAACTTTTGTGGAAAAAAGGGAAAACTGTATAGCCGCGATCTCTGTACGTGATTCGGTGTTATTATTCTTATTATATCTTTGACGAATGACGATTCGACGATAAATCCTCAGGCGTTTTAGATTTTCTCCCTCTTTTGTACATGCGGCTTTTATTTTCTTCTTTTTCTCTCATTTTTGATTCTTTCTTTCTTTCTTTCTTTCTTTCTTCTTTTCTTTCTTGTTTTATTTTTGCTAACCATTTTTAACGCCTGAACGTCGTTATTTTCATTAGTTACTTTATGCGCCAGTCGCGTGCCAAGGACTTCGGTTTCTACGATAGCCGCTGGTGATAGGCAACTCCACCAACACGCTTTTCATTACGGTTTTATACAGGGTGGTTTTTTACCCTATTTTATTATCACGAGTACCAAAAAGTAGTTTCCAAAGAAAAAAAAAACAAAAAATACTCACAAACTAGATCAAAATCAAATTCACAATCCATTCAAGTACGTCCAGATGTGGACCCAATCCTTGAATCAATATTCGTCTCGTTAATTTTTCATCTCAGATTCATTTATTCCTTGTGCCTCGTATCAATCTTTCCTTATTCCTTGTGCCTCGTGTCCTTATGTGCTTATTTCCTCTGCTTCAAAAACCTGTCCGTTCATTCCTCACGCATTATGTGTCCCCATGCCCTTATTTTTTCTATTGGACTGTGCGTTTGATTCCTGGATTATTCCTTGTGCATTGTGCTCTCAGATCTTCATTCCTTGTGTTTAATATTCTCGTTAATTCCTATCGTCTTTCATCCTCATTCGTTGAAAACTAGAATCTTGAATAAGTTTATTCCTTGTGCATCGTATCGGTTCTTATATTTATTCCTTGTGTTCGATTGTGTGTCGAATATTCTCGTTTATTCCGAGCTTCTCGCGCCCTGGCTTGTGAATAACAAGGGTCTAATAATCCCGTGAGTAATGATTGTTCACTCGTGTAGAAATCCGTCTATTCCTTACGGTTCGCATCTCTAATTGTTTATTCCTTGTGTCTGATGTCGCCCTGTTAGTTAATTCTTTGTGCCCTCCGTGTCTACTTGGTTATTCCATTAGCACCCACCCTGCAGCGACCGCAACGAAGTGATACCATCTCGTTAATAATTTGATCGTTCAATCTTATTAGATCATTTCAAGGTGCCTTAATTCTCTTCTCCTCTCTTCTCATCCTTTCCTTTCGCTATCTACTATACAGATACGCACCCCGCACACCGATATACCCACTGTATGTACAAGTATTACTTTCTGCAGGGTGAAGTTTAATAATCTGACGCGCGAGCCTCCGCGGGGTGCTGGAGCATGCCGGGTTGTTTATTAGTTTTCTTTTTTATATATGTATATGCATGTATATATGTATAGGTTTGTATATGCCCATATACTAGCTCTCCTTCCCTCCTTCTCTGTTTTCGTTATACATAGAAATACGCATTTGTATCCGTACCCGCGCACGCTTCATCCCTTATTCGGAATCATTAGTATCAGCGTATCTTCGCCTTACTTGAAAATGAGCACGCGGTTAGAGGGTGAGTGTCGCACACACACGTTCGCGAAATTTCACTAAAACATAGAACAGAGAGATAGAGTGAGGGAGCGAAAGGGGGAGATGATGAATCTGTGAAAACTATTTATACATAAAGAAATTCGAAGAGTGAATCCCACGGGGACGAAGCACGGTGTGTAGGGGATGAAGGGGGTAGGGGGTTCGGAAAACTTTTAGTTTCCCATACATGTATAGGGAATCGAAATAAATACAGAGGCTAGTATTGCCGCAGAGCCTGATAGTAGAAAAGTAGTAGTAGCAGTACAGTAGTATAGGCGTCGCGACGGCGATGCGTCGGTTTGTCGTACCTCGTCATTTGTCTTCGTGCAGGGAAACAGACGTGGGTCTCAAGGGAGGCGTATTGATGTCGTACTGGAGGGATGACACTTGGGACAGAGCTAGTTTATTGTTCGCGCGGCACTAGGTACGGAATTTACGTTGAAGAAGACCGTGCGTGACGGTTTATACCCCTAACCCCCTCCCCCTCCCCATCCCTTACCTTTCAAACACCCTTAAATATTGATTTTCTTTTTCATTTTTCATTTCCTCTACATGTCGATAATCTCCTATCCATAATACTAAAACCAACATTAACACAAACACACACACACACCCTCGACAGACGCAGCAAAATATATAAAAAAAAATAAGGGTAGTAGTTATCATGATTATTATTATCGTTGGAAGTTTATCACATATGTATATATCGCGGACTGCTGCATCTCAACTTCAACTCTTATGCTGCATCCGCAACCCCTGAATTAATTTATTGCAATTTCGTGTTGGAGTCGAATATATACGGTCGTAAAGTTGAGAAGAGTTTTATTATACCCATACCTATGGTGTTTGTTGAAATCTATACAGCAGGGTCTAGCCATAAGGTAGAGGGATGTAATATCTCACGTGACAATAGCAAATTTTATAACTTTCGAGGACCTTCTGATTCAATTGATCAAATGATATACAAAATTTGTAAAACGATCGACGAAGGGAAACTAATTACGAAACTTAGCTCCAATCTTTGTATACCCGATGTAATATATATTTTTATGGTATATGCTATTCAAATTATTATTTGCCTTGCTGAGGACCGCGGGAGTCCGCGGCATCCCTTATTTTATTGCAGGCAAGAGAGCGGGCTTCGAGTAGGTACAATTCCCTCCCTCTCTACTCCGTGACTTCATATATAGAAACGGGGAAAACTACCCATCCAAACCGTGCATCCCCCTCATCGCGTTGCACCACCTGTACTCGTCCATTATACCCTAGCACAAAAACTCAGCTTCCGAACCCCCGGGACAATGCAGGATATTCCGGTACCGTGCAGAGCTCACAGTCACGCCCGGATACATGGAGATCTATGTAACGCTCTTGATTACTCGTTGTATACGGTAAAATAATAAAAAAATCAAAAACGAAACGAAAAAAAAACAAAAAAAATTATTTAAAGGTTCCAAAAATAACCCCTGTCACCTTGTGTCTTCGAATCGGTTGCAGAGGTTTGATTCTGGGTCGAAAGAAAGGTGGAGGAAAAACGAAAAAGAAATGATAAAAATGAAAATCTACGAAGCGAAAAGAGAAAGAGAAAAATCGGGTACCTAATACGTGTGTGGGGATACATCCGATAATTTATAAAAAGGGCTGCAGTTTCAGTACTCAGGGGTTGGCGCGCTCCAGGCCTGTTCTATCTCCTATCTCTCGCCGGTGCAGTCGGGCTGCGCCACCCTTTTGACTCCTCGTCGCAACCCCTTGGAGACGTTGAGGGCAACACGATGCCCAGAAAGGGAATCAATAAACCACAAGAAAACGTCCCGCTGAGAAACGTACACGCAGGTTAAACCAGACTTGGAAATATATGGGTATAAAGTTTAATATTATACTTATTTACGTATGTATGGATCTGCGGACGTGTACGTGTATCCGTGTAGCCCGCCTTATCTGACTCTGCATTAACTACCCTTCGCTTTTATAGATTTTATAATTCTCACCGCGGTAATAAACGTCGCCTCCTAGACGCGGGCTTGCAGTATCCCTGTAGCACCCCATACCGGGGGTAGGTATCGATTGTGCGATGCACGGTTGGGTTTTTTAACACCGTTGGAAAAAAGAACTTTACGTCGGGTAAATTAACGGATGGAAATAACTGGAGGAGTTGAAATTATTCGCTGAATGACAGAAAAATCAGGGGAAGAGAACACAGCTTTTACCGAAATCGTCGATAGAAATTGCGGAAAATTTTTCGGGGATTAGGGAAATAAATGTGAAAGAATGGGAGCAGCGAAAAAAAAGTTTGCGAATTTGTGAGTCGGGTGGAAAAAAATCGGATATCAAAAATCGAATTTCGCCCAATTGGTTCCGAAAGACATAATAAGGGAAACGAATATTTTCGCGAAAGAGAATGAAAATAGACGATTTGTGGAATTGGGTATCGCCGAATTGGTGATTAGGTATAAAGTTTTTTCGCGGAAATCGATTTTCCCAGACTACTTGGTCTACCTTGAGCAGACTGTACTCGATTGACCGGCCACTTGTAAGAGTTGGTCGAAGTTGTTAGTTCGGTTCACCCCTCGCGGCATAAGGTGTGCAAACACCGAGTCAGTCGTCTTTTATCTGTTCTATACCTCGCCGAGTACAGAGAAAAGATAATGTAGAAAGGTACACAGAGAGCTATACGTGTGTAGCGAAGTAGCGGATACATATATACGCGGGGGTTGGATGAAGAATTATTTCCCCAAGAGAGAAGGACTTTGTTATACGATCCGGGCGGAGAAAAAGAAGAGTTTGGACCTTCTTATTCCGCGTTTTCATTTTATTTTCTTCCGTCATTTTTCTTTCCACCCCCATTTTTTTCTCTCCGTCTTCTTTAATTTTCCAAAAGTTTATCATTTTCGAGAAAGAAATAAAATACATTTTTACCTATCGTTAGAAAAGAATCTCTTGAAATTTTTATCACACGAAGAATTCCGCCCGATTTCTCCAAGGGATTCGACAACCCCTTCGAATAAAAAGGCTGCCGAGTGAATTCGTCAGGAATTGATAAAAAATTATTCATTACGCTTAGTTCCTTTTTAATACTGATACGGCGACGTGAAATTCCCCCCACAAAAAAAAAGAAAAAAGAAAAAAAAACACCCCAAGTGTTAAACTTATCGTGATTTAAACAGTAGGAACTAAAGGCTGGGCCGTAAGTATAATTATGTATATCGATTTGACGCAATGCCAAAGTTAATTACAGAACCGTGAGCCGAGTGGCTAGCCGACCTGCATGAACCCGGAGTTCACTTGGTAGAGGATTATATCTCCGAGCGAATTTAGGGGTTGATTCGTATCTCGGCTTTCCGTGGTCTCCTACTTCGCGTCGACGTCGGTCAGATATTTCGGGTTATTCGACGTCGATACAGCCCTAGGAGCGGCTAGGAGTCAAGCTTAAACTATCTAGCACGTTATTCCATCGATTCCATCCCCTATTTTATTCCAGGCCATTCGATTCGCCTGTAAAAAAAAAAAGTTGAGACTCAAACTTTACTTTTGTTTTTTGTGTCTCAAGCCTAGCCGAAAGTTTTCCCAACCCCCGGAAATTAATTTCGATACAACCGCAGGTCCGATTCTTGTCAGGGGCTGGGGGTGGGAAAATTTCCAAATTTAATATCCCGAATATTCTACTTCCTGGAAGCAGCAGCAGCAGCAACACCACCAGCAGCAGCAGCTACGAGGACGCGATGGTTAAGGGCGGAGACAACTTTTTACGAGGGTTGCTCTTGTCGGCGAAGAGACTCTTAACTTTACGCGAAGATTACTCGACCTTTAACTCGACTTACGAAGTCGACACGTTAACCCCGGGGTAGTTGAATCGTTTAATTTAAACCGCGCGAAAAAGTTCTTTCGGTGGCTGGAAGGGAGGTCAAAAATTTTGTCATCCCCTTCCGTTTCTCTTCGGCGTTATTTCGTTTTCGCCTCGTTTTCGAATAATTTTTTGGATTTCTCACAAAACGGAGTTTCCAGAAATAACGAGAAACGAATAAAAGCCGCGGCAGATGCGTCGAGTATCTAAAATGATCGAAAAAATAAACTTTTCCACTCGTGTTCAGTGGATAAAAGACAAGAAAAGCACCGCTTCCATAGGGTAGAAAACGACGGTTTTATCTCAGATGGATCACTGCGATACAATCTCTAGGCTCTATTCTTGAACATTGCACCGCTAAAGTCGTTTTCTTCGATGTAATAAATAGAAGGCGGATAAAGGAAAGAAAGAGAGAAGAAAAGAAATAAGGGAGGATCGAAGAAAGGAAGGAAGGAAGGAAGGAAGGAAGAAGGCAGAGGTAGATGCTGCTGCAATACTCGGTATGAAAACCGATAATATAATCATCTATCAGACCGTAATTTCTCAGCCGTTATTTGTCTACTTTTATCACTTTTATTTCACTCTATTCCATTACACTCGGATCCATACTCACAAAGAAATTCAATCGCGTTTATACCCGATCATTTTAATCGAACAGATCGAAGATTTTCGTCTCCGGCCTACGAAACCGAAGAAGAAAGTCTTAGAATCTACCGAAATCGTCCTCACGGCTAGTAGATGTTACGTCGAGTTACTTGTACCGCGAGAGAGCGCCTCCTCGCGCTCGGATCCACCTAGCGGCGACGAGGGAAACTGTCCGGAGGAATCGAGCAAGAAAAATGTTTTCTCATGAGCAAAATGAATTTTTTTATTTCGAATAACGAGTTTTGAGGCTAAAAACTAATTCTGGTTTAACGCTGGGCTCGTTTCCCCACTTTTCGCTTCCTGTTTCTAAAAAAAATTAGGGTTTCCGAGGCAGTCACTCTGCGGTTGTTAACCTGCGCGATTATCTGCCTCGGGTTAAGTTTTGAAAGAAGCCGGGTATGAGGACAAAAGAATTAGGTGGGAAACGAAACTTATGTGACATGGTCGTAGGTGCGAGGAGGAGGAAGGGCGCGCGGTGGTTCCGTTGCGTGAGCTACCCCGAGTTCCCCGTTTCCTCGCCACCCCTGCGACTGTTCCCAGGGGTCTGACGATCGTAAAACGCAATTCGCGCCCTGGTTAATGTAATTATTGCGTGGTTGCACCAAGTACGGTGGCAGCGGCTCCTTTTATTAATTACATAATCAATGAGTGACCCACACCGTAGGGGATGATGACGAAAACCTCGTATATACGCAAACCCAAGTATTCCGTTTCGTTTCAGAGACGGTTCACCACCCCTGCCCTTGTTTTTAAACAACCACCCTGCCGGCTGGTGAACCGACAAAAATTCTCATAAACACTAAAGTCTCTGACCAAAATCGTCCCGAAAGAAACGAGAGGAAATTCACCACTGTTCAGGAATCTCTTACCTTTTGTTTTATTACACTTATACGACCGATACTAAACCCTCTGCACCCACCTATATCGACATGTATTTACGACCCAGTGAGTTTCGTTTAATCAAATAAGTAATCTCATAGATTAGGTTTTTCGAAACTGAGAAAAACTTTCTTCCTTATTAACGATTATCGGTTCTAGAAGGGCTGAAACAAATTTCATGGAACGTATAGATTTTTGGAATTAAAAAATAGCGTTTTCGAATTTAGTTTCTTAATCGTAACCCCAGTGACCGAAGAAAAACCCTTCTCTTCGTTCTAAGACATCGAAATTTGGTTTTTCTAGCGAAAATTCGGATATTTATTATCGAGTTGATCGCGATAACTTCCCCTATTTTTTTTTCGAAGCTTAAAATTTAGGGTAGAAAATTGTTTCTCCTGAATTTGATGTATAGACCGCATATATTAATCACGAGGAGTAATATCTTGGATAAAATAGAGTTTGATTAATTAGAATTTAGCTATAAAGTATACGGCGACTCCCCGTGATTCAAAAGCGCGATTAGTTTCATCACAGCACAAAGCCTTAGGGGCTGTAGCTACGTGTATATATTTACACGGTATAAGCTGTCTAGGTGTAGATCTGGGGCTCAGAAGCTATTATTACAGGAAAATTCAAAGATGTCTGGTGACTCGGGTCTCGGGGGTTGAAGGGGTGGGATTTTCTTGACCCGAATAAAACGAGCGTCTCTCCGCATTGTGTCGCTGGGTCGGTCTTTTATTCTTTACTTAAAATCCCAGACCCGGCGGCAGTCTTGCAGAAAGGAGGAGATGGGGTGGATTTTTTCTTCTCCTCTTTTTTTCTTCTTCTATTTTCTATTTGAAAAAAAAAAAATTCGGACCAGGGAGTTATTGTCGAGGTTTGAAATGGAGGATAAAAAAAAGTGAGAAAATAATTCCTGAATAAAAATCGCGCGTCGATATGATTACATGCTTTGGTATAAATACATTTTTTAATGGGTAATTTTAATAGGTATACAGGTAAGGTACGTGCCCACGGTTCCTGACCGAACAGCTCGTGATTCTATATTGTAATTGAGGGTCTTGCATGTTTAAGACGTTCAGATTTAACGATAACAAAAGCCACCCCAATCAGCACTTTACTCGTGTCCGTGGTTAAAATATTCTTAATATCAGAGGTCTCACGCTTGCAACAAACCTTCATCTCGCACGCCAACCCCACCAGACTAAGGCCAGAACCTGAGGCCTCCTTCGTGATGACCACTTTACTACATACTACCCCCTCGCAATCCCTTTCTACCCTCAAAAACCCGCGGATTGTAATCACTCGCACGATCTATAATAAATAAATTTACATCAGCTCGATTCGCGTGCGTTTTAATCAACGAATTATAGCTCGGTTCTTGGTACCTGGGGCTTGGAGACTCTCTTTACGGAAAGCCATTTTCATATGCTTCGAAAGTCTGAAATTTGAAATTTGAAATTTGAAAGTTTTTCAAATCGGGTATTTAGACCTCGGGGGAAATATCTTTTCCGAAAACTGTCGGTCGCTGATATTCAAGTTCTAAATTTTCGCCCAACCCTATCAAAAGGAGTCGTTCAGGTGTTCACCGACTAAAAGCTCCATAAGCCGGGATCGACTGCAGGGTAATTTTCCATTGCTTAAGCGCACGGCTGGTTATATCTATCTATAACCTACGCGAGTATGGATCTGATGAAATATAGTGTATTTCAAGGCAAGTGCAGCACGCCCTGTAAATTGGTTGGCATTTAATTACCACTACTAGAAGGCAGAGCCTAGGGAGTCCGACACGCCATACCATGTGCCTCCTTTTCCTCCAACTACTACCACTTCTACCTCTCCAAACTTTACAGTCCACCATTCCAGGGCACAGGTACAGGTAAAGTATAAACGGCGTTAAATTCCAACGTTTACAACCCTCGATACCTTATAGTATTCATCGCTCCTGGCTCAGGGGACAGACTCAGTCAAACTGGGTGTTGACTTCGTCTCATATGCCAGTTTTACGAGGAACTTTGGATTTCGAGTTCCTTTATTTTTCTTTTTTTTTTTTGTACTCGGGGGATGAATACGCGACCCTCCGATACTATTTTCACCTTTATTTCTGAAATTCGCTTTTCCTCGCCAATTTTCATCCCTTAATATAAATTTCTGCCAATTCTCGGAGCCATGGGCTACGTCTGAACACCTACTGTCGCTTTCCACGTGGGCATCAACAAGTGACGGGGCTGCTGCTGGAAAGCTCAGGGTAGAAAAACGGCGGCCACGCACGACCCACTCCGCTGCCACCACCAGTCAAGTACCTACCTGGTGCCGCGATAAACCAAGCCACTCGAGATAAGGAAAATTATAGTGGTCGAAGTGAACCCTGCGCTTAAACCAGGCCAGTATACAGTTCAGCCTTCTCCTTTGTTCTCGGATAGATAGAATCCGCGGAAAAAAAATGATGGGAGAAACGCGTTTTTCTTTCATTTTCATTTTCGTTTTATTTTTATTTATTATACGAAAATTTTCGCGTTTCCATCTATCTTCGAGTTTCCGCTGATTTCTGTTTCACCTGATACAGAAATATTTTTCCACCGTCGTGACACACGGGCGTGATAAACCGTTTTGAGTAGATTCCGGCGGTATACAGTTCGAGATGACAAGGATGACTTGATCTGATATAAACTTAGTCTGGAGTAGTGTGGGGGAAAAACCTGCGGCAAAGTTTCGAAAAGTCGGCAAAGATCCCCCGATAACTTTGGTAAAAGCAATTCGAGGAGTTCCTTTCCTTCCTCCACGATCCCACGGAGTTTCGAGGGTTCCGAGCGCGAAGCTGGGAAAATTCTTTTCCAGATTTCAAACATTGGCCATTTCCAACGACCCCCACATATCGCGAATGAATATCCGCGACACACCGATCGCTATTCTTGTTTTCTCCTCTTCGTTCGATCAGCGGGAAGATCGACCACCGCGATTCGCGAACAACGCGAATTACTCGCGGGGCTGTAAGTCCGGAAAAATGAGAACTGGGGGTAAAAACTCATTAGAGAAGAGCTTTCTAACAAGTTGAAAATACTCGTATTTCCATTCAAGTAACAGCCACGAAGTTCTGGTTAAGTGTATCGCCTCGTACTCGAGGCTATGATTCGACGTTGGACTGAAATACAGTGAGAATAATGAATCGTCATCTTCTTCTCGGCGCCGGTGCTGTTCTGCAAACTCCATTGTAAACCATATAACTATAACAGCCGAGCCGAGAACCTGGCATGTCGAGGTGCAATCATAAGAAGTACCGGACTCCCAGGACTCTGAATTATGCAGGAATAATTAATTGCTGCGGGCTCGGTACTCGCTCCAATTTAGCCGTCCATGATCAGGACGCTCGATAGTCCGCTCCCCGAGAATCCCGATATTTAAATAAATGGAAAAGAAAGGTAAGGGAAGAGGAGAAGAAAAGGAACCGGGCGAGTGGTTTTCTTTATTTTTATTATTTCACCGATTAGAATAAGGAGCTTCCGTCTATTCCTTTATTCGTCTATAAAATTCTGTATGCGAATGCCGAAGGGGGTTGTCTAGGAGATCCAGTCCCGTCGAGGCAGGGATAAAAAAAAGGAGAAATTACCCCGCATACGTGAATGTCGGGAACTTGGTAGAGTCTGAAATTTTAAAGAGACGAACGAGAGGGTCGATTGCCCATGAAAGCAACGAATTTCGAACTCTGTAACGACTCCTGGTTTTTCAACCTCCGTTATTCGCCCCCGTATTTCACTTACAGAAACTGCACGTCGAAGGTGCTGTAAAGGAAAAGCTTCCAAAGAAGTCTTTTCTTGAAAAAAAAATTCTTTTACCTCCCAGCTCTTCTCTTTGAATAATTTTTCCCGGTGTTGTTTCTCGGGGAATTTTACTACCCCCATAAAATGGGTCAGGAGTGTCTCCCCGACTTCGAAAGGGCGCGTCTTTCTCCTAGCCAGCTAGTAGCGCCACTACTCGCGTAAACATTTAGGCTAACACCAATTCAAAAGCCACTCTGGTATATGAGACACCGGCCCCACTTAGACCTGGGTAAACATAAGCGTACGTGATACCATGGAGTCGAGTTTGGTGGATACGGGTGTTTCGCCTGATACTTATCTCTGACATACACCACCCCCGTTCCAGGTTCCTCGGCGTGTGCTGATCTGCGAAGAAGCGTTCCTCAGGGGCGTGCAGTCGACATGGGGTATCCGAAAATTCCCAGCGTGCTTCTTCCCCATGGTTTATAAAACGCCGAGGGGCGATTTCTCCGCTATCTTATTCCCCGATTCTCCCTAAAAATTTCATCCGGCGACGGACGTACCCCATGGATTTTGTCAATTGAAAATAGAACGTGGAACGAAATTACGGGCCCGCTTTCGTGGCTACAGACCTGAATAGGAAGAAAAAGAAGAAGAAGAAGAAGAAGAAGAAGTACGTCTCGGTATTAGGAGATCTTAATATTTGAGGAGATTCTGGGGTTGCCCGTACCCCCCGGTAAGAGCGAGGATGTATGCATAGGGAAATATGCTTGTGTAGATACACGCATGCATAAATTTCTCACCGCACATCCGAGCGCGTATCTGTACACGTGGAAATACGTATATGCACAGATACTAGAGCACGTACCTACCTACTTCAAGCTCCCTAAGTTACGTTAGGTATAGCGATTCGCGGGTGTAAGAGAATATGGGGTTTCCTCCCTCCAGGCACCTCGGCCCGGTCTACATTACAATTTAAAAAGATAGACTGATTGTTTTCGGCGCGTGAGATAACTCCGAAAAGACTCGATGTCTCCCCGAGGGGTTGGTTAACGCCTTTTCTCCCTCCACCCTCCTCAGCGACCGCAACTTTTTAAATATTTAGCAACCGCATAGCCACACGTGAATAATATCCATGCGTCGGATGTCGGAACCCAGGGATGACACTTTACCGAAGGAAAAATATTCCTGAGGGTATAAAAACGGGGCGAAGGTGAACAACTACGCGCACAGTTTTGGGAACCATTCTACCGGATATAATCCACGAATTTGATAAGAAAAAAAAAGAAAAAAAAAAGGGATTCGTTGGATTATATTATGTAGTGTCGAGTGTGCATTCGATCGGACTGCCGGGTTTCGAGTGGGTAAAGATAGCTACATGAGCTTGTTATAAAGTACGACCCCGGCTTTCACGAGCTACCAGCTCCTGGTAGTTTGCTTTCAATAAATTTTCCTTACTCCTAGGGAGGCTGCTGCTACTGCTACCGCTGCAACAGCCAGAGCCAGAGACTTATAGCCTTCTTCAATCGATATCATTTTATACTTCAGGTTTCAATTTCGTTGAAACGAATCGCTCAAGAGTCTCGCCAGCCTACGCTACTCAAAGATCTACAGATTTATCAAATTCACATATATGTACCGAAGCTTCAACCCTCCGAGAGATTTCGTCCCTAAATTTATAGCCCCGAAGAAAATGAATCGGAGTTCGTTTCCCGCGCGGTTTCGTCGTTCCGAAGACTGAAACGTGCGAATGACAAGCCTCGGCGATTAGGGGTGGCTTTTTTCGGACACGCGAGTGCATTCGATCGACGGCCGCATACGTCTCGTCGCTTCGATCCTGCGGGATGAGCAATTAGGGGATATTGACGAAGGAATTACCCGACGGGATAGCGAAGGTCGATCATATAGTTCATGAATTAACGAACCCGACGAAATGTCGACGTTCCGAATATTCTTTCGAGATTTATTTGGGAATACCGAGGGAAGGGTTCCGAGGGATGGGGACGAACGACGAGCGACAGGCTCTGGCATCATCGAGCAATGAAAACACAAAGTGAATAGATTCTGACGAATATACAGCCGACCCTTAAAGTCAGGGAGATTGCAGCCCTCCCCTATTCCGACACGCGGACGTAAATAGAGGTGGTTCTATATGTTCGACAGAGGAGAAGCTATTAAAGTAGCAGCTACAATATTAAATGATTTATTACTATCGCTGTTACTCTTCGAGTAAGTACTTTAACGACCCTCCAGTATTTCCGCTCTCCTAGGGTGGGTGTAGCTTTCCACTAGAAAAAGGAAGATAAAAGCCGAGACGAATTATTTTCTATCCGTATTTAATTGCTCGCAATTATCGGCTCGAACTTGGAGAATGAATTCCGAAACAGGAACAACGTTCGTGGGAATAATTAGATCATTTGTCGACTGTGATCAGCTCCTTTGCCAAGGGTAACGAGCGGTTTGGCCCAGTGTTTACTCGATCTCGTGTGTCGCGTGAAGTCATTGATTAGAACGTGTTTCCAAATTTCGGGGAAAATCCCACCGCGCCCAAAATTTCTAGCTCGAATCATCGGAAAACTCGTTCGAAGCTCGCCGATACTTTTTAGGTGAATTTTAAGTGAATTTGAGTAAAATCAAAAGGGAGGTAAAAGCACAGGGAAGAAATATAGCAGACAATGTCTTCGCGGAGTCCTACGATAAGTTTCTCAAGTTGGAATCGAACTAGAAGTTGAAACGGGTTCGGTTCGGTGAATTCCTTATTCGCTGGGTGGTCGACGATTTTACAGATGTAAGGGAAAAAAGAACTTCTTAAACTACCGCCTTTCTCCCCTGGAAATAGAGCGACATGAAAATAGGGAATAAATGCATTTCTGGAACTCGATTATCGCCCGCTGCCTCCCCATCTGATATTCCGAGCCTTTCAGGGACTCGGGGTACCCGAAGTGCATCCAAATGCTCATTTCGACCCCATCAATTTCATCCAGGAACGACCAGCCGCACCTGAAAATAATTAGAGGCGAGTAGAGAGATATTTGCCGAGGTATTCGCGGGGGTGTATCTATTTCACCACCGCCGGTTGTCGGTCCAGTCCTTTTCGGCTCGTGTAATGGTTTTCATCTGCGGTTTAGTGATTAACTAGGAAGGTTCGAAACGATACCATTCCGAGTCCCGAATGTCGGCATAATTTATCAGGGCGATATATCGCCCGGGAAATACCCACGCCTAGAAAATTTCCGATCACTTTCGGGGAAGTTACGTGCGCCGATTATCCGAATCGTCAATTTTCATCGAAAGAACTCGCCGAGACCCTCGTTCGCACAAAATTTCGAATATATTAATTTGCAACGTCATTAATCGTCCGTTCAATGGCCCCCTGCAACAGGGACGAGTCCGATTTCCTATCGCTTTGCAATTTGCGAATAATGAATGACCGGGTGAACGGTCGAAAATTGCACACACACCCAGACGCTGTAAATGGCACTGGAACACAGCAAATGATGTGGCAGTCTCCTCCGGCGGTCGAGTTTGTCTTTTGCTGATTTTCTCCCCATTCGAATTCGGGGATGATCTTTTTTTTTTTATTTTTTTTGTTTTTGAATAAAGAATGGATAAGTGGGAACGGATATCAACGGATAAACAGGTACATAAAACGAATGAGAGGCTCCAGGAGATACGAAATGGAATTCCATTACTACGATGAAACCGAACTGGGGATTGACCTTAAATGGTAACGGATATCCGATGCTATTTGCAAATGTAATAAACTTTCGGATCCTCTCTATGCACGTAGACGTAGCCGATGTCAATACGTATGTGACGTACTTACCTTGTACCTACATGAGTTCGTAGATAGCAGGAATCGAGTTTGCGAACGAGCGAGGTGACATTTTACGTCATTTATATACCCCTGACGTCCAGGGGGTGGCTTTTTTTTTTTGTTTTTTTTTTTATATAGAAGAGTTTACCGATCGTCAAATTTTGACAATGGTTGAACGGGGGTGGGATGAGAGAACGTACACATACGTTTTTTTCCCAAACTTTTGGAAAGTCGAGTTTCGGGGCTAATCAGGAATTCGTTGAACCGAATCTTCGATCTGCGGGGTCTCCTTGTGTTTCGCGAACGAGAAAAAAAAAAAAAAAAAATTACGTAGCGTGTATGGAAGTTTGAGGAGCCCTTTCCGCTAGTGGCCGAAGAGGTAACTCACCGTGTGCGTATAAGTGGGAGCTTAACTTTTGAAATCGGATAAAACAAACGGCGAAAGAATGACTAGGTAGGTAGCCACCGGAATTACGGGGAAAAATAAAAAGAAGAAAAATGAGATGAGGAAGAATAAGAATAAGAAGAAAGGAAAAAGTGAAAAAGAAGAGAAAAGAAGCGTTTCTCGAGTCACAGTGAATGTGGTTAACAGAAGAAAGAAAAAAAAAAAAGTTCCTCTGAAATAAAAGCTGGCGGAATTCTTTCATTTCGTTCCGATTTCCAACATATTCTATCTCTTTCTTCCTTTTTTTTTCGAGGGGGTAGGGGGTGGCGAAGGAGAGTCAGAGGGGGGTTGGAAATTTTTTATCTTATCCTCGAGCGATATTACAAAATTCCCATCCGAGGAGAAGAAATGGAGTAAAGAATTTCCAGAACCAGATGTGAAAAATAAATATATTTGAATATCTGACTCAAAACACACTACCCTCTTGCCCCCTGAAGAGCTTATCGCAAATCGCGATAGCAGATGGACGAGACTAGAGTGACAGATGTTCTTCCCACAGCTACCGCCTTTGGCAAGAGATAAGGCGAACGCGAGCGTGACTTTAGCCACTTGGGATTAGCCGATTAGCTGCGATCACTCGCTGATCTCCTTTAGACGCGTTTAAGCCCTCTTCCATCCCCCGGAAGCCCGGGAAGAGTTCCTTTCCACTTTCGTACAGTTTCGAATGATTTTTGTTTCTTTTTTTTTTTGTTCATTTACAGAAATTCGTTTTTTTTTTCTTTCGCTCGAATTTATTTTTGAAATCCGTACGTATCTGTTTCGGACCGTGACTGCAGGTATCCACCCCACTTCGGAGTAAATAAAACGTCTTGATATAGGAATATATACATACGAGGGTGGATAGATCTCGAGTCAATTCAATTTCCAAACCTGAAAGCGGAAGATTTTTTTTTAAGGGAAAAAAAAAGGAAAAAAAGAAAAAGGAAAAGAAAACGGAGAAAAAAGGTGACGAAAAAATTGCATAAAAATTGGCAAGGCTTCGAAGGGTCGTTCCGACGCCGATCGAACTACAAAGAGACAAAAATATCGGGCTTTTTAGTCGGTGGATTAGATATAAGGAAGAGATTTCCTCCCCTTTTCCCTTTTCGACTCTTTTTTTTCGTTTTTTCTTTTCTTCTTTTTGTTACCGTATCTTGAAATTCATTCGAACGGTCGCTGAAGAAAGATTTTCCTTTTTTTCCCCTGTTCGTCTACCAGCCCCTAGTTTTACTCGGTTAATTCGTAGCCCTAGATATCCGCGGATATAAGATTTCAAACGAAGTATAAACCGATCGACCGATACTATATCTCCCCGATCCGCAAAATCGGAACTCAACTTATGTCCGATATTCAGATTCGAGAGGTTTTATTACGGAAAGTTAGTCTCGGGGTGAAAGACGGGTGAAAAAAGAGGAAATAGGAAAGAGGGTTGAGGGTAAAGGCAAGAAGGAAGAGGGTCGAATAGAGCAAGGATAAGAATAAAAAAGAAGTCAGCCAGAAGGAGAGAGATAACCATTGCATATCGATTTTCTTCAACTCGAATGCCAGCTTTCTCACCCTTGGTACCCCATTCTGTAAAATATGTAGGAGGCCAAGGGGCGGTCCTAGGTCACGAAACAATAGACTCTTGATCAGGTCAAAGTCTAGAGCTTACGTTATAAGCATGCAGACCATCCCTCTTATCCCAGCAACCCTGTGGGAGGCTGAGGGAAGTCAAAGGGTGTAAAAATAGTCGAAAACCGATTTTTTTTGGGTCTAAAATAATTTTTTTTTTGAGCTTTTTGACTTCGTAGGATGAGTCGAACCATTCGAGATGAGGAAATATTATGAGGAATCGGTAAATATTTTTATAGCCGTTCATCGTCGCCTCGTATAAGTGAGCTTTACGCCTTTTGAAGTTTGAAGATCGAAGGTGAAGGAGCTTTTCCCAACCGAGATGCAAAGATGCATGAAAGAAGCGGGGCGGTATGGGTCTCGGATTGTATGGTGGAAGGAGTTTCCAATCCTGAGACACAAAGACAACGAGCGAGAAGAAGAAGAAGAAGAAGAAGAAGAAGAAGAAGAAGAAGCTTTCAGTAATCACTTCAGCCGAAGAGCTAGCACCGCGTGATCTCGAGATCGCGTTCGGGTTGAGTAGATACCGAAGAAAGAGAGAAAGAGAGAAATGCGAGATAAGAGACGGATAAGGGAGGAAGCTCTGACTACAGAACTCTAAAAAGACGAAAGGAAAGGGTATAAAAACGTAAAGTCTTATTCGCGGGGCGGGTATTTACCTAGAAGCTCGCTTTTATCGTCGTGTCGAAAGTCCGACCATGGACTGCCTCAATTTTGCTAAAAACAAGTCCGAAAGCTCGGTGGATTCCCCGTCGAACAATCAGACCCATGAATACGATCTTAAGAAAAATCGAAATACAAAATCTTTCGAAAAATTTTCCTATAAAAGCTCGAAAGCCTGATATTCTCTGCTTTCAGTTTCGCATGTCGAATTGTTAATTTCGACCACCTGCCATCCGCAATGGACAATCTGTAGTCTTATTACCCAGTTTAGGGTATAGGGTGTATAGAAGGTGAGCTTTACATAGCCTGTGGGGCCCAACCTAATCAGATTATACCTTCCAAGGATCGATATTTTCGCGTGAGTTTTCCAGGCAATTGGTGGCGAGATAGCGTGGTCGGCATATTTTATACTCGTACAGTTTCTACCCTTTGTTAGGCCGGCTACCCGGGGGTTAGGTAACCGCAAGCTCGCCGAGTTCATATCCACTTTCTGTTTGTTTTGTATTTTTGTTTTTCCCTTTTGCACTTGAAAAAACTGGAAAAAACTGGGAAAAACGAAAAACGAAAATCGTTATTCGTTCGCGTTTCTGAATACGAACCCGATACAACGTATTTCTTTCTCTCCTAGCTAAATTCCGTTAAAAAAGAACATTTCCAACCCCCAGTAGGAGAATCGAAACTCCTCCGCGATACATCAGCAGTCCCAGTAGGTGTAAGAGGACAAGGTCAGCTACGGGCAAAGTTGAAAGAAGATTGGCTATCGGCAAAGAGAGAAGGCGAGAGATAGACAAAGAGAGAGAAAGAAGGGTGGATTTATTGGGTCCGGTAATAATTTTTGAAGCAAGGGTAATTGTGCCCGGTATACCTCGCCCGAGGTGCAGAGTGCGATAGTCTATAGGACAGAGTGGGAAAGAAGAGCCGGGAAGATTTGTTACCTAATCGAAGGACGGGGTGATAAGCTTGATATAAGGGGGTGTAAAATGTATGACCACGTTACCGCCACGGTATTACCGCCACGTTGTTCGCTCTTGGCTCGCTGTTGGTTCGCTACTCTCTTCGTTTACACCGACACATGCGAACCCACACGGAGTCAGACTAACATCCCTTAGTCATGGTAGACACTACACACTATATACACACCCCAACGTTTTAACCAACGTTTCATGCCCGGCTCCCCTTGTGATATTGCGTTATTATAACCTAGGTGGTAATTTACCGGGCTCTCTCCCAGAGACAGGATACCCGACTTCCTAATTCCCACCCTAGCCCGTGTCAACTATGGAAATCCATCTACTCATCAACGGGGCTGGGGTGAAGGAAGAGTCCCGAACGGCGAAGATTCCGAATTTCGATATTCCCGAGTCGCAGTTTTCAGAAAGGGTGGTTTCCCGAAATTCCGAAAGCTCGAAATCCGGAAGGCCGAAACTTTTAGAATTCGGGCCTTCGCGGAGGAGAGCTTTTCACCCCCGGAAAATTTTTAATACCGTTTAAAAAATATTCCAGCCCGAGAAGGAGGAGAAAATCTTGTGCTTTAGGGTAGTTAAGGTAAGGTAGAAGGCAAGCAGCTTTCCCACCTTCTTCAGAAAGCGAATCCAGGCGACAGAAGCCAAGGTAGAACGAAGAGAGAGGATCTCCCGTCGCGTTGTCCCAAGATTTGTCGAGGAGCAGCTGCAGGAGGGAGCTTTTGCCTGAAACCTAGGCCATTTTCATCCCGCTGGAGATTTCGCTTTGTACATAATTGCACTCGCAATTACAGGATTGAAAAATCCTTGCTGATATCTATTTCCATAAACCGTTCGATTTCACTCGCGATTCCGTCACGCTTTACGTACACGACGCCGAGGTGCTTTTTGACCCATAAAAAGCGCCCGGTAAACAGGAGGTATGCCTAAATACTACACAGCTGTGTGTACTCCGTTTACCCAGAATCCATTTCGTGTTTACATAATACTCGGGTAAATATAAACCTTCAATTGTTGCGTATAGCTGTGGTTATTTCTGGGGGGTTTCGCGTATTCTCGTCGATACGCACCTACCCCTAGATCGCTGTTAAACACGTTTAAAGAATCAATAGGGGCCGACTGCCGCGATGAGCTTTTTCGCATTATCATCGATATCACGAGCTGAAAACCCGCACCCATAGCCATTCCCATGGAGTCAAGATTGTAAGGAAAAATCAGGGTTTAAAGAGCGCTTTGTCGACTTTATGAATAATGATTTCGCCATGAAAGTGTTCGACGTAAGGACCGAAGGGCTTTCCTTTCCCTCGTCATGTTTGCCTCATCCACTTCGCAAACACTATTATTTTCCACAAAGAGACAAATTCGAGATCGATTAGCTTCATATCACCCTGTACTAATTAATCGACTTTCGATCTTCATCAATAACAATCCCCGGTACCGTAAGAGTCGATGAATTACCACCGGCTTAAAGATTTCCGTCCAAATGAACGAGCGTTGTTTAAACCTTGTCCAATTTCTCATCCCCTTCTCACGGAATTACGACGTAGACCTCCCAGCGCACCCCTCGCTATGCAGCTATCATCATCCGGAGTATGTGGATCTCGTCTGGATAACAAATGGTTTCTAGGAGTAGGATGATTCATGCGAAAACTCAACCCCCCGTTCCATATGTATGCGTGTACATATAGATACGTATATTTATATATGCAGTAGGATTGGAGTAGTGGGTACAGAGGCCAGAGGCCAGAAGTGTAGAGTGGTATGGAAGTGGGATAGGAGGTAGTGGCTCATGTCTGTTGGTGGGCATGCATATATTCTCGTAGAGTTCGGTCCCAGTGGATACAGAATAGTCGGATACGACTGGTCGGGGGATATTTATTTACATTTTGGCAATTAGCTGGCCATTAGACGCACCTCGGGGGCAATATGGGGTCGGGACCAAACCCCGAGCGACGTTCCGCGAGCTCAAAGCTCCGGGTAAAAAGATATTGAAATTTATTCAATGCTGGTAAAAAAAAAGGAAAGAAACGAACGAAAACGAAGAAGAAGAAGAATAAGAAGTGAAAAAGCGGATAAAGAATGGGAAGAAAAAAACTATCTCGAGTTTAGTCGGAGCTGGGGGATGAAATCGGAAAGTCGGGGCAAATATTTATGGTTTGTGTCGTCATTTGAGGGTGAACGGCTCCGTTTTCGTAGGCCTGTGAAGCGAAGAACCGAAAACAAGAAGAAGAAGGTGAGGAAGAAGAAGGAGAACAGTTTCTGATTATTAAACGTGAAACAATATCAAACCAGAGTCAGAAATATGGAAAATTTCAGTCAATGAGGCATCAGGGTCGAAGTTGATTAAGGAAAAACCTCGGCAATTTGCATCCGCTTGAATCGCACGCACAATGAATTGGTCGAGCTGAAAAGTTCGCGAAATTAAGGAAATAAGGAAAAAAAGCGGAAGAAAAAACAAAATTACGTAAAGTCCGAAGTTAACGAAGTAACGTGAGGTGGCAAAAAACTTCGAGAGGATGTAATAAAATAATTACGAGTTTGGTGTAATTATTGCTACAGAAACGAGCCAGACCGTGGCCTCCCCTGGCTCACTCAGCTTGACTTGGATCCACTCGACTCGACCCTCAGACAGAATTCTTTATCGATTCTGATGATACCATCGGACTCTTTCATTAACGAGACAATTAAAGCCTAGCTTAACAACCTTTCATCTTTTCGTTAATTATATATAATATATAGATATACATACACACATACACCCGCGTTTAAATGTTTACCCAGTTTTCTCTTTTTTTTCAATCATTTTATTTCTTCTCTCATTTCTTTTCTCAAGCAAGAATCTCTGTACTCGGTTCCCAACGCATATAGATACGGAGGGAAGCTGGGGGTATTTTTAGTTTCATTTTTATCCTCTCTCCCGATGTCCCGAGCTCCGAACTTTTCGCCAGTTGTATCAAGAAAGTGGATTCGAGAACCGATAACCAGAAATCTTTGGTCCGAACAGCGATTGTGAAGAAAGTAGGATCCGTCGTCGAGCTGCGAGCGTTCGGAAAAGGACATCTCCTCTTCGATTTCGATCGGAGTGGTTTTTCCCCGTTTTTTTATTTCTTTTTCATTATTCTTCTTCTTCTAATTTTCTGAAAGGTTGTGTATGAATTTATCCGAGTCGTTTAAAGAGGAAATGAGATACGGGGGTGAGAGGAGATCGGCCGGGACCCTCACGTCTCTCATATTGTTTCTGAATTATCAATGCCGGCCACGTATCCGCGCAGCTGATTCAGATGTACCTTATTTATTAGAAACCTCTAACTAGCCTTGTTCTTCGACGATTTCTTACCCGCAGCCCCGGCCCCAGCCGTGTTCAACGGTATTGAAAATTAAACGAAATTAAAAGAACAAAAGGTAAGAAGAAAGGAAAGGAGAGGAAGAGAGAACCGAGGAACGCGAGAGTAAGACAAGGCAGAAATTTATCGAATCAAAAAAACATACCCTCCTGATCAAAAATGGATTTTCGATGCTTTTAAGGTAATATCCTTTCACGGGATATGCTCAGGACTCAGTGGGTTTAAAAGAGACCAGGATACGTCCTTCATGCCGGCATAACCACCGTTACGACATCGTTGCCGAAGGTATTCGCAAGAGACTCGTTTACCGTCACACGCATCCGGAAAAGGGCACCCACCCACATATGGACGTAGATATATGTACACGCTCTCACCACCGATAGAATAAAAGAGAAAGATAGTAGCCGTGGCCATTTATTATAGTATAAAGGTCAGTGAGGCCGATATTTCGTAAAATAGAGATTCCGCTCTTGCGGGTCTCTTCGATTCTCGATATAAATTTCAAGGATGTGGACGTCGACGGGCACCGCGTCTCGTCACGTCGTAAAACGCTGACGAGAATGCAGGTACGTCGGATCATGGGGTTTACCGTTTCGTCCAAAAAAAAATCACCCCGAAATTTATACGATTTCGTTCGCCTCCCGTATCCCGGATCTACTAGTATTCGCGGTGCGATTATTTCCCGGAAAATTAAATTAACCCCGGGCCCAATTTCGTGTCTATGGAAAGACAAAGCCTCCCTCTTTCTCCCCCACTCTTTCTCCCCGGAAAAAAATATGGTTCTGGAATCATAAAAAATATAAGGCTCGAGATAAAGTATGTATGGTCACGCCATAGATGCTGAGATACTACATACCCTTTCGTTTACTACCCTAATTTTTTTTCTTCCCTTTTTATCATTCGGTAAGTTTTATTATACAAACACAGGGGCGAAGGGGGTGGTCGGATTAATTCCTGGGGGGAGGAGACCCGTCATCGGATTAAAATACACATAATATCTCACCGCAAGTAAATTCTGCACGGTCCCTTTCATCCCCCGCGAAAAGTCTCCCGCGATCTACTCCATATACGCGTATTATACGGGGCTGAAAATTCTCCTTTGCCTCGAAGCGAGTGGCAATCAATCCGCGAGTTTGAGGGCACACGGATCTCTGAATATCGGGGGTGCTCTTTGATAGATATAGGTACAGATAAAGGTGAGAAAATCAGATACAGCGATATACATTTCGGCGTATCGGTTCCACCGCGGAATCCCCTCGTATACTATATTCCTGAGATTTTCGAACTGTTTGCATCCCCCGTTTCTCTTTCCTTTCTCGTTCATTCGCTCCTCGCCCACCCCTGGAGACAGACTTCCGGTTCACCTTCTCGCAGAACGGCAATGGCAACAATATGAAAACACCCCGAGCCCGCAGGGGTGCGTTGGTACTCAATGGTTCCCGCATCCTTCAAATAATCGGTCAAAAAATTTCGTTGCTGGGAAAATTGAAAATTTTTTTTCTTTTTTTTTCCGCGATGCGAAATCTCGAACGAATTCATTCCGCGATGGAAATTGGCTAAATCGATATCGCGATACCGACGATCGTATAGCTTCATCCATAAAATATGGCCTCCGGATTGACTACAGCGATTGTTAATTTCTTTTTCATTTTTTCATTTTTTTTTTATAACAAACGCGAAATTTTCTGGTCTTTTGTGCCTTTGGTTGTTTTTTAGTTTTTTTTTTTCATTCTTTCTTTTTGCGAAAACAAAATAAAAAAAATTGTGCGAAAATTGAATCCGCGAAAACGACGGGGTGTAGGTATGTATGTATTATCGTTTGTACATAGTTATCCCTCGTTTTCAAATCCCAATTCTAATTTTCCTCTTCCCTTCCCTCCTACTTTCCTTTTCCTGAAGCAAGAAAAAATTGTCGAGCCTGTGGCTCGACCGTGTTGAACGAATATCTCTGGTCTCCTGCGAGCGTAAAATGAGGCAATACCATGCCTCTGCGAATAAAGCATCGGCCTGAAGAACTCCGAGGGAAAGAACCGAAGAGATAAAGCAAAAAGTATGAGAATAAGAAAAAGGGAGAGGAACTGGCCAAATCGCCTCTGGCAACGGACTGCCATCCCTTCTTCTTCCAGCATACCTCTACCTAGCCACTTTCCTCTGGGATCCCTCTATGATTATTCTTTTGAAAATTACCAAAGGTTCGCAGAAATGTAGTCTTTTGTTGCCCAGAGTATCTGCCCCCTTGCCTCGGGTCCGGGACGAGGTGAACCCATGTAGGGGTCGCGATCTCACCCTCCGGCAATGAACCAGGCGCGATGTTGTATTAAACGTAAGAAACAATTCCGACCTGGAGTGTCGCGAAAGGAAGAACGATCCGATGAACGTCGATCCAAAAAAGAGAAGAAAATAAAAAAACCGTCCGCTTCTTTTTCGGTTTCGGATTATCCGGTATAAAAATAATAACGCCCGAGTCACGGCGGGGTAAAACCAAGTGGCGGATTCCATTGTGCAATATTCTGCAGGCATGTGATTGTGCGCCTCAGCGGGGATGAAGAAAAAAGGGAAAAAGGCCTCGGAGGCGCTCGCTCGAGCTGCGCGACAATATCAAGAGTCAAAAGAATGGAGGAATTCTTCTGATACCGGGTTCAAAAGACACGGGATTACGGGGGAAGGAAAACGTCGCGGATTTATTTCACCTCGGACTTCAGTCCCGATAAATCTACACAGGATCGAGGAGACGCCTCCGAGCACGAGTTCCATCGGGAGGGAGGCTTTCGACGCGCGGTCACCTAATCGCAATACTAATCGCCAGTGTCCAACTAATTATGCAGCGCGGTTGAAGCACCTGGTTCCCACGTCCTGGCTGATTTGCTAAAACAGATGCAGAAACCGGGGAGCCCGTCTAATCGAGAGACGCGGTTTGGTGGTCAATGAACATTGGGGTGACAGGTTCATTTGTAAAGTGACGAAGGACCGAGGTTCGATAAGCTTGGGGTAATTGAACCGATAGACCCAGCGCCTCTGGCGGTGATTAGGCGCCGTTCTTGGGGGGTAGAAATTCCCGAGTGTGCGACTGGGCTTTTGGCGACTTTGGGGGAAGTTGGCTTTCTTAAAAACCGCAACAGGGCGAATTGTAATCAGTGCAGCGTATCTCGCGGGGTGATTTATCTCGGATTTTTCGTTTCTTAATTAACTTTACGATCCCTGCATAAATACGGCCCGTTATTCACCCCCAGATATCGCGATTCTGGTTAGAAGCAATACGACGGACTGTCACGCTCCGGGTTTTAACAAAGGTCAGCAAAGCGGTTCTTCCCCACCGAGTTTAAGCCTTTCTCGGTTTATTTCATGCCGAGAATAAAACCTCGTACACCGATACAGGGTTTCTTTTCTTTTTTTTCTTCGTTTTTTCTCTTTTCCCTCCCAGCCACGAACCAAAAAACGGGATCCGATTTTCTCCGCCTTTTCTCGAAAACCAGACAATTTTCCTCACCGTCATGGCCAACGCACGACACGCGACTTTAATCTCGGTACAACCCAAAAGCCATGGAATCTTCAAGATTTAAAGACGCTTTGATTTGAAAGGGTCGCTTTTTGTGCGAAATAATTTTGCCAAGAGGATCCCTCGACAAATAAATATATATATATAATATGGCGAAAAGAAACTTTGATGAACTTCAGAACCTCCGGAGAACATTGTTCTGTCACAACGACCCGACGTGACATTTATGCCCCGGTAACGTTGTCTGGCCATTTTCAAGTCAGACGGTGGTAAAATGTGAGGGAAAAGTTGGGAGACTTTGTTATTATTTCGCTTTTAGAATCGAACCGTTTTTCAAATTTTAGTTAATTAGCGTATGGTGTATTAAATCCGATCTGATGTAATAGAGATCGATAAAGTTTGAAGCATCCCTTTGATATACTTGAGGGATGAATGAAAAGCTCGCGAAATTCTTGTGAAATGCTTAAAAGTTCGAAACTTTATTCCAACGTGTTTGAAATTCTTGTGAAATTTAAAAAATCGTTGCGAAACTTGTCTGAAGCTTTTGGCAAATATTGAAAGCTCGATAAAGTCTGGTTGGAATTCCGCGAGATTGGCTCGATTCGGGGTAAAATCCTTGGGAGTACTTCGTTCGGATGATTGTCGGTTGTATGAAAGCTCGTGAAAATCTTTCCGGAATCTTTGAAACTTCGGGAAATCCCGTTGACATTTTTTTGCGAATTTTCTAAACTTGGGTAAAATCGTTTGCGGAATCTTTGCGACATCTCGAAAGCTCGATCAGACCCGTTCGAAATTCTTGTGCGTCCTTCGGAGTCGATGAAGCTCCCTTGTAAATTCTTGCGAAACGTACAACATATCGACCCTGAAAAATCTATAAATAAGATTAACGACGATCCCATCGGTCTTGGAAATCAATTTCAACGTTTTGCTGCACTCCGGTTTCTCCATTCGATAACAAGTCACCCCGTCCAGCTTCGAGCGACGCTGCGAAAGGGTGGAAGCATTATCGGGTACCTGGGGGAACGGCGCGCCAGATAATACCTGCATCCCTTACTGCAGAGCTGCAACCTCCTCTTGATATAGAGTCAGGATTCAAATATAGAAATCGGGGTCGTACCACCACCACCAAAAGCGAAGGGAAGCTTCTCGCTTTAATAAAGGTCATCCAATTCCACCGACGATTTAAATCTACCGAAATAGCCAGACACTGCAGGCCACGTCTAATAAAGAATTCAGCCACCCCAAGCGTTTATATACAACCCCTGAAATTCGGTTCCCGATGGGTCGCGAATTTCGCTTGAAAATTCGCGGAATGATTATCGACGGTTAAATAAATTTCTTTTTTATTATTAATCGACCTTTCATCCCTCAAATTTTTTTTTTCTTTTTTTTTTTCTTCTTTTCCCCCAACCCCGACGCGTAATTAAATCCAGTAAAACCACGCGAGATCACCGAAGATCACAAGGCATTGATGAGGAACGGAAAACGTTTTACAACTGCAGGGTGAAACGAGATCGGAATTATTTGCACCCGAGTCACGTATTAGCGGGGAGGGATGGGGGGTGGAAACTTTACTGCGAAAACTTATTTTACGGAATCGTTGTCGTAGATCAGACGGTCAATCTCGAGTTATAAAAGTCTAGAAATTTTTATCTGTACACGTATAATGTGTAAGTATACTCTTCGTAAAGGAAATCTTTGATTAACGACGGATCCGGTTAATATTCTAATCCAGAGATTAGGGTGGGGGTGGAAACAGGCACGGGGTATTTGAGATGTTGAATTTTCAACGCTGAACCCACTTCTCAATGGTTTTCCGCTTCCGTTAACCGAATATGCATTTATTCAAATAACGCTGCCCGTTTTCCTCCCCATTTGCATTAATCGCTCGAAGGTGCATCGGGCTATAACTGTTCTTCGACGACCCCTGTTTTTAATCGAAGTGTAATAACCGCGGGCCGATTTCCCGCTCGATAAAACGTTTGAAAGAAAAACGAAAATAAAAAAATGAAATCAAAATAAAAAATAAATCGTGTATATCGTTACGGAAAATCTGCTACCCGAGCGGGTAAGATTGTATTTGTAAATTGGTTTATATCCTTCGCGAAAATCCCGTGAGATTGGGGAAGAATTCGCTATCCGACGAACCGCGTGTACCGAATTGCTTTTTAACAAGTCGTAGGTACTCCCGCGGACAGTATTCCTAACGAGTAATCCACTGATAAATGTCTAACTTCTTCTCTTCAACAGAAGTTTTTAGTTAGCTCTTACTTTTCACCCTGCTTCTCGCTGCTGCTCTGCTGCCCCGCTGCTCGCTGCTGCTACTCGCTGCTGCAGGGTTGAAATATTCCGTAGAAGGTAAGTTCCGCGGAAGAAAGAGGGAAGAAGAAAAGAAGAAAAAAAAAAAAAGAGGGAAAGACGAGAAAAAAATATATTACCCGTGGATAAAACCGGATTTTGAATTCAACAACTTTTCGATAGACCCCTAACTCAACTTCCCTGTCATGAACTATTGTTCAATACCTGTATACACACACCCCCAGTCAAGGAGCATATATATACGTATAGTGTCTCGCATAAGTCTGTCGGGGGATGATTTACAGGTTCTATTTTATCCCCTTCCCTCCCTAGCAAGGGTTGAAGACGATTTTTTTTTCTACCATCAGTCTTTCGCCGCCTTCTCAGTGGCATCTCTTTCCGATCCGTTCAAAGATCGCGGGAACACTTCAGGTACAAACGAACGGCGATACTTTTGGGGTAGATTTTTTTTTTTTTTTTTTTGTTTTTCAATTTTTTTCATTCGTTTGGAAAATTTTTTTCTTCTTTCGTTGTTAGCGAAAAAATTATTCTAGGAATTTTCTTTTTGAGGGGAACGTTTACCACCGGCAGCCCCGTACCGCAGTGGTGCCGGTTTTTATTTTTAGTCTATACTTACATTGTTCGGGTAAGGGAGGTGAATCAATAATTTAGAGCTTACATTAGATTCGTATTTGGTTAAATCAGCGTGTCACGCAACCCCTGGAAGTTTCATAATTCATGAAATTAATTGAATTAGTAAAACCGTTGCGTGACGAACCGTAAATACGAATCGAAACCCATAATAGATTGGGATCAACGGATTAAGGTATAGAAAATTATATGTTTGCCCATATATATATAGATATTATGTGCCCAACGGGGAGTCTCCGTTTCCAAACGAATGTCAAAAAAGGACGAGAAAAAAAAAAAAAAAACGGAAACCCCTCCAGCTTATTCGAACGAAAAATCGTAACAAGTTTCAGATTTTTCCTCTATTCTTCGCTGTTTCGTCTCATCGAAATATTCAAAATCTATTTATTCGGATCCTGGAAGATGGATTTCGACATATTTTTGTTTTTTTCCTTTTTTTTTTATCTTCTCGCCAAAATCTGGGGAAAAAAAATCGTCGCGGATTAAAATCCGCGTCAACCCCGCCTCCCCTTCTTTCGCCCCGCCGATTAGCAGGATGTCGTCCGTTCCCGCTGACGGGCCCTGAAATTATTATCGGAATCGAAAGAAAAAAAAGGAAAAAAAAATTCGATCAAGGACCACTTCGCCTACGGTCTTTTGTCCACGAAATTCGGTACCTATTGTACAGTTGAGATACACCGTCAGAGCCTCGGCTCACAGCCTGGTACGCAAATATTGCTAATTATTCATTTCAATTTTATCCCATCCCAATCGACCGATAGGTAGGTATAGGGGGTGGATATAGCGGTAGATATCGTTATACTCGTTGTCCAAAGCTACTCAGCTCCTCCATAAATCTGCGTTTTATTGATTAACCCTTAACGATTAACCCCCCACCCCGTCCATGCCCCATCCCCCATCCCCCACCACCCGACGTGGGATAAGTTATTCATTGTCGCACGGTGTTTGAAAAAATGAAAAAAATAAAAGAAATGAAACAAAAAATAAAATAAAAAAATGGAAGAACGAAAAAGCGAACCCTTCGCGTTTACCGATGAATTGATTGATTCTTCGATTTGACGATTTTTGGCGATCGTTGATCGATCGATTTTGTTCATTTTTTCTTTTCTTTTTCTTTCTTCTTTCTCTCCCTCTACGTCGAGAATGATGAGACGGGTGGAGAGAGGAGAGACTAAAAAAATAAAATAAAATTTGAAATTAAAAATCAATAAAAAAAAAATACCTACAAGAGAGAATTTTCTCAAATCAGTATATTTTGTATAATGAAATATGATTTATTACTAAATTTGCGAAATATATACATTAGGCCATACACAAGGGTATCTCATATGTATATATATATTTATATTTATATATATATATATATATTTATATATGTATATATATGCTACTAGAAACACAGGGGGGGTATACAGACACACACGATGTAGCTGATGGTAGTATTTAATATACGTTATCCGAAGCTCGCATCATTAACCAACACCGAGTTAATTATTTACTTATTTTTATTTGTATTTTTTTTTTGTGAACTTATCTTCGTTCAATTCTCTGTCAGTTTTGTATATATATATTTTTTATATATATGTATATATTTTCTGTCTTCAAGAAACGAAGGGAAAAGAAAAAAAAAAAGCTTCCCTTTATCCAAGAGGTTCTTAAACAACACATATATATGAATATATATCCTATGTATTATTAATACCTACGTCTGATACCGAAGTTTCTTTTTTTTTCTTTTTCTCTTTGTTTTTTGGTTTCTTTTATCCAATTCTTTGAACAGCTGATTATATACACGCTACAGATCAAAAGCGCATTATGACCAGTTTAATTAATTACATATATATATACATATATATGATGGATGATCGCATACATAAGGAATAAGCAGTCCCTCGTCAAAAGAAAAGCTCTTTTTATATTATGTATTCTGTAGCACTGACGGGATATAATAAATATAGTGTGTATTTATATATATATACTATGGCTATAGGGGTAAATTCTTTACTTACATATATTTACAGTACGTGTCCGGAGCTTAGGGTGGCTCTACGGTAAAAAAAAAAAAAAAAAAACAAGAAGAAAAAAGAACAAACAACAAAAACCGAACTAAACAATCAAATAAATACATTCAGAAAAATTTAAATTGAAAAAAAAAATTAATATGTATTAATATATATATATGTATATATATATCGTGAATAGATTGAAATTTAAGGAAACTCAAAAAAACGATTATTTATCAGTATCACTAATATAACAGCACCGTTAAAATAAATACACGTAAGGTTCGTTTCATTCTCTCTCTCAATGTATAATATATATAATATATATATATATATATATAATATATAGTATAATGCAATTATAACCGAACGTATAGGTACTCAATCTGTACACGTTAAATATATATGTATATATATAATATATATATGTGTATTAATATTAATGTATATTACAGCTCTTCGATCATTACATCCACACCGTTTTCTAGTTTTTCGTTGGTTATTCAAAAAAACAAGAAAAAAAAAAAATTTCTTATTCTCGTTCCGGTCATAGTAATGAGATAGTGCCGTTAATGATTGTCTATATTCGTCACGAATTTGTTGTTGTCGTTCGTTTATTTTTTTCTATTTTTATTTCTTCTTCTTCCTCCTCCTCTTCGTATCGCGTGCTTCGCCGTTTTCCCCGTTTTCCCGATTTACGGTACAGGGAGCAGTCGAAAAATCGTTAACATTCCAATCAGCGATAACACACATGGCCTCGGTAGGGAACCACCGCCTTGAACTGTGAACAGAAAATTTTCAAAGAACGATTTTCATTAATTGCCATTACCTTCGTTCATTTTATGTCCAAATAAAAAAAAAATCGTCCCTCTGGACTTTGAGAAAAAACGAAAAAAAAAATGACCCGATAACAAAAATCAAAAATCCTTAAAAGTCATACAGAAATTCGAATATAGAAGCTGACACGACGTTGTAAATAATTTAACGGAATAAAATATTTATATATATATGTATATAATATACGTATATAATGTATATGTTTAGACATTTTAAGGAACTCCGGTAGGCTATTCCTAGCCTGGGGCCTTTACTAGTATAGCCGGTGTATCGAAAATCAATGATATAACCGCGCAGTGGCACACGGTGTAAAGTTTAGCCGATGCAAATAGCGCAAGAGAAAACGATAGACGCTGAGAAACGTGAAACGAGGCATTTCCTCTACCCCTAGAGGTCTCAGGTGGAACCGGCGGGGTGGAATATCAATGTGACAACTCTATGCGTCTCACTTTCCCACGCGATCGATCTACCCCGAGTGATTTTTTAGATTTCATTCGGACTTTCGATCGTTTTTTCTTCTTTTTTTTTCTCTCTTTCCGAAAGATTAACAAAAATCCTCCCCCTTTTTTTTTCTCTCCCCCTCTTTTTTTCTTTTTTTCTGCAGCCCCTGAAAATCTGACTTTCTTCTCGCCGGCAAGCTTGTTCCAGCGAAATTTGCCGAAACCGAATTATTATACAAGTTTGTTTCATCGCGCGGTTTGACTTTCTTCTTCTTACTCATCTTCTTTCCCTTGTTCTTCGCTCCTATTTTACCCAATTCGGGGGAAAAACCGAGTAAGCGGTCGGTTGTTTTCTCTCCCGGCGCGTTAATATGACCGCGGTAACAATAGAACTTAGTATTTAACGCTGAGAAAACAAGGTAATAATGAAAAAGAGAAATGAAAGTTTAGGGGTAGGGGGTAGGGGTAGGTAGAGGTAGGGATGAAGCCAGGGAGCCGAAGACAGAAAACCATTGAACACGTTTAAACGATAAGAATGCTTCGCTGGTCTCAGACGAGAATTGTGCACCACTAACAGCAGAAAAAGCTCGGCGTCGGTGGTAAATATGAAAGAGGGAAAGAAATACTTTGGAAAGCTTGTATTTACAAGGGAGAAGAAAGAAAGGAAGAGGAAAGAAAAAAAAAAAAAAACTGAAAAAACAGAAAAAAATAAAAATAAAAATTCTCAGGAGTATTTCATCCCCTACTCCCTCTCCTCCCACTCCCGATAACTCTCGACGTGAAAAATCATTTCAATTTTTTTTCTTCCCTCTCTTATTCTCATTCTTGTCCTTATTCTTTATTCTTATTCTTATTCCTTATTCTTTCACGCGAACCAGACTCGACACAATGGAATTAATGACGTTGAAATTTTTTAAATCACTACCCTCCCCCCAGCTCATCTCCACGAGTACAAAGTATCCGGAGCGACAACCCCCGTACGACCAGAAACCGAAACATATTCTCACATCGCTTCGTTATACCCCCGAGAAAAATAAGAAGAAGAAGAATAATAAAAAAAAAGGGAACGAAATTTAGGAATTAAGTACGAAGTTAATTACATTTCGAGGAGTCAATCGTCTGTGAGACGGAACATTCTCGATGTTCTAACGATTTTTATAAACGGATGAAATTTATTTGGATTTTTTTTTGAGTTATTTCATAAAAAACAATTTCATTTTACGCGTACCTGTTCACTAATTAATTTATAAAAAAATATATGTAATTCTCGAGCTTCGAGAGTGTCATTAGTGAGCGGAGGTGGTGTAGCGCGCGAGCTGGCTATGGTTTGGCTACATTGAAATTTAAGGGAGAAATTGAAACATTATTTAACCCTCGGTTGCGGATGCCATGCCGTTACCCCGTCTCTTACCTCCTATCGTATTGTCGGTTAGTTGGGCTAATTGGTTCTTAAATTAGATCCACCAGGTTTTGGTAGTTTAAAGGGGTAATCAAAAACGGAATGGATTTTAAAAACCGTCTATCCCACAGCTGGCACCGCCTTATGAGAACCGTAAATCTGCAGAACGGAACCCCGACTGCGATAAAGGAGAGGAAAATTTTTTGAACAAATTAAACATCGATTAACATTAAATACTTCACCATGAGAGTTCTCGCGATTAAATTCTTCGCTCTTTTTTTCCTTACCGAAAATCCGGAATCAGGGATTCGGATTCTTACTTTTTAATTTCTTCACACTGCACCGTGGTGAACTGAACGTGACTTGCAGCGAAGTATTGCCGCGTAGGACATAGAACGCGGGCATTGCGCAGAAACGGTGAATAAATTTAACCAAATGTCATGAATAAATTTTAACCGCACAACTAGATACAGTCTCTTGATTCTGATTAAGCCGTAAACTATGGTGCGCGGGATCGTCGGTGTGACCGACCCCATATACGTATATAGATATAAACATAATCGTTACTTTGTCCTCGTTTTTTTTTTTTTTTCAGAAATTAGAAATTTACTTTTCTTCTTGTTCTTTGGTTTCTTTTTTTTTTCTTTTTTTTTCCTGCTCGTCAGAGTCGAGGTTTGGGCGGTTTAATCATCGTTTTTGAATAATTAGAGATTCCGGATTCGAGGGACAAAGGAATTGGGAATGAGTCGGATGAATTAAAAAAAGATCGTTCTTAATATTCAGGATTTAATTGAATCGATATCTGCATAATTAACAGGATAGAGGGAAGAGCGGCTCAATTTTTAATACTGAAAAAAAGATGATTGAGGAATGAAATAAATTTCGGAATTGGGACACAGCGAAAAACGAAAATTAAAACCAGTTTATGTAAATCGCAGGAGAGATACTTACCGAAAACTTCCGTTTTTCGCTGATCAATCAACGGCTCGCTGACTGGACGACTCGATTGTACGGTTGCCTCGCACCTTTTGCCAAAAAACAAATAAAAAAATTTAAAAAAAAAAGGAAAAAAGAGAAAAAGGGAAATGAAAATGAATACGTGACTCTTTTTTAATTTTCTTCTTTGTTTTTTTGGCAAATAAAAAACGGCTCACCTCACGCTGATTTTACCGTCCGTTAGATGATGTGGTCCAACTTCAAGATGAAGACCGGACACTGAGGAAACCAAACCGTGCTGTTGTATCATGGCTTCGTAGTCAGGATTGACCTGGAAGGATATAAAAAGAGAAGGTAATCCCCAGATGACCCAGTCTTTGAACTTGGAGGATTTTGGAAGCTCGAGGAATACCGTTCTCCAATTTTGGAAATCGGATTGGGGTCCAGAAAAAAATCGGTAGATGTCGAGGCTCGGGAGATACGACGGCGAGGAAAAATGAGTTTTTTTTTTTTAACCAGGAAATTATCGAATCCGCCGATTTTGGAATTCGGTGGGATTCAAGCTGGACCAAATCCCATCGATTGGGAAAAATCGACGTCGATCTGAAAATGATCAGAGACGATTCCGCGCGTCCGAAGACGTGCGGATCCGGTAAAAACTCGACTTTTTATTCCCGGGGCGATTGCAACAAACTCCCCCTTTATTAAAATCGGGAAGTTAATAAAAAAGGCGAAGAAATATATACGGAGGCCGGAGAGAGTGTGGCGGAAATTGCGTTGAAATATACCGAAATAAATGAATAATTTTTATTTTATTTTCCTCTTTTCCCTCGTTCTCGTCGTTTTTTCTTCTCAGCATCGTGGAAACTTTCGGCGAATCTATCGCCCCGGGTTAACGAACTCACGGGGTATTCGCGAGTTACGAAAATTGACGGGAATTAAATAACAGATTCCGACGAGCCGGAGCTGCCCATGTCTGGTCGCCGCGACTCGCGCTTCCAGAATTCAGGAAATTAACGTTTCGTACTAATTTCCGCAAACACTTCCTGGTTTTCGGAAAGCGAAGGACCGAAATCGACTACCTAGCTGCGACTAATTTTTCGATTTGAAAATTCCGAACTAATAAAATTTCCCTCGTCGCAACCCCCGAGCTTCGGTCTGGATACAGATTTATCATACAAAACTAGAGAGTTTGTATCATTCGACGTAAAGAAGTTCCGTCGCTTGTTAATTAGCTGAATTATTACCGGCTCGACGCTCGGTTGAACAACTGAATGTTTATAAGTCGGAACTTAACTTCGTCCACAACTAGACTTCGTTCGCTTTAATTTAACTTTATACGGAGGGAGGAAGCAGAGACTTCCAACTAGCCGGAACTTCAGACTCGGATCCGACTCGGGGTGGAAAAATAATTGAAAATAAGAAAAAATTAAGACTCCAGAAAAATCTCTCACGCTCCGACTGACACCATGGCGTAAACTTATCGTCTCTGACGTATATGAAAGAAGAAAAACGATTTTCACTCCAAAAAGAAATTTTCAAACGGTTCTAATATTTTTTCGTTCTCTCATTTTTTTTTTTTCGGAATACCGATAGAAGGGATGAGATAATAGATACATGAACGAACCTCCGTTGTCTAGAAGGGTAGGTATTAATTCCCCGGCACAAAGCTGGAAACGGAAATATCGAATAAATGGATTTAGAGTACGGAAGAGACGACGGGACCGAAGAGAAACTGCAGATAACGGTAGGGGGTGGTTTGCTGAGCCAGGATAATGAGACTAAGCAATTAGAGAAAGATTACGAGGAATATTAATTCCTGCTCTCGTCGCTGATGCGTTTGATTTCCTTTTTAACTTATTTTCCGTTTCGTTTCGTTTTTGGTTTTTTTAGTTTTTTTTTCGTATTCATTTTTTCGAAAAGCCGACGAGATCCTCTGCGATCGTTGGCGAAAATTTCGTGAGTGGGAATAATAGGGTTGGGGATATTCTTCTCTTTTTGAAAAATGGAAGGGGAGAGAAAGGAAGTTTCTATCGCGTTTGGAAACGAAGGGGGATGCATCTGATGCCTAATAAGCGAAATTGGGGGTGAAATTTACCCTCGAAATAGTTTAGGGAATGTTTAAGAAAGTTGACTAGCCGAAGTTCGGCTCTCCTCGTTCCTCCCTCTCACAGTCGATACGGATAAAAGTTTAACGGTAAATTTTCGGAAACTCCCGCCGAACCGCAAGTCGAACCAACATTTTCACCCTCTCTCCCACCCCGCCGCCCTTAAACCCCTAAAACCGTTGTATTAAAATCTTATCCGGTTTTAGAGACTCGGAAATCCGCCCCGTTTACCTTATTCGACCGGGTGAAGATTTCTTCCCTTACATATCAATTATTAAACACCGGAGACGATGATCCACCTCCGATTTTCGTTATCGTCGGATGCTGTAGGTATTTTCTTTTTTTTTCTTTTTTTTTCACAAAAAAAATGAAAATTCGCGGTATTTGAATATCTGAGGAAGAATCGTATCAAAGCGCTGAATTATTCGGGGAGGGCATGCCAGCACGAAAGACTTACTTTCGACTCTTGGCTTTCGACTTTCGACTTTCAACTTTTGGCTGTTGGGTCGCGGACCTTCAGACCTCCGTCATTTTATATCCGGAAAAGATTCTCTGGAATTGGAGAAAGAGAACTATCCGTCAAGCGACTTATTTCGATTTCTTTGACCACCACCCACGTCTGTCCGACATCTCGCGAGACCAAACTGTTTGAACTTTTGAAAATGGGTTCTGTTTCATTTCCCGTCCTTCTCGATATCTCATCTTATTCCCGGTACGTCCTCGTTTTCATTTTCTTCTCCTTCTTCTTCTTCTTCTGCTTCCTTTTCTCCCTCTTCTTCTTATTCGGTTCTAGACACGATCGCCAGACAGAGTCGAAGAAATATTTCACTTCAATTTTCCCCCGGACCTCTTCGATATTTCCGAGGCACGAGGAAAGGCGAAGAGCAACCTTTCGTCCAAGGGATGGCGTGCCAGTTTGGTATTAGTCAGATACTAGCTAGCGGTTTATAACCAGCCTCCGGTTATCCCGGAACGATATTGACGTCTACTCAAGACTACGCGATTGGGGTAGTTCTCTGTATACGTATAGAACGGGATAGAATGAAATCACTTGAGTTATACGAACACGATTTGATTTATACGACGATTTGGTAAGGGTTCAGAAATTATCCCCCAGTTTCATGTCGAAAGGCAGGTATATAAGATAAAATTTTGGTGAAACCCCAGACCAGGGGTTGGGCCGCACCGCTCCTGGCTCGCTGAGACAGTTTAAAGTTGGTGAATTTAAAACGGGGGTGTAATAAAAAGAAGAGAACAAAAAGAAGAAAAAAAAAGGAAAGAAGCGAAGTAAAAAATAAAAGGAGGTTCGTTTATGGGGTAGCGTAATGAGATGAAAGATATTTGAAAATTCTGAGCTTCAAATCCGGGTTTAATAAGACGCAACGTCGACAGAATATTTAATAATCTCACAGCAATCAGTTTCAGACGAGGAGGCGCCAAGGTACGGTCACCTTATACTCTTCTACCCTTATAATACCTAGACCTGAATCTCACCCCTGAATTCACGTTGACGAGTCACTCTTTAAAATCGCTTAAGGATTTGCTAACTGACTCGGCGACGAAGCTCGTTCCTGTGCCTCGAGACTCCTGTCGTCATTAGGCACACCAACAAACTCGGAGACTTAGGGGTAGGCGGAGCCAGGAGCTGCTTCATCGGGGTGCTAGAGAGGGTGAGATTCCTGGACCTTTGAATGCAGGCACTAGCAGCGGTTGATGAACCAAAGCTCGGTTCCAATTAGTGCGAACGTGAAAACACCTTGGTTGTATGTAGTTTAAATTATGTACGAATATCACGTAAAGATTCTCGCCGTTCCATACCATCGGAATTCCCACCCTCGAACTCTTTGATCGTGTGGAAAGGGTGGGTTTGGTTATACCAGACGAGAAGGGGGTTCGCAACGTAAGTCTCTCTGCGATTGAATAATTGGCTAATTTCCTTTGAATTTTTACCTAATTAGTTAACGCCGGTATATAACAGACCCCAGACCGGGATCAGGGGGGGTTTTTATGGGGAGCAAAGGGGGAGGAAGAGGGTACAAAAACTGACGATCGTGTAACGCGCCGGAACGAAGAGGGATTCGAATTTCACTGATTTTTACGAATGGTAAAAATTCGGAAAACGAAGAGGGTCGATCTTTCGACTTTCGGAATTTTGATATCCCAGGCTCGAACCTTTTCGAATTCAACTTTCCGCCTCAAAAATCTTTTGGGAGAGAGTATGCGAAGTATCCGTAAATAAAAACGACGATGGTAGAAGAGGGTCGATGAAAGTTCGCCTCTGGAGAGAATTTCCCCGTCCGAGATCTATTTTATCAGAAATTTTCGCCAACCCCCGTTCCGCGGGGCGAGTGCTCGATCAATTTTATCGACAGGTAGGTAAAGGCAGAGGTGGGTAGAGGTATACGTCGACCTTATCTTATTCGTCGTGTGTTCGACGTTCAGAAACACAAGGTGTGTAAAGGGTTTCTTTGTGTCTGTTTACGCTACGATCATCTGTATAGAGGAAACCCGGGGCTACAAAGGGGTTGGAATATCGCGATAACGGGGACCGGGACACTAACAGAAACCTGCATAGCTGTTAGCCACAATGTCGGACATTGAGGGTTACCATCGACCGCGTACTAAAACCTAACAATTTAGTTTTATGCGGATCACACACGCGTGACCGAGATACCGATCTGCGGCGATCACGATCGCCTCGGAGAAGAGAAAAAACGAAAAAAAAAAATTGGAAGATAAAGGGAAGGAATTGAGAATCGAGAAAAAATGGAAAAGGAGGAAAAACGGGAACGGGAACGGGGCTAAAAAACGCGATACGTGTACCTGGACCCCGTTGATGAACCACTTCAATCTAGCCGGTGGAAAGGATTTACCACTGGTGCAATTTAACGCCAGGACATCACCGCTGGCGTATATCTTCTCCTCGCCTGTGATCAGCGGATCTTCCTGGGGCAAGGCTGAAAAAGAAGAAGAAAAAAAACATGGTTTAGTTTTTTTGAACTTGGTTTTTCCTTCAAGAATAATGAATCGACCCCTAAACGAGCGGGGATCGTTAAATGTACTCTGATATAATCGCACGATATTCTCTGCCGAAGTTTCAGTTCTCATCTCCTAATGGTTAAGATTCGAAGTATATCTGACGTCTGCCTTGTTACCGAAGAAGGCATACTTTTTAAACAAGGGAAGTAGGAACGCTGCTCCCTTATTCCAGAACCCTGGGAGTCAATTAGATCCCGATTTCCGTTTTCGGACACACTGTGCGGCTAGTTGGAAAGAGAGGAAGAAGAAGAGCAAAGAAAATGGAACGAAACTGGCAGAAGTTGAAAGCAAAGGTCCGAAAAATGTCATTTCTACTCACATATTACTTCCATGTGGGCATCGCCATGGGCTGAAGTAAAGCTCGGCGCTTCAGCGCTGACCTCGCATCGGTAGAGACCACTCGTACGAAGTCCAACGTGTCTCAGGTAAACTTGTTGGCTGTCGGACATGTGGGACTGCAAAAATAAAGAATAAAAAAAATGAAAAGTGTAGAATGAAAAATTAAAAATGAAAGGGGAAGGAAAATGAGGAAATTTTTGTTCGCAGACTTAAACGGGGTGGAAATTTCAAACAATAGTTGAACCCTAGTGAGGAGGCCGCGGTTCCACTCGAGGCAAAGTATAAGTCGAGCATTTCACCCTCTTCAATTATTGTGTACAATTTATAGTATGTATAGAGGGCTGGGGCGCACCGTGATAGAGAGTTTAATTTTAATTATACAAAATAATTTTATTCCGCACTCGCGATTCCTTGGTACGGAATTAAAGTGGGCTCAGAAGAGTGTACGGGTATTAAAAAAGGGCGAATGAAAAAGTTTGAGCAGTTTTTTAGACGGCCTCCAGGCTCTCTGAATTGGATGAAACATCGGATTCTGTTCACTCGACTTTCTTCAACCCTTTTTTCCAGATATTGCGGAGACACTTCTCTCCGTTTCTTTGTTTCTAATTTTTGCAATCACAGTGCGTTTATTCGCCCCCTCTATTACATCAGCGAACTGCTTGTTAAGCCGGAAGCCATGCGGACTCATCGGGTAGGAAATTTAATTTGCTTCTATTTTTCCCTTTTAAATTTCTCTTTTTATTTTACCCCTCTTCCCAGCTATCCGCAAGCTTCGCCCACACTTCTGTACAGTAAATGAAATATCAGCGTGCGAGGTGTGTCCCGAGTGGTCAAATTGATTCCCCTCTACCCCACGGTGGCAGTAGCCGTGTTTCTGGATCCATTCATTCCCCTTTTCGAAGATTTCCAAATTCTGAAACTCCCTTTTTCTTTTTTTCTCTATAACTTTCGACTCGGGATTTCGGCCGAAAATTTCGCCACCTTTGGCACCCGATTCGGTCCGAAATGGGTTCGCAAATCGCGAACTAGTATCGCGCGGCCGCAGCGACGTGGGCAATTAGAATTTACTATTGGAGTCAAATCGAAGTGGTTTGATCCCGGAAGATCGGAGTTTATAGAACACAACTCATAGAGTATTGGCAGTAACGACCTGCTGCCTATAATTCGATAAGCAATATCGATTCGAAGATATCCGAGCCATCCAATACAACCAGATATCACAATCCTATGCAAATAGGGTCAGTATAGACTGGCTTTCCCTCTGTGGCGAACGGAATTCAATTACAAGACATCGAACTGTTCGGGAATGCTTCCGGTCTACTGATTTTCGAATTACCAAAAAATCGGCAGACCCAATTTTTTCTTCTTTCTAATTTCGGGTCCCGTTCGTCATTCGTTTAGTTTTAATCAACGAACCGGTGCACCTAGGCGAAATAGGAAAACCGAGGCGAAAAGAGAGGAAAAGCAATCATCGTCATTCCCCGACCCCCGGTTTAATCGATGGAACTATATATCCGTATGAAAATCACGTGTAGGTAGTTCGTATATCTGTACCGAAAATTTCTGCTCGAACAACTCTAGTGTTTGAGAAATTTCACTTGCTTATTCTAGTATGAAACGCGATTAAAACGGTACATTAGCCCGGGTCGTGCCACGGCCTAAAACGGTTTTCAAAATCGTAGTAATCGGGTGACGGAGTGCAGGAGTGTGTGTCTAACGGTTCAGGAATTGAACCTATTATTTAACAAATTCCGGGACTCTGAATTCCGCTTTGAACGAAAATACACCCGTATTATAGCCAGGGGTTGAAAATGACGCTTCAAAAACCCAAAAAAGAAATCGGTCAGAAAATTGCCGAGGGAAAATAGGTGAAAATAGTTTTCCAGCGTTCCTCGGGGATGAACTGGGAGCCAGAATCTCCTCCATGACGAATCCAGGTAACTTGTTTCCTCGTTCTTATTCTTCTTTTCCATCAGCCGGATCTTGCGATCTGTAGAATTGCTAAGCACGCCACGTAGGACTCATTATGTCTGTCTGGATGCGGCATGGTGCACTCCGTAGTTATTCCCGGCTATCCATTCCGCAATACTTTATAGCTTGTACCGGTCCAGATGCTGCAACGGCCCACCGGAATTCGATGCTGGATGCAGCAGGGGTAACCTGGCCAACTGTCTTCGTTAGCGAGGAACAGGGGTAGCGAAATCGGCAGGAAATCCCAGGGCGAATAGCCCCGCGGTTTTTGTAGGTCTGCAAATTTACGATCCGGACTTTTGGTCGTGGGGTAATTTCGCAATGGGCCTAATCGAGGAATTTTTAGTCCGAAATCGGAAGTCGTTTTTCTAAGGAAGCGATTTTCGATGATTCGTCGAAGCTGGGCTGGGTGGTGAATTTTCTGAAAATGGAAACGCAGGTTTCGCTACATATTTCTAATCGCTGGCTTTTATTTCCGAAAATAACGGGCTCGGAATGGCATATAGAGTTCGCCTTAAAACGAGCTTTGAAATAACATGAATATTCAGGGCTGGATTCGTACCCGACTGCTTGGTATCGCCATTGAGAATAAGCAAAGGAAGAATTTACTCAATAAAGCGTAAAGCCTCCAGAAATTGAAGGGGAGGGAATAGAGGCAGGGAAGAGACACGTGTACCACAGGCTCCTGAGGATATCAAGCGGAAATAAGAAAGGTACTTATCGAGAGAGGGAACTCCTTCTTTTTGCTTTATTTTTCATTTCTCGAAACGATCACAAGAATGAGTGAATAATTGGCAAACTTTGATGATTCCTCTTTCATTTTTCGAGCCGCAGGTCGTTTCAAATTTTCTGACTTTGGCTAAGTTTGAGTAGCGCCTATAAATCGGCGAAAAGTGGAGTAAAAATCGCTTATGAAAGCCAAAATCGCGATTTTATATGTTATGCATATATTTATCGCTACATAGGTATATCTGAATCGCGAAATAGATACCCATAAGCTTCCCGAATCGAAGAAAATTTCTCAAAATATCTCAGCGACACCGGGACGAATTGGAAACGCGATTTCAACGTCGAAAAAAGTCTGTCGGAGAACCGGCCGCTGATAAAGTACCCCAATGGCGCTAGTAGTTCGTTCCAATCCCAAGATACCGAGAAAGGTTTTGGGTCTGGCACGGGTCGAATCGGTGCCGCGTCCGACCCGTGGATCCCCGATTAATGTCAAGTCGTATAAAATCAATGACCATAGTTTGCAATGTTTAATTCAACTATACACGTACGTACGTATGTGTAACACGTCAGGGTTTTCGCGTGGTCGAGGATATAGCTAGTTCCTAGTTATCTCTTCAGATCCGGAAGCCAGTTCCCTGTGCGTGCAGAGCAGGCAGCGAGGGTGGGTCGATCCTGCATGTGTCTGTCTAGGGGATTCAATGCGTGTGGGGTAAAGCTCTGCAGTGGATAACGTGCACATAGCACTTTTGCCCCTGCAATGAACAAAAGTTACCGGCTCCCTAGACAAGATTGAGTTATAGCCAGGCGAACTTTTCGCTGAATTTCCTATTCCGTTAACCCCGAGTTTTAAAAATTGTAAAAACAAATATATCAGCGCGGCTCTGGAGCCCAAGAAACATCGAGGATTTTCGATTTTCATACGGAAATAAATTCGACTAAAAATTTATACCCCAGCCCGGATTATTCCCGGCTTAATCCCACACCAACAGCTCCGAAATATACTCGCCGTTCCAGCCGAAGGTGGAAGGTGGAAGAGGTGGAAGATTTCTCGAGAAGATGGGGGCCACACATCAGCCGGAGAGGTGTACTTTGTCTGCCCCCGTTTTTCTCCCTTTACGTTCGGTTTTCTACCCTTCAGGTTGTAGCTGCCCGATGGTACGCGACCGGGAACCCCCAACTGATCGACTTCTTATAGCACAAATTTATCTTCTAATAGGGAGCTAAATCTGTTACGGGCTACTTGTCAGACTGGAAAACCTCGGCAGGTCCCTATACCTCTTCCCCGGGGTTTATACTGTCGGCAATGAAACCATTCCCTGGATTTCCTTACCGCGCGGGGGGTTGCTATTCAGACCCGGGTCTCCTCTCCTCCACGGGGTTCGGTTAAATCCGAATAAAATTGGAACACCCTGTACACAGACGTGTGATAATGCATAGGTGGTGGTATTTTCGAGCAATTTGATATCGAGCTATGTCGATTGGCCTAGTTTTCCGTGTGTGATCGAGCGTGTAATCCTCGCTCCTGCGCCAGGATCAGGAGCAGTCGCAACGGGGGCGGGTATGGGTGGGCAGGGGTGGGAAATAGAATTGAATTGAAACTCTGGCGTATTTGAAAATCCCAAATTCCCTGCTGCAGTGAGGTAACTTCGAATTGAATAACTCCGTGGTGCTTTGGCCCGTCTCCCAACGACAACAACGCGGTGACGATAACGATAACGAGACTTTGCGGGGGTAGGAAATGACGGTGACTTCGCTATAACCGTTTCCCCAAGACCCCGAAAAAAAAAAAAAAACAAAATTGCACACATATAAATAGACGGAACAAAGATCCTCCAGCAATTACCAAGATTGAAGTCCGAGGACCCCCCGAGAAAAGAGAAACTACCCTTCCTCTATATCGGGGCTGTCGCGGATGACTTCCTTCCGTATCGCATCGTTCGAAGTGACCGTGGAAGCGTCTGGATCGAAGCACCCCGGCTGTACAGGGGTTGGATAAAACGGTCGAAAATTTCATTCGTATAATTGATTCACCGCGCGTACTACACTCTGCTAATGTGTACGGTGCATGTGTTCGGTCGAGGGACCCCCGGAGCCCCGGCTCTGGTTAAATTTACCTAATTACTACCCTTCCATATATGCAGACGTGTTTTCACCCCGGTGTATAGCTATGTTCCGCGATTGTCAAACTATCGCGCAAACGAGGGTAGGAAATAGCGATCCGCGATAATTACGCGCAAAATTTTCCCTCATTTTTCATAACGTGTTACACGTAACATGGATACATGGGATTCTGAACTCGTTAACGAATTACAATTATTCCATTTTTTCTTTTCCTTTTTTTTCAGCGAAACTTTAACCGAGTGATGGAAGAGGGTGTAGAATCGAGGGCAGAAAGCGGAGAAAAAAAATTCTACCGGATTATTTATACGTGTAAGCGTGTGTGCGCGTGAATTTTGAAGAGAGGTGGAGGGGGATAAATGTGTGCGGTATTTTATTTCATGGTTCGTGAAATTGACTTAAAATTGCAGCATAAAAAATAACCGTTTGCCATTCGGGGCGAGCCAGGTATCCCGGGCCGTTGAATTTACAGGTGCACATTTGTTCCACCCTTGTAAAGGTGAGAGAGGGAGGGTGGCAGGGCTCCTAACCGAACCTAATCCAGCGGGCACACAACATCATTGAATTGTTAACCAGCCCTGGGAAATATGGAGGGGAAAGGTGCCGTTTGCAACTATTCCATACTGAATATTTTAATTGAAAAAAAGGAGAACCGTACGGGCTAGAGGCGTGGAGAGTCGACTTGAGGGTAGTAAACCTACCCCTCCTAGTCGCGTGTGATCCTAGACAAGAAAAAATAAGTAATAAAATAAAAAAATCGGTGGTTTCGTCCGCCCGATGCACCGCCGCAGGTCTGAGGGTGGAATTTCCCCTCATTCCATATCCGAATCGATGGCTGTAACGAGTTCTGATTATTCCATAAGGGATTAGCTATGCCTGATCACCGCGATTACCGGATCGTCAATTCTTGATGTGGGGAGAGAAGGGGGCCAAGATCTTGCATCCGTGTTGGGTTAGTGTGCTCGAAGCTACTCAACGTCCAATTACCACATCCCAGGGGTAAAATGGCAGGTTCCTCTCTAAGTGTTTCTGCTTTTTTCCTTCTCTTCTTCTCTTTTTTATTCTTCGTTCATTACCCCCTTGGATCCGCTCGTTTCTCCTCTGAGTATTCGGCGTTTTCCATATCCCACGAATTTTCCACTAGAAGCGAAGACCGATTTTAGATCCTCGATCGGTTTCCCATGTGAAAATTCCTCTTTCCTTGCCGTCGTGATTTTTGCTGTTTTTCGAGGAAAATAAGAGAAGTAAAAAACACATTCTCTCCCCGGGAAAGCCACAAGTGTCAGCTCCAGTCTTACGGGCTAATTATGCCGCAGCGTAGTTCGAGCTTTTAGCAAGTTTCCGCGTTTTTTATTTTTCTTTACTTCCGTTAAGGGAAACCTTCTTCGCTTCGCGAAAGTGGATTTTGGCGAATGCTTTTCGAAACATATCCGAATACAACCTTCGACGCCCTGCGTCCTCCGAATATGAAATTTCCACCCAGCTCGCGGTATATGAAAAATTGAATCGATTCCCATGTTAGGTCAGAGGTCGGATGAGGACTGCATCTGAAGCCCCATTCGATACCGAGTGAAAGATAGAGACCGATAGAATTTCCCGTTCATTCGTATGGGTATGTCCGTGTGCGTCGGGGATAAGGGATGAAACGGCGAAGAGAACGGGCGTAGAAGTGACTATCTGTCGGTAGCCGGAGGGATACTCACGTCAACTTTAACCCCCTCAACGGAATAGCTGTGCTGGCTTGGATTGGCCCGTGGCACGTATCTGTAGAACTCTTCGTGGTCCTTGTACCACGTTACCGAGTAGAGTTTGTCTAGGCCCAAGTCGTATCTGTAAACAGAAAGGGTTGAGGACCGGTTTAATCTTCATTAAATCACTGAATTAATTCGAGACGCACGACCTTACACAGCCCTTCCATAAACAGGGTTCAACCCCCGCCCGAAAACGATCCCGAATCCTATCTGCCCCGTTTCTCAAAATTTTCAATCTGCTTCGCGTATATCAATCATTGATAAATCCGAATATGCATGGATACCCCGATAACCGCCGATGCAGATGGAAACAAACATTTCTAGGCGTTTACCTCCCTCGAGAACGAGCCTATATAAACCCCACACCTCTCTATCCATATACCCGACGCTGCACCCCCATGAATAACAATATGACTAGAAACCGTCCCTCAGGGGTTCGGCGCGAGCCCTTTGTGTGTACGGTGTACAATCGCGTTGGGATATGTCGAGGGAAGCGTTTCCCGATCAGGAAACAGTGCAGGGTACCCCATCCCCGTCCCCTAGACACATGTGCGAGGGAATATTGCCGCGGAGATATCGTTACTCGACTTTTGCCAGTCTGATGAAGAAATGGAGGATGAAATAATTGGAAAAAAGAAACCTGAGGATTAATCGTTTTCGAAGAAACTGGCCAACCCCGCTCGCGCACGTAAGGGCTGGAATTTCCCTAGCTCTACACTCTGCAGAATTGATTTGCATCCTCCGGCTTATTTGCCGGGTCACATCCCACGGGGGTTGGCTCTCCGCGTTCCCCTCACAACCCGCAATTGCGATGAATACTGGGTATTGAAATACAGCTTGGTGGTAGCGTTACGTACACCGGCGAGAGGGTTGCCCGTGTTTTATAATTACATCATCTAGCGGAGCGGGGCGTGAGGTATCGCCGTATTTCTACCTTCGAAATTTTTGTGTCTTTTATATTTTTTCTCGCGAAATTTCGCAGGCGCAAAATCTTTGACATAGTCGTCTACGTGGTTCGAGGGTCGAAGTCTTCGAGGAGCGCGTTCCTTTTCAGTGAGAAGTTGTGCTGACGTTGCGCCACCAGACCGTGAGCCTCGAAGATGATATAGATAAGTCGAGACCCTGGGGCTAAGAAAATAGTGAGTATAAGGGAAACGGTGCTAGAAGCTAGTGCTGACGTCAAATAATACCTGAGATACGTACGCTTCTATATACACACGGCACATACGTATTTTCTCGGAGGGGTTGATTTTCTAGGTGTTAATTTTACGGAAACGGGAAGCGAACCGTTCGCACAACAGGTAGACGAAATTTTCGAGGACGACGTCGCCGAGCCAAAGATTAAGAAATTAACGCTCCATTGTTCTCAGGAATCATTAAAAGGGAGAACTTGACTACGGGGTGGTTAAACTTTCGCTGAGACCAGAACCCAGACGTTTAGCGGCATGGTAAACGGGGTATAAGGTTCGAAGAAGTCCGACGATGATAAAATCCCGGATAATTGTATAACCATCTAGGAGAGAACATATTGCGAAGGGTAGTCGTGTGTTGGGAAATAGAGAAGGAAATTGTGAGGTGAAATAGACGGGCGGTTGTAGTAGTCGCGTCGAATCCCACCCCTCTTTCCTCTTCGTTCCCTTTACTTCCATCGTCGTTCCATTTCGCGTACACCAACTGCATTAGCCGTAGCCAGGAACGCTTCTAGAATTCGTAAAACGAGCCCGGTTCCCGTTGGCAGGGTGTAGGAGGAAAGAGAGATCCCGGGGAACGACAACGTCCGCAACTTCTCCAGGGTTCACCGCTGTCGAGGGGCGACGAACATCGAACCAGATGGGCGATAAGTGCAGATAGGCTTTCGATCGAAACGAACTAAACTCTGCTGACTTCCGTCTGGCTGCATCCAGTCTCCCCACGAAATGCAACTCTGCAGGGTAGGTGTAACACATGTACCGATGAAAATGCAAATGCCGAAATTCAACCCTCCGATCGTCGTCAAGATCGAGATGCAACTGATTTATAAAAAATATGAAATTGATTCTCGGTGACGTCGAATGCACCCCCGGATGATGAGAAGAGCGTTGCGAGCGCTGCTTTCCATAAGCCCGGGGTGATTATCGTCGGTGGTAAAACTCTCCCCCTATCATTAGATCTAGCTGTTCTGAATTGATGTCCTCGGTGTCCCGGGTAATCAATCAATCATTTTATCCCTGGTTCGGCGAGTGGGGGTGGTTCCGTACCTGCGGGACGTGTATAATGTGTATTAATGACCGCGATGCTGATTACGAGGATCACAAGGACCCCGCGGAAATTATTAGCGGGGGCGTTACCGTTTTTGAAAATTTTCCTCCACCGCGATACACCCCACGTAACGGAATCGATCGGTCGCTAAAATTGCTGCGAAACGTGCTCATGTTCGGTCTAGAGTTGCCAATTAGAAGGTGGCACGTTCGAGGCGGTGAAATTTCTCAGCCGCTGTTGTGTTTTTCTTCCACCCCCCGATTCCCGCGTCCCTTATTTCTTCCGGTTTTACTTCCCTCTCTATTTTTATCTTATTCCGTTCTTTTCCACCTTCTTGGCTTTCCTCGACCCCCGATTTCCCCCCGAGTATCAGCGGTCTCGGTTAATGCTCGAGGACGTAGCTAATGCATTAGTGATCAGCCCCGCGATACCAGCTACTGTACGAGAATCAATGGGGATAATAATCAAGGAGATTAAGGAGGGATTAGAACTTGGTGGACGTTAGAATTAGTCTCCATACCCAGCCTAATTCTGACCCGCGCCCGAACCACAACCCCATAACCCACTACCCCTATACAGTACGAAAATTCAGATCTTTAGTTCCGAAACCCACAACAGGAGAAAACTTATTGGCCCCTGCGCGGATTACCAAAGCGTAGTACGTTATTAGTTGGGATTAGGGATTATGATCCAATCACAGAGACAGAAACAAGGGGTAGAAATACCCCTCCCTTAATTCCGTTTATATTATTTCGTATATATGGGGTAAACGTGAATCCTTTGTCAAATAAATCGGGTTCATTTGAGTACCGTTCTATTTTTATTTTCCTATTTTCCATTCTTTTATAAAAACTGCTGCGTTTTACGAGAACGCGTAAAGAGCTCCCTGCTGCGTTGACGATTTATTTTTTATTTTTTTCAATTTTTCTAATTTTTTTTTATATTTATTAACCGTCCTAGTACTTCAACGATGAAAAATTAGAGGCGTTTAAATTCCAGTAGCAGAGATCACTCTTCTCATAGTAGTAGCTGTAAGAGCGAAACCACTCACCTGCACAGCAAGAGCGCGCTTTCACCCTTAAGCGTGTACGGTGGTACGTGTATGTGAAGTAGCTTGACGGCTGCAGCTGAAACATGAATAAAAAATGGGTTTTTTAAACTCGGTTTGTAAAATTGTTTTTTGTTTTTTTATCCTACCGCGACAGTCGCATACGCGCGGTTGAAATTTTTCCCGGTTACGGACGGGGAAAAGCAGAAGAAAAGGAGAAAAAAAAAGGATTCCAAAAAAGAAAAAAGGACGATAGCTGCGAACTGTTTTTAATACACTCAAAACGTCGGATTATCCATTTTTCCAACTGTTGCGGTGAGAATAACGCGGCGGGGTAATATCGCGCAATTTATTTATCCCGCGAATGATCTTGGAAGACCGGCGACCCTCGTAGGTATTCCTCGTTTCGCAAAATTACATACAGCGATATATAGACAAAAAAGGGAAACGTAAGTTTTTTTTATTTATTTTGTTTTCTTTTTGTCTTGTTTTCTTCTTCGCTCCCAGTTTTTCCTCTCCTCTTTCGATTCGCTTTCATCAAAACCCGAGCAGCAGGTGTTTTTCGACCCCCGCGGTGCGCCCGCTGCGAATTGTTACGAGACGCGTGTAGATATATATATCTACATATATATCACGTATATTGCGAATTTCAAGATCAACCGGGCGATGTTGTGGATGGAAGGAAACGGGGGAAAATGAAAAAAAAAAGAAATAACGAGAAGACGTTTCTTCCTCGTGGTGGTCAAAGAAAATAAATCCAAATGTATCAAAAGGAGAGGGAGAACATCCCCGAATCTCAAAAGAGAAGTGCGGTACTCCGTCAGCCTCTTACACTTATTTATAATCAGCGACTCACGGCAGGACCGCGGAAAGAAGGAAAGAGAAGAGAAAAGAAAAATTAGCTAAAAACCAAAAAACCAAAGAACCAAAAAACCAAAAAAAAAAAGAGAGAATAGAAATTTGTACGGAGAATCTTAAACGCGATGAATTATTCAACGATATTTTTTTCGAGCACGTAGTCAGTTAGGGAAAGGAAACACACCCCGAGCAAAGTGCCCCCCGGTTCTAGTAGCTCGAGGGTCGTGTTTTCCCTGTTTTTTTTGTTCTCTCTTCTTTTTTTCCTTTTTTTATTTTCTCCTTCCTTCTTCTTAGGAATAGAAATAGGCGCGAGACGAGAGTACACAGGTCGAGTTCACTTATTCACGTTGACGCGAACCCTCGCACATTCTCCTACCCTACTTTCCACGCGATCATATAATGTTTCCTCGGACGGGGTGAGGGGTGCCTTCCGAGTTATCCGCCTAAGCTTCTAATGCCTCCGCGAGAAAGAAAAAAGAGCGAAAGAAAACGAATCGAGGAAACAAAAAAAAAAAGACAAAAAAAAAAATAGGGGCGGAGGGGGTCTAATCATTGACCGCGTACGCGAATTCGTCCGATATTCTTTTTTCGTTCTTTCGAGGGAAAATCGGAGAAGAAAATTTTCTTTCCGGCACTTCGATGTACCGTATTTCTCGACTCTCTGATTAAATTTATATTCGATATTATTACGAAGTGAGGTGAACCGAATCAGCCCCCTTTTTAAAATTTTTAATATTTATTGCTCGTCCCAGGGTCCGCTCTTCACTGACGAGATTCACTGCCCGATATTCCGACAGCCTTTTGACTCGGATCTTGGGGCGTTAAGATCTTGCGGCCTTATTGTTCCCACCGCAAACTCTCCGACACTTTACCCTCGTGGGGTAACCCTCTTCAAGATCCTGTAGCCGAGATACAGTACACAGAAGCTATTTGAGTGTAACCAACATTTTTCTTTTTATTTTTCCCCCTCCCTTTCCCTTCCCCTGTTTTTTTTTCTTTCTTTCTTCTTATTCTTCTACTTCTTACCCTATTCTACTCGAGAGGAGCGAACCGAAAGACCAGGGGGTTGAGGGATCGACCTCGAAATTTTACCTAGACTTTTACTTTGTAAGATACGGTGTATCGAATAACAAGTCGAAGATAAACCAACCGGACTGATTTTCTTACGAATATGAAGAAGATCAGAAGAAGAAGGATACACAAAAAAAAAGGAAACTTATATGAATTCTCTGAATTTTGTCAAAAACCGAAGACACGATATCGGAAGAAGAAGAGAAATAAAAAAAGGAAAAAAAAAAAAAATAGAATCAGCTTCCCTCCGCTAGTTGAACCAATGAAATTTTTCTTTGGCATGATAAAGTGGCTTCCAAACTCGTGAGAATCGATCCTCTTAAGTTGAGAAAGTAAAGATTATAGCCTGACTTTGGTATAGAAGTGTGGTCTAGGCTAGGGGCGGTTAATTGCTGTCGCTTCGACTTTAATTAGTTATTCGAAGATGTTTTCAAACTTGCGAGGTCGGTGTGGGTGGTCGGGTGGGTGCCTACTTAATTTGCGGTAGAATGGCATAGCATGGCAGTGCCAAAGTCGGTTCAGCTGGTCGAGCAGCCCCAAAGCAGTGGTCGTTATTGATCTCGGCGACGTTAGCTTACACATAGATGTAGATATTTCTATGTACAGACGAGGGCGAACGTTGTACATTGTTTGTATGTATCCGTGAAGAATAAGGGAGAAGGAAGACGAAGGGAGGAAAGAAGAAGAAGAAGAAGAAGGAGGAGGAGGAGAAGAAGGAGGTGGCGGCTTTACGAGGTAAACTTTTCTTTTCTGAAGCTGGCAGAAAGTCGAGTGTCTTGGGAGCGAGAAGGAAGAAGCTGGAAAAGAATGAGGAAATGTTTAAGAATGGTAGGTGAGTAGAACACTAATACAGACGAGGGTACTCATTCAAGAAACGATCTTTAATCGCGAGGCTAACAAGATCTTTGTTACAAACTGTGAGAATTTTCTTACTTAAAAAAAAATAATAATAAGAAAATAAAGAGAGAATCCCATCCCACCGCTGTCACAAACGAAAAATACCGTTACATCTGCGATCGTGAATTTTAACGAGATTCTTTATCCCTCCGCGATCGTTCGTTAGAATTTTTATCGAGACAAGGAGACCCGGGGTTTGTTTTTTCTTCTGTTTTTTTTTTGTAAAAATTACGGATCCGGAATCTGCACCGTTTGGAATATTTTGATTGAAATTATTTTCCTTTCATATCGGACGTTCGGTATTAGGTCTGATGTAAGAATCGTAGTTGATCGTTATCGATATACCATACGCCGAATAATGATAGCTTTGAAGAAAATTTATTAGCCGGTTTAATCTCACGCAATATTCTACCCCGCTGGTGCTGGTAATTTCATACCACCTTAACCGGCGGCTAGTAATTATTGATAGATATGTCAACTTTAATGGGCTTCTAATAACAGTCCACGGACATATATGTGTATACGTGTACCACCCGGCCTTTGCGAAAGAGGGTGAGGGCGGAGACGGTATGGTGGTAGCTAGCCACTGTGACGTCTTAGTGTTTTAGGAATTAGGTGATTATCATCGGTCTAATCTCTCAATTGAATAACAATTTTTAAAATATTGTCTTGGTCATTTGAATAACGAACACAAATTCGCGAGCTTTATGAAATTAGGTGGAAGAACTTGAACAAGTATCTAAATACGTGTCTTAGCTATCCACGTATCCACGTGGGTACAGTATTTTGAATACATTTTTTTTCGATGTTTTTTTTTTTGTTAATTTTTTTCTTTACGTTCCTCACGCGAATTTCCACCCTCGACGGCAATTTTACACACGAGTTAAAACCCCGCACGAAGCCGGGTCTGCTGCGGTGTCAGGAAAAATTTTTATTACACTTTTTCCTCATATTTATTGTCACGTAACGTTTCTTTTTATGGGGTTTCTTTTTTTTTTTCTCTTCTATCCTTCCTTTCTTCTCTTATTTTTCTTATTTTTCCATCTCTCCAAAACAACTACCAAATTTTACCGTGGTTCAGGGAAATCTGGTCAGCGGCAAGGGTCGCGAGCTTTTCAAAAAATTTCACAGTTCCGACGAAGAATCCTTTTTTTTCCCCCTCCGATTCTCAAACCAACCCCCAAATTTTTAGTCCGGAGACACGGTATGCTCGAACTTTTCATGAAAAAAAAAAAAACATCCCCCTGCTCGAAAGCTCTCCTCGCTGCCAGATTCGAGAACCATTCTTCCTTCGGAATACGAAAAGGAGAGAAAAAAACGAAAGACCTGTCCGATTCCTGATGCCCCCATACACGCCATATATTGTACATGTATGCGCCTGCTGCCCGCTGACGTTACCCTTGTTAATCCTCGAGGATTATGATTGACAAAGGTAACGGAAGAAGTGGCAGCGAGAGTTGGGTCTCGGAGGATCTCTTTCTTTCTCGTTCGGCAGATATATTTGAAAAAATTTCCCCCGGAACTACGTGGACAATGAAATAAACAGAGAAACGGAAAACCTCCCTTATTTTTCCTTTTCTTTTTTTAGGAAGAAGACGAAGAAGAAGGACTCCGCATCTCACCTCCCAAGGCTTTAATCATCGGGTTCAATTAGTCCTGGAAACGCGTATGAGATAATCGATCAATTGTTTTCGAATGCGGCTTATATCGGACGGCCAACTAGCGCAGGGATTAATTAGAATGCGGCCTCGACTCCGTTTGACCGCGTTTCAATGCTAAACAGTAAACCCAACGTGACGGGACAGCGGTACACCGCAAATTGTCAGAGTGCAAATACATACGTGGGGATATGCGTCGACCCAGCTGCTGAATCCTACATTTCATACTGCAATGGGTCAACCGGACACTGGCTTTTTAACTAATACACGGAGAGAGAGAGAGAGAGGGATCAACAGCTCCGAATTAAATCCCGCAGAGATTTAGGGGCTGTTAATTTGCCACGGGATTATGAGTATCGCTGTTGTTTCAGGGCTTCTAATCTCGTCGATGATCTCGATTTTATCAAAATTGGTAAACTCGGTTCTTCGTGATATCAGGAAATGGTATGGAAGGTGTGGTAATCACGGGGTGAGAAAATCCCGACGAAACCTCGTTACGGTTTCATTTGTCGTTAGAAATTTCTGTCGGTTCTTCGACACGTGGGGGTTGATAGTTACACGCAACATCAAGTTTTCGCACGTGACTGCGTGGGGGGTTACAATTTCATATTCCAGTGTTCACCGTGCTTTGAATGATCACGCGAAACCACAACCTACAGGATTTTCGTGGAACGAGGGTGAGAATTGAAGCATACGTATATATATATATATATATATATATACACACCCCCGTACAGAACCATAACGACACCGGGGACCAACGTTGAGGATTCATTGGACCCTGACAAACTTGTTGGTTGATACTCAACGAGATTTAGTCAAAGTATAAATTGAGGGATGTATAGCTATATACATATATATATAATTCCCACAACTCATATCGCGTTAATATAGTGACAAAATCCCTGGACAAATTTGGTCTAACTCGAAAGCTATATCACATATACACCTACGTCTAGGTTTTCATCCCAACAATTTCCAACGCAACGTTGATACATGTGTACGTAACTTTATCTCGAAAATTTAGAAGCCCACGAAATTACAGTGAACACCTTCGAGTAAGGGAGGAATACAGATCGCCGTTCAAAAATCGCGAGTTCGATTTTTTTTTAATTATTTCAAATTTTTTTAGGGGTGGATTCTTCCGGACATGTAGTTGCATCGTCGTTGCGATTCGACCAGTTCTCTCGGATGTATAGTATGAGTCTGAGAGGGTGAAGAGATTCGGGAGTTGAGATTACGAATTTTTTTTTTTTTCTTACAGTCGAATCGACGAAACGGTCAAAAAAATACAAAAAAAATACAAAAAGCTAAGGAGATCAAAGTTTCGCGGGTGGATCCGGTCTTCCGGATCCTGTGTCTTGATGGTGTCGCTGAAGTTGCGACGTCGGTTTTCGCATTAGCTCCACCAGAGCGGACTAACTGCCAAAAAAGTTTCGTCCAGTGCCATAGAAGGACAGTGGCCATTTCCTTACTCGAATTTCGTAAAGTTTGTCGAATTTGAAAAGAGAACAAAGAGAGAGAAAAAATAGATAAAATTTGCAACCCTCTCTTCGTTTTCTTCACCCCCGAAATTCTTGTTCCGTTTTTTTTTCTCCCTCTTTATTTTCGGACCGCTGCTGTAAAAAAAAATTTACGTGGTTTATCTGAACTTCGGGTGGTGGGAATGAGGAAAGGCGCGATAAATAAGCGGTTGAAATACAGTAACCGCTAGACTCTGCCCGAGTCGAGAGGAGCCCCGTGCAAAGTTCATGCATAAAGATTCTTTTTAAAAATATGGTAAATTTACGCACTCCCTCCTAAGAGAGTAGGTGGAACCTCTACCCTGCCTCTCCGCCATGCCGAAAAGAATGGCATGCCATGCCACGCCATGCCATGGCATAGCGCACCTCCGCAGCTACCCCTAGTCTAAAATTACAAGAACTGGGGTGCCGGGGCGCCGGGGTGCCGGGGTGCTGGGGTACCGCGGCCCAGAGGGGGCGGCGTTTTATTTTCATTAATAACTTCCGCATTAAAAACGCGATACACTTTTTCTTATTCTCGTATAATTCTACCACTAATGAAGAACGCGTTCTATACTACCATCCCCCACGCGATATACATATATATATGTGTATACCGGAGGTATAATAAACATGGGGTAGGTTTTAATAAAACTTATTATACTGCTTCCCAAATGTAGGTATAAGGTGTGTGTATACACATATATATATATATATTTTTTTGGGGGGATGTTTCTAGCAGTTGAATTAAAAATTCTGATTCTTTTTATTTTTGGTTTTATTAATTTGATGAGAATTTCCTTCTTTACCTTCACCTTCTGGTATTAGTTTGATGAATATCTTATACAGCTGGGGGACGGGGGACGGGGGATGGAGAAAATATTTATAAGGTAAATCTTCTTTTTTTTTTTCTCTTTTCATTTTAACCGCCACGAGTTATGGCAACTCGTTTTAATATACCTATACCTGAAATATATATTCATATTTGATTAAGAAAAGAAAAATGTATGAAAAAAAAAAAGGAACCGTATAGAAACTGGGAGGATTTACTTGAGGGATGATTCATCTTCGAAAGAATTTTCATAAGGTGGGTAAACGAATCGTCATTCATTATCTTTTATTTTATTTTTTTTGTCTATTCCTCAAATCTCCTGGACACATGAAATTCGATTCCGGACGATCTTTCACCCCTCGCCGAAGCTTTTCACCCCCCACTCCGAGGAATAAAAATAAAAATAGAAATAAAAACAAAAGACGGAAACTTTTCGATTATATATGCATATATATATTATAGTATACAGGTCAGGCTAGGGTTACACCCCCGGGGACATTCGGCCTTGAAAAAAAAAAGAAAAAAGGTGAAAAAAAAGGAAAAAAAAAGAAAAAAGAGCTCGCGGTCTGACTACATCCGGTCTCGTGAAATGACGCAGTTGTAAATCTCGAGTTGGGTATTATTTTTAGGCAGAGCTTTCTATAGATACCCTCATCTACCCCTGAACTGCGTGTACCAGCTACCCTATACCTACCTGGTGTTATTTACTTTTCACAGTTTCTCACTGGCTAGACGGAGAAGAGTGAAAAAGAGGGAAAAAATTGTTCTATTCTTTGTGTTTTTTTGTTTTTTGTTTCACACGCGACACTGCCAGATAACACACACCCCCGTTTTCTCTGTACGAGGGTGAAGCCGAGTCGCAAGTGTACCTACAGGTAAAGAGGAAACAAAAATAGAAAAAGAGAGGGAGGGAATGAAAGAAGAAAGAAAAGAATCGTGGACATCGAAAAAAACAAAAAAAAAATACAAAAAAATTTTCAGGGGAGCCAAAAAAATAAAAAATTGGACGATTTCGAAAATATTTTACCCTCAAAAGGTGTCCACGATCTCTACACGCGTTCGAAGATTAAAAATCTTTTTTCAAAAGCGAGAAAAAATGAAAGATGAAATGAAAACGCGCGGTGCAAAAAAAAATTCTGAAATTTTGAAATTTCCTTTGAAAAAGAAGAAAAAAAAGGAAACGAAAATGGCTGTAAAGTCACGCAAAATTTCGGATCTCTTTTATAGAACTAGAATTTCGAAAACGTAGAGAATCGGCGAAATCGGTAGAACAGAATTAATTTTCGACCAAAGCCAGTAGGCTTTACTCAAATACATCGAAATTCGAGAATCTTCTCCGTTCAGTGATGATAAATAGAGTCCGTTCGTTGAAGGGTGGGAAAAGATCGGAATCGGTATGCAAAAAAAAAATTATCTCGTCAATGAAATAAGAGAAAAATACGATTCCCTCGATCATTCGGGTAAACATTCGAAGCATTTTGCGACGTCACGCGATTTGCGAAAAAGTCCACTTGGCCGGTTCCGGCCCGTAACTCCGTCTCGAAGTATTTATCTTGTTAAAAAATCGTCGCAGATTTCCGTCCGGAGATAATATACAAGACGTATTTATGCCCTGCCGTTTATCTGCAACACTGAATAAAAGTCGATAAGTATTTACCACCTCTGCGAAATCCCTCGACGAACTAAAGTTTTGCCGAAAGCTCTTCCGCACCCTACCCCAAACAAACGCTCTTATATGTCCGACTTCTGATCCGGAACACCTTTCGCGATAAAACACGATTCCTGATACATCAGACTTTTTATGGCCCGCTGCGCTGAGGTATACCTAAGCAAAAAGGCGTCTAATCATCCAGATATCTTCGCTTTATTTACAAACCCTTCATCAACCCTCGCGAAAATGGAGAAACCCATTTTTTGAACTCTTTTTACGGTCTGCGGTATCGAAATTACGATCTAAGATGGCGAGAATTAATAATTTTGCAGATTTCAAATTTTTTTTTGAACACTTTTTCAATTTCGGAACATTCGTTTCTAATTTCCCGGCGTTTTGGGAATCGAAAGTCGATCGGAAAACCCGCGGATTAAGTGTGTGGTAAAAATGTGTCGCAAGCCTTACCGCCGAAGTGAGAAAGTCGGATTATAAACGGGGGTAAAATCCCGTAGGTAGATAGACCGATGAAAAATCCCGGCTAATTCCAAACCTCAGGATTCGGGGTCGGGCTCGCAGGGGTTGAAAAATTCGCACGGTGTTAAAGTCTGAAAGTTCGATACTTCAACCCGCAGAAAAACACAAGCAGAAAAGTAACCGATACGTCCAGTACACGCGTGTGTAACACGTACACAAATCTCTGTACGTACACAACCCCCACGTTTTCCTACCCCATGTCTATACGTGTAGATGCCTAGCACCTATCTCGGCACCCAATCTGAAAACGATAAGAGCTTTGGAACGGGTATAGGGGTAGAATAGAGAGAGAAAAGGGGCGCGAGGGAGGGGGAGGAGTGGAGAAGTGGTATAAGGCGAGAAGCCCAGGTCCCCTATAATTTCGTTCTATTATATAGTAAAGCTGGTGGGGTGGTTGGCTAGAATCCTGTGCTTTTTGGACGAGAGCCGAGCAGCCAGTGGCTTGCGCGAGTCTTCCCCGTCTTAATTCAGATGCAATCTGCTTTAATTATTCCATAGTTATTTTGTGGGACAAGGGAACCGCAGGGGTGACTTCGTCTGAAGCTACAGACGTGTATTCAACTTCTCGGGGCTTCGGAGCTTTTTGGAACTTTTTTATTGGCCGGAAAAAAAATGGGAAATCGACTTCGGTTCGGACCGTGAGAAACGCTTTCGCCCCCCTCAAGCCCATCTTTTTATTTAATTTTCCATGAGCTTTTTGGAACTTTTTTAGGGCGAATAAGGGGGGTAATTGACGCGACCTCAACCCCTCGGAGAGCGGAGTTTGTGCGATAGGTACACCCTGCCTGCACCTATTTCCATAATTCATTTCTTCAGTCTGGGTCTGAACAACCCACGTAGAAATCCCGCGCGAACGTTCGACTTTACGAGGTAAGATAACGCGAGATTCAGCCCTCTTTCTTCAGAAACAAGCCATCGAGATCTTAACCCCGTCTATACCCACGGTCAATTGATTTCCAATATTACCCTTGCGCCGGGGGTAGACATTTATTTACTTTTATTCGATTCGAGAAACGGGAGCTACGTGCGTTTACAATTTTCGCTTAAAAATAATTTTTAAAGAATACCGAGGGTGCGGGGGGCGTAGTGGTTAATCCATAAATTTCACCGCGTCTAATAATTTCGCCGGAAATGAATAGTGGCTTATGAATTATCGGGGCGATTTTGTTTTCCTATTTTTTTTCATCTCGTTTTTCTTTTACACGAATCCGTCGAAAATTCCATCGGGGTTATATCGAGCCCCGTAAATTCAAAGTTCGATTTTGATTTGTCGGTTTTTACCGTCCGCAAATACCGGCTAGGCGTCCTCTCTACCCCTCGAAAATCCCCGTTCGGTACGGATACGCGTAGAAGTTTAACGAACGAATTGACGACTGTATACGGGGCAGGGGTTTCGGGGGTTGGTCGAGGATGAACGATAATCGCGATAGTCAAGTTTACCCGATTCATTCGTAACCACGATTTAACACTGGATTAAAAAAGGAAAAATTAACGACGGACTTTCGAATTGCATTCGGAAAATACAATGAATAAAAAATACAAAAAATTTCATCCCCTAGCTCCGGACACTTCCATTCGAAACTATCGCCGATTCGAATCTGGTAATCCTATCAGTCCCGATACCCCCTTCCTTTTTTTTTTGCTTTTCCTTTTCTTCGCTTCTTTCTTTCTTTCTTTCTCGATTTTCGTCTATCTACCTATCCATTTATACAGGGAACAAAAATTAGCAATCAATGTACAAAGGCTCACTGTACTACACGGCGCTTATATACGTACATATATTGCGTGATGATCACGGCTTTCCTGGCTGGCGTGCCTGAAACGATTCCGATCAAACCCATCTTTTTTACACGTTTACATCTACGTACGTACATACATGTGGTACAACCCCTGTCTACGCAGGGTTGTTTTTTCATTTCTTTTTAATTTTTTTTCTTCCTTTCTTTCTTTTTGTTTTTGGTTTCTCTTTTTTTATTTTCATTTTTATTTTTTTTTCCGGTAGGTATATGCGCTACTGTATAGTATAAGTGATAAAAATCGATCTCCGATACAGGGAACTAAAGAGTGGTGACAGTATCGGGCCTAGAAATAAGCCTGGCCGGTGGTATTACAGGGCTATGTACGGAGGAGTTTACGGTTCTCTCGCCGGACCTCAAATTACTCTACCGCTATCAATTTTTTATTAACAATAACCCGATTTCACCCGGGTTACACACATACCCGAGACCGCTGCGGTGATACGTTGTTAAAAAGAAAAGAAAAAATAAGAAAAAAAAAAAAAATTACAAAGAGAGAGAAAAGAAGAAACAAAACTATATGGTATAGCTTTCGTTGGTGAATGAGAGTATCTACCTCCCATATTCCCCACCTATGATCAATAACGGAATAGGTAGTACAAGGTGTAATAAAACCTGTCGTTAGATACCGAATCGATTTATCACGACGAGGTGTCGAACGTGTCCCCCTCTCTTTTTCTCTCTTTCTCTACCAGTAATCTTTCCGAAAATATCATATCGTCGATCGGAAAATTCGAAAAAAAAAATATAAAAAAAAAAGCGTATCTCGGATCGAGATCAGAAAATTTTCCACGTCTCGGTGAAATTCTAAATCGGGACAATAAAATCGAATTTAAATTCTGTTACAGGTAGGGTACGCGGTCTCTGTACGTATACGGTATATACGTACGTACATACATTTCTCTCGTGTCGTAAAGTTCGTCGTACGATCTCTGAAACGTGTCGATGAAGGAAAGAGAGAAAGAAAAAGAAAAAAAGGGAAAACCCGAAATCGACGGGATTTTGAATCGAGATACGATCCGATTTTTATTTTATTTTCTGTTTACCGGATTTGCATAATTTGTCAATCTTTTTTTTTTCGCTCGTTTCGCGTGAAAATAAAAAAATAAAAACATTTTGTTGACTCGTCGTTCGTACAATATCTATTTTGTATTTATTTATATACACTATTACGTAGCTGCGTGACTATGGGATATACAGAGTAGGCATACATGTATAATGTCATTGAACATTTCGGCTGACGGGGGCGGCGGGGGTGGGACACGTTGGACGTCGGACGGTGTAACATCGGACGCGTTTCAACGGTCATTTTTCACCTGTTTTACGACCATTGATTTTAGGAAGGGGGTTTCCACGCGCATTCGCACCCCCTCGAATAGAATAAAAAGAAAAAAAAAAAATACAAAAAAAGGAAGAATAAAAATACCCAAACCCGGTCAAAGGCCCTCCTCCACCTGAACTAAACTGAACCGAACCGAACCGAACCGAAATAAAATGAACTCTCACCGCTTTACCTGACTCACCCAAAAACTTTTCTGAGTCACCGTCTCACCCCGTTGTACCGCCTAAATTACGCACGCAACTTTTTAACACGGATACACGTGCGTATCCGTATAGCCGTGAATATACGTAGGCGTGTGTACCAAGTATGTGTGTATACGATACACATGCGGACCGCAATGCAACGTTAATATTAATTACATGTATGGCTCACATGCGAGGAGACTGTAAAAAAATTCTACCCGTTTCGCGTCGCTCAGAGGGGGAGAGATGGAGGGTTTTTGGGGTCTGGGGTTTCGGGGGTGGAGGGATTGCGTCCCCGTTGCGCGGGCTGCTTTTCAAGTATTCACAACGCTATAAAGAAGAAAGACTGCCCTTGTTGCTAATAAAATATAAACAAAAAAAAAAAAAAAATAAGGAAAGAAGGAAAAAAGGAAACAGGGTGAAGGAGGGAGGCGAGGGAGACCCTTGTTTCTTTTTTTTTTATCTTCATTATACGCTAACCGCGGAAGAATTTTTATGCCTTAACTCGAACGAAGATAAAAAAAAAAAAAAAAAAAAAATTGTGCGGAATTAACAAAGCGGAAAATAGAGCTACACCTCGGTTGACAATAAATTTTTCCAGATCTTTTTTTTTTGCCACGGACAAACGCTGCGGGCGCCGCGGCATATTAGCGTTTTCTTTTCGCTATCTTAATTTTGTGGTTTTTCTTTATTTTTCTTCCTCTTCTTCCCTTTTTTCTTCCTTCCTCTTTCCCCTCCAGCAATTGAATAAATCCGAGTAATAAAAAAAAGGAAAGAAATGAATAAATAAACGAAATAATTACACCGAGTAGGTAATTAACGTCAATTTTCCGCTGGAAATACTCGTTTTATTTATTTCCGTTCTTTTTTTTTCTTCTTTTCCCTTCCTTTTTTTTTCTTCTCCTTCCATTTCCCTCCTCTTTTTTCCTCCCCTTCAAATCTCTTTAACCTCTCATTCGTTATTAATGTCAAACTCTAATATCCTACTACCTACCCAACCACCCCCACCTATACCTACATACTCGACAATTTTAATCAAACTTCAAGTTCCACCACCCCTCCGCCACCCCCCGTTCGGCGTTTTGCGACCACAAATTATTGCGTCTGTACACTATATGTAGGTATATATGTGTATATATGTATATATTGATCCCCTAGGGGTCATTAATGCCACGTCACGTTATCTCCTAACTTTTTGACCAGTTTAATTAATACTCTCTTCAGTCTGCGGTACGAAACACGCTCCCGGGATCAAAATAATTTACCACCTGTTTTCCTGCAGCTTTATGAGCTTAATTTTCACCATTTTACATTTTTTTTTCTACTCTTTTTGTATTTTGTATTTTTTTCTTTTCTTTCTTTCTTTCTAATCCAGCTCATTAAGCTCTGTTTTGATATCCCCAATTTATACCAGCTGACCTCCTGACCATAGGGCCTTTCTGTATATTTGTACATATAAATATAAATATATAAAATTCGACCCTCCCAGGGGCGGAAACGAGAGAAGAAGAAGAAGAAGAGAAAGAAAAGAAAGAGAGAGAAAAATTAAAAAACAAAATTTGGAATTAAGATGCTAATTTGTTAAACGATTCTCTTGGCCGAGGAAAAATAATTCATTGAAATAATTAAAAGACTAATTTGATTCGTTCGCGGGAGTAGCCTGGGAGAAATCGCGAGCTCCTTCGGTGGTTCTCTGGTAAAAGATATAAGAAAATTTTCCCCGATTCATACCCAACTCCGCGGTCATTTTATTTCAAAAAATAAATAAATAAATGAATAAACGGGAGGATCGCTATTTCACGCGTTTGCGTATCGCGATTCGCGACGATATCGTCCGTAATTTGCAAAAATATATTTACCTGCATAACAGAATCGAATCCTAACTATAATCCGGGGATTATCAATCCGTAATCTATGTACGGGACAGACGCGACACGTATGGCTTTGCCCAAAAACCACCCCTGGGCTAAATTGTTGTTATTATCATCGGCGTTGTATCGAAGGGGGAACAATTTTGATCCACTTGTCGCGGGTGTTCTCTACGAATATTATATAAATATTAGGGTGGTTCAAAAAGAACAGAAATTTTTTTATTTTTTTACACAGGTTCAAAAGTTTCATTCAGGTTAGTTTCATACGCCTGTTGAAATTTGAGCTCTTAATATCAATATTAAGAGATGGCGCATCGCGAATTTCTATTTCCCATTTAAATAACATAGAAAATTTTTTGTTTTGCGATTTGAATTTTATACCTCGGTAATGGTATATCGTACAGACAAGCCCGTGACATATTTTTATAGAGAATTGAACGCTCTACAAAAAAGGTCTCTTATGATTTTTTGATAACTCAACTTTTTTTAATACTTACCTGAAGTACCAAGAATTTATAAATAAATTAGGTAAGTATCAAAAAGAGTTGAGTTGTCAAAAAATTATAAGAGACCTTTTTTGTAGAGCGTTCAATTCTCTATGAAAATATGTCATGGGCTTGTCTGTGCGATATACCATTACCGAGGTATAAAATTCCAAACATAAAAAACAAAAATTTCCTATGTTCTTTGGTTCTTTGAACTTGAATATCATTTGAATGGCTGAGTTTATCAAAAAAGTGTAGAAGAGCTTTTTCGTAGATCATTCAATTCCCTACAAAAATATGTTTGTAGATTTTCGGTATGACGTATCGTTAGCTAGTTATAAAAATCAGGAGGAGCAAAAACAAATTTTCCCGTGTTATTTAAATGGGAAATAGAAATTCGCGATGCGCCACCTCTTAACATTAATATTCAGAGCTCAAATTTTAACAGACGTATTTTTACACCTGAATGAAACTTTTGAACCTGTGTGAAAAAAAATAAAAAATTTTTTTTGTTTTTTTGGAACCACCCTAATATATATAAATATGATCTCTGTTACGGGGTGTGCGGGTATCTATAATCACGATATTCCCAGACGTGTAGGCGTGATTCTCTGTTCAGGTATGTAAAAAGAGAGATTGCCCCGAGGCGGGGTAGAAGGGATGGTGGGGGCGAGGGTGAGCGTCGAAAATCTGGATGTGAAATGTAATTTACTCAGAAATATGACCGCGCTCGCTCGCTTGTGTTATAATACTTGAAAGTGTTTCGTTTCTAGAGGTTTTTCCTTCTGTCGGTTTATCGAACAGCCTATATTATTATTTTTCCCTCTTCGACCTGTTTTTTTTTTCAAAAATTTTTCCTCTCTTCTCTCTTCCTTCCCTATCGTTTCTCGCTATTCCCCGAGACACGCCCTCGTCCCTCATTCAGGGACGATTTCATTCCGAGAAGAATTAAAAAGTCGCAAAATTTTTCCAGCTTCCGGTGATTCCGATTTTCAATTTTGTCATATACGTTGACGGCGTGTACGAGTATGGTACATGATCGCGAATTTTCGGCAAAAGTAATTCCGGTTAAGAATTCAAAAGATGGCAAAGTTCTTTCACTCTGCAGGGATGAAGAAGGAAAGAAAGAGAAGAAAAAAAAAAAACAGGAGAGAAGAAAAAAAAAAGGATAAGAAAATTCTTTTCTCGCCACTTAGCCGCCCTCGCAGACTTAACCACCCTTCGTATATTATCACGGTTCATTTTTTTTTTCTTCTTCTTCTTCTTCTTTTCTCTTCCCACCCTTACTGCATTACCACGTCTGAGGTGGTTCAAATTCGGGGTGTAATAAACCGAGTATAAGGTACCACGATATACAACAAACAAACGAGCCCCTAACGATGATGGGGATAATTTTTGGCAAGTCTGCAAGGAAAAAAAAGTAAAGAAAAGTGAAAAAAAAAAAAAGAAGATATATATGTATGTATCTCTCAGCGAAATATTGAAACCCCTGAAAAATCCCCCCCCCCCCCCCCCCCCCCCCCCCGTTATACACCTACAGGACATCCACTTTCGTTGATCGATCATTATTATCGCAACCCATTACACCACCCCCGGTCCTATACAGTGGAACGATGATTTATTATTATTATTGTAATTTTTTTTCAATTTTTTTTTTTCTTTACACGGATACGGGACGATTTTCCGAAGGGGTGAAAATCGTTTCCACTTATGTCTGTCCATCTACCCTGCCATAAGCACCGTCACTACTCTGTCAGATCCAAATACTTGCTGTTGAATATGAAGTGGAACGTATTGAACCCTCTACGGACACTCGGCCGTTGTCCAGTCTGGATATCATCGCGTGACGTAAAGCGCGAATTAACGTTTTCGAACGAATTTATTCCCTCGTGTTTGTATATATATATATTTTTTTTTTCTCCTAATTTTCAACGAAATCATTAATTAATTTCTTCTTTTCCCTCAATTCTCTCTTTCTCGTCTCGTGCCCACGTCGAGATTTCGATATTCCACGAGGTCTACCTTTGTAATTATCTTCACACCTCAACGATCAACCTTTTTCCTTTTTTTTTTCTTCTTTCTCCTCTTTTTCCTCCCCTCCTCCTTTCCCTCACCCTCGCGAATATTCGAGTGGTTTTTAATTCCACTTTCATTTTCATTGTGCGATCGCATCGAGACGGTGAGGTCTGCCGAGCTTGGTATCGTATAGTTCCTCTTTTTCATCCCCTTCATCCCCCTAACGGCACCTTCTGATTTAGCCGGTCATTAAAATCCGCGGCGAGCATAAGTTTAGTTCCTTTTCGTTTTATGGATGAAAAAAAGAAAAAGAAGAACAAAAAAGGAAAAAGAGAAGGCGAGAAAGAGAAAAAAATAAAAAAAAGATGTCGGAACCTTCGGAATAAAATATATCGTACGGGGTTTTATGCCCGAATATGTCAGAATCAGACTTCACGTGTCAATACGTGAGACGTCTGGGTTGAACCTCGACCCTTTCATCCCTCGAGGTCCACGTCGACGTCCAGATCCGTACACACACTTGGCCACCCTTAGCACGAGGCGAGGGTGCTGGTTCCGAACGGGTAGGGGAATCCCCCTCGATTTCCGCTCGATGTAATATAATCTCTGTGTGGTTTCCTGTCTCATTTGCCCCGTGCCCGAAAGCAACGTGTTTGAAAATCCGTGGTTTGAGGGGGTAGCTCTGGGCCGGCGCCGCCACCACCACTTGGCGTCGAAAGTTTTGATTGGAAATCAGTTGGGTGACGATTAAACAAAGATACCCCACTTACACACTCACGCACACAAGTATAGCTATTAAATTATCCGCGTGATACAGAGGGTAGGAAAAAACGGTAGGAAAAAATCATCCCTCTCTTCAGGGGTTGGTGTAACAGCCTGACTCACATTTCCCAAATCTTAGAACCGTTTGAACCACAAAACAAATATCGTAGCTGATCAAAAAGGAAAATAAGAGCATATAAAACAAAAAATAATGATTTTTTGACTTTTTTTTTTATATATAATATCCGTTCACTATTTGTAGAGTTAATGTAATTGAAGTCGTTTAGTCTGACGATATAATTGCCTCGATATTGACTATAAGCTGCTCGGTATAGTGTACATGTCGGGTTTTAGTCAAGGTGAGGGAATATTGTTTAATTAGATTTGCAACAGGTAGAACGAGAGCGAGACCAGAGCTTTCTGTAATTGGATAGAAAATTAATTGCTGCAGTAATTCGTCATATTGTTATTCGACTCGGTCCTAGCCGATGTATAATAATAATAATCGTTTCGAATAACGAATCGTTATCATTCTCCCATTTCGTTTTCTATCCTTTCCTATCCTATCCTATCCTCTCCCATATCCTACCCTCCGAGCTATGTACGAATTGTGAAAAGCTTCGGGGGATTTTGATGGACATTCAAATCAGTCGAAATAAAGTACGTATCAATCTGTCGGATATAGTCTGGCAACTGCCCGCACAGAGAGCTTTTGAAAAAAGTATCACTTCCACCCCTTTTTATTTTTCGTTTTTCACTGCATCCATCGACTTCAGCCTCGTGGTGGCTAGTGAAATCCATTTTTGTGTATACCAGGCTCCATGCAATTTAATCTTGTCAAATTCTCTGCCATTTGTTTTTTTTTTCTTTTTTTGTTTCATTAAATTTTTCTTTTTTTTTCTTTTCATTTTTATGTGCATTAAACAGACGCCAAACTTCGGGCATGTATAGATATATGTATGTCTATACCGTATTATCGACTCGAAGCTAGTATGCTCATACGAGGATTGAACGTGTATGTAGAACACACAAAAACAAAAACACAATTCATCAAAGATCGATTTTTACCTGCCCAATTTGCTTGATATTATTCAAAACAAAACACACTCCGATTTTATTATATCACATCAATCACGTCGTGTCCGACGAAAAGTAAACTATATTCATCTATGCCTACCTTTTTTCACAAATGGACACATACTCTCTGTCTCAGTTGGGGGGAAAGAGCTGAAAACACTAGGACGTTTGTTGTAGCAGAAAATTGGTGGAAAAATAAAGTTTTTTTTTCTATTTAACATGTTTGCATTTTGGATCAGACACGTCGCGGTTTGTTTTTTCGAAACGTGTTCCAATTTCTCGGTGAACATGCCAGAGATTGGTAGGAAAATATATATTAGATATGCTCGAGGAGAAATATTAGTTTAGATTTTGGTAAGACATGTTCGAACTTTGGAGAAACATGTTCGAAATGTGGTAAATGACGTTCAAATTTCATTGAGATATGGTCAAGCTTTGGTAAACCATGTTTGAACTTAGTGAAACACTTTTAAACTTTCGTTGAATCGTTCGAACTCGCTAAAACATGTTCAAAATTTGATGAAACGCGTCTTAGTTCCAGTAGAAGGTATCCGAATGTCACTGAGATGTGTTCAAGATTTGGTAAACCATCTTTGAACTTATTGAAACACTTTGAAACCTCGATTAGACTGTTCGAATTTCAGTAAAACATGTTTCAACTTAGTAAAACATGTTTAAAATTTGCAAAACACTTCCTAATTCTCGTGAAGATGATGGATTGTCACTGAGATGTGTCCAGGCTTTGGTGAACGATGTTTAAAGTCAATAAAACATGTTTGAGCTTCAGTTAAACTGTTTGAACTTTAGTAAAACATGATCAAAATTTGTTGAAACTGTTCGAATATCAGTAAAACATGTTTGAATTTTAGCAAGTTACGTTCAATCTTTGGAAAACGATCATTGAACTATCTAAAACATGTTTCAACTTCAGTTAAACTGTTTGAACTTCAGTAAAACATGATAAAAATTTGTTAAAACTGTTCTAACATTAGTAAAACGTGTTTGAATATTAGTAAGGTACGTTCAATCTTTAGTAAACGGTGTTTGAACTTTCTGAAAGATGTTCGAGGCCTTTCGAAGTATGTTTAAACCGTGTTAAAACATGTTTAAATTTATTTAAAACGACGTTGACCTTTTGTTCCTTTTTTATCCCCGTATGGAAATGAGGCTTAAGAGAGCGATACTACGTGCGTGCAGCAGTGGCACAGTACATGAATACATGTATATATCACGAAAAGCACGTCGTTCCTGAAGGTGTGGGGCATCCAGCCGGAACAGGGACAGGACGCGGCCGCACGGTGTTTGCCCACGGGACTCCTTTCGGCTGGGAGCTGGCGGGAACCTGAATATTTTAGAGTCTGGAGAGTGGCCTGCCCGCCATGCCTGCCATGCCTCCGGACATTCTTCCCAACCAATGTTTCTCTACTCTCTGCTACCTAACGTCGCCGTCACCGTCCTCGTCGAAACTCTGCAGCCATTGATTGCAACTCCATGTACATACCCACATATACGTACACCTATACGTATACATGTACAGACATGTACGTGTGTAAAACCCTGACCGTATAACTTTCTACTTTACTGACTTTCCAAGGGTAAATTCATTTGACTTTACGTTTCTCGACCGCGCAGTTTACATCTCGGGCCTTTGCCACCCCGCTGCTTTTTCATCCACGTTTAGTTTACACCGTTCTGACAAATAAGGGAGTGTGTATGTATATACTACAGCGTATATATCTCCCATTCGTATCGATCTGACGAAGAGTGATAAAAATTCTTTACATTGTTAGCTGTGGCGAGACACTCGATTCTTCATCCATGAAATACCTTGCCGATCATTCAACAACCCTTGAGAAAGTTCGCGAGGAATTTTCGCCCCGTTAACACCCCTAGCCCCTTGTTTCCCGAACCCGAGAGACGATTGAATAGAATAAAAAGAAACGCTGATGAGATCGTCAATTCCACAGTATTTAAATCTTCACGGATTTGGGTAAGTTCGGTGTAACTTTCTTCTTCTTATTCTTCTCATTCTTATTCATCTTTTTTCCCATACCGATTCTCATCCTCATTCCAGTTATAATTTTGGGTAAACTTGCCGAATAACTTACCACCACTACGGCGAAATTTACTGACTGATTGCGAGGAGGCGAGGCGAGTCTTTCCTACTTCCGATAAAGACGCCGTTTCCCGGTTAACCAGGGAAGCCAGGAACGGGAGGGGATCTGATCGGATACTCCACCTTTTTACGAAATGACTAATTACTCGATAAAGTGGATCCACTTTGGATTACCGCTTCGCTATCTGCTCCCTAACTCGTTCCATCGAAAATTCACAGTCCGGTAAAGGGGAAAGGGCGGGGGTGGCCTCGGGCGTATCAAAAGCCACAAAGTTTTGACGGGATTAACGGATTCCCTTAAAATTCAAGGAACGTGTTGCCCGGCATAGAAGCTCTAAAAATCCCGAGCACTCGCCTACTTTTGATCGTTCTAAAAAATCGAGCTCCCACGCGAGGCGGATACTTAAAACGAGCAAAAAGCTCCCACCGAGTGTCGCTTTCGGGGCGAAAGCTCGCCTTTTGAATTTCTATTTAACCTTAAACGAGTATGAGAAAAAGCGGAGAACGGAAACGGTGCCGGTACTGAAACAGGAAACAAAAATCTGTTTACTTCGCTGCGCGCTACCTGTTGCACTATCGCAGGAGCTACCTCGCGGCTGCACATCCGTATTAGTCGAAAGTTCGAATTTTTACCCAAATTAGACGGTGGAATATACCCTGAATTAATTATTTAGGGGCTGAAGGATCTTCCCTGTCCTCGCCACCTTCGGGTACCGAACGATTATTCCCATACTGTTTGCCCTGGGCCAGAAATTATCAAGGCAGACCTTGCCTTAGACCGGTGAGCTTTCACTCAAACAATTTTCGAGTCTTGAAGCCAATTTGCTCTCGTCTTGTTACGGGTTTATCGGAATAAATAAAGCAATTTATAATCAACGGTGGAGATAAAGTAATACCATAGTCAAAGCTGCACGCGACGATACAGAGATCCGTGTCATGCAAGCTCGACACGGTTTTTTCCTTTCTCCTTTCTCCTTTTTTCATTTTTTATTTTGTTTCCTTTTTTTTTAGAAGGAAGCACCGAGTCCTGTGATTATCGAGGAAGAAACGAGCCTCGAGGAGTTCGGAAGGGGGTTTTGGTCATCTTGCATAACGATCAGATCCAATTTTGGAAATCGAGAGATCGTGGGATGATCGGAAAGCTCGTGGATAAACTCGCGTTCATCTTTTATTTATTTATGTTAAACTCGTCCCGAAAGTTCGGCTTCCTGTCTTAAAATTTCATATTACTTTCCATCGCAATATCAATATCGATATTGATATCGATGTCGATATGTATATCGGCTCAATGCACTTACCCCAACGTCCGCCGATATGCCGGCTCGGGAATACCAAAGTATTCAAGCTGTTACCACCGTCCTATCAGTTACCTATCCGCCACCCTCCACCTTTTTCGAATACCTAAAGGTATATATCCCGTTTATTCGAGCCCCCGCAAACCTCCCGAGCTTATATACTTTCATTCGTAAACGGAGGTGAACGCACCCCGTCGATTAACCTTCGAAGTTATTTCCGAAGGGGAGATGCTCCATTTTTATCTTGAAAATTTTCAAAATTCCCGATACAAAGTTTCCCAGTTTGCAAATTCGGCCCAGAAAATCTCTTTCGGATTGTTTTCCGAACGAATCGGAGCTTTTTCTCCCGATTCGAAACGCTCTTGGATTTCGAAAACCCAATTCCGCAGCCGTTTGAAATTTCCGGGTGAAATTATACCCCATAATCGTAGATCCGGAGATTTTGCGTTAAGGGTGCAGCTGGGGCTGCATTCGCGAGATGACAAGTGTCCCGTTCCTCTCTTTCGGCAATAACGATAACGATATCTCGTTGCGGGGTAGGAATCCCGAGCATTACCTACTCTCCGCCCTTCACGAAGTAGAATTCGACTTTGCAGATATCTCGGGAATTCCGTAAGGTCTTGTTTGCCATTTTTGGCCCGTTCAATTTTCATACTGCCGGAATGTTTGTCCCCCGAAAAATTCCCCAGGCCCGTGGAATTGCCGGGACAAAATACAGGGGCCCAGACTCCGAATACACCGTCTTACAAACAACCCACCCGGCGTTTGCATCCCCGGAATATTTGCTTAGGAAAATGTTAACGTTAAAATTTACTCACCCTGCTGTCTGAGGATGACGATGAAGAGAACGAATGTCAAATCCATTTTCAGCCAACGATCACACATTCTTTATCGGGTTGCGAATTTATTCCTTTCTAAATTTTGCCCGGATATGGGTAAAAAAGTAAATCAAAATTACGGCTTTGATTATTCGCCACTTTTCAACTACGGGGTTTCATTGATTCCTCGTTCTCCCTCCCGTACCCATGTTCAAACTGAAACCCATACCCTGGCACCAGTCTCTAGTACATTTCAATGCACACTCTGGAAATGACCGGCTCTGAAAAGCACCAAAAAAATTGCAATAAACCCCACGCACTATTTATTTAATAAACTTCATCATCGGTCAGCGTATTACCACAGGTTTTTTAATTCCGATTAAATTTGATCGAATTTGTTGCGAATTTGGATTCGTACACAATTGAAATTAGTCACCGTCGTTCGTTGTCGTCGTTTGATATTCTGCTCGTTTAGAATTTCTGAAATTATTCTTTTTTATTCCCTGTTTTCACAGCCATTGTGCTTGATACGTGTTTCTCGCCAGAACCAGAAGAAAATTTATGAAAAAAATGATTGAAAAAGGAGAAGTCTGGGTACAGATTACTGTCGCAGAATTACGCGAATAATGTGTACAGCGTGTGCGAAGCTTTTCGTTCGAATGGGGCATTTCGCCCGTCAGGGGTAGACATATGTGATCGATCAAAAAAAAAAGACAAAAAAAAAAGCGAGAAAGGATGAAAATAAAAAGGAGGGGAAAAAGCGAGCCGCTACCCTAGTGCGATGGTTCGATGTGAATAATCACATACAAAGCACAATGGAGGCTATCAAAACCATTTACGATCCTTCCGGATCAAGATCGAGGGATATCCAAGGCTCGGATACATTTTTGGGGGGCGAGCCTTTCTGACACCCTTGTCAAAGGATTTAAAAAAAAAAAAACAATTTACGAATTTCAAAAATCGTCTGTCGAAAATTGTTTTTTTTTCTTTTTTCTCCGGCTCGGTCTTCTTCGTATCCTGAAACATTGCGAATCCGGGCATCAAGGATTCGTTTGAAGAAATGAAACGAGGGCGGTATTTACTTTTTGTTCCTTTTTTCGGTTTTTTTATCCGGCTTATCAATTTTTAACTCTCCCCGAGATTAATGCCCGGCGAGTCGAGGGAAAGAGAAGAGAAGAGGAAAAGAAGAAATAAGAAGACCGTTCAAATACTACCCTCTTCTATCTTGCTCCGGCCACCTTACCGGCCCTCTCCCTTATTTCCCACCCTCGAGAAATCCACTTTGAAAATATTGCGACTTTATGACTTCCCTCGGTCCCATGGCCATGCCATGCCATGGCACACCAACGCGGCGGTAAACCGAGTCGGCAAAAGCTTTACGGATTTTTAAGCAAATAAGATGGCTTTGCTCGGTTTTGCCTATATACCGGTTTTCTGGTTGGTGTAATACCCACCCCCTCCCCTCCTCACCCCCGCGGTTGGTTCAGAATCCGTGAAAGTGAAAAAAATAAAAATAAAATAAATGAAAAAATCAAAATAAAGGAAGGAGAAACCGATTACGCTCGTTAAAAATCATCCCCCTCCCCCTCGCGAATTTTAATTCCTTAGTTATTCCGATAGAAAGGAAAATGAATAATTATACCCCCTTTTATCCCCAGCCTCCCCCTTCCCCGCCCCTCGATTTTTCGAACGAGAAGAGGAACTCCGTCGCGTTGAATAGTAGACAGATTTTTATTTTTTTTTCTCCCCACCACCCCCTGGCAACAACGGGACGTTTCTTACCCCGAAAATACACTACGGTCCTTCAGTCGACCGACCGACCCTCCCCCTCGGCCCCCACAACCGCCCCTAATACAAAGCAAACAGAAAGTGAAAAAGAAGATAGCCCGAGGGGTTGACAGCGCTCTAATCTTAAACGGAAGCATCCCGCGGTAGCCGGGGCACTCTCTCCCCCACGTGGTTCCGTTAGAAATTTTCACTCAACGTTTACGAATTTATATACGCGAAAGAGAAGAGGGAAAAAATGGTGAAAGAGAATTTAAAAAAATAAAAAATTAAAAAAAAAGGAAAAAAAAAACAGAAAAGACGGAGAAAGAAACGGAAAAAAAGATTCAACCCCTCGCCGCGTACGGCGTTTTCGTATGGATATACATACAGGCTCGAATAATCGAGAGGACGTTTTTTTTCCTTTACTTTCAACCCCCGTAAGCCTTTGCTCATGCGATACAATTGTCGTTGTCTACATTCTCACCACCCTACGTCTCTCGCCCGACTAAATTACCCGATTAGGTGTACAGACGCAACAAGATTACGATAATTATCCTGTCGGGTCGATTCGCGTTTTATCCACGGATAAAAACCAAGTACCGAGGATTGTTTTACGACTCTCACCCTTAATCGATGGTTAGAAAATTTTCTATCTCGTTTTATTTTCTTTCTTTCAGTTTTTTTTGGTTCTTCTTCTTTTCTCTTTTCTCTTTTCTCTTTGCTCAGGGACGGTAATTTTATTTTATTTTTTCTCTCCCTCTCTCTTACTTATTTTTCGTCGAACGATGTAAATTCCGGAGAGTCACACTTGTCAATTTCCAAAACGTTGACGAAGAAAACAAGATCAAAAAAAAAAAAAAAAAGAAAAATTTCAACGCAACAATACGCGTGATTAAGATTCCCTCGAAATTAATCGATCGACAAAACGAATGAATGTTCAACTGATAATTTTTGGATTTTATTTATAATTATATATTCTATTTTATTTTATCGAAGGGTCGTAAATTTTTCTTTTTCTTTTTCTTTTTTTTTTAAATTTTTTTTCTCCTTCTCTTTGCTCCTTTACTCGTTCGCAACACCCACGCGGTTTATCGGCGACCGTAATACCGGGACGAATAATGAAAAATGAAAATTTTTTTCCACAACAACACGTACACGAGCAGGTTGTCGACAGGAGCGGCCGCTGCCGACTGCGAGCATTCTGTCGCGGCTCTTACACTCCTACGAAAACCCACCTGTGCGCCTGCGTATTTACGCCAAACCTGCACTTAACGTGCACGCGAATCAGATGGGCAAAGATATATCTATGTACACATACATACATAACATAACACATACGCGTACGTACGTATACGTAACCGCATACATATAGAAAATGAAAGAAAAATCCTAGATCGACCGCGGTCCACTTTCCCCGAGATGAGAAAGAATCATTTCAAAGAGCTACATACGCTTATAACGGTTACATCCCTTATCCCTGGGTCCTCGCCCTGTCGTACGGTTCTGTGATAAAAATTATTCCTATTGTGGACGATTTTAATCGGCGTTGGATATTCGAAGGAAGACAAATACATTTCAGATTCCCGTAAATGTCCCGTGAATGAAAAGAAATTTTTTTTTTTTTCTATTTCCGTTTCGTTTCATTTTTTTTTTTTTTTCCTTTTTTTTTTCTTTCGTTAGGAAAATTGGTTGAGAATCCTGTGGGAAATTATATACAGAAATGGAATTTCATTAGTGTTCAATTTTCTTCGATTTTTAGATATGTATACAATATGTACCACCCCCACCCCCACCCCCCGCGTCGCAAAGAAACCGCGTATACATGTGTGTACACGTACACGTGTAATCTTAAGCTGTTCGGATTGTTTTGTGTACCTTCATTTTGTTTTTCTTTCCTCTCCCTTGCGTTCGTCTTTTCTTTCCTTTCCTTTTTTTTTTTATTCGTTTTTCTCTCTTTTTTCATTTTTTTTTTTTTCTTTTATTTTCTTCTCCCTCTTTGTCTTTCTCTCCTCATTTCATCCCTCGAGGATGGGAGGCTGCGGACCCAGTGATTACCCGGACGAGATGAGGCTATGAGAATTCGGATCTTGAGGCGATTGAAAAAAAAAAAAACACAGAAAAACCCTAAAAAATAAAATGAATAAATATACGAAACGAAACGAAACATCGAAACGGTGAACGGGAATAAGGAGAAGAAAAAAAATTCCCAAGCTGTCGTTTTTTCGTTTTTTTTTTCTTTCTTATTGTTTGTAAAATCGCATGGGTTGAACTAGCCGCACGAAGCTAAGCTAAACCCCCTTAATCATGTATTCTACCCCCGGTGGATTTCCATCTGGATTAATTCATCGATTTGTCATCATTTCTCAGTCTCACAGACCCTAAAGCATATGTAAGGGGTTCGCATCGCTCTGGTGGTCAGGTCTTCTCATTCAACAAGTTCACCCCTTGGTGGTTCTATTTTCCGTATATCACTTCTACGTGTAATAACCAGACTCTGTTACTCCGCCAAGAAACTTGGGGGCTGGTCGTGAAATTCGCAAAATCGATGATGAAAGAAAAAAAAAATCAAAAAAGAACAAAAAATGAAAAGAGAGGGAAGGAAAAAAGAATTCGAAAACTTGCGAAATCATCGGGAACAGCGCCAAAGTTTTTTCTTTCGATCAGGGATCGCGAAATAACTGTGTCATTATTTTGCGAAAAATTTCTTTCAAATTTGGAACCGAAATTTGTAGAAAAAAAATAAAGAAAAAATGGGAAAAAGTCGCGTCGGTGAAAATATTCTTCTTCCTCTTGGTTTGCGCCCGGATCCTTGCGGAGGGAGAGACGAGTGTGAGGTTCGATTGAAAAACAGAGAAACAGCACCACCCTGAGGAAACCCGTATACACGAGGGAGAGGGCTGATGGTGAATCATTCATAACTCGTTGCCGATGATAAAAGCGTTTCTTTGATATAGTACCTCTTTGCATCTCTCGGTGAAATTAGCCCGTTCGATTGAATATCGCCCCGTAGCTGACAGAGGGAAAAGGTGGAGGAGGGAAGAGAATGAGGAAGCTGGAGGGAATCCTCAGCCTCTACAGGACGGATAAAAGCGACCTGCCCTTATTTTATATCCGATTGAAACGTTCCTTCTTTTTTTTCCTCCCCTTTCTCTCTCGATTTTTATTTTATTTTATTTTATTTTTCTTCTTCTCGCGATCGGTGAAAACCCGAAGAACCTCCCTTGGCTAAATCTAATCATCAAAAAACGCACTCGGTCTGAAATATTTCTCAAAAACGACTTATTAACCCGGGCATATAGTCCATCGGAAAATATTCAAATTTCAATGAGGAGTCTGAATGAAAAGTTGCCCCAAAAAACCTCCATGGACAAGATGGAAAAGCTGTTTTTCCTTCCGAAGCTTACTCCTCTTATTTTCATACCCCGAAAATTCCTGTCTTTCATCCAGACGCCTCCCTTCCCTCCTTTCTTCCCCCCTTTCCTCTTTCCCTCGCTTCGTTTCCCTTTTTTGCAAAAATAAAAATGAAGAAAAAATAAGAAAATGGAAAATGAGTGCAGGACGCGAAGGGCAGTGAAAGAGTCGCGATGATATCTTCGTTGGAACGAAGCGGGCCTATTTATCCATGCAAAGTAGTACGACTCTATATCTCCGGTCTTCCGGAAGTCGAGTATTTATTATCAGAAGGTGGTAGTCGGGCAGAGGCCACCCTTGCAACATAAGCGTCGTATAACTGCGAAGATCTAATCTCTCTCTCTATATACACATTAGACATTATTTAGTCCCGATGTTTTATCGCGCCCGTTAGATCGCCGGGGGTTGATTGCGTTTTTACAACTCTCTTCTCCTTACTCTCTCTCTTTCTTGTACCGACGATCGTCATTAGCCCTTTATCCACCTCCTACAGGAATTCCCTTTCACGAAAAACACCGTCGTTATCCCGAACAGGGCCCACCGACGCAACGCGACCCTCTCAAAACATATTCGTGTATAAATCCGCCCTTAATCTGTATATGAGTATGAAATTACTCTCTAACCACTTCCGGGGGAAAAACTATCCCCCCGTTTACCTCAAGGGTTCAAAAGCAGATCTCTCGAAGAACGAGCAAATCCGTCTCTCCCACATCTCGGTCCAAGAGCCAATTGACAGATTTGAGAAAAGGTCAATAGGCGAAAAGGCCCGCGGGGGTTAAAACGACCGAGATAAGGGTGAATCTGTGCCCGTGGGAGGGGAGGCCGGACCTCTTTGGTTAGACAGATAATTGACAGAGCTGAGTCCGGACAGTTTCGCAGGCTACGTTCACACCGGGTTAAAATCTGGCGGTTCAAAATAACCGCGTTGGATTTAATGCAGGTTGGCCGAAACACCCGGAGGCTCTGGTCCCCACGCCACTAACCCACGTGAAGAAAGGGTGATGGGACATGGTCAGCCTGACCGGCCTTAGTGTGGCTCTGGCTCTGGCTCTGCCCCTGGCTCTTCTGTTGCCTAATTATACTAGCCGTCCGCTTCGTCGGTGGTAGACACACACAGAGCATCGTATAGCGACGTCTCTTTAATCAATTATGCAAAAACATTCAGCCGTCCCGGTCCCCACCTGAGGGAAGTTCCGCTCCTCTCTTCTTCTGGTCCTCATCCCCGTCCTCGTCCTACTCGTTATACCTCTTTTAATAATCTCTCTCGCGAGCTTCCCTGCTGCAGTTTCGTACTTTCTTTCTGTCACAGCTCATTGCCGTCTAACTTTCTCTGTACGGTGTGCATGCAGCTCCGTTACCGGTCTCGTCATACCGTTGTTTTTCAATGCAAATTTGACGGGTCATTTCACCGGCTTTCAATTGATCAGACAGGCGCCTTCGTCCTGAATTCGCAGGAATAAAACCGGCATGATCATTTCTTCACATACTCTCAGTTGTCGTTCAGTCTGAATCAGTTTTTCGATTATATCTCGAGAACTATCGGCGATATCGCGTTCAAGGTGGATATAAAAAATAAAGCTTAGAAAATTTTCTTCAAAAAATATATGACACGTTTTTCGTGTATCTTCAATGGTTCCGCCGCATTTCGATGCGGAACGTATCACTGATCCGGGCCCTGCTGAAACTTTATTTCAAATATTCAGCCTAAAAATACAGCGAAACCAACGGAGATAGAGAAAAAATGTGTTCTACTTTTTTCACAGGAAATTTAATGAACTTCACTTTTTATATTCACCTTCATCTCGATATCATTCACGGTTACCGAGATATCATGAAAAGAACTGGCTTCGAGCATTTTTTTCCAGTACGTCGCTCCCCTGTTGCTATCAGACTTCTCATTGACTCTGCACCGACCACCGATGACTCGGAAGTGCTTCTACGAAGTCCTGGAATCCCTGAGACCTTAAGTAAATTTTTCAACAGCCCCCCAACTTTACTAATCTTCGAGAAAGGGTTTGATGACTGCAAGGACTGACCTCATACGTATAACCGAGATGTCAAAGCGAGCCGGTCACTGGTTTGATCGGGGTCAACTCCGAGGCTGGTGATGCATTTACAATACGGTTTATTTCCGACAGATTCGTCCTGTTATCAGAAGTCTCACGTACCGCCCAGCCTCCCAGCTCTCGGTCGAAATAAGGACCAGAGCTGCTGTCTGAAGGAAGCGGATCGCGAGGTTGAGGACGAGAGGACGAGAGGATGAGAGGACGAAGTGGAAGCAGAGGTAGAGGTAGAGGTAGACATATAATGTAGTTTGCTTGAGATTCAGGAGGTGTCGTTAGTACCCGTGAGACCGTCCTCCCCGTCTCTTATCCAACCCTGTGTGTCGGAGGGTTTGAGAGGAAAGAAGGGATGGATATGTCGACGACAAATTGAACGTCGCTGGAGGTACACGTCCGTTCCCCATCCCCAATGACGCGTAGGTTCTTCCCCGTTATACTGGATCTTGGGAGTGGGATCGTGTGTTGTGTGACCATACCAGGCCGTGTCCCGAGTCGAACAGAAAACAAAAAGCCCGGACGTTGAGAAATGACCGGTCGCAGAATTTTCTCTGACGAATGAAATGAAATCTAGGGGTTGAATTTTGCAAAATCGTAGCCATTCAGGCACCCGGGAATCGGGGAGGGAACGAGATAGGCAGAGATTAGTTCCTCGGTAGAAATAAATTGATTGAGGCCTCCCTAGTCCGAAGGAATAAAGTTGTGCTTGGCGAGGAATTAGCGGATAAGATTCCTCTACGCGAGCTGGATCCACAATCAGGTCAAACTCGGTTCTCCACCGCGGTTAATCTATCCCGAAAACCCCTGGGGCTACCGGCCCTACGGTTGGGCTCGGTTCCCTCGCCTATACTGGACTTCAACTTTCTATACGTCCAACGAACGCATCTTTGTCTTTCAATTTATCCCTAGCTTGTAGAGGGACGGACGTCTTCCATTTCAATCGTTTCCCTCGGCTTTCCGTACCCACAGGACATTCCTTTTCTTATTTCAGTCCTTTCCCGTAGTCATAGAGCAGGTATACGGGAATAAAGATTGGGGAATTTAATTCAGACGCAATTATATTCCCCGAGGGGTTGAAGGAAAGCTTCTAAGAGATAAAAACGAAATGAAACGCGGCGACGATTTCGATTCAGGAATAGTAGCTCGTTAGTTTGAATTATTTGGCGGGTAGGTATATTTCAGGGGTGTTAAAATGAATCTATGCGTTAGACCTCAGGCTGCATTATTCATTCCGGTAAATGAGACAGCCCAGAGATTAATACGATCAGTTTCGATGGCTCGGCGGCGTATAACTCACGGTTTTCCTATTTCTTCAATTTTCACCGATCCATATTCAGAAATTAATTGCTACTGGTGCACCACCCGAGCCGTCACCCCCCGGTGCACTGAATCGGATATTAGTTTTTGCAATTCATACAAGAACGGCGGGGCTGGGTCCAGAGCGAACGGAAAGAAGGGTGAAAAAGCATCGATAAATGTCCCCGACGACCGAAATCCGAGATTCCCATCATTTTGCAATCATGCAGGTTTTTACGATTTTCGCTATCCCAATCGAAAAACGCGGATCTACGTACAGCTAGATACGTGTGTATCTTTCATCCCCCGATGCGGTGCGTACGTGACTTTCGGGGATGGTACGGGGTCCCGTTTTCCTCTTTCCAAATTCGTCGGCACGTCCGGAGGGGATGATCGGGGCTGGTGGGGGCCCGGCTCCGTCTTTTAATTTCAAGGTGGGTAATATCACTTTAATTATATACCCAGAATAATTAATTGGATTAAAGCGTAAAATAATTGGCCGATACCCGCGTTTTGTTATTCGGGGATGCCAGGGGCTGCGGGGGGGTGCAACGTTTCGTTATTTATCGCTTATTAGTTTAATTATTATTAGCACACCACCCGAGCGAAGAAAAGACTTACGATCGTCGATTTTACACCCCCGTAGGTATTTATAATCGCATTTAGCCCGATATACACTCGCGATATACGCTCGCGCCTTCTTATTTAATTTATTCATCACCCTTACGATTCACTCCGTCAATTAAACCCCTCGTATTTCCCAGCTATAGCTAACGAAATTCAGCGTTCAATTTATGACTAGTTTCTCGAGGAAGAGGACCATGTAGTCACTTTGAGTAAGCATACACACATGTACGAAATTCAGAAGCCAATTTGAGGGTCTCGTTACACCCCCGTAGATCCAATGGCTCAAATTTGATGCGAGAAAATGTCAATTTCTACATTCTACTTGATTAATTAATTACCGTCACTCCAGACACCACCGTGTCTCAATTAGCATCCGGAGTGATCAAAGCGCTAACACCTGAGCTGATTCAATTCCGAGAGTAGAAGAATCAACCCTAGAATTGGGGTATTAAAAAAATAACGCTTCTCGTATTCCCAGGGGATAATTTTACCCGGATTCAACGTAAAGACACCCCTGGATGTATATTATATAATAAACACAGTCAAAAGTTGGCCGAAGTGAAAGAATCCTCCCCAGGTTTTTCGCTGACGCTCGATTATTATTATTATTATTATTTTTATTAAGGGAACGTTTAATTTTGATCGTTTAAAAATTCTACCGAGACCCTAAAGTATAAGCCTGATATAATATCTTGAGCTCCTGGCTCCTCTGCTTTACTCGCTTCTTCCTCGCCTGGACCAACGCCGGAGGAGACTTTGGTGTTCTATATTATCAAATTATCCGGTCTTCTTCTCGGCTCCGTTTCTCTTATTTCAAACTCGCGATTATAATCATTCGGATTTGATATTATTTGAGGATTTTTTTTCAATCGGTATCCTTTTGTCGAAGGATTAGGGAAGGATCAACCCGTGTTTGATTAAAAATCGATTTTCGATTCTCCGGACGCTGGTCAGTCGGAAAAAAGCTTTCGTTTCCTCAGGGTCGAAATTTTTCTGCGAACAATCAAATACCGGAGTATGAAGAATCCCGGCGCGAGTTGATCCCGACGAAATTACCATTTTTACAACCCCTGCAGCCGGAACCAACTCCGGGAGTATAATTGCATCGAATTTTCGATCGAGGGTTTGAAACAGCCCCGATATATAAGACTCTGATCGTAATTTAATGCAGATGACATCCCATTAGCCATTACTGTTTGTTAATCGCGAAACCATTAGGTCTCCGAGCTGCCAGGGGGCGAATGGCGAGCTGCATTCTGCACCATGCGTGCCGTCCCGGACCCCTTCTCTCTTTCTGCATTTTTTAATCCGATAATAGTCCGGCATGTAAGTATTAAGGGTAGTAATCGAAGCTAATGGCCAATTCTAAACCGTGAATGGAATGAAATAACAAGGGGGGAAACGGCGTAATCACCCCGTACGTACATACACATGCGTACATATGTGGAAATACGCGACGCTGCTGTTACTATTTCGCGCATGTATTATTACTGGGCTTAATTCCGCCCCGAGTTCTCGTGCCGAGGGTAGTTCCACGTATATATTCGTATATATATATATTTAGGAACAGAACTGAGCCGACAACGGCTACAGGGTTGGTTGGGAATACGCGTAGGCCTTTCTCTGTTCGTATGGGACAGTTGAATTGCCTCCGGGATCTGCCATCTTTTGTTTTCGGAACAATAGCCCTCAAAGATCTGTACCGGTATAGGGCACACGTACGAGGGGTAGGGAAACTGACAAAGTGGCCGTAATATTCGCAAACACCGCGAACCGCGGAAACGTTCGTATAGGATCTAAATACACATACATGTACGCGGCGGGTCGGAGACGGGGTGAAAACGGCCTATTTCTGCACGACGTTTAGTTCTTCGATTGAGCTTTCGGGAAATTTTTAAATTGGAAGTATTTGCAAATTTTTAGTTCGATTTGAGAAAATTCGAAGAAATCAGGGCGATTATTTCCGTTGGAGTGAAATGCCGAGGCTGGATTGCGGGGGGATATATATGCGACAGGAAAGTTCTCTGTATTAAAAGTGGAGGAAAAAAGAGAAATGGAAAATGTGAAATAGAAAATAGTAAATAGAAAATAGAAAATGGTGGAAGCAGAACGAAAGAGGAGACGGAAGAAAAATAGAAAAAGCTCACATTCACTTTGTACCACGGTAATGAGAAAAGCATCTGTGTTTCTCTTGCAAATTGCACCCCTAGCCAGCACGTTTCTTTTACTCTACGCGAACTTTGCGTGGGTAGTGGTGGATTCTTTTTTTTTGCCTTTTCATTTTTCCTTTTTTTTTTGTCCTTTATTTCTCTTAATGTCTTCGCGGTGGTTACACCAGCCCGCACGTTTTACACGCATATTACTTATAATGAAAAGCGAAAAAGCTGCGCTGCAATTCACCCTCCGACTCGTGGCTTTTTTTCGAAAATCGAAAATTTTTCGAGCTTCTCGTAATTATCGCTGCAAAGCTAATTAATTTCCTCGGAAATTTAACTCTCGATCCTTTCAACCCCCCCAACCCCCTCCTGGTTGAGATAGGAAGAAGTTTTCGAACTAGGTTCCCAAACTACGTTATCGCAGTTTCCTCGCAGTTCGCTGGTAAGAAAACGAGGAAAAAAAAATGCAGAATCATTTTTTGGACAGCTTTTTTTCTTCTCCTTTTTTTTCTCCTCATCGAAGATGCTTTACAACGTTTCTATACATGAAAAGGCGAAAGGGGAGCTCGCAGTCTTGGCTTCTCGCCCTAGTTCGGTCCAGGAAAACATTGATTGAATTTATCGAAGACGAAGTATAAAAGTTCGAGGGGATTTGCCACTTTCTCTCTAAACTGGTGCAAGCTCCTTCTTATATTGCGAAGTTGAACAAGTTTCGCTAATTTGCGATATAAATAACCCAGCCTTTCACCGACTATCGGTATACCGAGGCATTGCACAAGGGTCGCCGAGTGCCGGGGGTCGGATGTATAAATTGATCGTGATATTTCACCCGCTTGTCCACACGGATAAGAAAATAAGAAATACTGTTTCAGAGTTTTATGAAAACTGAAATCCACCGTCGAGGAGAACTGCTGGGGGAAAACACCCCTCGATTCGAACACAAGTAGAAAATTTGGTAAAATCCGTCTGCCCGAAAGCCCGCGAAGAGTAAATGACGGGGGTTGATCGCATCGGGTTTTTCTGACGTTTAAAAATTCGTTCATTGGTTTAAGAAGCCCGCGTTGTTTTCTTTCCCCAATTTTCCAGGGATCCGGTATTCGCGATTTTGGGAACTTTAAATAATTCCGAGCCTCGGCTAACACGGGGGATTTTAAGTTCCAGGGGATAAAGGGAACTGGTATAGCTACTGGTTAGCCATTGTTGGCCTGACTGTGACGCATAGCGAACACCTGCCGACTTCCCAGCATACCACGACGAGCGGAAAGCGGAAAGCACAATGCCGATCGTGAAATTAAAAATCCCTTTAAATCGATATTTAATCAGGGATTCTCCAGGGAGGAATTCAAGTGTGCAGGTGAATATAAGGAGCGGGAATATCGCGTTTACCGTTTTATCCGCACCCAAAAACTGCGGACGGGAGAAAAGCCACCAGACTTTACTCACATGACACCAAAAGCTCGAGTCATGATTCAAATTCTTTTAGGATCGAGCTTTGTCAGTCGAAAGTTGATCCCAGATCGGTGTTATCCTCAAATTTGTTGTAACATTAAAGTTTCGTGTCCTTTTTGGAGCTTTTTTATTTCAATACACAGCCAGACCCTCTTCAAAGGATTTTCCATTTCCGTTTAACTCTTCTCTCGATTATTCTGAAAGCTTCGCACCCAAAAACTCCGGACAGGATAAAAAGCACCGGACTTTTCATATATGACATTAAAAGCTCGAGTCTTGACTCAAATTCTTTTAGGATCGAGATTTTCAGTCGAAAGTTGATCCCAGATCGGTGTTATCCTCAAATTTGTTGTAACATTAAAGTTTCGTCTCCTTTTTGGAGCTTTTTTTATTTCAATATACAGGCAAACCGTCCTCAAAGGATTTTCTATTTCTGTTGAACTCTTCTCTCGATAATTTCAAGAGCTTTTGGACATGTCTAGCGGTGATTGTCGGTCACCTACTATTCCGGATAATTTATACCGCGAAGAATGCCTGCGAGCTTTCATGAACCCTCATGCGGAATATCGGTGTTTTCCAGCTCTTATCTAGTCTTTTTTAACTTTATATTCAATCCCACTTTATCCTAAGGCTGTATAAAGTGGGTTAATGTAATGAAAGAGGGTTGAAATGGCTAGTGGAATATTCCCATCGGTTCCGATCGGCTCGAGTAGCCAAGAAAGAAGTAAACGATTATACGAATATTATAAACTGATAAAATCCAAGCGAGAAACTTACCGAGGGTGAAAATTAATCCGGCTCACTGTTAACGCGACAAAGATATTCAACCCCTAATTGCCGAACAGAATCGAGACTGTTAGCTATGGTAAGATGGAACAATCGGCAATCGAGAAACGGGAATCGGGAATCGGGAATCGGGAATCGGGAATCAAACCAAAGGCATAAAGGGCGCGAAGCCCACCCCACCCGAGAACTACCCCGTTGCAAAGGTACAGTTTGGTAACCTCTCATTTGTTCGAACAGAGTCTGACTCCTGCCGACTCTGGTCGTTCGATCGGTAGAGGGTCGGTTATAGATGGGTACCATCGACAAAGAGGATGCAAAGACAAAGTGGAGGAGACGTTGCCGTTCGAACTTCGGCGGAGTAAAATTCTTCCCAAATCTCCATAATTCACCGAATTCCCTTTTGATCTTTAGATGAAAGAGCTACGGGGTAGTAACTATCATTTGCCGATCCCTGGGTGCAGGTGCAGCAATTCGAAAAGTTCAGTCTCATTCCTCATGCCCGGGGATCGTTATTGAAACTTGAACGCTACACTTATATCCCGTGAGTTCTTGTTCTAACGAATATCTGCGAGGGATGTTCTCCCCTTTTTTCTTCATCTTTCCTACTTCTACTTCTATTTCTTTTTAATCACTCCGATCCACTGTGTCCGTCGGTCTGTCTGTCTGTCTGTCTGGCGAAATAAAAGGAGAAAGAGGAAAAAGGAAAAAGGAAAAGGAAAATAAGGGAAGAGTGAAGCGGATCGTTGAAGGAGAAGATCGGGGGGTAGGAAAAAGTCAAGGGGATGGGTGACTCACGGCTGACGACCCAAGAATAAAGATTAGAAACAAACGAACGCGGATTAACGCTAATTGGGCAGAGCGCGTCTCGTGCTCGTCGATTCAATTTTTTCGATTCAAGAGACAAAGGAATTATTCAAATACCTCGGCTTTAATATTCCGACCGAAATAATAAAAAAGAGAAAAAAAAAAACGCGAATATAATACCTACACCGCGATCTTTACTTATTCCGAAAATTTAAAAGCAGCGATATTTTCCATCCGGTATATCGCATTTGTATAAATATTATCGTTCGGAAGTCGCGATACGCGATCTTTCGCCAACAAACTTTTCGCCAAATTTTTTTTTCACGAATCCTCTTCCCTTCTAAAACTCCGAAAGAATGGAAAAAAATAAAAATAAATAAAAGTAAGACTCGGAAGCGAAAAGGGTCCCTACTTATTTACAAAAGAATCTATATACATACGTGTATACGTAGGTAAACAATCGTTTGACGTTTACACGCATAATAATAATAACAATAACCTACAACCTACCAGAAATATTTGTGCTTTTGATTCGAAATTTAACGAACCCCCGAATAGAAGCACAAAAGGTAATGAGGCAAACAAATACGAAATACTCTTGTTTTTATTCGGCGTATTCAATTCACTGCATCGACACAGTTTTTTTTTTTTTTATTACAAACAGGATTTTGACAAACTATTCGAAATCGTTTTCAAATTTTTGCGGAGCTCCGAATCGCCCGGATTGATCCCAGAGAACGAAGAGTGGTCGTCGTAGGACAGAACTGTCGTATCGTTCGTCGAAATTTTTTTTCAAATTCGAAGAGGGTTGTGATATCCGACGAAGTTAATTTTTTTGGAAATATTCTTTCAAAATTTCAAAAAATTGTTCGGAAAATCGCGTCCGGATCATTTCGGAGGTATCCGTAAAAGTTTACTCGCGTAGGTACCTATACCACGTACGTAGCAGCCGAGGGAGGTAATTTCCATACGTCGAAGTTCAGCTTCAGAGAAATGATCAGATAAGGGTCATGGCGTGGTTTAGTTGATTGCTGGTTAGCCCTGACTCAATTTTCTTTCCTGTTGCAGTCGAGCGGTAGTTGGCAAAAAAAATGTGAAAATAGAGGAAAAGTTGAAGTACGTGGAAAACGGCGCACACCCCGAGGCAGAGTAATGGGAAAAGTCATAGGTGAAAAAGTGAACTATGAAGGTTTTCTTCGTACCTACGATTAAATCGCATCTTTACCTGTCCTCGACGCGTGTTCAGAACTGAATAATTTATTCATGCAATGTGTATACACCTATCTCCATATCTATCGCTGGTTGAACCGGTGCGGTGCACTCGATCGCGTGCAGACTATAATACCGCGTGCACCACCCAAGCCCGCGGGTTATAGTCACGCAATTTTTTTTCTCCTTTTTTTTTCTTACCCTACCCAATTGGATAAGGTCTCGCGAATTTGGATTCACCTGAAATATCGCGGGCGTCCCCGATCGCGGAATTACCATCGATAATCATCGCTTATTAAACCCCTAAACGAACGAATGACGAGAACAAGAGAGAATTTGCTCATTTAACGAGCGACAGTCAGCAAACGGTGGATCCTTATTTTCCGAATTTTTCCAACGCGAATTTCGAATCGGAAATGAAAAATGGACGCGGGAAATGCGACGAAATAATTATTTTTGCACTGCAGACAGGGCGGATATTCGCGAGAATTATTTCGCGCTGGATATGGCTGGGCGAGAACCTTATCTCGTTCCTATTTCGCTAATTTGAAATTGTCATGTGCCTGCGGACGACGTGGGGCAGAGCCGTAGATGAATGAGAAAATCGCGGTCGGCTGTAAATAAATTCGATATAGAATATTGAAATGCGAATTTCAATTACTGCGTGACAATAGCCTAGAGGATATAACAAGGGAGTGTAATCGGCTTTGAAATATAAAGCAAGCCTGGAGCCGGAGTTTCGTGCTGTTTAAATGTTTCCTTTTTCGTCGTTAAATGTATAAGACCGAAGTTTAGTTGTTTTTATTATTCCGGTTCGCTTTTTCATTCTTCTCCCCGTTTCACCGTTCCACAGCGGGGGTAAAAATCGAGGGAAAAAAAGTAAGCCGAAACAAGAAATGACAATGAAAAACAATAATAATGACACTTCAGAACCCGGTCCTCGGAGCTCACACTCAACCTGAGACCTGACCCCCATTTTACAACACTCTAGGTACATTCTAAGTGCGGAAGCTTTGTCCAAGGGCCGGAGGGCCTCTATGTAGAACGAAAGCTTCTCTTTTTCAAAACTCTTGACGAAGTGCCAAACTGAAAACTTCCTCTTCCTCTTCATCCGCGTTCCGCGCCGGGAACCAGGTCATAGAGGAATAATATATAATCGTTGTACAGCTACACGCAAATGTACACGTATAATTTGATGATGGTTTACGTGTATGGATGGCCAGAGGTGACCTGCACGTGGCAAATAGAATTTGCAGCGTATACAGATCGCGTGACCATTTGGACTCAGCAAAACAAAAGGTTTCTCGATCTGTAAATTGAATTAAATTCTCAACAGACACGCCATCTAGGATCTTAATTTCTTTGAGGAGGATATAAAAGGTCCCAGTCCACGGGGACACGGCAAGTGAGTAGCGGGTCGCCATCCCCAACCGTCGCACCGCGTCTCACTTCAATATTATTTTTATCCATTGTACCCTGTAAATTTGACACGACTTTGTTTGACAGATCGAAAGCTCTCTTATACTCGTCCAGATCCCGTGCAGCAAAAATCTGACCTAACTATTTCGGCGAAGACGCGCCTCTTCTTCTTCTTCTCCGAGGAAAAGATCGAACATGTTCTTCAACCAGTCCGTCCTCATCACCCCTGCGGCCTTTGTCGGCGGTGTCGGGTTCGTATTACCTCGGTTACACTCTGAATAATTAAGTGCCTCCGGGTGGTCGTCGCGGTGGGATTGATCGATGCTTGGATATGAAAATTCATTCTTACGGATACGATCCTGCCCGATATGCAAAACGAGTATACTTCACCGCTAACGACCGCGTCCTCCTCTTCCGAGGCTCGATTCTTCGGCTCGGATTCAACCACGGATACTCACCGGCTCCATCGATCCATTTTTCAAAAAATAAAGAGCGAAAAACCGAGCCTCGACACACGCGTACTCTTCATCCCTTTCCGTCCTCAGACGGATCGATCGATCTCCCAAAGTCCGTGAAACGTGAAACAGCCATCCCCGCATATTTACAGGCAAGTACAGCTGATGCAGGAACGACTTCTGGGATGGAACGTGCCCCCCGAACACGCCGAACTCGTCCATCCTCACTGGAGAGGATTCCTCGCGCCGGGAAGGTACTGGCACATCGGTCTGGCCTTGGTGTACTTCATGCTGATGGTAACCTCGCTCGTCGGGAACGGCTGTGTCGTATGGATATTCACAACGTGAGGATAAAAGCGGTGCGAATCATCCCTCCGAGTGGTGTAACGGGGTTTTTCTCTTATCACGCAGCTCGAAGTCGCTGAGGACCGCCTCCAACATGTTCATAGTAAACCTGGCGCTGTTCGACCTGCTGATGATGCTCGAAATGCCGATGCTGATAGTGAACAGCTTCCTCGAACGCATGATCGGGTGGCAGCTGGGCTGCGACATCTACGCGGTTCTGGGCAGCATTTCGGGGATCGGTTCGGCCATCAATAACGCGGCGATCGCATTCGACAGATACAGGTTTGGGCTTGACGCGTTGGGAGTAATCGGTAGACCGAATCGCCACCTTTCACGCTTTTTTTCAGAACCATTTCCTGCCCCATTGATGGAAGACTGAACGGCAAACAGGCCGCAGTGATTGTCGCACTGACCTGGTTCTGGTCATTGCCATTCTCGCTTCTGCCGATCGGGAACATCTGGGGTCGATACGTTCCAGGTGATCATGATACGAGTAGATCTCCCTTCCCGATCCTCGAACGCAACCCTGCACGAGATCTCGAACCGTTCATAAAAGCGGAAAGCCAGACCCTCTGGCCTGCATGCCGATATTATTAACGATTCCAGGCATCACGTCATAATATCATCAAGAGCAAAGTTAGGCCAAGAATAGCGTCTCGGATGTATATGTACGGTATATCGCGAAGTTATAGTTGCCTACGCTCGCTCGGGTCTACGTTCAAGCTACACAACCGCCTAATTACTGCTGCATGCAGTTGGCTCTTGGTGCAGCAGGGTTCTCGGTTGTGCTGACGTATAAATTTCCCCCACGAAATACACACCCACCTTGAATAAACAGGAAGTGCTCCTACATTAGGTAATTGACCAGAGATCGGCGAGTCGGGAAAGCCACTTGAGAATGATTCGAAGCACCTTCGCGGTCCCAAAGAGTTGCACACGTCCGGAACTTCCGTGAAAGTTTCTGTTTCTTTTTCGCAGAGGGTTTCCTCACCACGTGCAGCTTCGACTTCCTCACCGAGGACCAAGACACGAAAGTCTTTGTAGGCGCTATCTTCGTCTGGTCGTACGCCATCCCGATGTCGATGATCATATACTTCTACTACCAGCTGATCGGCAGCGTACGACAGCACGAAAAGATGCTCCGTGACCAGGTGAGCTTTTCCCACGATTTCTGGAGTGGGACGAAAGCAAACGGCTCCTCTTTTCCCACAGGCTAAGAAGATGAACGTCAAATCCCTCGTGTCTAATCAAGACAAGGACAGGAGCACCGAAATGCGCATAGCAAAAGTAGCCTTCACGATATTCTTCCTCTTCGTTTGCTCCTGGACCCCATACGCAATCGTCGCCATGACCGGAGCCTTCGGAAATCGGTAACTGACCCGATCGCTCGACAAAAATCTGGAGTACTTCTAACGCGATTCTTTTTCACCTTCAGAGAGGCGCTGACCCCGTTTTCAACGATGCTTCCAGCCCTCTTCGCGAAGACGGTATCGTGCATAGATCCTTGGATCTACGCCATCAACCATCCCAGGTGAGATTCTCATCGATTTTGATATTTCTGTGCGACGAGTTCCGAGGAAAAGACCAAATTTCATCCCCTTTTCACAACAGATACAGGCTTGAGCTCCAGAAGCGGTGCCAGTGGATGGGAATCCACGAGCCCATACCGACCCACTCAGACACGGTATCTGCTACAACGGAGAAAATAAAGACGGATGAAGCTTAATCGTCTGGCGACACCTACTCGATAGGGTGAAGATAGTGGTGACAAATTGACGGTGCAACGGGAAGCTTGTATTTTCACCAGGAATACAAGCTCCGCGATTCATCAGTAACGACGCAATAACCGATCTTTGTTTATCGAATTATCATAATCAACGACTGCGCGAAATTGGACAACGATTATATGGACACGCGAAAAATCTCTTCCAATGTTCAAGTAGCATTGTTATATGTTTGCCGTTAACCCCTGCCTCGAGCCCCAACGTTGTATGAGTTGCAGAATAAAAGCAGTTTCAAATGCACCATCGATTTACACATTTCATTTCAATCTCTCAATCCATCAGCGAGCAAGGGATGAAAGCTTGTTCTGTTCCGAGGGACGATGGGTCGCGCCATCTTCCAGAAGCTCGAAAATCAATGAAAGCTACAAGCGACAGTCGGCAGCTCCGAAACAACCTGAACTTCTGCACAACAGAAGTTAACTGTCCAACAAAACAACCCCTACAGCGAAAGCTCCCTAGTTCTACACCCCTCCGCAAGGTCGCGCCACTAATTGGCCCGAAAGCTGGTGCTTTCTATTGGGAAGCTTGGAAAGCATTCGAGCCGGAGCTTGCGGGGAGCTTTCGCACCCTCCATTCAATTTATAGATCGCTATAGGGGTTCGAAAAGTCTTCGGAAGGTAAATTCTTGATTTTTCGATGAGTCGTTGGGTTTATCTTTGTTTTTTATCAAGGGTAGAAAATCCGACGCGAATAATTCGGCGTCCCGGTGCTTTTTCAGGGATTTCCTGTATTCTTTCGAATCGTTGAGTCCGGCGCTGTAATTTAAGCAGCTTTTCGCTTCGGGCTTCTATAAAAGTTTCCAAAAACTAACTCGGCTGTTAAATTCAGTGAGTTTCGGCTTCCACCCTTCAGTCACTGTCCCTCTCCCTCTCTCGGAAGATATTTAATCGGTTTGTGTATTTAGCACCCCCTACTAGTCGGCGAGGGACCCAACGGCTGAAAGCTCTTATTCATTTTATGTATAGTACACCGACAGAAGTTTACCCGAACTTTAATGCTGTTTCGAATAGCTTAAAACTGTCTCGAAAACGACGGGTCCTACCAAGAATAATTCTCAATTACAAAGTGAAGGGGGTCCCTGTTGTCGGAGAGGAATTATTAAGCTAGGGGTAGCAAATCGGATCTCATGTGGTATTCGGGACTTTTCTTGAACCGGAATAATACTGTTTCAATTTAAATCAGACCGCGGTGTAATGGGCATAATGGGTATCGACAAAGTGGCACTCGTTTAATCAGATTCGATTCCTAATTTAAGGGTGAGAAATAATTGAAAAAGGAGCCGAGAGTAGACTGCCGCGAGTTTAACAAAAAGTTTCAATATATCAAAGCTCCGGAGTTGCGACAGCTCGGGAATAGACGCGATCCGAGATACGGAATGAATCGAAATCGAAGTTTCTAAGGGATGCGGGGGGGTGGAGAGGCCGACAGCTACCCAGGACGTTGTTAATTGGAAAATGCGAATGATGGACCGACCTTTACTTTATACTTTTCTACAATTTTTATCCTCCACCCTCTGCCCCGACTCTGATCACCTCCACGACGTAAAGACGAGATCAATGGACGGGGAAGGGGGATGAGAGAGAAGAGAAGCCAGAAAAAAATTCGAGGACCGAAAAGAGGAAGAGCTTTTATTCGAGGGGTTGAAAATGCTCTCCGATCTAAAAAAACTAGACGAAGTAATGCTTCTTTTCACTTATTTTTGCTGATTCATTTCGTAATCAGCGTGTGTTTTAATATTCCAAATGGTATATAGATTCGCTAGCCTCAACCCCTTCACCCCTTCGCCCCTTCGCCCTGCCACCCCACCACCCTCAAGCACCTCAGTATTCTTCAGGTAAATAAATGTACCACTCGGGCGTAGATCATTCTGCAATTTGTTAATTGCGGGGAGAATCCGAGAATGCCCGCACCCCTGTTATACTACCCCATAGCGTCCATTTTGTCCGGTGTGAAGTGCACGCTCATATATAATTCCGCAAGACTCGACTCTGAAGTTTTAACTGGTTCGTAACTCCTCCTTACTTATTTTTATTTTTATTTTTTTCTCTTCTTTTTACTTCATCCCTTACTTTCTTTCAACTCCTCCGCTACGGCTCTTTCTTTATTCTCTTTTTGCACGGAGCTCAGAGCGTTTCTAACGCTACTAGCTGAACTTCCGGGGCAGATATCTGCGGAGGGAAAACGACGGGGGTTGTAAAAAAAGAAAATAGAAATTAGAACCGTGAGGCGCTAGGCGCAGCGTTTCGTTTAACCAACATTCCCGCAATTTGGAAGGAAAGAAATTATCCTCCCCAGTGGAGGAGAATAATAAAGAAAGAATTAAATTACAATATCTGGTTACTTTCATCCCCCTCACGCGCGATCCCGACCAAGAAAGAATCTCCTGCATTTTGTATAAGCTAAATAAAAAATTCGCAACTCCGTTCCCAACCATTTACGTCTATGGCGACGTAAGGCGTCACCTTCTTCCTTCCTTCGTCACAATTTAACCCATTGTTATACCTACCTCACCGAAAATACCCACCTGACAGATCCAGAACCCAGTACTGAGGAGGCTAGCTGAAATTTAGTCAAAACCAGACCGCCTTTGACGATCCTACCACCCCGTGGAAACAACAGCCTGGCTCGTTGCGATAAGCGAAAGATAAACAAACAGAGATTCCAGATTTACATCCCTTAAAAAACATATAATGGGAGAAGAACAAGAATAATAATAATAATAACAACAAGGAGTACAAGGGATGGTAAAGAATTAGAAAAAAAATAGATAAAAATTTCGTAAGACGTGCGAAAGAATTCTGAATATTTTCTGGCGTAACTAAGGGGGTAGTTTTTATCTTGGAAAAAATATGATACGTCGGACATTTGTTGGAGCGGTACCCTTGGAGATAGAAGTGTAAAAGGCTTGTAGTGCTACAAGCACGGTTCCAAGTTGTGTGAGGAACATGTTTTGAAAATAAATAGGATGCGAGGAACCAGGCGAGTGTGAGCGAAGTTGGAAGGTTAAATTCTAGGAGCTTTTCTAGTGCTTGTATACATGCACGTATGCGTGTACCACCAGTACCTAGACTAGTAGTAGTAGAAAGCTGGAAAGCTGGAAAGCGTCTATCCTCCTCCGCCATCTCTCCATCCGCCTACCTACCTACCTACTGCCAAAAGTTTTCGGCACGAGAACTACCCCGGGTGTTAGCAATTATGAAATTTAACACTTTACCTTAACGGGCACGCTAAAGCACGATGTAATTAGTTGTACGGTTCGAAATCGTGTCAAGTAGTTTGCTGTCCGTTTATCGGATCACTTCCTGCCCCGAAATTATATTCAAAAGAAAAAAATGATCCTATGCACCCTTGTGATGTGTTCGATCATCGTTGTTACTAAATTTTGAGATTTGGTTTCGCAAAAAAAATGAAAAAGAAAATGGTTTCGATTGGAATAAATTTGTATAGACGAAGCATCAGCGGATTCAAGTGCATATGAAACCGAGGTGTAACCCACCCCATGGATGTATCGTTAGGTATTGTAAAACAGAACGAGGAGGCAGCCCGCGCATTAGAATAATGCTTTCGGTAAATTACTCCTAAGCACGCAACAAAGCTCTAACAAATGCTGGGCTGCGTAGAGATATAGGTATACGCGTGATACAGGTAAATACTAAATATAGGGGTTGGTGTTCTCCCGTGAGAAATCCGGCGTTGAATATCCGCGTGGTAGGTAAGGATTGAGTACGTAGGTTTATTTTTCTTTTTCACTGTCTCGGTATTAAAAAATTCCATTTAATTTGTTAAGGCGATAAATATGCCCGAGGACCGGGGCAGGGGTGTGTGCCCGCCACCCCCTAACATCATAAATCGATGCTGGTAATTGAATTTTTAAACCCTATACGCGACTTCCGGAATAAAGGGACGAAAATTCATCGCCTTGACGCGATAAGGGAAGTATTAGTTTCGGGTAGAAAAATGGATCTCCATACCCTCCCCGGATCTCCGCATCGAGAAGTGAAAGTACGAGATTTACACGATTTTACACGAAACGACGCGATCTCTCTGAATTCCTTCTTTTTTTTTTCATTTCGAAAAAGGAAAAGAGCGAAATTCGTATAATTCGGGCGAATCTGTATCGCGAAGTTTACTCCACCCCTGTAGCGTATAACAGACGTTGTAGTTAGAGGTGTGACGTCACGGCTTACGATAAGCCCTTCACAAGGGACGAGAAACAAATGACGTACTAACTGCATATAAACTAGAGGGAAGAGCCGCCGGGTATATGTGTTGTCCCGCTGCTAAGTCGCCGTTAGCGGGATTAAGGGTTGCTAATACCGTTTCCTGTGACATTACTTTAGCCGGAGCTTCGGCTCGAGTCAGGAGCTTCGCGTAGGTAATCGTATTGTCTTCCTTGATAGATTAGTAGGAGAGTCGCATGATGGAAACAATTATTTCTGAAAGGCGAAAGCCGCCCTTCTCATCCCCACGAAACACCCTTCTTTCACCCCCGGGCGAAATTTCCTCATTTTCTTTTTTCCTTTTTCTCCCTCTCTGTCTCTCCGTTTCCTTCTTTCCTCCTTTTTTTCTTCTACGCTTTTTTTTGGTTTTTGTTTTTTTTTTTGTTTTTTCAACGCGAATTCGAAACAAATCGCTATTCCAAAAAAAAAAACAAACACCTCGTTACATGGCTACCTGGCTACAGATACGACTATGTTCAGCTTCAGGGAAGAGATTATGTTACCTTTGATCTCGCCACACACCCGATTTACTTTTTGATCAATTTTTTTCTCTCCTTTTTTTGTTTTAACGGAAAATTGTGTTTTTCCGTTTTCAATTGTTCGGCAATTATATATCTCGCTCGTTTATATCGATTCGATAGCGATCGCGATCGGTCAAGCCTTCGAGAATCCGTACGATACGAACCTGAAGTTTATAAAATAAAAAAAATTAAAAAAAAAACTGAAAATTAGCAACAGCATCGTGCAAAAGGGTTTGCAAAATTTTCTTCGAGCTTGGGGTAAAATCGATGAGCGTTAACAAGGTGGTAAACCAGTCTTGCGATAAGACTAATATTTATTGCCACCACCTTATTTATGTTACCCTAGATGTCTTTGCTACGATAAAGTAATCAAGTACTAAGTTTACAGTATGGGTATATACCTGTACATATACATGCATATATATGTGTGTTTATGTAACCTACACAGCAGTGTGGGATTCCTCGTGGTCACATGTATATACGTGTATACAGGATGCAAATATGAGAGCGACGATTTTTCATATTTATTGCCACAAAACGCACCACGTAACGCGGTGCGGTATTTCGTTGATGTTATGAAATTGAAAATTTGTAAAATTTTCGTCAATTTCGAACAGCGTATGGCGTGACATATATATATGTACATATATGTATATATCAATGCAGATGCACCCAGCAGCTCGTTATCCACCTGCAGGAATAATAATTAACAGTACTATTGACCAACTGCCGAGAAATAATTACCCCCTTCATTATATATGTATATATAATATATATGTATATATATATTATCCGTGATTGAATTAAAGAGAAAATAAACGGTGAGCCGGTACAACGTGTGAATAATTCATGTCGCAGAATGGAAAAAGAGAAATTATCTGAACAATAATGACGATGACGATAACGACAGAGATGTAAAAAATGATGAGCCGAATCGAAAAAAGGATTTTCTGAAAAGCGATTTGATAACTCATTAAATTTTAATCGAATTAAACAGGCTTAGGTTAATGACCGTCGCGCGAGTAGGAAACGATTCGGTTTAGCGGAGAGAGTGGAGATCGTTTCCGTATCATCAGAAATTGACATTTCGACCGTAGGCCCTTGACTGTATACAGCGAAGCTGGACAGGGCTGAATGAATCGTCGGGAATTAATTGCCCGGTGTAAAATAAAAGCGCGTTTGCCCCAGGACTCTTGAATTATTTTTCCTTTTTTTTTTTTCTTTCTCTCTCTCTTTTCGAATCCCGAATTAACCGGAGGGGCGCTTTCGCGAAGCCGAGACCACAAAAATACACCGGCTTTGAGTAGGGGTGTCGAAATGATATATCTGTGGGGAAAAAAGGAAGAGGAGGAGAGGAAAAGGGGAAAAAAAACTAGAACTGACTTTGCCGATGGGGAAAGGGGGTCCGGCACCCCCTGTGGCAAGGCGAAATGAGAAGCGAAATTACGTAACAGCTTTTGGCCACGAGAATTCTTCCCTGAAACTGTATAATCATTGTGAAAGTTTTTAGCAAAACGGTTAACACCGAACGCGTTATACTCGGATGATATTCTAAGCATCGGGCTTGATATCGGGCCAAATATTATCCAGACCCCGGCGAGCTTTCGAGACCCGAAAAGCTTGTTAATAATTAAAGCCCTGGTTTTAGCCCCGGTGATAAAAGATCGCTTAAATATTCATACAACGTCATTTAATTTCATATGATTATCACGTCGTCTTCCCCTTCGAATTTTAGGGGTGAAGAAAACGAAGGAGTTTACGAAGAAATTCGTTTACTTTTTTCCCTGTTTCCGCATGCTTTTGCACAGGTTTAATTGACAGTTTTTGCCGGAGCTTTCGAGACCGTTAAACATGGTAATATTAATTCCGCAAGTATCACGTAGAACTTTGCCAAGAAGTTGTACCACCTGCTGCAGCAGTTTACTTGGCTTCTAGTTTCAAGAATAATCGATTTCATCCCGACTCCAGACGTTACTTGAGATCCCAGTTCCACGCAGGGATGATTCATCCCTCTGGCAACGCGGTGACGCAGACGGGATTCCCCGACACTATCCAGAACGACGCTAGTCTCGTCCTGGCCTCCGTCAACTATTCTTAAAATCAAACAAATCCTTGATCACCCTTACTTCCGGGCTGTTTAAGTCGTCTCACGGGTTTCAACCCTTGGCTATGCTCGAACAACAGCCACTATCAAGAGGGCGACTCGACATGCCTGACCTGGCTAAGTATTTCAGTTCGAAATCCGTTTCCACTATAGAGCTATCCGTCGAAAGGGATGGAATTGACATCGACGAACTGACTAATACCCGGACGAAGCTTGGCGGCCCCTGAACCACCCCGATTCTCTATGCAAAGTCGTCGAGGCTGATCTGTAAATGCAATCAGACAACATCGGGGCTGAAGAGAAGCGGAATTCGCGATCGAATCAATCGCCGTTTTGCCCATCGTGTAGCCGAAGATTCGAACTCTTCTTCATCGGCTTACCTGGACGTGACACAGATGTAGAACTCCGGTGGACCCCGGTGTGCAGTTAATGGCTCCGAGAACGGAGTGTGCAGTCGTATAGTTAATTGAAAAAGCCTGCAATCGGAACTCACGGGTGATTCGCGACGCCCGACCCGGGGAAATGTGTTCGGCTTAGATTTTTAAGACAAGCGGGATACCCGGTACAAAAGCGGGGGCTGTTTGTGCCTCTCAGTGAGTGGAGGACCCTCCACTCAGCAACCTTTTACCTAGCCGTTCGAGCTGCAACCGCCTTTCTGTCGAGCGGTCCTTGAATGCAGATTTTCAAGGGGTTGAACCCGGCTCCAGGGTTTGAAGCAAGAATTGGACCCGGCGCAGGGCGAAGCCTGGATAATATCAAATGTGATCAGTTTTCGGATTTTGTCCCACTAAATGCCACCGGGTCATCTCCTCTGCTCGCATGTTTCCATACGTTGAAGAACCCCGATTAGTACAGGTGTCACGGTTTATTATGATTACCCTTTCAAACCCTCAACGGACTTATGGACAGACTTATGGAAATGAATCGAGGGAGAGTCTGGTCCTGCTACTGAACCAAATTGAGACAAATGCGTCACGTATTCACACTGTTTCTGCTCGTTAGCCTCCCTGGATGGGAGACTTTCGGCAGGTAATAAATGTCCTTTTTGGGGTTGCCGGGCGATCATGACGTTCGTTATTTCCATCAGAGAATTTCGTATCTCGTTTTTATGTTACGGAATACGTCCACCCGCCCAGCGACACATATTTCCATCTGTAAACCAGCTTCTGTCAGCCCCTGGAAGTCCGATTGACAAAAAGCTTTCGATGTCAAAAAAAAAGAGGAAAAAAAGGAAATTCAGGATAAAATCTGGACCCGAGATTTTGACGAGGAAATTCGATGGCTGGCCGAAGCACCGATGCCAAAACCCAGACCGGGTAACATAAGGGCTTAAAGACTCGGTCGCAGCTTTGGGTCCCAACTTTACGCACCCCAGAGTACAACAGGGATGCTGCAGGGCCGCAGGTTGTAATTTAGGAAAAATATTTTCGGAATTAAGTAAAGCCGAGATGAAAGAACGATGGCGTATGCTCTTCGTCGGGATCTCGTATCGCAATTCGATGGCATTAATTTGCACGTAACCATGAAGGGAGGAGATTGGGAAGAGGGAGATAAACCGAGATCAGATTATTATGGAGTAAAATTTAAGATCGTAAGCCGAGACGAGGCTCTGTGTATGCAAACTACGATAAACACATTGAAAATATGTAGGTAAGTTTGACGAGCCGTTCTCGGGATCGTCCTGCAGGATTCGAGGCAGCAAAAGCTGCGGAGGCGATCCGAGCGAGCATAGAAAGGAATGGAAAGGCGAGGCCAAGGCAAGGCAGGGCGAGCAATCTTCGACGGAATAGTTTTATTAAATGGATACGATAAAGTTCGAGTTACGACCCGGAGCGCAGTCTGCGCCCCTGCAATGTCTCGGTGGGCTGGTGGTCTCACCCTCAAAAATTGCTTACCCGAGCCCTCGATAAAAATGCGCAAACGTCACGCGTTCAACGAGAAATCGCGGGCGGCCAAAGCGCGGATCGTACCGAATCGAAACGACAACGACGGGAGCTTATCTCTTCTGTACAAAAGCTCGGTGCCGGTGGTGCTGCTGATTAGGAGAAAATCTCCGTGCAGATTATTGGGGTGATTGGAAAATGGGAATAACGGAATCCGAGTCGAGGATTTTGCGAAAGGAGAAACGAGCTTTCGCCGAGATTTTTTTCCCGAGCTTTTGTTCATTTTCCTCCCTTATTTTCGCGCGCGGATCGAACTCATTACTATACCAAAGCCGGAATTGAACCGGGTAGAAAGTCGCGCTCTTCACGTTCTACGTACCTACGTTACGTAAACAGAATTGATTTTCCGCAAGCTCAGCTGCGCCGGGGAGTTAGTTGAATATGCGCTCGCACGCATGTCCCAATATTTCGCGTTTCACGGCTCGTTAAGCGGCGATTAGGTCAGTCAGCTTAGGCTCGTGGGAGCCCACTTCACCCTTGCTGTACCAGTAGCCAACCCCTCTTCCACGTCGTCACTCTCTCCCGAGCCTCGGTCCTCCATGTTTTATTATTACGTCACGGAATAGGACAAGGGATGAGGAAGAGGAGGAAGAGGAGGCGGAGAGGTCCTCGAGGGGAATTTTTGCACTCGAGAAACCCCAGGATATACGGAAATTAATATACATAGATCTCGGAGCGATTCCGAGAACAAAACTACCCCCGTATTTATATACCTACCCTCCTTTACTACGGATCAAGATAAATTCGTACGATTTATGTATTTACAATATCTACCCTATACCCGCCTACCATCCACTCTTTCCCCTTCTTAAATCCGCCTATCATTTACCACTTTATGGACAATGCTATTTCCCTCTAGAGAAATAACCACTGAAACAGTATCGCTATTGGTTACCCATAAATCCCACGAAGTAGTCCTCCAAACTTCAGTTATTATACGTAGCGGCGTATTAATTTATCGTTATTATCACTGTTTCGATAATTTCCCATGTATATCCATGAGATAAACGCGTCGCGAACGAAACTTGGCCGGTCCGCCGCCAGGTGGCGACGCGCGGCGCTCGTTTCTCGCTAGAGACGCCACCCGAGCGGTGAAAACGGCTTGATTGACCGTAAAATCGGGCGTTGTAGTATATCCCGTGAGTTTACATATTCATTTGTCGTTAATACGGCGAATTCTGAGGGAGAATCGGTCCGCGGATCCTAGGGGGTGGTTAAATTCGGTTAAATTCGGTTAAATTCTTGGGGTGTCAAACGGAATCGTAAACAGGTAACTCGCTCGGTCGTTAGAGCTGTCAAGGTCGGTTTTACGATCGCAAGTACTAAACTTCATTCTGTGTTCGGAACTAGGAAACTCCTAGAGTAGAGGTTCGTGTAGAGAGAAACGTGCCAGCCCGCACATGCCGACGCATTATAGTACACTGGACATTGCCCCATGTCCATGTACGCTCTTTGGACATACTGGACTGCAGGGTACGGTACGTACGCCGCGGAGGGTGAGAACCGAAAAGAGGATGAGGGTGGAAACCGCCCCGCGACTCCGCGCCCCCGTTACCTACATCAAGAATGTAATATATAGTAGGCTGTGGAGTGAAGAGGGTGGCGAAGGCGTCTGCGCGTACGGCACGGCTGTTAGGGGTTGCTTTCGCCTCAGTCAAACCTCGACTTTTGAAGGGGTACTGCGCGCTCAGGAGCTGAAAGCTCAACGTGCTTATTCCACCGTAGAAATCAGTCCGGAACAACCGCAGGCCTGATACCGCAGTGCTTTTTCTTGCGGACTCGAATCCGTACTCACGGAAACTGGCCATCCACTGTAATCCGAAAGTTGTGCGAGAGGGGAAAGGATACTTGGTCGAGGAGTGAGGCTCTTCCTTTTTTTCTGGAAGCCGGTAAAAGGACCTTTGATTTTTTTTAAACGTGTCTAACGAGCCGGTGCAGTCCGGCTTATCGTTACCAATAATTGTTTGTGGTTCTGGCAAGAGCGATGACCCGTTGTTGAAATAATTGTGAGCTGGAGTGGTACGGGAAGTTTATTTAAGAGGAAACATGTGGCCATTTTTTTAAAGGATTCTTCCACGTCGCTGGTCTAGGTGAGTCGGCGTTTTCATTATTTACAGTCTTGACCAGGGCTTATCGATCAGATTTTTTCCTCGTGGAAGTAAAGGAGAGGAAAGAAGGTAAAGGAGGTACGAAGGACCTGAAATATGTACGAACCGAGTCGAGGAAAGTGGCGAGGCATCACCGGACGGTTTTTCCACCCTCTCCGCGGCAGAGTTCTCGCCTTATTTTTTTTCTGCGAGGGTAAAAATTTTCGCAAAATGGCCAAAACCCCCGCTACTCCGTCCCGGTATCGGGGCTGACCGATCGTTCGAATCTTTTGCGAAAAAACCGCGCGGGGGAAGGGGGGCGAATTTCTCCACCGATATCCATAGCACGGGACAGTTTAATTGGGCATGTACCTCATTAAACCGAAAGTACTTATAACGTTTTTATAGTCTGATTTAACTTTTAATCCGGCTTAATTGCGGCTCTCAAGTTCATTAAGTTTAAAGTAAATTTATACCTCCGCTAGCTACCGTCTGAAATTAAAAGAGAAAATAAGGAACCCGGAAAGTCAGGGTGTAGACCCGACAGAAACAGCGAAATACTCCGTTGCTGCGATACTATCGAAGGCGTACAAAAGCGTAGGTGAACTGATATCTATATCCGTCTCTCCCGACTTGTATACTCACACGGAATATGCATTCTACGTGTGTATATACACATTTGCAGAGGTAAAGACAAATCGTTATACTTCTACGTGCGAATATGTTTATTGGTATGTGTGTACGTATTCATACGTGCGAGGCAAGTATCCGAGCGTTAGTTCTCAAAGCGTAAGAAGTAAGTATACATGGCGTGAAGAATAAGTAGTTATACTGAATTTTACGGCTTCAGTTAGATAAAGCCGTGTAAGAGAAGAGCTTCTCCGAGAGTTCGTTTAAGTGTAGTTAACGGTACTTTTCCACAAGTTATTAAGCTCTGTTCGTATAATTTCATAAATATCTAACGAGGACAAGACAAGGGAGCGGGAAGGGGGTGAAAAAGGGGGTGAGAGGGGGGAGGCTTAAATTAACTCGGTTTTCCAAACTTTACGACAAATCATTCCGCGGCGTATTACCAACTTGAATTTCGAATCGGGTTCCGCATGCACGCTGTAAGTTTCCTCCCGGTGGCCTGCATAGAATCGCATTGTGGAAATGAAATTCACAACCGTAAAACCAGCTGCGCCAATTGCCTCTCCGCTTTTCGAGATAGCGAAAATAAGGTAATTCCGCTACGGGGGAAAATGGGAACGGACAAAAACCCACCGCTACACCGGTACTGACCTCAGACGGATAGGTTCTCCCCGTATTCTCGTCTCACGAAGTACAAATTCAAATCGCAAAGATCTTTGCATCAGTTTCGAAAACGAATCTGTCTCTATTTTCTTCTCCTTTTTTTTTTCTTTCTTTCTTTTTTCGGTCCATCAGAAACACACACCCGTTACGCGCACGTATACGTGTATCTTTCGAGTACCAATTCGTGCAGGACGTGCCCCTCGCGAAGCGAGGGTCTACACCGCGGAGTCGGAGTCGGAGAATCGGAATTCGTAAAGTATTTTTATTTTATTTTATTTTATTTTTTATTTTTTCTTCTCTCTCTTTTTTCCGCCATCCCGGCACAATGCAGGATATATTATATGATACCTACGTATACCTACTATATGGATATATATATCAAAGGATCTCTCACCACCTCAGCTGTGACGTACGCAGTCACGTCAGTTAAATTTTATACGTCCGACTTGAGAATATTTCTTTGAGACTCTTTCTTTCTTTTTTTTTTCTTTTTCTTTTTTCTCCTTTTTCTCTTCTTTCTTTTTCCTCCACTTCCCTCTACGACTCCCTTACCCATACGTGTCCCAAAAACTGCTGTATATCCAGATCCGTACACGTTCAAAGATATCTGGATATGTATGGTATATAGAGAGAAAAAGGTCCGCGAGGATCGCGACGAGGAGATTGAAGATTCTCTATATTTTCCCCCCAAGACTCGCAATATGCAACGTCATCTGTTCACATCAAATCAAAAGCTGAAATAAATTCAATTTTTCGTTTCTTTTCTTTCCTTTTCTTTCTTCCTTTTTTCTTTTCTTCTTCTTTCTATATCCACTAGGAAGAAATAATCCAAAGGATCCGAACTTCGCTCTTTCGGTCTCTCCTAACGAAACGTCATTTTTTATTCATCCTCGCGGCGACAGGAACAATATTCCACACTCCGTCGAGGAATACGGTTATATACACTCTCCATATCGCGTGGTATAAGTACAATCAAACTTCGTCCTTTCAGGGGTTGAAAGATCCGTTAACGTCCGGGCAGTTTGCCAAAGTCTTAATTATAAATCCGAGAAGATAAATACAATCCCGTACGAAACTACCCCAAAGGGACCCCGAAGATTGGCGAACATCTGCGGGAATCGATCCTCGAAACGCTGATCATCGATCGAAAGAAGAAGAACCGGCATTCGTTTATTCATTTATTCATTTATTAATTTATTTCATTTTTTATTGTTTTTATTTCTCTTTTCTTATCGGGCGCAAACTGGGGTGGAAGCTCGGTCGATTTTCTCGGCTTTCCGAACGGTGCTCGAGTGCCGTTCTAGGTATTCGAATGAAACCGCTTTCTGTGGAAAAAGCAATCACTCTCATAAACTGCTTCGCCATCATTCGTCCGAGTGAAATCGTTTTGAATCGACCGAGTAGCGTTCCAGTTTTCATCCATACTGGCTAGATTCATTGAGAGGACAGATTCTCCCCCGCCGCCCCACCCTCCACCCCTTCAGCCATCGTGGCGTGAGACTATGAAACAGCCAATGAAACGAAATGAAATGAAATGAAATGAAATGAAATGTAATGTAATGAAATGAAATGAAACGAAATGAATCGGGCATACATTTTGAAGGTGGTTCAATCCCCTGTGTACAGGTACATACCCTCACCGCGAAGGAGAGTGAAACGAAAGGGTGAAAATAAATTCCTGCAACAAAAACAAAAACACTGCAAAGTTAGGGAGAAAAAAAATTTCTGAAAAGGAAAAAAAAGGGAAAAAGGAAAGAGAAAAGAAAGCAAGAATGAAAGAAAACGAATTATCGTTCCTTTGATCAGACCCTTTTTTTTTCTTTTTTTTATTCTTCTTCTTTTACACACTAACTAACGTACCTTGTACTCCGTCGAAGAGAAAGAGTGAGTCTGAGTAATTTCTCGAACCCCCAGCCCCGTTCCTACCTTATACTCTCTGCCCCCGAGGAAAGTGGCCTTAATTTAACAAAGGAAGTACTAAATTTCTTCAAGAGTATGATGTATACCGGGTATAAACAGGGCGGATAAGAATTGGGAAACGCAGGGGGTTGGGGGGTGGGGGTGAGTTTGCGGAATAAACAAACACGTCCGTAAAAAAAAAAAAAGAGAAGAGAATTTCTTCTTGAAAAGAGGGAAGGAGACGAAGAGAGGGTAGAAAGTCGTTTCTGACAAGTGATTCAACGTGTCAATCGCTCGTTCTCTGAGGGTGGCAGAGATTTTCACATTTTTTTTTTCTTTCCTCTTCTTTTTGCTCTGCCCTGGGTACCAATAGTCCGCGAGTAAAGGAAAGGAAAGGAAAGGGTGATAACGTACGAAGAGAAGCCTCCTAACCCACCGTCCCTGGTAAAAATAGCTGGTAAAAATCTAAGGGATGTTATTAATAATTTTTATTTATTTTTCTTTTTCTTCTTCTTCTTCTTCTTTGCCAATTTCTTATTCCCTCGGATATTTTCTCCTTTAGCTGCAGGTACCTCGGCGTTCCACTTAAAAGTTGTAAATCAAGAACGTGGGGGTGCCTCGGCCCAGGTATTGTGAGGATGAGAATAAACTCTGCTCCTTTACTTCCTGCGATAATCTTAATTCCTTCCTTGCTTCTCGAATGCCAGGGTGGGCGCCGCGGCGCTAGGAGCCTCGCGGGCATCGTAGTTCGGTAATAAAATTACTGGTCTGACAAAAACGAGCCTTTTCTCTCTCTCTCTCTCTCACTCTTTTCATCCACAACTCAACCACCTTCATCCAACGGTACAAAGAGCGGAGAACACCCCCTGAGAAAAGGAGCGAGACAGGGTTGGCTCTGAGCCTATGGTAGGAGTGAAATTCAACAAGGATTTACACCGCTAACGCGTTGAAAAATTCTAAATTAGTTCGCTCGCGCGCGTGTTTCCCAGGGGTGGTATTAATCTCATTGACACAAGAGAGCACTAGGGTGTCACGGGGGTAGCGGGGGTAGTGGGTGTTCGGTAGGGGAGAAATGTATGCGTGGAAAATACCGTTACTACATATAGAGCTCGGTCTGTGAAACGAGCCCAATAGGGTTGATCTATGGGGCGAAAACAGTTTTCAGTGGGGGTAGCTAGGTATGCGTTGCATGTGTTTGTTCGCGTGTTGATATGATTTAGAACCGTTTCCACGTTCCTCCGTCTCTTCCTACCGCCCGTTCTCCTTCTCTCAACATCTACGCTAAACCTGCAGTTAATATTTTGTCCACTGGGTATAATATGGGTACATGAGTTAGCGCCATGTGCCCACTAACAGGTACCGCACCGACATCATGGCTTCGAGATTTACCGCTGTCGCACGACCTTTAGCCCACGTACGAAATTAGTCCCGATTCGTCATCCTCGGTGGATTCGACCTCTCCCCAAAACTGGCAGATACCGTGGACCGCGATGATGCTGGAACACCGAATTCCGAATATCGAAAATTGACGCGAGCCAACAAACGCTATCCCACCGCTGTCACCGACTTTTTTTCACGTTCCAGCCTTCGGACGATCCTCGCGGCTAGTTTTTCGACTAATGGTACAACGTAGGGGTAGAATTGGGCTACGGAAATAAAGAATTCAGTACGAATGAAGATGTCCATGTAGTTTAGCCGCACGAATGTAGCTGCGAGGTTTAGCAAGACGGTTCGTTTTAGGTTGAACTTTCTGAACGTCAGACTAGCACCGAGCGAGGGTGAGAAGTAGGGGATGATTCGATGCGGAGGCGGTTGAGCGACCTCTGGGTAATGACGTCCGCGCCTATCCCGCGCCTCGCACCCTAGTAACGTGGTAATCGAAACTCAGCGTACTGAACAGAGCGCGCGGGATAGAAGCGGCGCAGTGGCATGGCGGTGGTGGCGGCTGGTGCAGGGTGGCTGGTTATTTAGCTGGGGCTTGTATTTTACAGCTGTGTCACAGCGTTGCCGTAACTGCCAGACCACCGTCTTCGAACAACTGGTCTCTCTCTCAGAGGCGGAGGGAAATCGAGTAAACCTAAAGGAAAGCAGCAAAGGCTCCACTACCGAAATATTTATGGACATTCAACGAGAGCTTCAAAGGGGTTGTACAACTTTCCGCTTATTTTGAAGCCCAGTCACGATGTCCGCATGATTTATACGTCTCTCTTGTTTCCTAAACGAAAACTTGCGCGTGTATATGGGCGCCGGTGTGTTTGCACGGTGGAAACCTCCGCCTTGTTCAGCTCTGGACTTTTGCACTCGCGTTGAGGAGACCAGCGATAAACGAGATCTGGCAACAGTGGAACGCGGTGACTCGGTTCAGGGGATTTGATAGGGGACCATTCTCTCTCTGGCATCCCCCAAACTTCCACCCTGATCTGGTAGTTTTCTCCAAAATACAGGGCACCGACTCAGAACTGACTCGGACCGGAGAGTCCTGCAGGAACGGTTCTTACGGTTCGTCAAACTTGCGTGGGATATGGAACGAAATCCGAATCGTGGAGAGAGAGGGAGAGGGAGAGGGTGGGGGATGAGAGAGGCAGACACCCTCACGTAGCAAACCGACACTGGAAAAAGTACGTGTTTTATAAAAGGAGAAGAAATTTTCTCACCGGGGTGCAGAAACCCCCATGGAGTTCCACCGAGGCATCGTTTTCGAAATTACATCGTTTCATCCAGCAGGATCTAAGAGCAAAGGGAGAAAGGAAGGAAGGGAATGAAGAGGGGCGAAAGAAAAGGGAAAAAAGAGGGAATTTTATACTTGATTTTCTACTCGACGTCCGCGCCCCTGGCTCCGGCTGTGCGGGGGGGTTGAATGTAATTTCTTGGGAGGTGCGCATTCAGGCAAGAACGCTTATTCGCCCCGGAGGCTGTACCACTTCCAACCTTTCGAACCACCCAGCTGAACCCTGACGCGCAATCGAGATACCGAAATCACAGCCAGCCTGAGACCGGACCAGAAGGTCATGGCGTTTGATAGAGCAGACGAAAGCCCCCGGACTCTCACACTTTGCTCCAAATGGGAGTAAGTCCACGCTGCGCAGCTTCGCCTTCGGACATTTTAGAAAGCTGATCTGATTTATTCACCTGATTATACCTCATCGATAACCAATCAGTATTCAATACTCGCCTTGATACCTTCAGACACTCGATCAACCCCGCATATAACTAATCCGAAATTGATGGTAGGTATAGAAGCTGATCGGCATGACTTATGGGACTGATTAGCGGATCGGAACACCAACTGCTCGCGCCGTTGGAATTGCAGTCTGTGTACGAATGTCGGATTCGTTGGAAGATTCAAAGAGTGTCCTTTGTACTTAATGGATTTCAATAATTGACGAAGAGATGGAACGCCGATGAACACGATGATGATGATTGGTAAGGGGAGATAAAGGTTAAAACGGAGAAATAGGGTTGAAAATTCATCCCAGGTTGGGCTGGTCGCATCGAAGCTTCTCATTGTGGATCTGAGCACGGGTCTCGAACAGGCTATTGATTTTTCATTCTTCTCCTCTCTTAACAACGGTCGCAAATAGGCTACATACCCAAGCCGACTCGATGGGATGGGGAATGAAAAATGGAAAGAGTACACACTCGAGCCCACCAGCTCGTCGATTTCAAGTGGTACTCAAACCATTCCTGTTGCAGTGCGATACACGGACTACTCCATACGTACGTAATGCCTGCACCATTGTAGCCGCTGGTTACCAGCAACTGGATATATTGTATAAGTCATGTAACACACATCCATATGGTATATATGCATGTATATATTTTTATATATACATACGTATGTGTTCGAAATACACAACCGACGGACAGATAAGCGCTCGTGCTCTTTTGCCCCTCGAAATTCTGCGCAAACGGGGAAAAACAGCCCCTTGGCTCGTTCTACTCTTCGCCCCGGTTATGCCCTCGGGCAGAAATCCCGCAGAGTCTGCCGAAATCAGGACTGATCCTGAAACGAGAAACTCAACCAACCTCGCCCGGATCCGAACTCCCGAGGATTCGGATTTCTTCCACGATTCCATGCGATACGTTGAACAATAGATATTCCACTCACGGTGTAACTAGGTGTTGGAAATAAACTTTCGGTTTTCTATTTTACTCTTCATTTTTCCCTTTCTATTTTTTTCCCCAAAAATACAAATGCCGGTTCTTTCGGGGTGAAAATTAATCCGGAGGATATATAGCGCGATGAGAACGATTTTTTCGGAGCCCGGGGCTGGAGAGAAGAGTCTGAATTGAAATTGGGTTCAAAAGTGAGGGATGAAGATGAGGGGAAAAAAAATCATCGTCGAGTAAATCGGAATTAATAGGACGAGTCGTCTCGGGTAAAGTGTGATGCGATTACGGCTTAAGTATTGTCTCGGTTAAGAAGGTATAGGGTGCAAGGTAAGGAGGGTGATGTATCGAGCACAGGGAACTCGGCGAGGGTAAAAAGGTGGAAAAATAAGGGGTAAGAGGAATAGAGAAGAAAACAGAGAGAACGAAACGAAAAAAAATAAGAAAAAACCAAAGAAATAGAAAGAAAAGGAAAAATCGTTTTCGCTAGAACTTTGAAGAGATTTACGGGGCTGTTTGGACGGCATGTCCATGCGCCGAGCTGACGACTTTATTCTATCGTTTCTACCCCGCATACGTATAGCTATAGGTTTGATACACCCCCTTCCCGATCTCTCTCGCTCTTTTTCTCTTTCGGTGTACATACGCCACCGCAAACATCCGCCCCGTCTCTCTCCGTCTCTCCCTCGGTCCACATCATCATTTTACGAGGTAACAACAGTTTTTATTATTTTTTACCACCTGTACCGAACGCTGGAGCCTCTATACGGCCGCAATTTGCGAATCGGTGCAAATTCGCGGGAGTAGAAATCCGCCAAATCCGTTATTCCAATTCCGGACAGGAGCTTTCAGAGCTTTCGGTTACTTCAGACCGGCGAATTTTCAGCTGTTCAATACATATCTGGGGGTGAAGGGGGCGAAAGCTCACTTCCGATCGCCGGATTTGAGTCACGTTCTTTTTCCCCCCAGCTTTCGAGGACCTCGACAATAGTTTTACAACCCTACCAGGAGGCGCTAATAAGCGACAATATCCTCGTAAATCTTAAGTCGAGTTTGGAACGGGGAGAGAATTAGTCTCACCGTTAGCTACGGGGTTGTTAGAAAATTGCAATTAAATTTTTGACACATATTTATCGACCGTTAACCCCCGGAACTACTGGCCCACGCGATTTTCGAGTGGGAATAAATTACGCCCAGCTGGAGCACCTGCGAAATTAATCACGATGATAACTTGCCGATTTCTAATTCGCCGAATTTATCGCGTCATACTTTTGCCAAAAAAGAAAAACGCCCTCATTTACTCGCCAAGATCGATTCGCCTCACCCCCCGATTACTCAATCGAAATGTTTCACTCTTCCACATGAATAGATCAATAGAACAAAACTAACGAGTATAATTTTCGCATGCCTAATGTAAGTGTGATGTATGGCCCGTGGTATATCCATTTAGATTTGCATTAGCACCAGCATTACACTCCCGGTATCTAACTCCGCGGGGCTAATGGTCGAGTCGACCTTTTCGACAATTTATTCATGGCACAATGGGACATCCTTCTAAACAGCCTTTGTCAACAGCGGTGTATGAACATTTTTCTAATTAACCGAGCTACTTCTACCTTTATGTTTTCGTTTTTGCCAAAGTGGGTACTGCGTCGTTGTAGACAAAGGGAAGTACGAGTCCGAAGTTTGCCGGTCGTTGAGGGAAGTAAATTTTTCAAATGATCATAAAAGGACTGTATTTTCCTCCTTTTTCGCCTCTCTTCCCTCGCTTCCTCTCGAGTCCGGTTTCCATTTTTTCCCTTATTTTCCGGAAAAAATTTATCCCCTACGATCAGGACTCGCGGTGTCCTCCGCTGACGCTCCCGTCTCTATCTATGGATAGATGCACGTATATATCTCGGCGAGAATTCCCTGATTTAGGAGTCTCCCCGGGGACGAGATCTCCAACTTATCTGCCAATACCGCGCGAGGTCCTTACCCTCCGACCTCCACCTCGAACCTCCTCGTCCACAAGCAAAGCCGGAAACCATTGCAGAAACGACGAACTGCTTCTCTGGCAGAGATACCGATTCGACGATTTCAGATCTTGTCGTTTCTGCAATTTATTTATTTTCCTTTTTCCTCCCTTTTTCTCAGTCTTCACTTTTACGACTAAAGAGGATACAGTCGCTCCGTTTCTTCTATCGCCGAACGAAGGACCCGTTCACCATTTTTTTTTTCTTTTTTTTTTTTACACAAATTTTCAACCCTAGTTTTCGAATATCCCGAGGAACGAACGAGAGAGGGAGAAAAAAAATCAGTACCTAACGAAATAATCATAAGGGTTTATAGCCGGAGGGTAGATCGTGTGCAGCTGTGTTTAGGGTATCGTGAATTGGATGAGAACGGCTTTTACCCTAATTATAGAGCGCGAATCCGCATTCAACCCATTCCGGCGTCTATTCGAGTGTTTCTCTCACGTCAAGGAGCCAATTCGGTTACTTGATACGGGCACGTAGATAGGAGTCAGCTTTGCTTTGGCCTCGATGCGAATCGGCGACTTCAACCCCCGAGACTCCGAGCTTCAGACTTCAGGCTTCTATTTATCTCATGTACCGATCAATTCCCGCGCAATAAGATCTAGGGGTGGAATTTTTGTTCCTCCCTGTGATATTCCAGCGAGTAAAATCGTAGCGCTCGGTTTACCCAGGATCTTGAGCGGGAGAGCTTCCCTCCGCACTTACAGTTCAGGCGGAATCTTCTAGCTAGGGGTAGGTGAGGTTATTGGGTTAGGTTACCGCAGCTCGCGTAGTTTCGCCAGGCATTTTCCTAGGCTAACATATTTAGGAAATTTGAAGGACCTTTTGAAGCCGAGCGGTTACCGTTGCATATTACGCTATCTAGAACCGTCCGTTTTCCACCGTATACCCACGAACAATTTGGATTATGCGGAAGCAGGAATATCGCGTTCCCGCAATGCTCCAGTACCAGCCGGTTAAATAATGAACAGGAATTCGGTAACAAATAAACAAAAAGTGAACCACCCCCTTTCATAGAGCTGTGAAACGGACGAAATACTCCGCTGGTGGATCCGAATTTTGGGAAGTTGAATTTTGCGGCGGGGGAAACGCGAGCTTTTTCAAGATAAATTGTACCCGAAGAGATCCAGATTAACGGTCTGGAATCCGCAGCTTTAATTATTATTTTTCTTTTATTTTTAACTGTATTTTGTTCGCGGTTTAAAACTGGGTGTAGTTTGGGGTGGTTATAACTAGTAGTCGGTGCAGTAGAACCAAACCGCGCAGCAAACACCCCGAAGCTTGAGAGTTACGCTCGAATATTAATCGCAGCCACTGTACACTGGGGGTTGGTTCTCTTGGTTCGGCAAACCTCTGCTACGTAGTTACGTATACCTACTTTCCTCCATACAGCCTATATAGGAACCGAGAGCTACTAATGAGCCCAAAAACATCAGAGCCAAGTTACGACCCTCCTAAAAACGTTACGGGTGTGATTTAGGGGATGGTAATGGAGCGAGAAACTCAGACCTTCGCCATGCCGTGGAAACAAACCCCTAGACATACGTATTACCGAATTCCAACCTGACTTCATCATGAGAGGATGAAAACGAACGTTCTTCTTTGGCCTGCGTGCTCATTCCTCGGATGCCGAAAGCCACCCTTAAAATTTTCAACGATTCTTACCCATCTGACTCGAAAGCTCAGTTTCGGAATGAAGTTGAATCTCTTGACCCACTATCCAGCCCCGTTTTCCCTCACTTTTTGAGTAACCATTTGACGTCGAACCGTGCACTAATTTCGTGGCGGCGGTTGAGGGAAAGTGGAAAGAGGCCTCCCGGATCCGGAGCTTCGCCCAAACCGCGAAACTCCGGGATCCAAGTGGCGAGGCGGTTGTGGGATGGAAGAACCGAGCAACTCGGAAGAGCAGGCTGGGCAGGCTTCACCGGGAACTTTTGAGAAAGAGTAACCAAGGGAATAATCTATGTGGCCACACCAAAGCTGACGCGGGTTAGAAGCCCAGTACCGAGTAGAGGGCGATTCTCCTCCCCAGAGTCCCACATGGATTAGCCACGACGTGTGCTTTCGTCTATTACGTGACGTTTCGAGATCGAGAACAAAATTTGCCAAATTTGGATCAATTCGGATGAGGAAAATGTCATTCAGGAGGAGAACGACGGACGGGCCACTCGACTCCTCCCGCCGTTTTAGGACCCCGAGTCCAGCGGAGGATCCCGATTCCGTTTACCTACTTATTTCTGCAACGACAATGGCGAAGCAATCTATTCGTACTGCTGCACGGCACGGTACACAAAACAGTCTCTACTCATGCATACTTTAACAGCAGCTGGCCCCCGTAGTGACGGTTCCCAAGCGTGTCGATACGGTTATAGCTGAGTAGGTATGAGATACACGGCGTATGGGATACGTGGCTATAACGTAGCTGGGTGGTCTCCGCTCGTACTCAGACATAGAGAGTCGGGTTCATTCGTAGCTCGCAGGGAAAGAAACGTCAGGGAAGAGACGGGAATATAAAGAGAGTAATAATTCTATATCATGGGGCAGGTATGCGGGGTGACATTTCCTTCGAGGGAATAAGTCCGCGACGTCAAAGACTGTTGTAGGGGATGATCGCGGACCTCGGCGCTGCACTTTTATGAGATACGGTACACAATCTCTGAACGGAACACAGGGATCCTTCAAAAGAAAGGGAGTTCGATCGACGGGGCGGCCATCCCTTAACACTCCCTTCAATCCACTTTTTCTTTATCTTATTTCTCCTCTTCCCTCCATACATCGCGATGCCTCTATAGATACACACCGACCCCTGTTCTCCGCCTGTATATCATGCCGAGTTGCTATACCATCGACATGATCGATACCCCTCACCTCTTCACGGTATTCGGCAGACCGAATGGCGATGGTCACGTCAAGGTGGAACGCGTGCATGTGATACAGAAAACTGATATTTACCCCGAGCATGTATACATGGATTCATGTTCCATTGCGATCATTTGCGGTTCCCAGACCGTGGGACTCGGTGCACTTGTTCTTCAGTCTGTAGCCTGTCCGTGTGTGCAGAGAAATGGTTCTTGGGTAGGAAAATAAGACGGGAGGAAGATGGATGGATGGATTTACAGTCATTCTAATCATCGATCAATCTATGTACTGAAAATTGAGCCGATGGTTCTAATTCGGGGACTTGGATCGACGGAATCTCATGGAAAATTGGGAGCTTTCCACCCTCGGTTATTCGCGATTTACGGTCTTAGTCCGGACTCCGGTTAATCGAGTGCAGCTCACGTCCGGGTGGAATTTGGTGTAAAAACAAACAGTTAAATACGTGTGGCTCGATAGTTTTAGAAACTGCGGCTAACAAGCTTCTGGTAACACGTAATGTGCGCGATGCATCTCCGCCACAGAATCACGTTCGAAGAAGTAGAAGTAGAAGAAGAAGAAGAAGTGAGAGAAGTAGAAGTAACTATAAAGTTGGAAAAACGATGGTGCGATACACGTACCCCACCTGTATACTATAAACCGCGAATAGAATTTAGTTTCGCGACTCTAGCCGCGAGAAAAAAGAATGAAGAAAAGAGGGAAAGAAAGAAAAAAGAACTTGAAGAAGAGGAAAAGTCGAAAAACAGTACTTCAACTTTTTCCAAAGACCTATCCATGCATGGGCACCAGTTTTTCGAATAGTTTTTCAGCACCCTGCTCACCCACACAACGGAGTAACTCGATGTGTCCATTACCGAGCCTGCGTGCTTCCGGGGTGTTTCGTTAGGGGCGATTTACCCGGGGTGATAAAAAGTTTCGGCTCAACTTAATTAAGGTTCGATTTTTAAGGAAATAAACGAGCGAGTCCCTGCACTGACCACGTCCAGGACCCCTCGGGGTCGCCCGTTCCACCCCTGACTCGAGCAGGGAATGACTGACGCAAAGTAGAGCTTGAATCGCGAGCTGGGGTCCCATCAATTCCGCGTCGCCCATGGGCGCCGAGTTGCCAATAGACGGGGGTAGCACTCACTGGATTATGGCATTAAACCCGGGGGTCGTCGTGGGTCGGTCTGGGTCGGTTTTCCCTCGCCCTAAGGGAGGCAAGGCTCCTTCGCGTGTCCTTGTTGCATACAAAAAGCTCGTAAAGTATATCAGAGATCGTTGGATTCGTGAAGAATTGCTCCTCGGTTAAGTTAGAGTTGACTTTTATTCGATTTCACAGGCTTTTAAAAATTCCGAATGTACCGCTACCCGAGCGAGCTTTCGCTTTGGGGAGCTTCGAAATTGCTGTCCTGTTTTTTTCATTTTTTTTTTCCTTTTTTTCACTCGAATAACAGGAAAATCTACACGCAGCTCTGTTCTCTCTCCTTTTTCCTCACCCTCGAAACTTTTGTCATTATAAAATTTTCAGGAACGACGTTACACGCCGTTTTCTCCTTTTTCAATCTCGCTGATACCCGGAATAACAAATTTTGACGGACAAAAAAATACCCCCGATTTTAATCCATGTAAATGATCATAATTAATTGGAATAAATTTGTTAGGAAAAAAATGATACCAGAAAGAGGGACAGCATCCCTCGATCAAGATGCTATCGTCTCGTTATATTCAAAAACTTAGTTAAATCGTAGCTTGAGAAAATTATCAACCCCCTAATCCCGGGGTGGATGAAAATTAGCAATTTACAATTACTCAGTTAATTATAGTCAGGTCTGAGGGTAGGTGGTTGGAGGGCTGAAGCACCGACCGAATAATATTTCTTTATCTATCTTATTTATCTCTTAACTGGGATGATAATTCGCTTTAATAAGTAGTCCTGCAGGGGTATACCGTTAAACGAGGTAGCGCTCTTCCTTCGCTCCGAGGGGTGAATATTTTAATTGTTATTTACCCCTTTTTTATAGTAAATACTTAAACGAGACTGAAGGAATTACTATCATCACCGTTCCTTTTCTTTAAATATTTTTATTCTTCTCGCTTCTTCTTTCGAGGATATTTTTTCTGCCTCGGTAATTTTTCGACGGAATTCTTTCGCCCCTGTTCGGGTATGAGGCGTGTACATAATATCAACAAACAGCCCTTACCCTCCGATGAAAACAACGAGTAACTTCTCGCCCAGGGCAAGCGATTATCAATTAGAAAAGCCTCCCTTTCCCACAAGCCGTCGATCCCGCTGTCGAGGTCCTGTGTGGGAGGTAGTTGCTCCGTTTCCCGAGGGTGTGACGTTATTAATTAGAACTTCGTGATTTTAATTAATTTTGATCAACCAAAACAAGGGAGAACGTGGAGAACCGACGCGACCGGACGGGACGAGATAAAGCTCAGCTATACTGGGAAGCACACCTTCGGTCTTCTCTCTTGACCCTGTGACCCAGGCGCAACCTTAAAATTGAAGGATTCAGACTGAGGGAAGAATTATTGGCTAAGGGATGTCGCAGCTTCGACATTCAGTGGCCCACGGTATGGGGACAGAAGTTTCTAGTCGTAGGAAAGGGTCTCTCGGGAGGTGTGACGTCACGATCTCGACCAGACCCCTGACACCGGGTCGACTTAACGTTGCCCCGGAATATTATCCCCAGAAATTTCCACGAAGAACATCTCCGGGCATGAAAATTTTCAGATCGTGTGTTTCTCGGTTTTAAAAACGAAAAAAACCTGATGAAAAATCAGCCAGTTTTCAGCCAATTCGCTACAGCCTTCGTGCGTTGGTTTTACTCTGATGAGGGAAAACCAATTAGGCTTTGCTGTCCAGGTTAACAACTCACGGACACTCGGCCCTGGGAGGTAAAGAGAGGGGGAAAATTAAATTCTTTAAAATCACGGAGGTAACGAGTGAAAATTTAACCCTCAGCAGATAGCCGAGACATCGCTATCCCACCGCTGCCACCGGGAGTTACGTACGGTGGAAAAAAATATCCAATTTAGGTGCCCTTCGGAATTTTTTCACCGAACGAACTCTGAGAGATGATGGTTTTCGGTGAATTAAAGATTCTGGAAGTTTGTGAGAGAATTAATGCTGAAATACTGGTCTTGACATCCTTTTCCAATTCGGTTCACATCAGCTGACAAAACTTGACGGTGTTTTCATTGTTTGAAATGAAATTTAACGAGTGTTCATGAAATTGGGTTTGTGTGATCAATGTCAAATCCTGTAAGTGAACATGAGACCACGAAGGTGAATTCGGAAACTGTCGTGTCTAACGTTCAACGCTTTTAAAAAAAAACAATAATAATTAGCCTCGAGTCGACGTCAAGTCCAATTCCACCCCAAGACAGTGACTGCAGCCTACCATTTCCGATCACACAGTTTCACCGCTAAGTGCAACTCAGGGTAAACCCCGGATATTCTATATCGAAGGGGATGCTTCGTGTTTCTATTATAGTCGCTAATAAACTCCCTCGCGATATCAGAGTGAAATTTTTAATAAAAGCGAAGGAACAGTGTAATTCCTCAAACCCCTAACGAGTTCTGGCATAAAAAATCTTCTTCGTTCGATGCTAAATAATACCCGATGATGAGAGGGTGCAAAAATATTATTTCACTGTCAAAAACAAACAGGTTTTTCGTTCTTCATGCGAGAATATCTGAAACATTAAAGCGTATTCATGAAAAAAATGGACTCAGCCGGCTTCGGCGTAACACCCTTCGTATAGCAACGTTTTTCTCTACATTCTTATCAAAATGATCCCCCGAAAAAAAAACTCCCTCTTTCCGTATCTCTGGGCCCCAGGCTCTACCAGGCTTTTTCGTAACGTCCAAGGAAATGAAGAGGGCACACTCGACCAGTATGGTACTTTACGAGTTATATCCCCAGTGGTCGGCTATTTTTTTTTTGTTCAATTTTTTTTCTCATTTTCGTTATTTTTGTTTCCGTGTTTTTCGCTCTTTTTTTTCCAACGAAAAGTCCGTTAACAAGGATACTCTGTTAAGTAAGTGTCTGTAGTTAGCTGGGAACGGCTACGCCACACTAGCGCAGAGGGGGCCGGGGCCGTTGGAAGGTTGATTTTTTTTTTCTTCTTTACCTCCGTCGTATATTTTTTCTCTCATTTTTTTTTTCTTTTTTTTTTTCTCTCTTCTCTTCTCTTCACCGTTCTCAGGGCGACCCTCTCCGCGGGTCTCGAAAAGTTGTAGGGTGAGTCAACAGAGTTTCTGGCGGTGTGATCCTCTAATAAAAACAACGGGAGGGTCCTCGCGAAAATTGCCATCAGCCGAGGTACTCAACGGGCAGGTCATGCCCGGCCATTTAAGCCACGACCGTCCATCCCTCGAATGAGCATCGAACTTCTAATTCCCGATTGTGTCTTAGGGGGAAAAAAAGGGCGGAAAACTGTCTCTCAAAATTCTTCGCAAAAAAAAAAATAAAGTATCCAAGCAACCTCATCGACCGCCCGATACAAGGAGCGTCTGTTTCACCCCAATCCGATTGTTTCCTTTCATCGGATCCGGATTACGTACACATGTATATATATATTCGTGTATTGGGAATATTTTTGAGCAGACTACCCCTCAGCATCGTGGGGTACTACCGAAGAGCACAGGTTCTCCTCCCGCTCCGGCATTATTACTCCCAGTTTTCCGATACTTTGCCTTATATTAAATTATTAGATTTTATATACTTCCTTGCCGGGATAGGTAACGCTAACCACCAGGCCATTACTAATACGGCTATCCAGCTGCTCCTCGGCTATAATAAATAAAAGAAAATATTGCCTCGTGTATATATATATATATATATGCATATATATATAATATGTGGGGATGAATCCGGCGAATAGCTGCTACCGCATACGATTAGCGTCTAGTGTATCCAGTGTATGGATTTCTAGAATTTCACCCCATTGGCATGCATCAAATAACAGAAGGGCTGTTTGTTTGTAGCATGGCAACAACCGGGGTACCAGATCAAGTGTTGACCTATCACGACGTTAATTCAAACTGATCACACCGCGGTTAAAGCCAGACAATAATTAAGCGGTACCGTAGCTAGTCGGGGCACGAGACCGTGAAGTGTTGGTTGCGGTTTTGCTTGCATGCTCTGAGCTATGTATTCATGAGAACTATTTACGTTCAAACACCCAACCGCACCTTCACCGTCAAATTCTATATCCAACAGCTACGCCACCGCACTTTGAAACGAATACAGACACGATAACCTCGAGACGGGGTGAAATCAACCCTGAGAAATTCGAGGCGAGAAATTAGACCCCATTCTAGGGGAACAAAGACGCTGGACAGTTTTTATGCCTCCGCGTGTCCACCGCCTTCCGATAGGCAACCCGTTTCACGGCAGCGCCAGCTCGGAATTCGAACGAGTATGATAGCTATGCAGGCGGAAATTCTAGGAGGCCTACGTTTGGCTTGGAAACGTGGTGGAGGTTCGTTTAAGTAGTAAAAGGCGAGGTATAAATAGGCGTATGGCGTAGATGGATTTATTTATAAGAGGAAGAACTCGGTGGGAAAGAGAGAGGCATAGAGTGGCCAAGGCCGGAGTGCGATTTCTCACCCTTATCTTATCCGCTCCCCCTCTTGCCACGCTCTTCCCTTTGCCTGTAGAGACCCCGCCACATAGAGCGGCTCTTCCGGTACCACCCTTCACCCTTCAACGTTCGCCGTTCGCCGTTCACCGTTCACCGTTCACCCTTCACCCTCAATTCCGGCGTCTATTCTACCCGCTTGGTTCGATTCGAACGATGGAAGGTGTGGGGGGTGGGTCTTCGGAGGGGGGAAGAGAACTTAAATTTACTCCTAGCAGGGGTTTTAATTTCGTGGATTGACGCGAATTCGAGTCGTTCAAAGTTTCTTCTCTCCTCGGCTGCGCGGCTGGGGAATAAAGAGAGAGAATTCGGGGTGGGGAATTCGACGGGGTAATCTCGTAGATTTGCTGATACCGTCGCCAACGGCGGGGTGACGCGGAAGGCGTATTATACATTTATCGACTTCGGCACGAGTTTAAACCAACCTCGCTCTTATTCTCATTCCACGAGCCAATCCAGACCGAGAAATAGAGGCAAGGGGCTGAAGGAGAGACAGTTTTGTTTGCGACGTGAGCCCCTACCCCAAACCCGAAAATCGCGAGGTGCTACCTCGATCGCCTACCCCCTGTGGTTCCAGATTCTCGTCCGATATCGACTCGCTTAATTAGCAATGAAAGAAAGACCTCCACGTTTCGACTCCTTCGCAGTAACGATGTCCAAATATGAATTGAAATAAAAATGGAAAATATGGAAGACTGATTTTTTTTGGCGTACAAAATTACTCGGATTTCCTCCCTTTCGGGAAAGGGAGTATCTATAACGCGGTTTTTGTTTTGGCAACAGGTAATCAAAAACCTGAACAACTACCAAACCCCGCGGGTAATTGAAGTCCGACGATTTGTACCCGCGGCTTAGAAGCGGTCTATGAGTTGGCTAAATTCAGAGGGAGTTTTACCCCCGTTCCAGGAACTCTAAGCCTGACTCGGAGACCTATTCAGAATTGGGGTGTGGAGGGTCGAGTGTTCATGGACGTTTACGGGTCGCCGTAGTAAGCCTTGCCGTCAAGGGATGGAACTACCCTCTCTGTAGTTATAACTTATTTAAACATGAAAAATAGCGCGAGAATTGGTGCGAGTCTAGCTCTTAAAATGCGAAAAATTTGCATACAACATCGCCGCGTTTCGTAAGAACTTTTCACCCCTTCCGTTACCCGGTGTTCGCAACAAAGACTACGGAATTCAGCCGGCCTACTTCGCTCACCAGGCTTTTTCATCCCCTGTACGGTGCCCCACGGGGTTTTGAGCGCAGAGTCGTTAAAACCCTCGAGGATTCGGAACCAATCGTCGATTCACTCGCAGAATTCTTTCTCTAAATACTTGCAGCCCTTAGACTGGCGATCCGACGTCTTGAGGCTCCGCTTTTTTCGCCGAGGGAAAGTAGCCCCCGTTTTGATGTTTCGGATGCGATGTAACGAAGGAGTTGAGGGCTCTCGTCGCTATTTGCGGAAAAGTTGAACGAATGAGTATCCGCGGCTGTTTAGAATTCCGCGTACCTGTGTCTACGTGTTCCATGTAGGTATAAGGGATTTTCTCCAATTCTGAGTATATCTGCAAACCGGCCGACAGCTCGGAGTCGAGTAGAGTCGCGGATGTATAAACACGACGACGTCGAGTAAATAACAAGAAGCGGAAGGCGGAGGCGGGGAACAAAAGCCTCGCAACTTGTTTGAATTTCTAGCGGGAAATCTCAAAGGAAAATATATACGAGGAAGGAGACCGACTACATTCCACCTCCTTCACCATTCCTTCCAGTAAGTAGTACGCTCTTGGTATGCCCTCAGAATTTCTACGATACTAGAGACCTGCGGGATTAGTATATTTCACCAAATTCCCACCCCTTCAGAATGTCATATTTTAATGTCCCATTTTCCTCCTCGAACCGATTTTCCTTCGAACCAGCTCGAAGAGCTGACTCCTGAGAGGAGCTCGACTCTTCGAAAATTAAGAACATCGAAAGCCTTCGATCGACGTATCGTTAGAAATGATTTTTCGACAGGAAGAAACACCCTTATGAGCGGGAAGGTGGTGAAAAGCGAAGATCTCCGGGGTTCGAAGCATGGGGAAAGGCCCGGCCAGCAACGGGATAGCGTAACTTTCTCCGATGTAATTTCCTCCGAGTTAGAAATTAGGGATTCGTCGTATCCCGTGTTCAGTTTGGTGGGTCGTCGCCTCTTCCTCTGTCAGGAAGAGCAATGATCCTGATAAACTTTGACTCTATCCCTGTCGAAATAGGACGGAAGTAGAACCCAGCAGTGATTAATTATCGGGTTAAGGCTCTGAGGAATCTGATTGGAAAACCGTATCTGAAAAGGGATCGGTTTTCCGCGGTAACTAAGACGGTTGTTCTTTTCATCAACCCTGAAAATTTTTCCATCCCAATGGCGTCGATTCGGCGATATTCAGGGAGAAAGGAGTCGACGGGGGTTGGGAATTTTCACGTTTTCCCGATCTTCCGCTATCAAAGTTTTGCTCAAACCCGATGCAGGACCCGGCGAAAGAACCCTGTGCCTCTCGGTTTCGAGTTGCAGGAATTCACAGCCGAGGTGGAGGAAAGTTTTACGACGCAAGTTGGAGCCGCTGTAGTAGGAGGTACGGCGACGAAGTCGTCGACGCCGATGGGAATGGCTATGGCGATGGCAATTCGAGGGGCACCGGAACTTTCCTCATAAATTCGATATTCAAAACACCCTCGAACAATGGACCACCAACTCGCTCTGAATTCAGCTGTAAATGACTCGCCCAAAACGACTGGACAACATCCGGTCCCTTCAATGACGTTGGGACCTCTTTTTGCCCTTTTTCCACCGTCGAAAAGAGCTTTTCTCTTCATTCGTCGATGGCTGATCCATGGACAGAAAAACGGCGCAGAAACATACACTGAAGAAATTTCCATCCTCGTCACGATGATTGAAAAGAAGCTCGAGACTCGACGGTTTAGCTCAAACCGTTGAACAACCGGAATCAGAAAATTGAAATGTGGATAAAAAATGGCGAAGGAAACGGAACTCGGTGTTTGTGGTATTTGGAGTGGAATGGCCCATAGATCGTCGCATATCTGAATTCTGAAGACAAACACAACGGATCGACGTCTTTTAATTTCCGTCGTGTATATCTACCCTGCGGGTGGAGGTACTTGTAGCGATTCCGTCTTGGGGGGATAAAATAACAAACGTCAGAAAAACGAGACGTACAATTCCCCGGAGGGACAGGAGGGAGAGGTAGAGGTACGTAACATACTGCGGCATTAAATATTGAAAGATTCCTTGCCGGCAGAACGGCGAGTTTCCTTCCGAGCTTCCCCTTTGTTCGCCACTATAATAATCATAGAATACCGGAACGAGGTTCGATCCCTTCGTGGACTATCGTTATGAGGCCTGTTCACTTCCAAGGTAGAAATAAGGCACCGCGAGGCATTCTGACTCGTCCGATGAACGGATCGATTAGATAGAAAAATTGGACTTTCCGCATCGCCCGGTCTCCGCAGCTAAGGTATGTTATGGAGTTAACTAGGAACCTGACTCCCCCGGGTACAGATGCTCGGTAACACAGTAGAACGCAATCCAACTGGTCCAGCTCCCCCGTCGTCATCAACCGAAGAGATAGCATCGCGGTACTAGAATAGCAAACAGAGTCACGAATCGAATCAAGTTTTTTACTTGCACCGGATTTGGTTCACCTAGGCGAGATTCGATTCGTTCCTATCTAATCAGGGGTTAAAACCACGTCGGATTTTCTCCGGGGGTAGAAATAGCTGAACAGAACCGGAGCTGAGCTGAACGAAACCGAAAGTAAAAAAAGGATTCTGATATTCCAACGATAATTGCGGCATATTAGCTGATAATTTTGGTGACAGCGGTGGGATAGCTGATTCTAAATTTCTATATAAAGACGCCTCCGAAGGTAATAATCGATCGGAGTTCCTCCGACCTTGCAAAGTTGCGGAGTGAGGCTCAACGGCCCAGCGGTAATTCCGAGGTGACTGCGGGTGAGACTAATTATTGCGGAGCAGGATGCGGCCTGGGTGTTAGTCGTGGTCCTGCGCCTTTTCGCATCCGTGTCGGCTTCTCCCCCTTTATAAAGGGTGAATTTCGTCGTTGGCTATGGGTGCACCCATCAATCATCGGAGTTTAGACTCGGACACGTAATTTCCTGGGGGGGTATGAATATATTCGACAGGGGAACCCCGCCGGGGCGATTGGCTCCTGCGCAGCTTCTCTAGCCCCATTGGTTCGCCCTTATGATTTACGGGCTACATTTCGCGATCGGTAATACGATTTGATTCGTTGCTGTTATAGGAGGGTGCATCGAGCAGGTACGTCGGTGAGTTACGCTATGTAAACGAAAACGGGGGTGGAAGAAGAAAAAAAAAAAAAAAATTTAGGGGAAATAACAAAAAAAAATGAAAAAATGAAGAAAGAAAAAACAAAACACATATCTGGGGACGAAATAGAGCGGCTCTTGAATTTTCAAAGGCAATTTGTTAACGGGGGGTGGTATCGGACAGCGGAATCTGAACCTAGAGGCTTCGGAGAGGCACGCGAGTAGTTTAGGGAAAGAGAAAAGCGAGCGAAGCCGATAGCGTGCGCAAACTTGGACTGGGGAACCTCGCCCCGCGTCCTTTTCTGGCCCGGGGGTTAGTTCGAGGCCCTAATATCACGCTTAGAGTCCTGGTAAATTGGAGCCATTACCACGTTACCGTGATTTTATACCACCATCGCGAGGGGACATAATTAGTCGTTTCACAAAACGCGCGGGCAACGTCTAGTCGTTCAACCGTCCTCGGTATTGCGGAGGAGTGTGAATTAATAAAACCTGATTGCATCTGGCTGAAAGCTAATTTCAAATTCAATAGGCCAGAGGACAAACGAGGCATTAGTCGAATAAGGCGTTCGTTCGCTCATTGGCAAAGGCGTGCTGGTGGGTACCAAACGACTTAACAACTTCTATTACGAGGCTTAGTTGCCCAAACACAATGCAGCCACTTATCCAAATCCCCTTTTTCCCATGCTCGGCTCTTGCCTTTCATACGTGACTCCGTCAGAGGTATAAATCGAATTAAACAACCCTGTGGGGTACGTTCAGGAATACTCGTTCCAATCCAGTCACTCGTGCATCATCAATTCAAGTGGATATCCTCTCGACTGTAGGAGTACAGCCATTAGCCTTTGCCTCCTTTCTCGAAACCTTTATCCCGGATGTTTCTGTATCAGGAAAAGTGTCAACCGGATGGGAATGCCGCAGAACGGTGTCGCCCCTCCCTGATTACAATCCGCGTTTGTGGATATTCGGGGTGTAAATTAGCCGGGTAACAAATTGGGCTGATTTTCGAGTCAAAACTGCGTCCTGTTTTAATTACGTGTTAATTTATCAATCAACCGAGGCCGATGGGAAATTTGTACAATTTGTATAAATTTGGTGGGAGCTGGGAACTAGGGCAAAAAGACGGGACAAAAATGGGATGAGCCAGTGGACGACAATGATACAAACTGCGGGCTTTACCCCCGTCGTTTGCTTTATTATTTATGACCGAGCTTTACACGAACACGTAGGTGAATCCAACCTCTTCCTACACCCCATACTGTCTCGCCACCATTATAAACCAGTTAGGGATCGTTTCGGGCGGTTTCTGTCCTATCGACCCCGGCTCCTCGGCCCAAAGGTGGGCACCGAAGTAAGGAAGGACGTTCACACATATACCCTCGAACGGCACGTTCGGAAAAACCGGGAAGCTAATCAATTCCCATGAGAGTGGAGCGAATTTTCATCCCCTGTGAAAGTTCGGAGGGATCCTGGCCACTCATTTCTCCCTAAGCCAGGGCGAGCGGGACCTTGTCGCTCAGGGTTTACTCTAGATCGACAATTCCGGGCAGAGTAGAGAAGCTTGGACGAGATAGTAGCGGCTGGTACGAACCAAGCTGCGGAGTACCAGCCACGACTAAGTCTAAAATGGTCGAGGTGGCGGTGGTGGCAGCGGTGGGATTTATGCAAACGTCAACCGCTAGGACATCCCAAGCTTAGTTTAATTGGATGCCTGAATTACCAGAAACATCGCGCATAGTTCGCGAGACAGCGAAGAGACGAGAAGTGAAATGAAGAGGAGAGAACGGGATGGAATAGAAGAGACGGTGCCACCTGGAAGACGGAAGTGGACGGGGCGCCGATAACACTCGAAGAGACACTCGAGTTTTTAACGAGGGCAGCTTATCTGCACCTCTCAGGAGTCTTCCAAAAACTCGGGTCAATTTTCATAACGATTATGAGAGAATACATGAATCTGAAAGCTACACCGTACACCTTCAACCCCATCCCATGTTACCAGCCACACCGCGGCTATGAATTGACCGCTCGCGTGTCATCGTAATTCAATTAGGCGCCTCTAATACCCGCTGCTTTCAAGCTTCCGGTAGCGGATGTCCGAGCGAACACGGTCACGGATAACGATTGGGAAAGGGTACTTTTTGGGAAATTTCTAACGAAGGAGCGAATCCCACTCGTCCGGGTCATACGTGTATAAATCTTGACGTTTGTTTCGACGCGGTTAGAAGCTTGGACCCGATATTGATCACCTTGTGAAGGGAAACAACTGTTTGTCCAGGGTGTGACTCGCCTCTCTCTATCTCCCTCGTTTCCCTGCCCTGTTTCTCCCTCCACCTTTCGCCCCGTCTCGAAACCAACCCCGACCTAAAAGCTGGCTCTATTATACAACTACACATCCTCGGCTGGTGCTCCGGAGCCTGGAGTACCAACAAGGTCATTTCCAAGGTCCCCGTGTATACCTATACCTCGGCTAAAATCCCATAGGTAGAAACTCGGCGTACTAAGTGGCGGCAAGGCTTTCCAGGGTCTCGGGGACCGGGAATGGGAATGGGCTCGCATATACCTCCACCTCTTACATACCAGCCTGTATTTATACATAAAGACAAACACACCCGTAGGGGTAGGTGGCTCAAGGTATCTGCAAACACGAGTTGAATTTCTGACAATGAGACATGCGTTATTCGTTACTCGTCGAAAAACGAAAGGCTCCGACAACAGCCCCTGGACGACGACATTATCTTCCATAAATATTAAACGAGGTACAACCCGTTTCCAAATAACCATCCCTCGCAGAGTTACCCCTTCTCTCCGTTCACCCAATTATATTTTACACCGACGATTCATCATCATTCCTAGAGATTTCTGCGGAGCTACTCTTATCCGAGGTGGATATATGGCCACGACGAAGTCTAGACTGTTTTGGCCGGTCCCCCTAGCGAATTGCCAGCGGCTTTTTTGGCCTCGAAAATTTTTCTCATTTGTACGAATGATGAGGAAAAAAAAGGGGATTCTGTGTGTCTTTTATTTTTCTCTTTTCTTTTCTTCTTCTTCTTCTCTTCTTTTTATTTTTCTCTGTTTTAATCTCGCGATGTAAACGTTCAGCCTGAAGTTTATTAGAGGGAGGCGGGAGTTATACGATTCATCAAGAAAACGCATGGTTCAAAAGTGTTAAACCACCCTGGAATTCGGGGGCTCAATCTCGCTTTCATTTGCTCAACTCTGACGTAGCGTAACGTAGCCGTCGGTTCCTCGTACCCCCCCGACCCGAGACAACGGCCTTACGTCAATTCTAATGAAAACCGCTCAAAGGGGAACTCGAGTAATGAATCGAGAATTGCCGTGACAGAACACACGGGGAGAGACACCCTGAGAGAGAAATTGGAACGAGTAGAATTCGTTTACTAACCCCGATTTTACTCTTCATTATACCGAAACCAGATCCGGAAGAATAAACGTCCGATTCGTTGAAGAAACGATGTAACCCACCCCTAACTTCGATTCTCGATATTCTGGTCTTTTTCACGGGAAGATAAAGATCCCGGGATACCCCATAGATCCCATAGATCTGCAGATAGAACGGAGAAAGGACTTCATCCCCAAAATTCATCGCATATATGGTTGGGGAGCAAAACTCTGACTGGGTGCAACAGACAATTGTTTCGCCCGGAAATACCCTGGGTATTACTTTGCCAGTTCGAAGTGGCGTGCAGCATGTTGCTGGCGTGACTTCCGGCGAAGGCGCTGAGCTCCGGAAATCAATCGTAACCTCCTAGAACGGTATATCTATACCCACACGGGGGTAGCGGGAGCCTAGATACACCCCGAATCATCCAGGCTAATACCGTCACTATGCTGCGCACGATAACCGGGAATATCATTGCCGATTCATCGATTTTGCATAATCGAGTTAGAACTGTCAAACGGACTGAATGCACCGGCGATAACTCACCATGCTGAAGTTTCAGCCATTCGATTAGACGAGGAAATCACGGGAAGAAAGTTGGGGTGGTTTTTATTTTCAGGCAGGAAGAGAGTGAAATTTTAAACCGCAACCCCTGATCAACGCACACCTCGAGGAGCGAGAAGGAATTCCGTGGAAACACGGTTTTAGTCCACCCTCGGCAACCCTTGGGTCGATTTTCTTCAAATTCAATACCGGATGTGGGAAATATTGCGGGTATTTGTCTAGCGAATTTCTATGGAAACGTCCAGCTCCCTCGAAAGTTATTTCAAAGAAGTGGAGCAAGTGTCCTCTGCACTTTCTTTGCACACTGAAAATACACTGACGTTTGAGAATCGCGGAAATGTGAGAAAATCGACCGGAGGGATTAGGAGCGTGTATCGATGAGGTTGGGGTGGTTTTTTATGTCGCTGGGGAGAAATGGTGCTGCTATACGTTAAATTTCTATGAATTTCTCCATTCTTTTCCCTCCCAGACGCCTCGGGGAGTGAAAACCGAGAAAAAATTCGTGAAAATCTTGCTAATGGTTCCAGGGATATTAGACACGGCTTCGACCCACCCGCACCATCCCCTGGCTCGATTTTCAAATTCAATATCGGATCCAAAGGAGTCACATCCGTCCTCCGCACTTCCTTGACCCAGGGAAAATACCCTGACGTCAAAGAATCGCAGAAAACATGGAAAATTGAGCATGTAACTGGTGCAAGGAGGGTGGATAGGTATAGCCGCACACTTAGCGCTAGAACAAAGCGGTCTCATATTACAGGGTCTCAATTACCAAGGAGTAATTATCTGCCGTTGCGAAGGGTGGTTCCAGGCACGAAGGGGTTTCTCGGATCGTGGGGCGAAACATTAGCACGCGGTTAGAAAAAACGGGAATCATGGAAAACCCGGTACACCGGAACTTTGCTCGAATCGCGTTCTGAAAGCGTTCCAAAATCCGAGTCCATTGAAATTGGAATTCGTTTCAATTTCCAAGTCCTAACGATTCGTTCGAGTATCGATAAGCGCGGGAGCTAGGGAAGGAGAGGGAGAGATTCGCGCGGATGTATGTAATATCGAAAGAGATAGAGATGTAGAGGCAAAGTTTCGGCCGGTTAATAATTCGAGCCGATTAGTATTCAGAGTGCGTACGCGGTCTTTGAGATCCAGCCGAGTTCAGCTTAAGCTTATTACTCGGTGCTTAATTAAATCCATTCAAGTCCCACTCTCGAGCCAAATACAACTCAAAGGATCCTTAGACTTAAACTATACGCTCACACACACGCCTGAATTTTCCATACACATCGTGTACCTGCATACACATGTTGCCTTATGTATTCGACGCTTTTCCACGACGCGGAAACCACCCCCGGAGCCCGAACGAACTTATTAAGCCTGCACACCCCTGCGTATGCAAATATGCAGGCATCGCCTGCACTTCAACGTGCATCGGTAATGAGCTGAATAAAAACCGACTTCACTTTGTGCCCCTTGAACCAACGACCCCGTAGGTACCCGACCACCCCCACTCGCCCGTCCAGAAATAATGGGAAACCGACGCCACGTGTATCTGGGGTATGTAGCTGCCCTTGTCAGCGGCAATTAAGAGCCGACGTTTAAATGACAGGTTACACCGTCATGGTACCCGATGATAACCGCGTATGAAGCTTACTTACAGTTCTTGTTGGCACCAGCTGCTCGGAGCTACATGGAATCGAACATAAGTACGAAATTGTTGTTTACGACTGGAACAACTGGAACGTGAAAAGGGTGTTTCCTCACGTTGCCTTCCGCCGGTTCGTAGAAGCCTGGGTGATCACCCCGGTGGTTCTACGGGGTATGGGGGTCGTCGCTCAAAAAATGAATTTGGGATTTTTTTCACCGGAGAAGAAAAGAGGTTCGATTCGAACGAGACGCGTGAATTTTTCCTCCCGTTTCTTCGAGCTTGGAATCGTGAAAATTTGAGATTTCTTTTCTTTTTTTCTTCTTTTACCTGTTTTTCGGAAACTGCGGATACCCGAAGACGCAAAGATTCGCGGAAATTGGCGAGAGTCGAGAATTGAAATATTAAAGTAACTTTCACCGATTACACGAGAAAAAATCTCATCTCCTTTTCGATATCGTCAATTTCATCCCTTATTCAAATACTGCCTGTGTTGTACAACTTTTCTCCGATTAAAACCACGCAAATTTGTATCGGAGGAAAAGCTCATGTGAAACGTATCTATATATACAACGATATCTCTAACTATGTACGACAGCGTGGTAAAAAAGGACCCTCGTGATCGATGACGTCACAAGACACCCCCGCGTTCCAGCCGATCCGTTTTTCGTTTTTTTTTTTTCTTCTTCTTCTCGTTGCTTTTTTTTGCGTTTTTTTCTTGCCCTCACCTTGCGGCAATTTTTTTTTCTCTCCGTCTCCCCCTTTTTTTTATTCTTTCTTTCTTTGTACAATTTTTTCTTTTTTTCTGTTTTTTTGTCAGCAGTTTTTAACCCCGACTGCTCATAGTCTCGAATCTCATCTCATCTCACCCCCCCTTCTGATCCTCGCCGAACGGTTTGAAGTAAAGAAAGAAAAGAAAAGAAGAAAAAGAAAGAAAGATCCCCGCACAATATATTGCAATTTCGTCGCGTCTCTCCCTCGTCAATTTATCGATCATAACGCCGAAGTCTGAAAAAAAAAAAAAAATAACAATGATCATAACAATTTTCCCTCTCAACAGCGCAAGGGAGAATTTTTATCGATCGATTGATTTTTTTTTTTTCAATTTTTTTTTTACTATTATTAATTATCGGTGAATAATGTTCGTCTCTCTTTTTTTTTTTTTTGTTTTTTTTTTCGGCGGATATTAGTTATTTATTATTAGCGATCGGGCGAGGGGTCGCAGCATGGTCCCTATACGTGGTTCGGATTCCCACCCTCTGAATCCACGTATCGCGTTGTGGTATACGATAAATTCACGAAGGGGATATTTGACACAGGTTTGATTCGCGTCGGTATCGTTTATCAATGTTCGCGATACCTTTTTCGTTTTTTTATTTATTTTTTTTCATCCCTTTTTTCTTCCCCGTGTTATTCTTCTTCTTCTTCTTCTTCTTCTTCAACCCTTTATTTTTTTTTTCATCCCTCCTTCCACCCCTCTAACTCTCCCTGTTCGGTTTACTTTTTCTCTTCAAAGATTTATGACTGGACAGCTGCGGCGTGGGCCTGTACCCACAGAAAGAATAAAGAAAAAACAGAAAGGAGAAGAAAAAAGAAAAAAAAAGGGGCGGGGGGGACGTAGCGAAAAAAAAAAGATAAAATGAAGGAAAAACACGAGATATGTGTATATATGTCACAACCCTTGTGTGAAATCGCGTATTTATATCCGCAATCCCTTCGATTTTGAAAGAAAAAAAAAAAATTAATACGTCATAATTTTTCTGAAAACGATGATCCGGGTATACGGTTTTTTTTTTTTATTTTTTATTTTTTTTTAAACCTTTAACAAAAGCTCACCGTACCGAAGAGACCCGGACGGTCTTTGAGGTAAATATATAATCTTATACTATTAACGTAATCCTTGAGGGATGAAAGCAACGAAGAGAGTCTATTTTCCAGGCACTTGAACGAAGACTTCAGGGTGTCTTTGATCGATTTTCTAGATTATTGTGTGGCGCGGCATTAGTTGCGGTACGGTGGGGGTGGCGGCGGGGCAGAGGGGGTGGTGGTTGTGCTTGCGCGGTGGTTCGAACCGGAACGAACAACCGGAAAATAAGCGGCACCACCACCACCAGTACCAGTGTAGCGGCACCAGTACCAGCGGCGAGGAGATAGAAGTGGAGAAAGCTCAGAGCCTGACTGCACGGTGTACTGAGCTAAGTAAAGGAACTGAAGTAAAGAACTAATTCGTAACATAAAAGGAGATCCCCGCCCCCCCCACCCCCCTTGCTACCCTCTCCGCGAACCGTTTTCCTCACAGAGTTGTCAAGGGAATGAAAATGGGAATGGGAATGGGAATGGAAATGGCTGCTTACAATATTTCCCGGAGTCTCTGTATTTCCCGGGCGTTGTTGTCTTTGCCGCAGATACAAGTCTCTGTAATCCACCCTGCGGCATCCCAGCATCCCTGAAGTTCGAGGGGGACGGTAGGTAGCAGGTATTCGTCGTATCCTCTCCTTTGCTCCCTTATTTTCTTTGTATTTGTTTCCGTTTTTTTTTTTTTTTTGGTTTTTTTTTTTTTTTTACTCTCCGTTTCCCTTTCTCTTTCTAATTTTCCTCTACCTCGATTCCACTCCCACTTTTCCACCGGCGAACCGCGAACTCGTCCAACCCCCTGTCGCTCCTCGCCCTTGGAAGAAGGCAACGAGCAGCAGAGAAAAAAAAGAAAAAGGGAAAGAAAAAAAAAGAGGAAAGAGAAAATAAGAGTGAAATGAAATAAAATGAAATAGGAATGAAGAAAAAAAAAAGATGAAACCTTCCGAGACAAAAGACGCGAGCTTCCAGTTAATTTTTAAACTTTAACGACCGGAATTCCTTCCTTAATTTTCCCACCGGTTACAGCGACCGACACCGTCGCACCACGATCGCCGGGGGGTGGGTATGGGGCGGGAGAAAGAACCTTTTTTCAAAGAATCAGATTTTTTTTTTTTTTTTTGATTTTTTTTTCTATCTCCTCTCATCAGCTGCAACAGATTTCCGGCTACGAGGGAAAAAAAGCTCCGTTTTTTTTTTTCTTTTGCCTTTTTTTTCCTCTACGTCCCGTATAAGATGATTGTTATACCATGCTTCCGGTATCGCGAGACTCGAGGTATAATGTTTATACTAAGAGTACGATAAGTTCTGGAGAGAGTCGGTGTGTAAGTGTAGCCCAGCTTTTTCGGGGAGAGTAAGTAAACGGAAGAGTTGAAAGTAAACGAAAGTAAACTGTATAATATCGTCGTACTTTACAGGCCACAGATTTATCTCGATCTCTCTGCTGCTCGATATAATACAGTATATATGTATATACATATATACATATATATATTATAATGTATAAATATACGGACTAAACGTTGCGTAAAACTTCGGTAAAAGTTTACGGTGGGAACTTCCGGGTGTACCTTGCGGTAGAATAAGCCCAGTAAAATATATAAATATATATATTTATATATATACACGTCCCTAAATATTTTACTTTCTATGTATTGTATATATAAGTATAGATTTACGGTTTATAAATTTCAGACTCTGTTTTCTATCTCCTTTCTATTTTCTATTCGCCCAGTTTCTTGAATATAGTACCCCAAGGGCGCTGCGATCGCAGCGAGAAGTTCATTTCTCTTTGTTTCTTTTTCTTCCTTTCTTTCTCCTTCTCCGAAACGACGGGCTCAGGGAAATTAGACGAGGATAATGACGACTCTGCGATTTTTTACTTCTTACTTTTCCACCTCCAAAAATTCGTCGAAAAAAGAATATCAAATTTTTGTCTCTACCTGTTTTTTTTTCTTTTCTTTTCTTTTCTTCTTCGGTTTTTGGATTCGACGGAGTGTTCCTTGGGAAACAATTCCATCGTACGTTACACGAGGTTCGATAATTGTCTGATTGATTGTACGAGCGATATAAGGCACACCCGCGTACATGGAAAATTAAAAGAAAAAAAAAAAGAAAAACCCAATCATGCGCGAAACGCACGGCGATACATATACATATACCATATGAGTTACACGATGGGAAAAGGTGTGTTACAAGTACTTAATTAATTTCTGCCGACTCCGATATCAGGCCGGTATATACGTGTATATCTATACATAAAATATATACGTATACAGTACATGCATGAATTCATAATTATGCAAACGTGCAAGCCGACCGACGCGATCGCGAACGCGAACTACCCCACCGCAGATACACCCAAGAGACAGCGACGCCTCGTTTACAAATGAAGTCGAGGTCAAACCAGATACAGAAGTTTCTGACCAGTTTGATAATTAGTTCCTCAATTAACGCTTTCCGCCCCGGAAAACGGAAAGAGTAAAAAATAAAAAAAATAAAACAGCTAGAAGATCTCAATACCGTTCGCGATCGGACGAGTCTCATAAATTCAATTATATCGGACGGTGGTATATCGGGTGAATTTGAACGAACAAAAAAATGGTTTTCCCAAAAAATCAGGAAGAATGAAAAAAAATCGCGGACGATTTTTTGACGCTGTATACTACGACGTGTGAAAAAATTGAGCGAGAAGAAACGCGAAAAAAATTCGGGGTCAAATGCGACCGATTATCGATGGAATGACCCCTATATATACATATGTATGCGGAGAGCCACCCCCCGCTGTCATAGTAATTGTACCAACGTTTTAGTAAACCCCGCGGTTTTATACGCGCTATATGAAAATCGTCGCGCGCCGCGCGTCGATATATAAACTTATATATATATATATGTATGTATATATACACATATACATGATATATATAATATATATATATGTATATATATATTCTTGAGCTGCGTGGCACGTGTCAGAAAGTTATTGATCGGAATCGGGATGGGAATGGGTTAGGTTGGCGGTGTTGAACGTTGTAAACATCTGGCGGCCACGTTTCCGGTTTTGGTTGTCCGAAAACCGAAACCCAAAAAAAAAAAAAAAACGGAGTGGAGTGGAGAACGGCGAGAGAAAGAAAAAAGAAAAAAAAATTTCAAAATTTCAAATTTCAATACTTTTTCCCCCCACATAAATATTTTTCCCTTATTGTTTCATCGCTCTTCACAGTCTCGCGAATTTCCGTACAAGATTCAGCTGTGTTATTAGAGTATTCAGTCGTAACCAGGGTACAACCATCCCCCGAGCCAGAAGACTTCATCGGGTTAGGAACGTGGAAAAAAATGAAAAAAAAAGAAAAGAAACTAGGAATAAAAAAAAAAAAAAAATTGAGGAAGGGAGGAAAAAGAGGGTCAAAGCAGAAAAATAAAAATATGCATGTACATGTAAAAGTCGCGAAGTATAAAGCCGCGCCGACGTTTATACGCGTACGTATATACGCTCTACACACTCGTACCTAAGAAAGGGTCGCGGGGTTAAGATAAGCCTGTAGTCTAAAGAGTAAGGAAAAATGTATATATATATAGGTATATACAAAGAGGAAAGGAGTGTAAGGAGTATAAGAAACGCTTTTATTTCCGTGTCGTGGCGAAGCTAGGAGGCATCTCTTTGCGGGTCCATATAGTGTCTAGTAGGGGTGCGAAGTAACTATAGGAAGCCCGCGGTCGTGCTCGAGTGTTTCTTAGGTGGACGCGGTGGGAAAAAGAGCGACGTATGAAAGGGAAAAACAAGAAAGAAAAAAAAAAATCAGGGAAAAAGTAGGGGAGGAAGTAAGAGAAGAGAGAGAGAGAGAAAAAAAAAAGAAAGAAGGAAAGAAAAGGGGGAAAGAAAAATGAGAACAAAAGATATGAGACCGCACCGACTTTCAGTCGCACACGGTTCATGATGCCTTCCTTCCCCCCATGATTGTGTGAGACCGTGGAAAACTGGCAGCTGACGTTCACCGTAGAGTTGATCGTCAAAATAATGGTTTTGATTAATTACACCGAAGAAACGAGCCTCGGATGTGTATATATATACAGCTGGTAAACCGACCGTCTTCTCTGCAAACCCTCGACGCCTCCCCTTCGCCTGGCAATTTTCAAACCGTCTGAGAAGAAGAAGAATAAAAAGAAGAAGAAGGAGAAGAAAGAGAAGAGAGAGAGAGAAAAGGGGGATGAAGAAAGAATGACGCGGAATATTTTTTGGAGGAATTGTGAGGAAGACAACTATTTTTCATCCCCTCAAAAGATCCGGAGCAACGTTTAGGTATACGTTCGTATCGATCAGTCAGAAGGGTTGTTACCTATATCTACTCCTCGCGGGGAGGGTGGATTTACCGATGCAAGTCATTTGCAGGATTTACGCGAAACCGCGTCGGCGAAGGGACAAAAATTTTGCAGAAAAAAAAATAATAAGGAACACATTTTCATTTTTTTTTTTTGCTTCTCTTTTCCCCTTTTTTTGGGTCAAACACCGCGCTGATAAGGTTACTGCTTATCGCGTCCTTTCCACGAGATTTGATCCCGTTCTTATTTTTCTATGAGAAGAAAAAGACGAAGAAAAGGAAAAAGAATAATAACAAAACGAAAAAGAAGCTCAGAGAAATTCAAAAATTAAATGATGGGGTGAATAAAAATTCTATACCGAAGAGTCCTCCTTAATTTTTCTCACGAAAAGGGTAACGAGTTCCAATTTGATTTTTTTTCACCCCTTCGTGTTCATTCCCGGATTTCACCCCGTACTCCCTAAAACAGTATCGGAAGATCTGCGATCCTCCGGATATTCGGAAGGAAATAATACGGATTTTGAAACTCGTTGGAAAACTGGGGCGCGAAATGAAAGGCGAAAAGTTTTCGGTCAGAGAAATGTGTGTCGTGGGTACTTACCGCGTCTTCCAGCTTCATACCACCCCGTTGCAATTTTTCCCCGTTAAAAAATCACTAGGAAAAGACTCCGCCTCGCTTTTCCTCCGAACGCGAAACAGTCGCGAAATAAGGGAGAATAGGAAAACTGCGACGTCTCCTCGGTATAAAGTATGCAACTATTTATACAGATTGCAGAAAGATTCTACGAGGACTTTCTGCACTTCGCGTTACTTTTTTTCCACCCGCGATAAGGGTGGGAAAAAAAATATTCTTTCTTAAGATATTTCGCCTATCCGAACGGATCGACTTATACGGAGGGGGATGGGGATCAACGGCGAAAAAAAATGAGACGAAGAATAAGGGAGGAAGAAACAGATTTTCCCTAAACTGTCCTCTTTTTACGATCCTCGGTGAAGATATCGCGGATAGATAGATCGCGATTAGATTTTGTCAAGGGTGAAATCCCGGGTTTTATTTCTTGCTTAGAGGTATGACTTTTTTTTTCTCTCTCTCTTTTTTTCTTTTTTCCACCCCCCGACCCTGCACACAACCCGGGTGGCTATATAGATATAATAAATCGTGCGCAGGTAGTATTTTTATGTATCATTATTCCCGACCGTGGTTTTTTACGTCTCACATCAAAATCAAAACTCAAGAATTGTGGGGTACGTCACGCATACCGACAGCGATTTTTATCCGAGGGTAGTTTTGTCAGTCTCCTTAATAAAATTCGGATACGAATTCCGACCGAAAATTGGGGGTGAGAAATTTTCAGAAATTTACGAACGAATCCACGGTTCGAAAAACAAACAAAAAAAACAGAAAAAAGGGGGGAAAAACGGGAAAACGAAAGAGAGGGGGTGTGGGGGAAAAAAAAACGTTCTTCGTTATAGCGTAGCAATTTCTCACCGCGTGATAAACCGTCAACGGACTAGCTCTGAAATAAATGTGACATTTTTTAGGTTTCGTTCAGTTTTTTCCTTTTTCCTTTTTTTGCCACTTTTTTTTTACCCTCTCTTTCTCTTCTCTCTTCTCGTCTCTTTTCTCGTCTCCTCTCCTCTCGGTATTCTCCTCTTTTCCCGCAGCAGTCACCCTACCTTTCCTCCCTCAGTTTTCAACGTTAGCCTCCGCAACTCCGAGAGGCGTGACGAAGGGTGCGAGTGTGGGTGCGGGCTTGGGGTGTGGGGTGGCTTAATCAGCTTATTTGGCAGGATTTTAATTTCGTGATATACGACTGACGCTTGCTGACGCCGCGTTCTGCTAATGACCGCATATATACCTTAGAAAATTTATCACCTGGTATATTTATGCCAAAAAATAAGTTTCACGTTTCTATATATATTATATATATATATTACTGACGCCTCTCGCGTTTCGCTTCCACCCTCTTTCTCTTTCTCTTCTCCCCTTTTTTTTGTTCTTTTTTTTCTTAGTTTTTTTTCTTCCCTTACCTTTGTCGGTATAAAATTCGGATTAAAACTGCCCCAGGGGAGATTGCCTATGGAGAAGGGGGAGAAAAAGAGAAGAGGGAAGAGAGGAATGGAAAGGAAAGGAGAGGAAAGTCACCTTGCGCGGAGTTTGATAGCAGAAAAACGAAGAATAAAAAGAAAAAAAGATATATGAAATAAAATAAAATAGAAGAAGAAGAAGAAGAAGGACCGAGAGGGAGACTCTTTCCCTCCCTTTGTTTCTCCAAATTCTTCAACGTCACAAAGCCCCGGCTTCATCCAAGTATTCGTCCGTCTCTCTGGGGGCGATCGAACCCCGAGCAAGCAAGCGAGCAAGCAAGCAGGCTGGCAGAGGCAGCAAGGGGTTGCAACTTGATATAAACTAAGAATAAAGCCGAGTTTCAACCCTTCGCAACGGAAAAACGAAAAGAAAGAAAAAAAAAAACAGAATGCAAGACCCACGAAACAGTAATTTTTTTCACGGTTTATTAGATTCCGAATGCATTTAGTTTCGGGGGTGAAAAAATTCAAATTCCGATTTTTTTACGTCCAAGTAGAGAGGGGGGTTCTATGATTCAACGAGACGTAAAAAATTTTTCGTCCCCTCTCGATCCCGTGAGTTTCAGATTTATTTTTTTTTTCAACCTCTCGATCTTTACTTCCGACCTGATTTTTCCGTATGTAATGAAAAACTATAATTCCTTGTACGTATTCTCTTTGCACGGGATTTTGGGAAGGACGGGTTTCAAAGAAACTTCGTTACTTTCATTAAAGAAAAAGAAAAAGAAGAAAAAGAAGAAAGAGAAAAAGTAAAAGAAACAGGAAGAAAGAAAGGAGAGCAAAGGGAGAATAAGAAACGCGGTGAGGACTAACGAGTATGGTTCTGCGGTTGATAAGCCGCGTCTTTTTAGGTATAAAGCTCGGGGGTATATAATAGGCTCCTTCCAATTTCCGGGGTAGATAGGAGGCGACTGTAAAGGCTCGTGGAATAAGGTAAAGGGAGTCAAAAGTCGAAAGTCAAAAGTCGAAAGTCGAAAGTCGAAGAATGTCACGTCCGTCTCTCGATACTGCAGAAATTCTTTGAAACGAGACGAAGCTGTGTCAAAGTTCAAAATTACCTGTACAAGTATTCGAAAAAGTTGATCATAAAAAATAAACAAAAATGAAATAAAATAAAAAACGGACTAGAATGAAATGAAAAATGAATTTCGAAAGCCATTAAATTGGCTCGGCGAATCTAATTGCGAAAAATATACTCATTATACTCGATATAGTTCCGAAAAATCAAAAACCACCCTTATACGTGTACATAGGTATATACTTACAGCGAATTCTATGACATAAATTTGCGAATTGACCGGGGGAGGTTTCGAGAGGGTAGATATTGCCGTCGACTAAAAAGAGTGATTGCGAAAACGAGGGATGAAAGGGAAGTAAAATAAGAGGAATGTGTGAATATGATATGGTTGATAAAAATGGATAGATAAATGAATGAATTGATACATTGTCAACCCCTGTTTCGAAAACTCGTTGAATTTGTATCAATCCTGGAATCGAGGGATAAGAATTCGGATTGAAATTGGAGGAATTGCACCGAGGAGGAGTGTCTCGAAGATCGTTGGGTGCATCTTATCTTAAGTAGAAGGGAAAAACTACTTCTTAGTATGAAGAAGAAAAAGAAGAAGTGGAAGAGGAAGAAAACGAGGGAAGAAAAATAAGAGGGAAAGAAAACGGGAAAATAAAAGTTCTGGAAAAAGCTCTGAAAGTTGCAGTAGTTCTGTGTACGTATGTATATCGTATATACATGTATACATGTATATTCCATTTGTGTTTGGGTATAGATATAAGTGTATGGAGCCAGTTTAAAGCTCCTGCATCTCATAACACCCCGACGAGAACGTTATACGGGATGGGGACGTGTTTTATAAAATATTTTCTTCTTTACTCTCGCCCCACCTTTCCATCAGATAAAAGCGTTTTCACCCCCGAACTCCTGCACTTTGTAAGTTTTTTTTTTCTTTTATTTTTTTTCGTTTTCTCTTTCTTCTATTCCTTTTTCCAAACAAGATATACAGATACTATATTTTTGTATATTTACTCGATCAACTTATATGCAACCTCGGGGGCGTTTCGGTCTCACATTTATATATACCTACGGAAATGACGTTCAAAATTTTTCAATACGAAACTCAATTGTTCGAAACTCAAGTTTCTGTAAAAATTAATCATTCAAATTTCATTCGATAAATTTTTTTTCATTTTCTTCATCTTTCTTCTCAGATTTTACATACTTCGCGTTCGGACAGATTTATCGCACCCATAGAAAAAGGGGTTGCTGTAGGGTGCAGGTCGCATCGTCTCTCGTCGATACTTCTTTTTCTAATTTCGATCGAATATCCTATACGACGAATCTAATTTTTGGACAGAACGTAAAATTTTTGATTTTAGTCCAATTTCTGTTTTTTTACATTTTTTTCCCCCAGTTTCTGAAACGTGGGGAAAAAAATCATCGGTCTCCCGCCCGAAAGGACATCGTTCTAGAATATTATCTCCTATTTTGAAAAAGTTTCCACAATCGATGCGACCCTAAGAAGAAAACCACTTCTTCTTCGAAAAACTCGATCTCCATAAAATCAGAAAAAATTTCTACGATGACGTCTAAAAGCCGGAGCAATTATCTGTGAAAAAAAAGAAACTAGTCAAAATATTTCTCCACGCTACCCCTGGGGGCTAAAATCTCTCGAAAATTAATTTTCCTCGGAGAAATCGTCACGGTTAACAATTCAAGTCTGAGACTTGGAGTTTCGAAGTTATAACTATTGTTTGATACTTACTTTAGTCGTTAGTTGTTAGTTTCTGGTTTCTGGTTCCTGGTTACTAGTTATGCGACAGCCAGATCGTGTATCTGATTTTAAGTTCGCCTACATGCAGCTAGGCGCTGCAAGGGGGTGGCGAAGAGATCTATGCCTGTATTCTCGGGCGCCCCTCGGTTCTCGGGTCTCACGTATTTACCGGGGTTTCTAATTATCGATTTCTGAGACCCCGTGGCCTAAGGGCGACTCGCCTTCCGATGTTTATTTATCGTTTTTTTGTTTACCAATTAAAAAGATACCCCGCTCTAGGGGTAGCGATCGGCGATACGATACGACCCTGCGTCGAGAAACGAAGGTAAAATTAAATCGAAGACAAAACAGAAAGATAATAAAAAACGAGACGATACGGAATCAAATTAAATGAGGCTGAAGCGATCCAGAGCAGTTCTTAGATCGGCGAAAAAATAAAAAAAATGAACGATTCTAAATTCGCAGGAACAATTAATCAGCCATCTTTTATTTTTTTTTCATTGCTTTTACCGATTCGCCTAATTCCCCAATTAATAAGACCTCGCAAAATCATGATATTCGTAATTACACGCTTGCCCGAAACCACCCCTGCGTATACGTTACGGTATATTCGCGAATAATTGCGAATAAGGTAGTACGTCGTAATTAGAATTTACAAGATGCAATTAGAAGCGTGCGGTTAAAAAAATGTACCGTTTATTTTTGTTGGCTATTTTTCTCTGCTTCTTTTTTCATTTCTGTTTTTTTTTCACAGACAATTATATTTCAAGGGATGAGGCTTAATTTTTTTTTCTAACGAATTGAATATAACCGGGCGAGAAAACTTTTCTACCCCTAAATTATAATTTGATACACTTTATGCCGTGGATATTGTAATAATTACAGGCTATGTTTTATTTTATGCGATTTATTTTACGAACGTGTAACATGTTCTCTTCCTCCCCATACCTACCTTCGTTATTCATTTTCGTTGAAACAGGAAGTCGGTGGTTGCCGGCGATTCAAAATTAACTAATTTTAGTCTGTAATTAACCGAAACAAACCGAAACACAGTGAAATCAGTCGGAAAACGAGTGGAAGAGGGTGTTGGAACGGGATCAGATATATTTGGAAAAAAAACGAAAATATTTACGGCAGATCGGACTCTCTGTAATCATTTTTGGAACAGAAACCTGAAACACGGGTTTAAATCATCAAAAACGGGCGAAGACGCGTTCTGATGAGGCGAAATACTTGAAAATAATTTTTAAGAAGCTCTGAACGGGATTTCGAATGATCTGAGAGACATTAGACTCGGTTAAAAAGGCTGAGGAATTTGAAAATCGTTTGGATGAACCCTAAAACATAATTAAAATCATCGAAAACGTACGAAAAAATTTTGAATTCGGGTGAAACGTGCGAAATGATTCTAAAAAAGCTCTTAAGAGGGTATCGAATGATCTGAGAGACATTAGACTCGGTCAAAAAGACTGAGGAATTTGAGAATCGTTTGGATGAACCCTAAAACGTGATAAAAATCGTTGAAAACGTACGAAAAATTTTTGAAATCGGGTAAAACATTCGAAAACGATATTAAAAAAGCTCTGAAGAGGGTTTCAAATGATCTGAAAGACGTTAAACCAGATTAGAAGAGTTTGAACGTTTGAGAATCATTTTTAGAAAGTCTGAAACGTGATTAAAACTTGCGAAAAACTTGGGAAAATAATTTTGAAAAATTGTAAGCAGGATCTGAAACGATTTGGGACGCGGTGAAAGCTCTGAAATAATCCGAAGCTCGATGAATTTGTCATGAGAGTCGTAGACGTGAAAAAAAAGAAGAGAAAAATGAAAAGAGTTACGCGGGGGTTAATTTTTTACCGGTGATAATCGGGGTGACTTTAAGATATTCCCTGCAGTAACTCGAAAGCTTTTATCACAGGGTGACCAAACGTTGTAGATATATACCTATAAGCTTGAGTTATTCATAGGGGGTAGCATCGAACGTAATCCCGGTTCTCGATCATCGTCACAACTTTTACCCCGCTCGATGAAGAAGTCCAGTTTTTTGTTTTTTTCGATACGGAAAATAAAGGGGGAGAGACAGAGGGGGAAAAACGCGAACGAAAGGGTAAAAACAAATGGAGAAAATGAAGAAAAAAAACCACGAGGGTTGAAATATATTCGTAAAAAAAAAGGAAAGGAAGGAGAAAGAAAGAAAAAAAGAAAACAACACGAAATTAATATTTTATCACGATTCAAAAGTGTGGATTTTAGTAGGGGTGGATTAAAATGGCGCTATCTGCGGGCGAGGTGGAGGTGAGATTGCGATAATCGTTGGCGAAGGTAGGTACGTACCTACCTACCTACCCCCTACCTAGGTAAGGGAAGATATATACGGCGGCAAGTCCAACGACTCGCAACTCGTTAAAAATAAATTTACGCTAGTTACCTGTCACTGCAGCGGCCCGGGGGCGAGTGTTTAATTGCTAATTGCTCGATCGATGAGTCGTTTACGACTAGCTACCGAGTACCACCTTCCTCGGCACTCCTATTTTAGGGGTGCAAGAGGAGAAACGGTGCCTTTTACCTGGAGAATGAAAAAAATAAAAAGGTTAAAGAAGAATAGGAGAAAATTCGCTAATTGCGAACCGAAATTTAACTCTGCGGAATGATAGTTGTAAATTTTATTTCTTTTTCGGGTGGTGTAGAAGAAAAATGAAGGAAAAATATACAGCGAAAAGTTTGCAGCTTATTCGAATTAAAATTCGATTCTAGGTCGAGTTTCATAGAATGATACGAAACGTCGTTATTCTCGCACGGCTCATTCATCCCTTATCCAATTTTCTGGTAATCTATCCCACGGTCTGCTTAGGGTAGGTTAGAACCGCGTTTTTAACGACATTTTTTACTCGGTTCTTACTCCGCTCAAGGCGACGAGATTTTTCCCAAAATATAAAGCGATTTTCAAATCGAGTCTGCGAGGGGTTGCAATTCGAAACTTCGTCGCTGAATGGCTCGACTACCCGGTGGAACGGTTTCATAGAAATTTAACGTCGAACGGCGTTTTACCATAGCCAGAAATATTTCGCGACAGAATTTTCTTTGCCGGGGTGTAAAAACTACCCCAACTTTCTCGGTGCGCTTTTCTAATCCTTGAGGTAAATTTTCCCAACTTTTCCGCGATTCTTCAACGTCGGCGTCTGTTTTCAGCGCGCAAATAAAGTGCTAAGGACACCGGCGACTTCTTCGGAATAACTTTCCAGCGAGCTGGTCAGTCCCCAAGAAATTCGCTGGACGAATGCCTGGAATATTTCTCAGATCCGGTATTGAGTTTTGGGAAAATCGGGCCGGAGGTTGTCTAAGGGTGGGTTAAAATCGTGTTTTTAATATCTCCATCAACCGTCCGTAAGATTTCGACGAAATTTTTTCTCGTATCTCATCTTTTTTCCAAAATATAACAAAATTTGAAAGTCTGCGAGGGGTTGGAAATATTCCGCGACCCTTTCTTTGGCAAAAGATTTTTTGATTAATTAAAAAATCGAATTCCAAATTCTACTATTTCGGTATTTTTAATTACGTTATTGTTACCCACCGTTAATTTTATTTTACCCGGCTATTGGTTTATCGAGAATTCTCGTTATTGCGTGGTTTAGGTAAAAACGAAAAGGCATCCCGTAAATTCCGACACACACCCGCACGATCCATCCATACGCGAATCCATGTGGCAGAAATAAAAGGCCGAATACGGGGCCTAAATCAGAGTGGGAATTGGCACAGTCGTCGTTGGGTTGTACCTCGGGGGTTGGAGAATTTCGTTACACGTATACACGCGCACACACCCCGTACGAAACGTACTGGTGTAGGTGGTATACGTCTCTGTACGGGGAGGTACGTAGGTAGCAATTATTCTGTGATTAAATCGTCTTGTGTAATTGGATTGTACCGGGATGTGAGTATTATTACATGAGGTAGGTACTGTACGTCAAATGCGACGAAAATAGACACGGAGGAGAGAAGAGAAGAGGAGAAATGGAACGGGGGCGGGATCTGGGGATGAAGGAAAGAAGAGAAAAAGAAGAAGCGAAAGAAGAAGAAAAAAAAATAAGGAGAATAATTCTTTGAGGGTGGAATTCTGTATCGAGATTGACTGTACACGTTTTCCCTTTAATCTGTCACTTCCTCAGCCAGTCTTTCCTCCCCTCGCCTCTCGGCTCTCGCCCCATTTTCCATTCTCTATTTTCTCTTTTCCCTTTTCCCTTTTCCCGGTCGCTTTTCTCTCTTCAACCCTGGAGCGGCGTCGACCCTCGACTCTCGTCTCCCGTCCCACACTTTTCTCCATGCCTTTGATTATACACGTGGAACGTGGGGGTTGGCTCGCACAGCGTCGCGACGCGAACCAAGCAACCAAGCAGCCAGGCCGGGGGGGAAAACGTTGAAAAGATTTAATTGTAAGAATTCTGAACGTATTACTACGCGGCTTCGTAGTCTCTGTTCTTTTAATTCACTTATTACACATCGCCGCACCCTTACATCAAATTTCAACCCTCGTCTAGGCAGCAGCCCTGCAACGAATCAAATTCGCCGCGAGGAGTGAGAGAAAAAAAAAGAAAAGAAAAAAAAGTATTATTTTTAATTTGAAAAGAATTTTTTTTTTTTTTCTCCATTTTCATTCGACAATAAATTCTAAAACTAACAAAAAAAAAGAAGAAATTAGCCACATACTTTGGTATTTGAATTATATTAAACGCAGGTGAAATTTATTATCGCACCCCATCCCCCGCCCCCGACCTTTGCCGAAATGCAGAGAAATTTAAGTTATAAGGTTTTAACATGCGCTGAATACGAAACAACCCTAGTTTAACCCGGGGGAGAAGAGAAGAAAAAAAAAAAACCCTCAGTGAAATAAACGTCGAGAAGAGAAAGAAAATTAAGGGTTATTTCTTCACGCGAATATCACGTTATTGATAAAAATCAGACGGGGGTTGGGGAAAAAAGGAAAAAAAGGGAAAATGGAAAATTATCGAGATTCATTATCACCCGGCTGGGCCGAAAAAAAATCAGAAAATTAGAAAAACGAAGGAGGCACGAATAATTTCTATATCGCACGAAAACGAACGACGAAAGAAAACTTTTTGAAAAATGGTATTATCAAAAAACCAAAAAAACAAAATGAAAAATCTTTTCGGTAGGTACGCGCAATAATTATATTTTGCGATCGAATAATTTTGTAGCGTCGAAATATATCGCGTTCGTGATAAAAGCTCATAGCCCTTGGCGACCCCCGTGGTGATTCGGGTTCGTCATAGCTAGCGCGCAGGGGATGATCGTTGGGCGTAACGCGACGTGACGTAAAAATATATAAGCGTGCACGGGGGTCGGTATATACGTACAGCGGGGGCTGAGGAGGTGTATTCTCATAGCTGGTTTAATGGCGTGCGAGAGCTGGCGAAACAACTGTTTTATTTGATAAACGAGGGTTGAAATACAAGTGTAGCTGGTACCGAATAGAATAGAAAAGAAAATTGGAGGATAGGGTTGTAAAATGAAAAAGAAACGAATCCACCTTCAATCTCACCGCTAATTATACCGCGGCGCTAATACGTATGAAACGTCACACAACACGTTTCACGTGTCTTCGTGTATCGACCTTCCCTCAACTCCCAGCCCTCAACCCTCAACCCTCGGCCCTCAACCCAACCCTGCATACGTTTATATTCTTGTTTACTCGGCGTTTGTAATTATTTGTCAACAGAGAAAATGAGCGTCCGGCCGTACCGGCCTCACGTGTAATTTGGCTTTTGGTAACTGCGCGTTTACCTTGCCAAAGTGGAATTCGATCGGCTTTTTTAGATAAGAAAAATACGAAGGAGAAAACAAACTGCCCGGCAAAAAGACCCCCTAATTTTACGCTATTTAATAAAACATTTTGCATTTAGTTAAAAACGAGAGGGAATATTTCAACGCGTTAAGCGAGTAGTTCGAATGACCGCTTGCAGAGGGACGCGGCGTGCGCGGCTCGATCTCGCTCACGGCCAGCGCTCTCTCGCAGTAAAAGTAACCGGGCTTAATCAGTACACCGTCGACGATATTTCGCATTCGGAATCGGAGAGCATCGGTGTGTAAAAATCGTTGGAATTTAAGCCAGAAGTGGAAACGGTTGAATGTACGTTTATCGAATAACGGAAATGTGTCTTGTGGTCTGATTTGGCACGGGTATCGAACCCGGGTATAATTACATACGTTAAACTTTCACGGACGTTAAATACCACCCATTCATTCCGGGTATATACGGATGGGTAATTTTCGCTTTACCTGATGCATAGCTATGTGTATATATATATATACACAGCATATAATTCATTAAACGGGAATAAAAAACAGTGTACCAGGTCAGTGAGCAGGAGTCTGATTGTTGCCAGGGAGATAGGGATTCATCGTCATTTGAATAAAATACGCGTTTATAGATAATAATGAAAAAAAAGGAAGAAAAAAAAAAAAAAACGAGAGCGAAAATAAAAAGGAAAAAAAAAAAAAAATACGCGATACGAACGCGAATTGTTTCCACTGAGAAAAATCGCGAACAAATCGCACTGTTTTCAGTGGCTGGTAGATTTATACGTGTACTACCTATATACTACATCCGCCAGTACCCTATTTCAAAGAGAGTATAAAGGATGAAAAAAAAAATGAAAACAAAATAAAAAATAAAAAAAATACCCCTCGACTCCAATCGCTTTCTGATCCGGTACGTCAAGCCGAAAACTTTTGTTTCCTCTATTATTATCGCGCCGTTGCAGATCCCATTTCGTTTTTTTTTTTCTTTTTCTTTTTTTCTTTTTTCAACCTTTTTTTTCACGCTCGTTTCTTGAAAAGCGTTTAACACGCGCGTGAGAACACACGAATAACGCGTACGAAACGAGAATTACGACAAGATGTGTTCTCGTCTAATTTCGCTCGTTACGTCTGTATATGTATAATACCCTTGATTATCGCGATGCGAATAAACTTATGAATCGTTGTATCCCGTATAGATCCTGATTTTCTATACAATAACAGACAAAATTTTCTCAACGTTCAGGTATACCTACCAGGCGTAAATAGGGGTGGGGGATGGTTTCTGTATACTCAATAAACGTCTGCAGATCGTTACGAATTAATGTTGTTACCGAGTAAACAGTTGTACTAACTATGATAGTAAAATTAATTACGCAATCGACACCTACACAACCACGTGTACCCATAACTGTACCATATAAACGTAGTTGGATACATATTTACATAATATTCTTTTAAATGTAAATATATATACGTATTTCTATGCCAAATATAACTATCTATATATTTATCTGTATACTGCAGCTGCATACTCGGTTACGTGATGCACACACAGAAGACAGGGGGTAGTTGTTGTTTGTCAAATAATCCAGTACTGTTCATTAAACACTTTCCCCCTCATATAACATATTACATTGACCAGGTAGTAGCGGTTTTTCGGTATCGTTTGGATATTGAAAAAGAAGTTCGGTCGATTTTGGAAAAAAAGCTACGTTGTTTGTTTGTTTGTTGGTTTTTTTTTTTTCTTGTTTTTTATACAAATTTCCCTATTTTCCAGAGAGAGAGAGAGGAAGACGAAAGGGCGGAGGGAAATTTTTATTCTCCTAGCTACCGGGGTTTATGCTCGAATCTTATTGTAAATGACGACCCCCTTTTCAAAGCGAGGGTGCGAAAAAGAAACGATCGAGTTTCGTATATTATGTATATACGTGCATATAGGCGAGACAAGCGCAGGAATGAAAAAAAAAAAGGAATAGAACCGAGTAAAACGGAGTTTATGGTACACACATACGTGTATACACGTTAATATATACACAATATACAAAGTCACGACTCTGGGCAGGAAAAAGAAAAATTGTAATTATAGTTTACGCGATTCATAATTTCGCACATTTTTTTTTCGTTTCTTTTCTCTTCTTTTCTTTTCTTTTCCTCATTTCTTCTCCTTCTCTCGCGACACATGTTAGTCGTCCGTCGACGCACTTAACATATTTTCATGACGGTTTAAAGTACCTACCCACTTCTACCCACAGCTATACCTACCCTGTCCCGCGAACTATTCAAGGCAAGTCGTGTAGAGTCGCGAGTTCTCATCTGTCGGGGACAATATACAACCCCGGGTACATACATACATACATACATACATACATATATGTACATATAACCCGGAGGTTAGATTAGCGGGGTGCGAAAACCCCTCGAATTTGCAGGGGATCGGGGGACTGGGAGAGGGGGGTGAAGAAAAATTACTTCGAAAATTATACCGGAAGTGTGGGGTATAGGTATAACGTATAAGGTTTGAGGGTATATACAGTCGAGTATACCTAACAGCCCGACCTGCGGGAAACTACCCTTCGCAATTATATGTCGGTGTTGTTATATGTACCGTTGAATAGCTGCATAACTGTATCGGGGCTAAGTTTCTTCTGACTTTTACTCCACGATAGAAATAAATTACTGTTTATCACAATCGACACCGAATGCACGGAATGCACCGTAAAAAGAACAATTTTATACAGGGCATTCCGTGCCAATGACAAAATTTTTCTTTTTTTTTGTTCTCGTCCAATCAACGCGCGTGTACCTATAATTATACCAAATTTTTCAATGACAATGACAAATGAAAAAATGCGGTTTTATACAGAATCGTCGTAGAGCGTGGGTCTAGCATACGCTATGCTTGTATCACATCATACATATTTTTATACATGTATATACAAAATAGAAGGAATATTATACAGTCGTGTACTTTTACCGTTTACGGCTTCCTCCTCTGGCAGTAATTTGACGATCGACAGTGCCTAGCCCGTGTTCGGCATACCTGCAATTTCCCGGGTTCAAATTTCACGCGGATTCTACGGTAGTAGGTATACACACATATGTGCCACGTACACACCCATGCGCCGCGTATGTACTATGCGAAATTCTACGCTATGCTGTGTTATGCTACGCTATTATGCCGCGCTATACATAGCTATGCTAGTTCGGCTCTGTTCGGGCGATAAAATTTCATTTCCATCCAACACACTCGTATACTCCAGCAACGTGGACATATACGTACACATATGGTATGTATGCCCCCATATACCTGTATCCCGCAAGCTACAGCTAGCCATTCTTCTTTCTTCCCTTTTTTTTTTCATTTTTTTTCTTTTTCGAGCTTTTCGGTCATTTTTCCGGTATTCCTGTTTTTTTTTTCTTTCTTTTTTTTATCGTTCTCTTTCTCCTAGCCTATTTCTATTCCATTTCCACCATAGGTACGCGGCTATAATTTTTCACCCCTAACGCTATCCCTTGTACCCCTATTCTCACGTTTATATTCGCATAACTAATAATATAGTATAGTTAATGTGCAGTAAACGTATATCTACCTAGCTACCCCTAGAGTTGTTATACCTCGATTATATCCCTGTGAAATATGGGAAAGGAAAAAAATGAAGAAAAAATCAAACTCGCTGCGCTGCGGGTGTGTAGTATGGTATTATAAAGCTGCCCGGAGGCGAGTATCGCGTAGGAAAATCGGAGACGTGATTTTTTCGCATTCTTCTATCAGATTAGATCTTCTACTTCGATTTTCGGACTAGTCAGAATTCTCAGAAACGTTGAATTTCGGATTATTGAAATTCCGAAAATTTCGCTCTATTTCTCGGGATCCGAAGACAAAAAAAATAGTTCGTTCCGGTCTAGACCCTCTCTACGGAAACCCTTTCCCTTTTTTTTTTCCAAAAAGTTTTCTGATCTTCGTATAGCTTTCGGAATTTTGAAACTCCGGTGTTCTTCTTTCGAACGTTCTTCGCATCGGCTATGTAGTCTCTCGAGAAACAACCCTCTCCAAAAACTGTGAACCAGGTAATATTCAGATTCCGAATTTTTGCACCGTTCGGAACTTCCGAAATTGGCAACCTCCATCTATAAAATGTCTTTTTTCATTTACAATATCATTTGTAGATATGATATATATATATATATATATGTACAATGTATAACATCGTAGAGTTTTCTCCCCGTGAGTACAAACATCCTCTAATCAACTCCTCCGCGCCACACCGTCATGTTCTACTTTCCAGTAAATTTCCTGTACGTAGGTGTAGATGTGTGTGTATATATATATATATAGGTATGTATATAATGTATACGAACTACACCCCAGTTTCGTCGTACTACGGTACCGGAGGAAAATGATTCAATACTAGGGTAGTACGGGGACGCTGAGAGACAAACGGGGGGGGGGGTTTCGTGTATGCCGTGTAAATAAGTTGTTTGAATAAAATCAAGCTGCTGCGACTGCTAAACTAGTATATATATATATATATACATGAGTCCCGGGTCTGGGGTCAGCGGGGGGTCTCTTGGTTCCGGTTCGAAGATGAAATTTTTTAATAAAATTTCAAGAAAAAGAACAAAAAAATAAAATAAAAAGAATACCGTAAAAATAATACGAGACAAAAAGGGGTAAAACGTAGATTGACTGTGCGAATTCGTACCTATACACACACATCGGTTGATTGGCTAACAGTCAAAGGTTATTCGGTTACCTTCCTCCTATACCAAAGTTGAATAAATATATATATATATACACATCTATGTATGCATAGGTGGGTAGGTAAATACCGCGTGGTATTTAATACTACGATAAAGGTAAATTCGAAGCTGCTATGTAGCAATCTATGTGATTTTTACGATTGTAGATATCGGGAATGGTAGAAAAAATGAAAAAACTGAAAACAAAAAAAAGAAAAGAAGAAAAGGAAGCATAACGAACAAAACTTTGCTACGTGTGTAATTATCTATGTTTCGTTTCCTTTTTTTTTTACTTTTTCGGTCAGCTATATCTCGTTTTTCACACGTGTAGGGGGTGTTTTTTTTTTTTATTTTCTCCGTTTTTCTTTTTCTTTTTTAATAGAACCAGTTCTCAGCTAAATTTGAATAAAGTAATACCTATAAGACCATATACATGTATATACATATATACCTATAGGTGGGTATAGAATGAATTTCTGAAAGGACTAAGTGGAAAGGGAAGAAACCCTTCGGCAGGCAATACCCCCGAGTGCGCGCGACTCACTTACGTTATTGCCACGATATCCTTTCTTTATATTCACAGTTGAATTTAAATAATGGAAGCCCTGCTAATTCCCCTTTCAGTACCTCCTGATAGAGTAATACGGTACATGTACCGTATATACCCCTAATACGAAGAACCGGGGAAGAATAAGGATAGAAACGATCCTAGAAGTCTAATTTAATTTCCTAGTCTCTCATCTTCTCATTTTTCCTTTTTTCTTTTTTTTTCTCATTTTTATTTCATGGTTACCGAAAACAGGGCTGTTTCTGTCGAGCGAGGGGGTGATTTTTTAATTTGTCAAAAAAGAAAGGAAAAAAAAACCCCGAAACGAAAGGCAAAAAAAAAACGGAAAAGACAAAAATGAAAATCGGAATTCCGGGAGCAAAATTCAACAACCCCCTTTAGTATATACACTTCCAGTTTTTAATCAAGAAAGACACTTCCATTATCCGGGTGGCATATCTCCACGTGACCCTTGTTAACGCCGCAGGCACGTAGCGAGATTCTAATTGGATTCAAAATGACTAGGCGAACCCGTGCACCCATTGCATATGGCTAGAACGACTGAGCTAACAAATACCTACTGTATACGCTAGTTGGACCCCCGGCTCACGATGCAACGCGATGCGATGTCGCGAAATTCTGCAGACGTACCTCCCCAGCCACGGTCAAAGAAACTGCCTCACCTAATTGCACCAGGCGAACGAATTTACCGGCATTTTAATTATGCCGGCTATTTTCGTTTTTCCTCGACTTAAAAACAATCGCTACGATTTAACTAGAACGATTTTTACACAGGGTTTCGAATTTTTTGGATTTTGGAAAAATCTGTACAGGGGTCCGACGAGGGTTGGTTGTAGCCGGGTTTAATATCTCTGGAATGGTTGGATAGATTTTTGCGAAATTTTTACTTCGTTATTACTCAGCTCGGGGCGACGAGATTTTTCCCAAAATATGAAGGGGTTTTCAAATCGAGTCTGCGAGGGGTTGCAATTCGAAATTTCATCGCTGAATAGCTCGACTACCCGGTGGAACGGTTTCATAGAAATTCATCGTCGAACGGCGTTTTACCATAGCCAGAAATATTTCGCGACAGAATTTTCTTTGCCGGGGTGTAAAAACTACCCCAACTTTCTCGGTGCGCTTTTCTAACCCTTAAGGTAAATTCTTCTAACTTTTCCGCGATTCTTCAACGTCGGCGTCTGTTTTCAGCGCGCAAATAAAGTGCTAAGGACACCGGCGACTTCTTCGGAATAACTTTCCAGCGAGCTGGTCAGTCCCGAAGAAATTCGCTGGACGAATGCCTGGAATATTTCTTAGATCCGGTATTGAGTTTCGGGAAAATCGGGCCAGGGGTTACCTAAGGGTGGGTTAAAATCGTATTTTTAATATCTCTATCAACCGTCCGTAAGATTTTGACGAATCTTTTTCTCGTGCTCCGGGCGACCAGCTTTTTCCCAAAATATAGCAAAATTTGAAAGTCTGCGAGGGGTTGCAGTCTGCAATTTTATTGCTGCATAGCTCGATGAACCGGTGGAACGATTTCACAGAAATTCACTGCAAAATAGCGTTTCGTAATAAAAAGACAAAATTTTTACTCACGACTGATATAAACCACCCCTAATTCTTCTGGCCACGTTTCTGAAGAATTTGGAAAAAAATTCGGACCACCGAATACACGTGATAGTCAGAAATCCTCCCCGTTGAGTACCACTGGACTCTGTTGTAATAACTACAAGTAATTATCCGTCAAGTTCTTAACTAGGGTTCGCCACAGCGGGTGGTGGTCCGTATACATAGATATACGTAACTGGAGGGTAGAAGTTTGAATAAATTCTTCAAATTGTCATCCGTAGCTAAGAAACTAATATTTCTTGCGTCTCTGGCGCAGAGAGTCTTCCCTTTCCTTTTCCTTCTCCTTTTCCTCCTCCAGTTTCACCCCTTGAATCGTGTGGTCAATACCTCCTCGTCGAGGTCTGGCAATTTTATTGGCTTTTCTGCTGCTAACAGACGCGATTAATTGTAAGTGGATCAAGTCGAACGGGCAACGGGTGGTTTCTCGAGTGTCCTAAACCGAACTTACTGTTTAGACTTTTACGCTTTATTTCCGACGATTTATCGCCGCCATTTTTCAACCTTTTCCCCCAAAACCCCCAAAGAAGAAAATCGCCCGGCTCAGTTTTCAGATAAGATCTAATTCCTGTTTCGAGACGTTTTTGAAATGATTCGTCGGCCATTCTTCGACCTGAACCATCGGAGCTGATGAAAAGTCAAGGAAAAGCTGCAGAGTGCAATTTGCGGGTTTCCTGTATCCGATTCGACCCGCGGATGGAAAGCAAACGGTTATTACTTATTTTGGGGCCATGATCTGGCGCAGGGGTTGGGGTGGGAAGATCGAAGATCGAGGATCGAAGGGTCGCCGTTGAAGCTGCTTTTACGAAGTCTAAAATGTTTTTCTATCGGCATCCCCGGTGCCCAATATCTATGCTAATCCGGGGGGTTCTTTTAGGGGTAGACGCCGTGTCTCCTAGCTCACGATCTGCTCCTACCCTTACCTTCTCCCGGCTCTAAGGCAACCTCGGAAACGCGTCATTTAAGCGGATTTTTAGATCGATGCAGAAGACGGTCACCGCTCGAAAACCAGCTGATCCAGCATCCCTCTAGATATACGCTATTCTTGGGTACATAAACCGAGCTCTCCCCACTCTCCAGCCGAGAAGGCGAAGCTGGTCACCCTCGGAAATCCGAGCTACCTCCCTTGTGTAAATACGAAACAACCGACGACGGATAGAGACGAGCCACCGAAAATTCGCCACCCCCAAAACACAATAGAATATTTTCTATGGAATCCATCGCGTAAACTTTTTTCCATGGGAGTTAAAAAAAGTTGGCAAGGAATTTCCCATACAAATGTATTTTTTTTTCCATTTATATGGGTCGTTCGGTGCCAATGACAAGGGAGTTTGCATAAATTTTGGACCCGGACGTCTGGGTGGGTAGACGTCTACGAGCGACGCTGATAATTGCTCGACTTTATAATAGTGCTAATTTTGTTGCGCTGAATACGTCAAGGTGTGACAATGGGAAAACTGATTAAACTGGTGCACCGTTTCTCGAGCGAAACAGATTACGTGTTCGAGATGTAGGAATTTCCCCGACTAACTAAATCAACGTTACTATACCTACGGAAGCGTGACTCATATATACCTACAAACACAACCCTGTCATCCGTGTATGCATTCACCCATAGAACAGCACGGTATACTGTAAGCCGAAGTACCTTGCCACCGACTTGCTTTTGACAGATCTAATAAGCCGTCCCGACTGCTGCAGGGCTGCCGCTTATTCATACGATTACAGAAAATTGTGCCAAAAATTTCTCTTCCCGTATAAAATTCGCCCTAGGAATATATTTTCGCAATTTTTACACGATCGAACTCTCTTTTCAAGTTCTGATACGAGAAATACGAGTCTAGCATCGCTCGTTCCTCATCTACTCACAATTCCGAGCCTGAAAAATTCTCGTCTCATCTCTCCTGCGAGAGAGGGATTCGAGCGTCGCCGCCTGTCGGCGGAGCGCCGAAGCTCGCTACTTTTCAGAGCCTGAAGAATCATTCGACGAAATTCTATTCGGAGGAATGTTTGACCGAACTCAAATCAGTTTCTAAATTCTAAATCGCGTTGTCTTTCATCATCACCGAATTAATATCGATCCGATACCCCATCTTTGAACTATATCAAAGAACGCCACAGGTGTCACCCCTGGGCTGTGGACTCGGTTCGTAAAAACGTAGCGGCGTGGCGCCACGGGCTGGATCCAGAGGCAGCGCTTTCCCTGGGGTGAAATTAGAGCTAGTGAGCGAATGGGGAAGGGTTCAAAGCGGGCTTTTGGATATATTCAAGTCTCAAGCCGTTGTCTCGAGGACTTTGTTAGCTGCGGACTATTCATTGTCAGCTCTTTAATCGAGTTTTAAGAATTTCCGCATAGTCGTGAATTTTTATTACAAACTCTGATCAATTCGTACCGGAATTTATTTCGCCGAATACACCCACCCATCTATCAGAATTCGCACAATTGGTAATAAAAACTACAGATCTGGGTATACGTACGTATACACATAAATGTAGATCCGGAATTCAAAGGATGTAGAATATACTCTCTTCCCCGGATACTGAATTCTGGTTATATACGATAGCTCGTATGTACATACTTTGATACATACCTTTAGTAACTGAACGAAATAAAATTCTTCTCGAGAGTAAGCGTCTATATATGAATACCGCCATCACCAGCGAGAAAAACCGATTTGAATTGCAAAGTCGATCCAACAGTCGGCGAAAGATTTGAATTCTACAACTAGCTCAGCTGGTGATAAGTATTATCGGAGCTGCATACAACCAACGGTCTATTAAATTGATTTCAATTAGTCAGATGCGTAGCTACACATGTATGGTTCGTTCAGGCGCTTTGCAAGTCTTCTTTTCGCTTTCATATCGATACGAGGATTCGGGTTATTCATTCGCTGCGCTGTGTAATTTTCGTAGCAGAAAAAAAATTCGTTTTTTAAACTATTCGGCTCGAGGGTGGTTTCCGCTCCTCCGCAGTCTGATCAGAAAGGGAAAATAAAAAGCGAATTTCTGCTAACGGTGGATCGCGAAATGCATGAAAAATATTTTTCTCAATTTATATTGTAGTATGAAAAAATGGGAAAAATATACACGGAAGAAAAATAAGAAAAAAAACAAAATGAAAAAAAAAAAACAAAAAACAAAAAGCAATTCATCCAACAGGGGATATATTTTATTCAGAACACGCGACGCGTGCGGACGGAATGCAGACGGACATCTATAGCCGCTTTGCTGCTGTTACCTGAACGCGTGTAAGCCAGACCAGCTGGACTATGTTGTATACTATACAGTATGCATATAGAGTATCTATATATTATACGTATACATAGTATTTCTATATACATACGTGTACAGTTCGCTGTAGTACAGAAGAGCGACACAATGCATGCTGCGGATAGAACCGCTCGTGCATTTTGATTGCTCGAGAATTCCACTGCACCTAATATATAGGTATATGTATATGTTATACGTATATGCGTATATCTATATAAATTCTAGAGAAATTGCATTATTTATGCGTTGAGCGATATATATATATACATATATGTAGTATAAACTACCGAAATGTGTGGTTTAAGGGTGAGCGAGGATGTTTAAGGATGATCAATAAATGCAAGGTCCATTTAAGAAGTTAAAAACAATAAGTAGACTTTATTTTACTTCGCCCTCGTGCAATTCACTCAACTCCGTACATACGTCTTACTGAGTCGCTGGTCAGGTCAATTCTGTTCTTTTGCCTTTTTCGAAGAGAGGCTTACACCCTCCACCCAACTCCTCCATCTGTTCATCGTCACACATGCAGCCTCACTCGCACTTTCCATTTTCTCCACTCAGACATACACTTATTGCTAACGGTCATACCGGCGCCTAGCCTCCGACCCTAGCTATCCTAAACCTTAGATTTACGACTTAAACATATCGGCTTTCGCCCTTCATACCATCCTAATATTTAAACCTAACGTAAACTAATTTTTGTCCATATAATACACTCGACACTACATATATAATATATGTACAATGTATTGCATATGTGATAAATATATATAAAAACGGAACAATCCTCGCGTTTATCATATATGTGTAATACACAGACATATGTGGATATGGATAGGGGTAGATAGGTGTTTATGTACCACGTCGATTTCCCGCTATCGCGTACATAGGATGTATACGAAAAAATGATTTTTTAATCATTTTTATATACTTAAAGCTACACACTGTAACTATGTGATTTGTGGATGAAAAAATATTAGCGATTCAATTGGTGGTCATTAGGGTGATTCGAGAAAAAAATTGTTTTCTTTTTTCCAAACAGGTTGAAAAGTTTCATTTAGTTATAAAGATACGCCTGTTTAAATTTGAGCTCTTAATATTAATATTAGGAGGTGGCGCATCGCGAATTTCTATTTCCCATTTAAACAACATGGGAAAATTTGCTTCTGCTTTTCCTGATTTTTATAACTAGCTAACGATGCGTCATACAGAAAATCTACAGACATATTTTTGTAGAGAATTAAATGCTCTACAAAAAAGGTCTCTTGCACTTTTTTGATAAACTTATTTTAGAAACTCATTTTTTGTCAGAAAGGTGGTTCTTTGCACTCGAATATCATTGGAATGGCTGAGTTTATCAAAAGAGTGTAGGAGACCTTTTTTGTAAAGCATTCAATTCCCTACAAAAATATGTTTGTAGATTTTCCGTATGACGCGTCGTTAGCTAGTTATAAAAATCAGAAGGAGCGAAAACAAATTTTCCCGTGTTATTTAAATGCGAAATAGAAATTCGCGATGCGCCGCCTCTTGATATTAATATTGAGAGCTCAAATTTTACCAGGCGTGTTTTTATACCTGAATGAAACTTTTGAACCTGTTTGGAAGAAAAAGAAAATTTCGTTTTTTTTCAATCACCCTAGTGGTAATTTTTCGTTTTTCAATTTGTCAATTTCTTCTTCGGCTTTTTACGTTTCGTTATTGAACGTTGTATATAATAGCGAGAAACTTACGGGATGCAGGATCAGATATCCTAATAAGTTTATGCACCGTAGGGTATAAGGTGCACAGGTATATACGTAGACATATACCTATAGCTGTAAAACTACTCACCTAGCGATCCAGGAAGTTAAATTGCTCCGTACCCCTTGCCGGTGACATTGCATCTACGTACCCTTATACCTTATAGCTATCCGACCATACATATATACGTTAAGGCACCCTGCACCTCCTCGAGTTCTTCTCGATCGATGCCGTCTGTGACTGACATGTCGTAACGACCAAACTCATTAGTAGGTGATCTGCTCGTATTTGCATTCAGCTATACCTACCCCGCCTTATACCGATTTAGACACGAATCCAAAATAAACAAGATACTTATGTGCATATACAGGGTGATTCACACCTTGCGGAAAAAAATTCACATGCATATTCCTCATTGAAATCTAAGAACAAAGTTCCTTAGCAAAAACTTCGAGTGACCAGTCGTTCCTGAGATAGAGAAGGTTTCGTCCGCCCAATGAGACGGTCGTATCGTGTCCTGGTCAGTCCCGTATCAAGCCTGTAGAATGAACGATGTCCGCGGCGTATGACATTTGTCCGAAATTTTGGTTTCTCCGTAATTTTCGGTCTTTGAGTCGTCCAGTCGGTCACTCTTGTGCCCCACGTCTTTCACCCCGTTGTCCAGGTGTCAGAATGGCGACTTTCGTTCCCCAGTGCATGGTGGAGGGACGTGTGGTGCATGCGGGGTGCACATGAGGTGCACATGAGGTGCACATGTGGTGCACATGAGGTGCACATGAGGTGCATGCGGGGTGCACATGTGGTGCACATGAGGTGCACATGGGGTGCACATGAGGTGCACATGAGGTGCACATGAGGTGCACATGAGGTGCACATGAGGTGCACATGAGGTGCACATGGGGTGCACATGAGGTGCACATGAGGTGCACATGAGGTGCATGCGGGGTGCACATGTGGTGCACATGAGGTGCACATGGGGTGCACATGAGGTGCACATGAGGTGCACATGAGGTGCACATGGGGTGCACATGAGGTGCACATGTGGTGCACATGAGGTGCACATGGGGTGCACATGAGGTGCACATGAGGTGCACATGAGGTGCACATGAGGTGCATGCGGGGTGCACATGTGGTGCACATGAGGTGCACATGTGGTGCACATGGGGTGCACATGAGGTGCACATGAGGTGCACATGAGGTGCACATGGGGTGCACATGAGGTGCACATGAGGTGCATGCGGGGTGCACATGTGGTGCACATGAGGTGCACATGTGGTGCACATGAGGTGCACATGAGGTGCACATGGGGTGCACATGAGGTGCACATGAGGTGCACATGTGGTGCACATGTGGTGCACATGAGGTGCACATGTGGTGCACATGTGGTGCACATGTGGTGCACATGGGGTGCACATGAGGTGCACATGGGGTGCACATGAGGTGCACATGAGGTGCACATGTGGTGCACATGTGGTGCACATGAGGTGCACATGTGGTGCACATGGGGTGCACATGTGGTGCACATGAGGTGCACATGTGGTGCACATGTGGTGCACATGAGGTGCACATGTGGTGCACATGGGGTGCACATGAGGTGCACATGAGGTGCACATGAGGTGCACATGGGGTGCACATGAGGTGCACATGAGGTGCATGCGGGGTGCACATGTGGTGCACATGAGGTGCACATGTGGTGCACATGAGGTGCACATGAGGTGCACATGGGGTGCACATGAGGTGCACATGAGGTGCACATGAGGTGCACATGAGGTGCATGCGGGGTGCACATGTGGTGCACATGAGGTGCACATGTGGTGCACATGGGGTGCACATGAGGTGCACATGAGGTGCATGCGGGGTGCACATGTGGTGCACATGAGGTGCACATGAGGTGCAGATGTGGTGCACATGTGGTGCTCAAAGACTGAAAATTACTGAGAAATCAAAATTTCGGGCGAAGGTCATAACGCCGCGGGCATCGTTAATTCTACAGGCTTGATACGGGACTGAACAGGACACGATACGACCGTCTCATTGGGCGGACGAAACCTTCTCTATCTCAGGAACGACTGGTCCCTCGGAGTTTTTGCTAAGGAACTTTATTCTTAGATTTTAATGAGGAATATGCATGTGAATTTTTTTCCGCAAGGTGTGAATCACCCTGTATACATAAATGCGTGACATACCAAATATATCCCAAGGGTGGATTGCCGTGAGCAACAAACACCGAGAGGAAAATTTGGGTGTAAGAAACGTCGCCTGATAAACTGGGGGCGGTTTATCTCTGGGGGTGGTGAAATGCTATTCTACGGTGAATTTCTGTTGAATCATTTGACCAGTTCGTCGAGCTATGCAGCAATGAAATTTGAAAGTACGAGCCTTTACGGATTCGATTTCGAAATTGTGTTATATTTTCGGAAAAAATTCGTAAAAATCTTACGAACGGCGGCAGAAATATGGACAAACACGATTCGGAGCTACCCTCAGATAAAGCCCGTATACTGATCAATTTTCCTGAAATTCAATAACGGATGTAAAAATTATTCAAGGTATAAAACGCAGGAGGAATATAAGCCCGTATTTGGTACTCCTCGCGAATTGGGGGTGTCTGCGCAATAAAAGGCAAGCAACAAGAAAACGAGATAAAAGAAACGGGAGGAAAGAGGAAAGACGGTGCTATAAGGGATCACTCGTTTAAACGGTATCAGTTTCGTCGTGTGGTTCATACCCGAATCTGGTTCCTCTCGGTGTACTATTTTGGTGAAATGCCACGCGTGATTGCAGGGGATCCTCAAACTTCGGAGGAAAAGGAAAGGGCAGAGAATGGCCGCGAGCTTCTAGCTGATCAAAGACAGAATCATGTACACGTATACATATACACACACACACACACACATACGTATATTTAGTCTAGGTTCAGATTTAGGGTAGTGTATCGTCCGGATCTCTTCGACTCTCCGGCACTCGTGTTGCAAGGCTTGTGTCAGCCTCGAGGACACCATCTGCCCTCATACCTATACATATATGCATACCTACCCCGTACCCGTTTATACGTATATCCTTTTCGACCTTTCCCCCATCCCGAAGATTTGCGAGACATGGGCTCGTTTGCGAGTTGGCCAACGCGTGACGAAGGTTCAAAGAGGATGTCATCCTCGGGCTGGCACCCACCCTCTCTCTTCATCTCACCCTTTTCCTCTCTCCTCTCTCCCTCTCCTCTTTCCTCTTTCCTCTTTCCTCTTTGCCGCGATGGCGAGCGACGAAGTTGAAAAGTTGTAACGTTTTATGCCGCGAGAGTAGTAGGTGGGAGGCTGGGAAAATTCCTAGGGACTCCTCACGCCGTAGCTTTAGCTCTACCTAATACCTGGGCGTAGGTAGTTACGTAGGTATGTATGGTACCTACGCCTTATATTAAAACAGTCTCCATTCCCCAGCCAAAGTTTGCATAAAATTTCAAATACCACTCCATATTCAACGCCGACTCAACTCAAGCCTGGTTTTCACTTCTGATTAGAAAATTAGGACGTCTGTAGGTGTAGAGACGAGCTTCACTCCACTTTTTCACCTCATCGTCACATTCACAAGGGACACAGGGAAATTTTTATTTCGATGATACAACGATTTCTTTATAATTATTTATACAAGTCATTCGTAATGAAAATTTCATTTGTCATAGCTTGAAGTTTCCGAAATTTTTCCGACTATTTCTTCAAAGCGTAACAGCGATTTTAAAGAACAGAAATCCTCCTTTTTCAAGGTATAATCAAAGATCATCGTACCTTTCGCATAGTGTTCGACTTTTCTCTGATGAGAATAATCAGTAGAACATTCGCCGCGAGGTCGGACGTCCGTCCCTTACCAGCTTACACTACTTACTTATCCTCGTCGGCCGGAGCCGGAGATCCACGCTGTCCGACGTATAACGCACTGTTTCTACCAACCGAGATGTTATTCGGCACTATCTAGTTGCGGCGTAAGGCGTTGAGCGGCGCGACACGGTGCGTAACACACAACATGGCCGCCGAGTGTCGAGTCTGTCATGTCGATATCGTTGTGACATTTGGTGGCGTTAAATCTCCCGTTAAAACTATGATATTTGTGTTAAACTCGGTGTATGTGTGTGAATAAATATATCCGTAATGTCGAATATCCGATCGGCGGTTTTCTAACCTACGATTTCGTCCTCGAAGCGGTGAGTTTCGTTATATTTATTGCCCAGAGGCTAGAGAGACTCGCTTGCTAGACTCTTCTCTACACCATTGACAAACGGCGTACAAACAACACAGCGCCGATACCTCTCATTCGTCGATCATTCGTTCGGGGGCTTTTTTTATCTATCCACGTGTTGCTATGGCAACGATTTAACCTCCGCCCGATATATTCGCTACTCACTTGTTAGTCGCGAATCGTTTTCGCGCAATTATACAGATAACCTCATTGCGATATACGTAACCTCTCACCCGCCCCCACTTTCCCCCATAAATCTGACCAAATGTTTACTATTCTTACATTATTTAGCCCTAGAAGTCAGAGGCTTTCGTTTCTTCTAGTTCCAGTTAAGAATTTGGACAGAAAACTGACTTTTTACACCTCCGCTTCAGATCTTTTCGTCCTTTCTTTGTTATTTCTCACTCTAATATGCCAGCGATTCGTGATCCCGCCGTATCCCTGTCTCCGAAGGCTCTGTATTAATCTAGAATACCTTTTCTGATTTCAGAAAGCGAGAAATTTGTCTCATTTCAGAACAACGAACGGTACGTATACACATTTACGTCAGTTTTACTAATTTTCTTTGAATTTAATTCGGCGTTACACAGTTTTTGAGCCATTAAGAGTTAGTTTAGAACCCCTGAGGTAGAGGAAGTCGAATATTGGACCAAAACATTGCTTCAATGATCATAAATCGCTGTTCGACTAACTGCTATGACTGTTTTTCATTTATTACAGAGGTTTCGTCTCATTCGATGAGTTTAGAGCATCGATTCTATCTGTCGGAGAGTTTGATATGAATTTCGGGCTGAAAAATGTTTCATATTCGATCAATGAAACAGAAATTTAATCTTTTATTCATATGTGTGTAGAAACAGCGATTAAACAGTTACAATAAAATCAGTTTCCCTTCTTATTTTTTGTCTCATATGTAGTTGATGTAATTTGTAAAATTTTATGACACAATATTAATGTTTACAACGTTGTAAACACATAATCGTTTCTGTTAATACATTTCGCCCGCACGTAAGTACGCCTGTTTATTTTATTTGTTCTATTTGATAAACCTGAACCGACTTCAACTACGGAGACCCGAGTTTGATTATCTCGTATCTCGCGCTTCTCAGCGTCTGTTATCTGTGTGTAGAAAAAAAAAAACAAAACGAGACAAAACTACGTAATTGTAATCATTTTTACCCACCGAACTTACCACAGTCGGCAATTCCGAAGGAAATATGAATATTTTACTACCTTGCCGACTGTGTTCGAGAATATCATCCCCTCTGCCTTACCGACTGTGTATAACTTGACATCCGAAGGGTGTGTGACTCCGAAGAAAATCTCTTTCTCGATTTCCACCCCTTCTACCTTACCGACCGTGCATCAACCCTCAACGGTGCGTGTTCTTCTTTCTCGACGGAGAAGGGACGCTACTCTATCGACAAAAACACCCTTAAATCGTGCCGCCTACTTTATCGACCGAAATTCTCCGCTCTCACCTACAGCCAGACTAGTTACCGTTCGTAGAATGGTAAGAAAACAATCCAGGTTAACGATAGGGCAAGTTTTAAGGGTAGTTTCCAGTCGGTAATGCCGGGATCTCTCGCTGCGTTTGTATAAATCCTCTGAAATAATGATCAGGAAAAGTTAATCGGCGTTTTTTCTTTTTCATTTCTCATTCGACTCTGGTGAAATTTACATCACTGCTCGGTTTCTAATCTGGTTTAACTCGTCCGACTCCGGCGTTGATACTATTAGCATTATAATTCTTCCTGTTTTTTTTTTCTTCGCTACTTTTATCAGTGTCTTGACCTATTTGACGTTAACTTCTGACCCGCACGAATATTTCTCCTTATATATCTAAATTATTTGAGACTGCGATTCCCCCAAAATATTATACTTATGTATACCACGATCATATACACGCGTAACTCACTTTGTTTATCGCGTTTTGGTAATAGACTATACAATTTTATGCGAATCTTAAGTAAATTCGTACCAATAATAATTGTTCGTTTGGCAGTGAGTTAACGTTGTACAACCGCACGCGATTATATTATTTATAACCGCTATATATCGCCCCCGCGAATAGAGAACTCGTATTAATATAATATAATATGATATGAAATATATATACATATATAGATATATATAAACCCTATAAACTTATTTGTTATCGACTACGAAAACCCATATACTTGAATAATTAATCACCTCGTCGTTATTATAAAACGGGACTCGATATAATTATCATATACGTAATATACGGTATATAGCCGATCGATAAAACGTCACATCTGTCGCAGTAGCAGCTACGAATTTTGAGAACCAGGTAAGTAGATTATTGTTGAATTTATTTGGGAAGAACAAGAAAGCTGAAATTCATGTGAAAAGAAAAAAAAGAAATAAACACCCTTTTTTTCTCTTCGATTCTTCTCTCCTCTTCGCTTTCGATCTATTCATCGGACCGCTATGTATAGGGGAAAAAAAAATCTTACTTCTGCCGCTCGGCAGCACTTCACTGACTTGAATTAAATTCAATTCAATTGAATGATCGATTCGAGTCGATTTGCATATCCGGGTATTGGTACGGGTATAATGCCCGCTATATACCAACCAACTCGACTTTTCACACTCCGTTTGGTGAAGAGGGTAGGTTTATATGTATACGTATATGTATACGTAAACGGTGATCTAAGATCGGTGGTTTTCGATAATCCCATCCATCCCTTGCCTAGATATACCACGGCAAAGAAATTCTTATCGAATTTCTGGCTCCTCTGGCTGAAAGAATCTTTCACTCCTTTTTTTCCTCTCTTCTGGGAGTTTTTTGTTTTTTTTTCTTCTTTTCCAATTTTTTTTCCCCCCATTCGACTTCCGGGAAAAATTGAATTTCTTTGATTGTTTTTTAATTTTACCTCATTCAATTGACCCGATTGCTTTTTTTTTCTTTTTCTCTCTCTACGTACCACCCGTACATCGGAAACTAGTGGTAATTACTTTCAAATTAGCGTCGTATTCGTAGCTAATGAAAAAAAAAAATTAGAGGAAAAAAAAGCGATTACAATGGACGGACCGATTTGTTCCCATCGATTTTCAGAATGAAATGGCTTTTCAAAACTCCGAGTGGACTTTATTCATTCATCTATTCGATTATTTATTTATACCGTAACGGATTGAAGCGGATGGATTAATTTTTTGAAATTTTTTCTCTCCACGTCCGAAATTCGTTATCGAACGATTTCATTTATTTTTTCCATCTTTTTCGTATATATAAATAAACAATCGGACGAGTTGACAAACTATAAATAAACGGTGTAATAAGTGGGATATGAAATCGCTGAATTCTCCTCTCTTTTCTTTTCTGTTCTTTTTTCTTTTTCTTATTTTTTTCCCCTTCCTTTTTGTTTCCACTTTTTATTTTTACCGGACACAATGGGGCGAGTTGATCGATCGATTCGATTTTATGACCGAAAAGTATCAGGTGTATATCCATGACTTTAGTAGCTGTAGGTAGTCAGGTAGGTAGGTAGGTACCTCTAAGATATAAAACTGGAAATAAGTGGAAACGGGGAGTCGAGGAGAGCATTAAATTTGTAAAAAAAAAGAAAGAAGAAAAAAAATATTTCTGTATCGAAGAAAAATTCCTATCATCTTATAGGGGTATGTAGTATATAAATATAAACATACGCACACTCATCTGCCACGTACCTACCTCGCGTAGAAGTTCCACTATTTGATGCTGTAGGGATGAAATAAATAAATAAATAAAATAAGGGCTGGTATAATTGTTATAAGAAAAAAAAAAGAAGAGAAAGAAAAACCGCAACTAAAAAATTATGGAAATAGAATAGGTATATTGTAGAATTTAATTATTACATTTAATTTATTTCCCAGATCGTTGGAAAATAAATCAACCGATCGATCAATTAGTCAGTTTTATATCGATCGAAGAGGAGAGAAAAAGATAAGAAGATTCGATCGATTGAAAATCCGATAATCAGACGAGCACTTAAACGAAAATCTCGAAGAGTTGGAAGTCTTCTGTTTTTTTTTTTCGGGTCGTTTTTGATGAAAAAAAAAATGAAAAAAGAAAGTAAGGACGAATAAAAATGAACGAACAACGAAAACTGTTGCGGGGTGGGGGGGTTAAAAGCGGGGGTAAAAATGAAATGAAACGAGACGAGATGAAATGAAATGGAATGGAATAAAACAAAATGAAATGAAAAGCCTCTCCGTAGTCTCCCGAAAAGTTGCGCGGGTTTCAGAAAACTTGATTCCCTGGTGCAAGGTAGCAGCCTTTGCCCTCTCTGCTTAGCTGCCGCTGCCTCTGACTCTCTGGCTCTGGCTCTGCTCCGGCTCCGGCTCCGGCTCCGGCTCTGGCCCTGCTTGCAGTCTCGCCTAATTAAAACGCTTGTGCTACTCTCCGTCCTCGTGTTAGTTTTATGTATATATATATACGTACATACATATGTACATACATGTGGTTGCGTATGTACGTATGTATGTATGTATGTAAGAGATACGAGGTTCTCTTTTTCTCGCCCTATAGTGAAACAACGGAGGAGCACCTCTTCTTTCACTTTTTCTTCTTATTCTTCTTCGTCTTCTCCTCGACCTCATCCTTATCCTCCTACTCGTTTTATATCTAGGTCAACCGTGAAATTATCAAGCTAACAAGTGTTTTAAGAAATTCCTCCGGTGTCTTTCTCTCTTCTCTCTTTCTCTCTCTTTTTTTACTCGCCCCCTCTCTTTCTCTTACACGCCCGTCGCCTCGTTCCCGCCCGGAGGGATTTTTTTACTTTTTTTTTTTTTTTCTTATACTCGACACCTTCTCATTTTTTTTTCTCCCTTTTTTTATTCCTTCGATTTTTCAATTTTTCGCTCCTCTCTCCTCGCCTTCTCGAATTTCTTCTTCTTCTTTTTTTTTTTTTTTTTTTTGTCTCTTCTTCTCTCCTCATTCCTCCTATCCGGAAAAGGGTGGAAAATTTTAATCACGAGACTCTCCGTTATTGTACAAATATCACGTATGGTTTATTGAATAGCTACGCGAGAGAAAAAGAGAGAGTGAGTGAGAGTGGCAGGCGCCCGGTGTAAAATTCGCGAAGTTCTGCGTATGGGAGAAAAGAAAAAAAAAAAAAAGAAAAAAAAATAGGAAAAAAAAAAAGAAGAAGAACAGAAGGGAGAGAGAGAAGAAAAGTTAAGGAAAGGGAATGGAAATAAAAGACGGAGAGTAAAAAAAAAAAAAAAAAAAGAAAACTTGTTCATAGAGTCGCCCCCGCGTCACTGTCTCTCGGGCATCCTTTAATTAATTAACGCAGGCTAAGGAAAGAGAAAGAGAGAAAGGCGGAAAGTGTGTGTGAGAGAGAGAGAGAGAGAGAGAGGGAAGGCCTCAGCGTTGGGCAGATCCAGGTCGGGTCGGTTCTCGGTTCGTTGGTTTCTGCAGGCTTTTGCCTTTCTATGTATATACCCTCGCGGTTCTCGAAACCAGGAATAATTCTCAACTCTTTCGCACTTTTTCCATTCCTTATTTTCAATCTCGTATAACATTCAACCGCGAGCGTCTGCGGTACGAGGAAAAAAAAAATAAAAAATAGAAAAAAAAAGCAAAGAACGCGATTCAAAATTCTAAATTTGACAACTTTTCTTCACACACGTGTGATCAATTGTATACATCATATCTTCCCTTTCGATCCTTCTCGTCAAATTGTTTTTTTTGTTTTTTTTTTTTTTGCGATTTTGAAGAAAAAGAATGAAAAAAGGAAGGGGAGAAAAAAAATCGAGAAAATTCACGCACACACCCCTCGCCGAACCGATCAAACATATCTACGACGAGTCATGTTATTATTATTATTATTATTTTTATTTTTTCAAAATTTTGGACTTTTTTTTTCTATTTTCATTTTTTATCACAATTATTCGTTTATCGGGGTTCAGCAGCATCCGTATCATCGTATCATACGTACATATACATATATAAACGCTTTATTCCACTATGGCAACGGCACCAACCCCCGCCAACGATATCGACAGTATATATAGCAGCCCCGGGTATCACCACCTATAGATGATCAAAGTCATTAAAGCTATGCCGATGAGTGACCGTGTTTTACCCCTTTTCCCCTCGTTTCATCACCTGCGTCACTAGGTATAATACGTTTACCGCTTTTGCAGTTCACGGCATACGCGCGGGGGCGGGGAGGAAGGGGTGGTTATGTATATAGATCCAATATTTCGCGTCGCGAATTTTCCGGTAATACGGCGGTGGGCGTAGGGGAGGGGGTTGGTTTTGCGTTACGCGATTCGCAGTCCTGGAAAAGAGGGGGAAAAAAAACGGGGGAATTAGTGAAAGAGAAAACAAAAAAAAACGCGTCGATTTCGACGATCGTTTAAAAATTTATTTGTTCTTTTCCTTTTTTTTTTTTATTCATTTTTTGGCGAATAAAAATTAACATCGGGGGGAAACAACGGACGAAATGTATTATAATAAGAACAAGATTCAATCGAAACGATTTTAGTGAGCGAGAGGGAAGAAGAAAGAAAAAATTATAAAGGAAAAAATGAAAAATAGAAAAAAAAAAAAAAAACACCCCAATTTTTGATTCCAACTGATTATTATACTCCCGCGTTGCAGTATAATAATTACAGATAACAACCCGCGCGCGTATACTCTATGTATACCTATACAGGAGGTATACCCTATAATACGCATCTGGTTCGTGTATAAAACCCCCTCTTAACCAAAAATTAATTTTACCTTCAACAAAATAATTTCACCGCCGCTTCCCAGTCGTCACAAATTTCTCCCTCTCTCTCTCTCTCTCTCATTCTCTCTTTCTCCGTGTATATATATAAACTCCGTCTATCTTTGTTCGAGACAGCAGAGGACTAGGAAAATTCTTTCCACCCCCACCCCCGTATAAACGCAGCTCGAGAGAAATTAGCCGCAGGTGTGGGAACTCCATCTCTTCACTTCACTCCTCGCTCCGCATCCCTTCTCATCTCGTCTCTTCTCGTCTATTCTATTCTATTCTATTCTATCCTCTTCTCTTCTCTTCTCTCATCTGCGTTAATTAAACCAGTCCGACCCGAAGCGGACCAACAAACGGACTAAAAAAGTACCCAATTCCCCGAGCATCGGAAGACGAAAATTTATAACCAGACACACGATATCTCAATCTTCCATCATATTCATACACACCGTGCGTAAATTTTTATTTTCATATCAATTTATTTTTTATTTTATTTTTTTGCAATTTTTCATTTTTCATTTTTATGTTTTTTGGATTAAAAATTTTTTTCCAAATTTTTTTCGGTGGTGAATTTGGCGGTCGTTACGTCAACCGACATAAATAGCCCCGAGTTTTTACACCGGGGAATATGATAGGGCACGCGTCACTCGGTTAGGGGATATCGCGTAAAATTCACCCCCCGTAGCTACAGCCCACGCCCGAACCCCGCGCTGGGAGTTCGTGCGTATATCTATTGCACTCGCATATATCTGTCCGTATATATATATTATATGTGTATATATCTACGTATAGCACAGGTATAGATACTCAAAAATATAGGTGAGTGGTTTGGGAACGAGCCTGAGGGGTAGTATCACGACCCGGCTGTTGTTACCGCGGCGCTTATACACCCCCGCGATATGCCGTGGGTATAGATACCTACATATATGTACATATACATATCGAATAACCGCGGGATGAATTTAATACCCGTAGGTACTTTTTTATGTACGCGTATCTAGGTGCGTGTATACCTAATATACATATGTGTACACGCGCGCGCCGCACACGCAGGTATAATATCGTGTATTTGTGTAACGTCGGAGAAAGAGACGAAAATCAGAAAAAAAAAATGAAAAGAAAAAAAAAAGAAAACGGAAAATAAAATAAAAATTAATGAAATAAAGAAAAAAAAAAAATCGCGAAAGAAAAATTGTTTGTTCATCCGTCGGCAATAGAGTGTATTATGGGTTGTATATCCAGGTATATAGTAATAGTACGTAGGGGATAGTAGTATGGTATGAAGGGTAGGTACTTGGTGTGTCTAGGTACTTTTTCTCTTTATTTATTTTTTTATATATATATTTTTTTATTTCTCGAAAATTTCCACGTCAACCCCGACTTCCCCCGACTACCGTCTATTCTCTATCGGTCACGATTTTTCTTCATCTTCTTCGTGGTATACCTATGGTATGTACTCTCATTCTTGTTCTTCGTTTAAAAAAAAAAAAATTTATTTATTTTTATTTTTTTTCAACGACGTATCTTAGGTCTAGGTACTCGGTGTGGTAGAGAATATATATTTATATATCCGTTTTATATTTAATAACGTCGCGAAGGGGCGGGGGAGGGACAGGGGGATGAAGATACCGATAACGCGAATACCTGTTTATATACCTGCGTGGATATAAATATATATATATCGATATGTGGTACGTTTTCATATCCACTTTATTAGAAATCGGATCAAAGAAAGAGAGAAGGAGACAGAGGGAGAGAAAAAAAAAGAAAATAATAATCTACCCTTATTATATACTACAGGGATGATTCCCACTATTTCATTATTACGAGTTCTTCCTGTTATTCGCGATTCGTTTACTTTCCGTTACTCTTTTTTTTTCAATTTTTTTCTTTTTTTTCGCATCAAATTTACTCCACTCCTTCTCTTTCTACCCCTAGCGACGTAGCGCGACCCCTATAGTGGCCCCATACCGTCAGGTTTTAAACCCGCATAAAGCGGAGGAACGTTTCGTTTCGGTTCGTTTCGTCTCGTTTCGTTTCGTTTTTTTTTTCTTTTCTTTTTTTGGAAATAAAAAATTGATAACAAAATAAAACAAAAGGCAGCGCAGAAAGGAAGAAAAAAAAAGAGAGAAATTATTATTTATTTATAGGTTTTTATTCTTCTTCCTTCTTTTTTTTTTTGTTTTTATTTTTTTTTTCACGAAATAATAAAAAAGTTTTTCCGTTTTTTCTTTTTTCTTTTTTTTTTTTTTCCCCACCCTCTCCCCGAGGGCGAAACAACTTTTCGTATTGATTTATTACCGCTGTAGGTACCTACCTCCCTACCTACCCAACCACCCACCTACCTACCTACCCTGTACGTACTCCGCGGGGTGGTCAAAGCTAAACATTAGTCGGTTCTCTGAAAGAGGAAAATATTTCACCCGGATAATGTAACGTTACACCGGAGGGGGTGGAAAAATGAAAAAAGAATAAAAAAAACAAAAATTTGAAATACAAGAGTTGAAAAAAAACAAACAAAGGACAGAAAATAAAAAAAAAAAAAATAATTCGTTTGAAGGGAAACTATACCGTCATTATATCCAATATGAAAAATAATTGGCAAAGAAAAAAAATCTAATTTCAACCCCCTGCGAATTTCGTATTCGTCCGCAAAGGAGCCGGAAAAGTGTAAACCGGGGGAACTTGAAATTTTGGGAGAGAAAGCTGAATGTTTGAAAAGTGTATCGATGATCAAAATTTTTTCTCGGACCTTGGAAATTGATCTTTTTTTTTCCAAATTTCGGAAGCTTTTTTCCCCCGCGGCATCGCAGAAATTATTTTGGCGGTTTTGGTCGAATCGTTCGTACGAGTCTAACTCGATTTTTCCTTTCTTTGGTTTCTGCTAATTTTCTTCCAGTTAAGTTAGTGATTTTTTTTTTTCTAAAACCGCACGGGAATCGAACTTCGGCTTAGCTACGGGCGATTCGAAGAGGTCCCTGATTCCCTTGAATAATAAATAATCATACTTATGTCGGAAGAAGAAAATGATCGAGATCTTCTCGAATGCGGGTCGTCAAGGTCTTGCGAAATCCGTCAAAAGGGAATAACTAATGGGGGAGGAAAGGGGGCCTATACCCACATTCGTACACTGAAACTAGGCGGGTTGGTAGGTAGGTATTTTATTGATAGAAAACGTCGAGCCCGTCCAGAAGTGCCCTGGCACTAAATTTCACCCCTGAGTTTTTTCCCCCTTAGATACGTGGGCAAGAAGCAAAAAAAAAACGAAAGAAAGAGAGAGGAAGGGAGGGTCGGAATTGAGAGGAGTAAAAGTCTTATAAAAGTAAATTCTTTGGGGGTAGTTATACATTATCAGCCAAGACTGCCCCCTCCCCTTCTTCCTTTCTCATATACAGCGCGTACGCGCGTATAAAGGGTAAAGGTTGAATGGGTTAAGGGTGGCGTAAGGCGCAGCTATAAAAATTTTCTGGACCTTAAAAAAAAAAAAAGAAGAAGAAGTAGAAAAAAAAAGGAAAAACAAGAAAAACCCCCAGGAATTTCTAACCGGTATTCTAGATATAGGCACCGGGATGAAGAAGCTCCCCTCTCGAGAGAGGAGAGAAAGTCTAGTCAGACGGTAAGTGCCCTCATCTGTCTTACGCTCGCCTGACGACCCTCTCTTTATACCTACCACCCCATACTGTACTCTGGAACTCCGCGGCTCGAGATAGGGGATGAAGAGTCAGAATCGTAGGGAAAGAGATACACGGGAATCGGGTGAACTTCTCTATACTTTTTCGGGGGTTTCTTTCTCGGCCAAAAATTCGCAGCGGACGATTTCCAAACAATTTTCTTTTCCTACGTACCGATTTCGAATATCCCAAAAGATAAGGACGATTACATCGTAGAGATTTCTCGAAAAGTTTCCCCAAGTGTCCCGAATAAAAATAAAAATAAATATAAAAAATATCTCCGCGTTAAAAATTGGGTCTTTTCTTCTCTTTTTCCCTTATTCCCGAGATCGTATAACTCTCCCCAGTTTCGATCACAACCCCTTTTACCCCGACATCCTTAGTTCAGTTTACGCGTGAAACAACTCAGCAATGTTCGCGATAAGGTGAATTATCACGCATATTTTACCCCGTTTTTCCGTTTTTGAATTTTTTTATTTTTTCATCCCCTTTTCTGCGTTTCTTCTCTCTCTCTTTTACCACCCTCTCTATATCTTTATTCCCTCGCATCGAGTGAATCCAGCAAAGGCGAGATTACGACAGTGGTAGCTAGTCCACGTCGCGGGTTGATCTTTAGAGCAAACTTTCGCGGTGTTATAAACCGTGGTTTATCAGCCACCACGATATTTCCTCCCTTCTTTCCTCCCCCGATTTTTTCATTCGGTTCTCATATCCGAGGCAAAACCCAACTTCCCTCGGCTCTCCTCAAGTCCGAATGCTCCTTACTACACCCCGAAAAAGGATACGGCATGGGGTGCACGTTCATGGTGTTCTCGGAGCCCCCAACCCCTGCCCATAAACTCCTAAAGCAACCCACTAAATATCCTTATCACTGGCAGTTTATCACTTAACCGAGTACAATATAATCAATACAAAGGTACAGGCAAGGGTTTTTCTTCTACACTTGTACACCCCCTGACTCGCCCTTCTTTCTTTCCCTCTTTCGGACTTTTCTTTCTACGACCTCACCGCTTTACTACCTCTAGCCCCTCCGAGTCGCTCCTACTCTGACGCGAAGGTGCGCGGGGTTGATTTAACGTCTCGGTATTGTTGCTAAACCCTTAAAGTAGTGCACTTCTACCCCTAGATCCTGAACCACGGAGAATTTCTAGAATTTTTTTTCTTTCTTCTCCCTTTTTTTCTTTACTTTTCTTATCACGTCACCCACGCGATAAGGAACTCACCCAGGGGCGAAGAGAAACGAACGGGGTGCGGAATTTACGCGATTTGAAAAATCGATCAGGGGCCGTGAGAAATCGCCGTGAATCGTCGGAGATCCGTTTCCGAAAATTGGAAAAGGAAAAAAATCTCAAATCCAAGGGATTCCACATCCGGATTATGACGGGGATAAAAATCGCCCGTGTCTCTCGTTTAAATTGTAAACGTTTTGTGAAATCGTCCGCGAAAACAGCCCCTTCTTTTCCTCGTACCCGCGCGGGGTAGTTGGGTTTAATTTAATACGTTTTGTATTTCGTAGCATAACGCCGGTTATTAAATGTTATTAAATGAGTGTGTAAGCCGACTTGATATTTATTTCACCCTAAACCCAGGGGTGGGTTACTCTGTGCTGTACCCACCACCACTGTGTAGAGTCCTGTGTAAGCGAGGGCGTGAAAAGAGATATTGCCGAGGATTATCCGCGGCAATTTGATTGACGCGAAATTTGAAAGTAAGCTTTTAATCCATAAAACTGGGGCTGCAGCCCTCTGTCTATCCGTCTATCTACCCTCGGATATAGAAGAAGAGAAAGAAAAAGAAAAAATAGTGAAAAAAAAAAATGTGCAGCTCGAACGAATCAATTTTTAGCGTCTTTGCGAAAATTAAAAGAACAAAAAAAAGAAAATTCGAGGAATAGGGGATGTATTGTATACGTATACGTATACCTAGATAAGATATATGTTTTCAGGTAATTAGGTCCTTTTACGTCGCTCAACCATAGGGGCGATTCCCGATATCGAGTTCCCCCGGGTCCATAGAAAAAGGATGGGCCTACCCGTTCCCGAGGGAGGCTACTTACTTTACCCTGTCTGGAAACAAACGTTTTTCTATTTTTCTTATAATATCGCACTGTGTTATCCAGAGATCGGAATTGATTGGGGTATTGATCAGTCACGAGACTGACGTCGAAATGAAAAATGAAGGGAAGTTTGGGGAAAATAAAAAAGAAAAAAGTTTTTCCGATGGATATTCTTGCCTCTTCGAATGGAAAAATTTCCGAATTTCAAAGCTCGCCATTAATTATCTGAATCCTGTACGATAATCGACGTCCGTTATCGCCTAGATCAGAAAATTTTCGCCCCTATTTTCTCCACCCATTTTTCTTTACTTTTTATTTCTCTTGTTTGTGAAAAATTGCATTCCGCTTTTCCGCATAATTTCCGCCCTTTTTCTTCCCCCGTTTATTCTCTCTTCTTCCCTTTTCTTCTCTCCGACTATTCGCTCTTGCTCTACTCCTACTCGTGTGGGGGTGGATTATATTCCGCAATGTGTACCTAGTCGGATGCGAAACCTCGCTTTTTGCCAGCCATACGAAACCTAGAGAGCAAAGAGCGGAGAGCAAAGAGAAGTGAACTGTCCAATTAGGAAACGATCTCTAATATGACGTACCCTTCCGCTTTACGTCGTACAGGGGGTAGATTTTTCCCCGTTGTTGTCGGGGGTTGAATTATTCTGTCTTCATTTTTCCCTATTTTCCCTACGCCCATTGTCCGCTCATTTCTTTCCCCTTCGCATACGACTCTTCAAAGCCCACCGAACTCTATCTTTCCGCTATAATTTTTTTCATCCCCTATTTCCGTATATACCTATAATTACAAAGGGAACAACAATATCTAAGAAATAATCTATCTCGCGTTTAAAATTCGCGATTAATGATATCCACCTATCGACCTACCCCTACCGATTCCTTCGTTCTTCATTTTCTTTTTTTCTACTTTTACTTTTTTATTTCATTTTTATTTTTATTTTTTTCTCCAAATTAAGGTGAGCTCGTTTTCGCGATTCTTATCAAACCGCTGCTGTCGGGCTGGCTGCAGAGTCACGTCAAATACCCGAGAGGTGGTGATAATATCTAGCAGGAAACCAGGGTTGTTTCTCTCTTTCTTTACGATGACGTTGTGCTTCGTCAACGAATGAAAAAAAAACCAAAATCTGTTCTTGTTTCTTCCAAAAAAATGACGAAATGAAATTTACGCGATCGCGGTATTTCTCCGAGCCTAGGTTATTACAGCCCCTAACGATTCTCATCAAGTCCTAAACCTTCCGTTCGAATCACCCATATAATTGAGTCATCAACGAGCCACGAATAAGAAACACAAAATACCAAGTAGATTAGGTCGGATACGAAAACCGTGAGCTAGTAGACTCGTGACTTTACCTAAACAGGGCTGTAACCCGTCTGTCTACAGTATAAGCAGGAGGTATACACGGGAATTTTACATCCATCGACATCGCGTGCAAAGAAACAAATACAATATCTATCTTGTACCTTCTTGTATGTGTATAGGTACGGGGATCAGTCATGCCAACATATTTATTTATATACTCTGACACATCCCCTACAATCTAACAATATAACTTCATGTATCGAACTATACCTGCAGGGGTTGATTATTTAGGTCGGGCGTGATGTATTTTCTGAGGGAAGAATCCTTGTGAAATTCTAAGACTAAATTTCCTTTACCGTAAATTCGAGGGACCAACGGTTCCCGAGCTACGGAAGATCTTAGTTAACCAATCGCAGAACTTACGGGTGACGCGGACTGGGCTCTGCGCGAGCGTCAGTTGCGCAGTACGCAGTCTACGCGACCCATACGCTCTGGGATTGGTCAGCTAAGATCTTCCGTAGCTCGGGAACCGTCGGTCCCTCGAATTTTTGGCAAAGGAAATTTAGGCTCAGATTTTCTCTGGGAATCTACCCCCGAGATACGAGCCGCTCAACCCGAATCACCGGTGTATATATCTCGTCTGAATTGCGCTTGAAGTGTTCGTCAAAGAATTGCCCGTAACCCTTACACGCTAGTCCCGACTTGAATTAAATTAACCGAAGACCACCTACCGCGCGATGTTTCCCCATGACATAAACAACAAACCGCCCTGGGTGTAGGGGTATACGTTATTATCATACAACGCTAAATCCCGCGAACGTTATACGTTTAATTAAGGAGATTTCACCCGTGTATACCCACCGTGTACGGTTTTTCTTTCCACCTCTCTTGTCTTTTTTGTTCAACTCATTTCATCACTCATCTCCTCTAACTAGTTTGAAATTAGTTTTGCATACACATACTTTTCTCACATTTTTCGTAACATTTTCCACACAAGTTTCGTCATCATTTAAAAATATTTCAGGTCATTTTGTCGTCCACTAGCGCCTGTTTCAGCGTCTTGCACAAGATTTTACTCAGTTTCGAATCGTTTTCCCATGTTTCAGGATCTTTTTCAATGCTTTTCAGTTAATTTCAACCAACCTCATCGGGTTTCAGGATCGTTCAGAACATTTTGGCGCTTTTTGGCGACTGTTTTAACCTTTTTTATACGACCTTAAAGATTTTCAGTCAACTTTAGCACCTCAGAGTATGCGGTAGCGCTTGTTTCAGCCCTTTTCAAGTCGAATTTTAATTAGTTCAGTCCGCTTTCAGGTTCCTCTCGAAACGTTCTAGTCTCTTTCAGCCCTTTTTGGCGTTTGGTTTTTAATCTAATTCCGCCGGGATTTATCATCCCTCGGCTAATTTCGGTGTCTTTCAGTTAACTTCAACCCCTGTTTTAATGGCTCCAAGCTGACCTTAACGTGTTCTATCCAACATTAGCGTGTCTGGTTGACCTTAGCTTCTGAACCGAGTATTACAGTGTCTGAAAGTCAATGAGAAAACATCGGGGGTAGAATTTACAAAAATTGGGTGAAAAGTTTCGACACAAAAATGAAAGAAATTGAAGTAATCGAAACTTGTTGTAGAACAAAGAGCAAAAAAAAAAATAAGAAATATATATTTCAATTGATTCGAAGTAAAAAGCGACTTTCATCCCCCTGGCGGCGCCGCCCCAACCCCTGGGATTATTACACGTATACCTATACGCGACGTAGGAATCGCCTTGTTAACTTTTCACGCGGTAATGCCAATTGAAAGAAAAATAAAGAAATGAAAGAAACAAGAAAAAAGAAAGAAAAAGGAAAAATGAAAACTTATTATTTATGATATAATACCGGGAGGCGAGGGCTCTCCCCCTGTTCTATGGTGAGCGACGTCGACGTCGGCGTCGCGTACCTCGCGAGATGTTTTGACACCCGTCGGTCGCATTCCGAGTATCTAATTACGCGCGGCGCTGCGGGACCGTAGCTGCGGGGCGCAGGGTTGTATTGTGTTATTAAGCCACCCAAAGTGCGGTGAAATTTAATCAGGAAAACCATCAAACCGTGAGGCCGGCGTTGGTTCGTTTTCATGGAAAATTTCAACCGCCTGACCAAACCCCGATAAAATTTCATCCCCTCAGCCGACTAGCTCTTCCACCGACAAAGAAAAATTTTAAGATTCGAGACCGGCCCCTAACTAAGCTCCGACATTTGATAATAATTAGCAAACTAATTGTCCTCGTTATAAATCGTCATCCCCTATCGGACAAATATTTCTTCTCCCTTAATTTACGTCGCGATAAACCTCGAAAAAAAAAGAAAAAAAAATAATTTTCGCCCTTCGTTCTCCGTTCAGAGATTCGATACTCGTATATACAATATTTCCGCATCGTTTTCACATCTGCGCTCAGGGTGCTGGAGAGATCAAAAGCACGGTTCTTAACGCCGGAGGTAATTCGGGTGGGTAATAAAATTGTACGAGGGATGGAAAACAAAAAAACGAAAAAAAAAAAAAACAGAAAAGTGTACAGACATTTTTTTCGTTCATTTTTACGGAGTGAAAAGTATACCTACAACCCCCACCCCCACCTCAATCCCAATCCCAACCCCCAACCTCCCTCTCCTGGGCAGGTTATAATTATAAAATACGAGAACCAATTATACACTACCGCAGCTAGTCGTCCGATGATGATTAACGCTTTGATCTGGCATATCCATATAATCCCCATCCACCGTCGAATTCCGCGAGTCAAAAAGCGAAAAAATGAAATGAAAAATGAAAAAAAAAAAAAACAAAAAAGAGGTACCGCCCTGGTCCAAAACCCTGCGACACTCTCATACCACCGTAAGTAAACTCAATTTATACGGAAGATATAATCCCATAAAAATGACACCAATCGTGTCTGTTCGTTGGTGTTTTCTTTTTTAATTTTGTTTTTTCGTTTTTTTTTTCGATGTTGCTGATCCCACCGATGCAGTTCTGGCCTCTGTCGACCGTGTCAAAGTGATATTAGAAAATTCAGTTCAACCCCGTCCCCGTAACCTGTCATTATCGGTGCTAATATGCATTAGACAGGCGTTATTAGTCCTGGGGGTAGGTATAATGTCCCTGCGTTACATTATCCAACAAACTTTTCACGCTGCACCACTATCCACCCTTCGGTCTTCGGTCTTCGGTCTTTCCTCGACCCATTGTACAACCCATTTCCACGTGGTCTACCTAACACACACCGAATTGTGTCCAGTCCAGTCCAGTCCAGTCCAGAGAGCTCTGCCAGGCAGCTATCGTTGTTGAATCTAGGCAGGGCCCAGTATGTGGCTAAATTATTAGGGGGTTGTGTAATTGGCTGGTTGATAGCGTGCGGTTAACTCGCTAAGGTGGTTAAGGAAGGTGGTCTGCTGTGCTGTGCTGTGCTGCTAGCGCTACGTGGGTGGTTTCGCGCTAGTGTCGTTTAACCCGCACGGATTACACGCACCTAGGATACACCAGGGTTGAAACCCGCCTTGATAGATGCGGGAATTTTCCACACGCCGTTCATCGCGGTCTCATCAAGCTCGAACGGGGCTCCGCATCATGTTGGAAAAATACCAGATCCCAGGAATCGGGACTAGAATCGGTTCGGTAGCAATTTAGCGCACGCCACCCTACACCTAGACCGTCTCAGAATGTTTCCACGCGATTTATTTCCCATCTAGTACCGTGGAGGTGTACGTCCATGCCCGAAACGTCTTGAAAATCCGAGAGGAAGGTACCGGCCCCAAGTGCACTTTGCTTCCACCGTAGTTTTATCGCCCATGATTGGCCCAGCCGCGAAATACATCGACTGAAACAACCCGGAATATCGAAAGCTCGGAATAGATGCCCTTAATTAAGTCCCAGTAGTATCAACCGCGATAACGATCCGTGGCTTGACGATATCAAGTACTTGTGAGTACTCGGTGAACGCGACTCACGTCATTCCGTCTTCCATGCCGGTGCGGTGCACTGTGGTACACCACCGAGTACGTCGGGTACTTCTTTTTTATTCCCTGCTCCGCGATAGATAGTTTCCCGCACAAGAGCCTCTCGGTTTCTGAAATCGGTCGAGGAGCAGCCCCGCATGGTACTGATAAATAATTGCCCCCGTTCTGGAAGCGGGGAATACGCGGCTGCCACTCCATGTGACAGAAATTCGGTCAAAAGATTCCCGACAGCACATCAACAGACACTCTCGGCGCTGGCTTATTGATTCTGGAAACGTCACCTGTAGGAATCTCTCCCCGTTAACCATCCACCGAACTCTGAATTTCATCCCCAGTCGATGGAAATCATCGTTACGATAGGAGGAGACGGTGTTTCGTGGACATTTTGAAAAGAGTCCGTCTCATTCCTCGGCCGTTTCGGGGTGTGAAAATCCCACCGTTCTTCGGCTAGGAGTTGATAAGGGTGAACCCACGCCGGGGAGCAGTGGGCTTTGGATGTTATAGGAAGGACGTACGTACCTTGGGAGTGTTTTACAAGAAAGAAAACTCGCCCTCGTATATTTCCACGTACATTTCCATGCTCACCGTGGAACGATATACAAGGAGGAGAACCGCCGAACGCAAACCCGCGGTGGTTGGTCTCTAGCGGCTTTGCATTTCGCGCCCTTCACGCGTGACGTCATCACCAGGATACGTGACCTGCGTCCAGGATCCGCCAACCCTCTCGTACCGCAACCACCGCCACCCTCACCTCTCTCCGTCTCTCTCCTTATTTATACAGAAAGAAAAATTTTCCTCAAAGAATTTCGGCGCACCGCTCCGCCGCCTTTATATCTTATTGCCTGGTTACATTACGGTATCGAACCCCCATCGATCCTCGGGGATCTTGTCACCGCTCCGGGCGTACCCTCGAAAAATTCCGGGACTAACTACCCCCTCCGATTTTATTCCTCATCGGTTTTGTCAGCTCGAAGCTAAACGAAGACGAACGTATGAAAACCTACCCCGAATGCAGAATCTTTGAATTTAGTGGTCAAAAAGGGGTTCTACGAGTTCCATAGGGTTTCAAAAGGTCGATAAAAGGGGTCTAAAAAATTTAGTCGGCATCTGTTTCGAGAGGGTCGAGAAATAATAAAGTTTAGAAAGGATAAGAGGCGGTTTTGCAGGGTGAAAGGCGACGAAAAATGGCAAAACGAATGGGTTTTAATATCGGACAGTGTACCTGGGCCTGGTGCGATGGGGCAGGGGTCTGTCTCCCTCTCTCACCCTCTTCCCAAACCGTGAACCTGCTAAGCCTCACAGATTGTGGGTTCGAGACTCTGGGAAGTTAATCATGACGTCATGGTGAACGGGAGGTGTCGGTTCCACCCTTATATACGTATACAGTAAACGTGTATACATGCGCAGATGATATATACATGTAAAGGTGGATCGCTCCAGAGAGAGAGGAGCCCAGCTGCCACGATAGACAGGATCATCCTGGGGGCTTAACAACGCATTAATACCCACCGGGGTGACAGAACGAACGAAAATCTGAACGCGTTCGATAGCTAACGAATGCGTGGTATAGTTCGGGGGTAAAGTTTTCGAAAATGAAAAAGAAGAAATGAAAATTTGAAATCTTCACGAAAATCAGAAGTCCGGAAGCGATATTTTTTTTTTCTCGTGGGGGGTGGAGAGAGAGGGGGTGCTGAGCTCGGTCGATTCGTATTTAGAAAATCAAAACAAAAGGAAACCACCACCACCGCCACCCCCGTTCAAAAGGAAACACTGTTATCGCGTGACGGTTGTCATTAAGGCGGTTAACTCCGAGGGTTCAGCCTCGTCACCCTCTAACCTCCCGCGCTGAACATATCCAGAAATTAGCCCTCCCTCCCCATATTTCTACCTTGGCTACTTCATCCCTTCGGAAAAGCCTCGCGTCCCACGCACGTCGAAACCGTATCTTTTGTTGGGCTCAGTGGGTTAACGCGACGTACCTTGGGAAAAAGGACTTTTGAAACGGGGGTAACAATCGGCGGACCCTGCTCCGTCCCTCTATCATACAATTTCCTAATCCTTATCTTCGGATTGTCGCATAGTTCGCCTTCGGTCGGTCCGTTGTTAAAAGTTATGGTCGTGGTGGATATCGCGGAAACAAACTCTCTGATCCTCGCAAGATACTCGCAAAGGAGTCGGTCCATCGCATCGCCTCCCAATACGACGCCTATCTAATCTTCTTTGTCATAATTTTCAGTTTCAATCGTTTCAATATTCCCAACCCCCAACATTTCCGAAAATTCGAAATCGTCGCGAGAAAATTCGGAACTTCGAACCGATCCTGTGACAGGATATCGGAACGGGCTGGTGCACCGGATCTACATCTACTTCTATGATACGGAATACAGATAGGCGAAGAAACAGGTTGAGAGAAAATCGTGTGTATCGTAAACTAAACCAATATTCTCTCCTATCTTATTCGTCATACTCATGGCGCCGTGGAAAACCAGCAGCGTTTTACACCAGGATATACCTTTACTCGTACCTTCTACTCTTGACTTTAACTTGATCCTTCAATACGCCTCCTGCTCCAGCTCCTCTGCCACTGCTGGTGCTGCTGGTGGTGCAGTTTTGCTCGCTTATCTATCCTTCCCAACCTCGTCAGATCCGAATATCTATTTCGATACCGTTATTCGTCTTACTTCGTATCCCCATTATTGGTTATCCTTCAACGTTACGGAGGTAACACCTTTCCTCGTTCCGGCTTCGATCCGTTCTCTGGCCTTTGCCAAGATTTTATAATCGCGGAGTTCTCCTACGTTCCTAATTAATTTCTTCGACTAAAATCCATGTCTGCGAAATTTTATTCAAATCAGTGGCCTATGCTTTACATTTTTAATACCCTGGTTACGGAAGGAAACGGAGATGGGGTTTGTTGCTCTACTAGTGCAGCTGATGGACGCTCGTCGTCGTCTTACGAGATTAATTAAAATTTATACATTTACGTGGGAGATTTACGAGGGTCTATATAACGCAACGAGTTGACTGATGGTGCAGCTGCGTACACCTACAGCTACTGACAAAATCTGCTGGATTCAGTTTGACTGACGCAGGATTAGCTCAGCCCGTTCCTCTCTAATCTTTCTGAACTGAACTGAAAAATTCAAATCGCGTCACGTCCCGTCGTGCCTACCGTTTCCCACTTTGTCAAATAATTAATACATCCCCAGACACCCTGCACCCTGCACTCGATCCGTTTTTTACCCCGCTGTCAAAGATGCCAGAAAAAAATCGGTGGACATCTGCGAGAGCGAATCTGAAAACAATCCAAGCTCGTATCTCCTCTTTTCCCTAATCCGCTTGTTCTCGGTTCAGAATTGCAGCGAGCTTTTTATCGGGCTCTGGATTGGTGGGCTAGTCGGTTCCTCGCGTGTCCGGTCTAATAAGCTAATTAGAAGTTCATTTGGCATGGCTGGACTCGGGTTGACCGAAGTAATTTACTTTACGCAACTGGACACCCCGCGTCGAATAATCGATACCCTCATTCCCTCCGCCGCCCTCTCTGCTCGGCGAAGAAAAAATAAAATGCGAAAAAAGGGTGGCTGGAAAGTAACCCCGTTTTCGCTATTCATTATCCGAGTAATTTGTGAAGTTGGGGTAATTTCCCTCGCCCCTTAATCGGCCCGGGGTTCAAAAAGCAAACAAACAACCCCGTGAGCGTAAAAATTTCCAAGCATGTGTCCCACCCGCCTCTGCTAGTGGAAAAGCTCGTTTGTTCATATTCCGTCAAGTATTTACTCGATCGTCGACACGAACTTGGTGCCCTGGAACAGCTCACCGCGATATAGACTGACCGACGTCCACTCGCGCCCTTCCAGCGAAAATTGAAGCCAAAAAAGACGGCAGAAAAAGGAACAAAGTTCGCTGACTGTGCGTTCTGGTTAGCAATTCCCGGCGTTAATCGCGGGTCTATGGTCTAATCAAATCTTAGAACAATCATTCTGACTCGGGTTAAACACGCTTGAATAGAGGATAGCACGCGAGGCCTAGCTGCTTTCGCGCTACTGATTGGCATGCGAGCTCGCGAGCCACTTGCATGGTTTGACCCTTGAGTACTTAGACTAGGAGTTCTAGGACGGGTCACACAATGTCCATACACACATGTATATGCATACGGATGTTGGAAAGCTCGAAAAACGGTCGTCAGGGCTGGCTGAAACATTGTGGGAAAGTACCACGCCTTGGATCGTCACACGACTATGTGCTTTTGTCAAAGTGTACGTTTGAGGGTATCGTTTGAGGGTGTTTAAAGCCATTTCCCGTGAGAGGTGGAGAGGGTGCGCGGCGGGGTTAAACGCAATTAAAAATAACGTCATCATTCAAGAGCCTCGGCACATACCTGGCACTGGGAGTAGGTTTTAACCTGAAGTTTCCGCTAAACGCGTAAGAGAACCTTAGGAGTCTAGCTAACCGTTAAAGTAATGTATGCGCGACTGTGTAAACATAGACCGAGGGCCCTCGTTGCGGCAAAGGGGGTTGTACTAATACTGGTTCGCCCGCGAATTCTCTCTCTCTCCCTCTCTCGCTTGGTGCCTCATGTTTGCCGAAAGCCCACGCTATACCGCATGTACACCCCCTGCACCTGCCCAAACTGTACTTCCAGACCGATTCTCAGATAGAGACGAAAGCCGCTCGAAGATCAATCGGAAAGTAGAATTATCGGAAACGTTGGGGTTCGGAATATCGAGACTCGGGAAGTCCGGACTCCCGAAAACCCAGAGATGAAGTCAAGAAATATTCCGTTCCGATCGAGACCCTCTTTAAATGATTTCGAAGACCGTCGAGACCGCTCCGCCCTGTATCATCATCTCCAAGAGGATCATCAGGCTCAGGAGTGTCACCGCGATATCTGACTTAGGTCCGGGTGCCATTTATGTGCAAATTGTCAGCAGGTTCGTTCCACGTGGTGTTTCGAACACCGTTGGCACCTTGGTTGGTATTGAACAGTCACCACGAGCGAAACTAAGTCCCGTTAATGGTTCATAACAAGCGGATATGAAGCCTGGCTCGGTATTGTGTTCGCAGCGTAGTTGGTACGATATAGATATTTCCATGCAGGTAACAAGCTCCCTGATATTTGCAGAGCCGCCTTACCGTGTCCTGGAAACCGTGGCTGGTTCGCAAACCTACACAAACATCACTCGTCTCACAGTTATCTACCGTCAGTGCAAATGGCTATATACTCTCTCGCTTGCTTGCTTACTCGCTTGCTTACTTGTCTGCTTGCTTATACCAAACTCCTCTCTATATTAACTCTGGTATATCATGTCTTATGTTAGATACACATATGCTGCATTGCGTGTTTGCGTGCGTACGTACGTCTTCCACCTTCCTTTTTTCATTTCGCCATTCCAAGATGTAGTCTGGCCTAGTCTAGCCCAGCCCACGAGAGGAGAAGCCTCTCTGATTCATTCGGTGCCATTCGGAACTGTTCAGGATTTTCTTTCCGCTTCCTTCCCTCTTTCTTCCGTCGTCTCGTCGCGATTTGATCGACGTAAAACCCTCGGGGTCATGGATGAGAAATATGATGTAAAAAATAATGTAAATCGACGGTGTCACGTCCGTATTGTCGTACCAATGATCTCGTCTTTTCTTTTTTCTTCTTCTTTTCTTCGAGCAATTCGTTTCCGCCGGGTGCGCTCCTTTCCGTTCTCGTTCCCCTCCGACGTTTTAATATTTTATTATTTCTTCAATAACGTCCTCATCCTCCTTCTCCTTATCCTTGGCGCTTGACTAATCCGATATGCGATTACGATATTAGAGAATATTGGCCTCTGAATAAATCCCACGAATGCCAATCGATTCAATGCCTTTAATATCGCGTACGCCTTTGATAACCGATACGTTTGACGATACGACGACGTATTTCAATGGCATTGGCGAACCGTTTAGACTTCAGAGTTAAAAAATGAAAGATCTGAATACGCCAGGCAGCATTTTCCGATTCCTCTCCTCTCCACGGTCCTCGAACCGCGCTCGTTTACATTTATCAACATAATTACACCCCCGATGTATAAGAAAAAACACCCACACAGGGTGAAATCATTCGGTTCACCTCTGCGATCCGGAGGTTCGCGTTTCCCAGCTTGAGTCGGTCTTTGGCGAATCTATAAATCGATTCGAAATTTGATAGCCGATGGGTTGGGTAGAGCGGTTGAATCCGGGACCGAACTCCGCTGATCCAGATTTATTTAGAGATTGATTAATTCCAATACAAAATCCGCAATCTACGGTGGACTTAAAATCCCAGCTCTAATTACTCCCGTAATACCAGACCATGGATTTCTCGATGAATGCAGAAAACCCAATCCGTCACGGTACACAGGATGCGAAATAATAAAATGCACCAACCGCACAGTTTTTCGATTCACGCGGATGCAAAAATCTGAAGCAATTTTTTCATTTTTTGTTTTCCCTTCTCTTCTTCTTCTTCTTCTTCTTCGCCTGGCAACTGCGAACGTCAACCCAACGCGACGGTCGTTTGTTATAAGTCACGAACAAAACGGCTACTCACACGTCACGTAACCCTGTCGTCGACTGTCGAGGTCTTCCCTTCTGCCAGGGGGATGACTGGAAAGAATGAAGAAGAAGAGGGGAAAAGAGAAGGAAAAAAAATGATAAAAATTGCCCTCTATAAAAAGTTGGCAAGTGAAATCCGTCTCTTAGAATACTTTCCTAAATTGGCACGGTATTGCCTGGTGGTATCGTCTTCTCGACGGAATCGTGTCGTGAAATTTCAACCGTGGGTATCCGGGATCGTTCTTGGAGCCGAGGGGATCTACACAGTGTGGATTCATCGGGTCCCGAATTATTAACCGGAGAGATCGCTCTGCTGCACTATCTGTCCGTTCATGACAGGTTCGAGGTACCGAAAATAGACGGGAACTCTTGCCTCCGCATGACTCCGTGCAGCTTTTCGGATAATAATTTATCAGACGTTGCTCGAACCCCGATTATATACTACGAGAAGTTTCAATCGATCATCTGTCAGACCTAGAAACTGATCTTGCAGCTTGAAGCAGGTTCTCCAAGCCGAAAGTTCGCCGCTGATCACGGAACAGCGGAATTGTCGTGTGAAGAGATTCGGCCAGGTAGGTGATACCGAAAAAATGAAATTACCCCGGCATATCAACGGCTGGAATATACTCCATGCTGATCCTGGCATCGGGTGAAGTTTGCCGGCGCTAAGGGAGGGCTCGAAAAGCCGCGGGGGTCATGGCGGCAAAAGGTAAGCCGGTGAGGCAGTTTATTAGACGTCCTGCTGTGGCCTTTATTAGCTCGCAACGCGGCAACGCCTAACGCCTACCAGCTTCCAGCTTCCAGCTTCAGGCTTCAGGGTTCAGGCTCGAAGCTCGGAGCTTTCACCCTCGATTCTCCACCCCCAGCCCGTCTCAGCATCGTCATCTTGCGATGTATCGGACGCGTTACACCCGGAACGTGCCCGGAATCGTTTCAATGCCGCATCAACTTGACGTTTTAACGACACCTTCTGCCAATCATTATTTCAAAGTTTAACGGCGCCGCTTCCGACCTCGCTTCCATCCTCGACAGGGGCTCTAAGACGAGACCTGGATTTACAGAATATCCGAAAAGTTTATCAAGCTCAAATGGACCGAGCCACACCCCGCGCTCCAAAAGAGAAGACGAACCTCATCACTTCTGAAGAAGAGACCATCACCAATGTGTGCTCTTATCAATTTTGTCGAATAAACTAAAGGCGCGAATTAGATCTTGGGAACGAATTCGAGTCCCGAATAGTTCGGGCTTCGGTCCTCGCTCTTCGTTGCCTGGGGATAGCTAACCATGGAATGGGCTGCGGAGGCCAACCGAGGTATGGGGATGAGGCAAGTTCATCACTAAGTCATGATGCTTTTATCCGACCACCGTGTCACCCTTGTATCTCACACACGGGGCTGTACCCCCCAGTTTCCTGTCCTCCCATCTGCCGAGGGTATACACACAACCATCCATCCGTTCACCAGTCACGATGCGTCCGCACCACCTGGTGCCTATTCCACCTCGCCTTGCGTCGCCTTGCCTCGCTTCCTCCGACACCGTAACCACCGGCATCTCTCTTATTTTTCTGATCTGGCTTTTGTTTCGATTATATTACCTACCACCGCCACACTACGTCGACAGACGACGCGTTACTCTGTGCCGACTGCTGACACCAAAGTCGAGGTGAAAGAGAGTTCCACTCTCGCCGAGTGGTATCTAATCTTCTCCAGAGACTTTGAACCTTTTTCATTCCTCTTCTTCGTCTTTCTCTTATCCCACCATAGGCCATAAACGGTACTTGTGTACTTGGGTGCACCGTGCGGGATTAGGCACGACACATTTAGATCAGATCGGTCTCGTTCGGCGGACTGGTCTTTGGACACATTCGAAGGGTCGAACCTAATCGGCGAATGAGTCGCCGCAGAGGGTGAGAGCCGAAGAAGAAAGCCGATCTGGTGCTTTCCGAATTGAATGGAAACGCGACACGGTGGTTTGATCATGAAACAAACCTTCGATATGATCTTCTGATGGTTTGTTCCGAGGACTGAACAATTTCGTTGATTTCTAATGACTGAGATTAGACCTGGTGCAGTTAGTTCGATTATTCAGCTCCCGTTCGCGATATACGGGGTTGGTTTACCCGATAAATGCGATAAGGGGTTTAAACTGATGTGTACAAGTGGGTGCTGGCTGCAGGTGTGCGTTTAAACTTATTCGTCGAGGCTGTGCACCAAGTCGCCTCTTTATTGCCATTTAAACAAGCAAATGAAATACGAGTTAATTATGTGAATCGGTTTCCGGGCTTCTGGGAATAATGGTCTACTCCTCCTCTCCTGCTCTCCGCCGCCTCACCTCTTCTCCTTTCCGTCAATATTTCTGCGGTAGTGAGATAAAAGCTGGTGTAATATAACCTGACCTAACCAAACCTAACAAAAGGTGACAGATGGGGGTTGGGGGCTGGAAACAATTGTCCCATTTCTCGCTCCCCGTAAGTGTAGGACCGAGCTACACCCACACTCGGAGACCTGTGTCTACCCTGAGAACGAACCCAAAGGGCAAAACGTTTCTGCAGACGGCTTTTCGCCGAGGTAACTGCACAGAGATGTACCAAGCGAGAAAACGGGATGGGGGGTTGGGGGCTTGGGGGGAGGTAGTATGAGGTATGGGGGTTTCGGAGCCACGGCGTGGCCTGAAGGGGTTAAAATATTAAGCTCCTTAAATATTCCAACAGGATGGCTAAGTGGCCTAAACGGTCCGCTGATTGCCACCGTAGCTGGAGGCAAAGGGACGCAACTCTGACAGGGCCTGTACCCCGGGCCGGAGCTTTCGAGCTTTGAACTTCTCCCGAATAACCAAACGTTCAAAGAATCGGTAGCCCTGCAACCAAAATTCATAAGCTTTATGAGAACGCGTAACGTTTTCCTTCCCTTTATATCAGGTATAGGTTTATTTACGTTAAGGTAAATGGAAGGCGTTCAAAAGATTCTGGCAAAACGACGAGGGGGTGGGTCTTCCCCGAAACTGGACAGAGAGAGGAGATAAATAAATGAACGAATTTCGAGAAAAAGAAACCCCCGAAGATCGAAGGAACGTGTAAATCCGAACACTCGGATTCGTGTAGGAAAAAACACATCGTGGGGAAAATAAAATCGTTTCGTCCAATTATTTAACAGATTGTCAGCCTTTTTTATCCGTCAGGTACAAAGGGGCTGTAAAATCTCTCGCGTACGTGTGGAATTATTATTATTTTTTTTTTTCCTCCTTTTCTTTTTTTATTTTTCGGGTGATCTCGAGTCCAGCGACCCGCAACCCTGGTGGTCGACGTGGGGTAAAGAGGGTACGTGGTACGTGCAGGCAGGGGTATGAAAATAGGGAAGCAGGACACACTCTTCCCGTAGGAGCTTAATTTTACCCGGGACACGGAGCACGACCCCGCGTACCAGAAGTTTGTAGTAAAATTTAATCGGGACTCGACTCGCACCCCCCGGTCCCATCCCCCTTCACGGTGCTGCAGGGAGAAGCCAGATTTTTAACACCGCCGCATACTTTCCTCGCTAGTTTCCTACCGGGATCAAATTGCGAGGTAGGAGTAAAAATAAAAATAAAAAATAAAAAAATAAAAATGAAAAAAAAAAGTGAAAGGCAAAAAAAAATAAAAGAGGGAGAAAACTTTGTCTCGTTATTAATTACTAAGACCTGCAGGACTGGTATCAGTGCGACACTTCGCCGCGCTCACGGCAGTTAAATTGTTCTTGGTGTTTTTTTTTTCTCTTTTTTTTTTTTATCGTACGAAACTTTCTTTACCTTGAATTTTTTAAGGGCGCGAATAATAAAAAATTGAAAAAAAAGAAAAAAAAACGGTGAGGGAGAAAAATTTCGATCAAGTTTTAATCGCGGAATAAGAACGAGGATATATTTTATAGATTTTAGTCTTATTCTTCTATGAACGGGCGAGTTTGGGACCGATTTCATCCCCCTACCATCCCCTACCGTGGCGCGATATCATCAGGATAAGGAAAACTTCGAACACCCCACCGCCACCCTCCCAGCCCTAGGTCGCAATTTATCAGTTATAACTGAGAAATTAATTTGACCGAGTGCTGCGTCGCTCCTCCTTTCTTCACCCCCTCTCTTTCCGCCCCTGTAACTCTCTTATTTTGAAAAGTACAACGAAGAACCGCGCCGCATGACGACGACTCGGCGTAAATCAAATCAATGGCAGACCGAACCATTTCATTGGTTCTCTACTCGGGGTCGATATCTACCGGTGGCTCCGGTGTGCGACGAATTTCACCCCATAACTTTTTCCAATGGCGAACATTTTGGGAAATTTTTCAAAGAAATTTCGATCTTCTCGTATGTCGCGAGAAATGAAAGAAAGCGAACTAACCAAAGATTTGCTCGATCGTATCATTTTTAATAAACTTTCCAACAAGGGATGCAGGAGTTCAGTTCGGTGACTGTCAACCCCTTCTCTCGGTGATCTTTATGGTATTTTGTAGCCCGGAAGGTCGGACGGTGACGAAAACCGTCCCATCTTCCAAAAAGCTTTTAGGTCGTTCAATTTATAATTCAAATTATACCCAGTTCGAAGTCACCCTCCCTCAGGCGAAGATGATCCGCGTTGACGCCTCTGCAATCCATGATGTCGAGAGAACGAGAACCACTTCCTTTGAGAAGAGCAGGGGAGCAGGTGACGCTCGCCCCGGCCCCGTCACGACACTTTGCAGTTTACACCGTTCAACCACTTACCCTTGTTTATATCCCGCCTTAAACCGGCTCAAAACCCTGAGCCAGGGAAGCGATACTCCCCCGTTGCAGATTTCACTCTCGCTGCAGGATCGTTTACGCAGACGTTATCAGGGGCCGGGGATGATCAGTCAATGGTTATATTTCATCAGGGCCATTCCATCCCATTCCATACCATTCCATTCCATTCCGTCTGATCATGCTTTCCAGACTGGAAGCCGGCGAGCGGTCAACCGGAAACTGGCTTTTGGACTTCGAGCACACAGAATCCACGCTGCAGAACGAAACTGCTCGTGTGTTTGTGACTCGAGTTGATCAAAGAAGAAGAAACGGACGTGGATTGATCCTAAACTACATATACGTATACCCGCACACAGCGGGGCAAAAAGAAGGAAGAGATACTCTGAAACATACTCGGGGATCAGCGTACATATGGCTTGATATTGCCGAGATAACCGAAGAGCACAAACTTGTTGCTTACGATACCATTGTGTCATGCTTAGTCTGACATCAGGATCAAGACGTGGAACTGTCCGATGTCGTGGAATAACTGTACGATCGGTATTTCTGCTCGGGATGAACACCTTTGGTCGTGATATATGATCAGCGGTGGTCGGATGATAAAGCTGATGAAATAGTCCGTTAAAACGTGTTCGGGGAAACGATTTTCCGTACAACCTACCGCTCACTCCTGAAATCTCAATCAACTTTGGTAGCTACAAGTGGAGAGGAGCAGGAGAACGAGAACGAGGACGAGGACGAGGATGAGAATGAGGATGGATGGGTGGGATGTGTTAGTGTAGCGTATGAGAAAACTGTGTTCGTTCTCTGTTCCGACGCTTTATCCCCGAAGCTGCACGGAGATAATGGGTCTACATTGTTTTCTTTTAGCCGTTGGTAGCCGGTGCGTAGCCTGGAGTATATTTTTCTTTTATTTTGGAAACAGGGTGGCCGCCGGCGCCCATACCACCCTGTCGAAATGCTCGCCCCTGGCAGTAGTCGTCCGGCAAACACTAACCGCGCTTTTTGCACGGTGCGAAACGTGGTGGTGGTAGTGGCAGTGGTGGTGGTGGTGGTGCACCGGCGGGAGAGAAAACAAGGATTTTTTCCCCGTCGAGAAAACCTATTTTCAACCATCACTCCGTACCCTTTTCATCCCGCTCTACTCCTCGTCTTTTCCTGGTTCCCAGCTTTCCTATACCAAATCCAAGCTGTCGCGTCGGATCAGCCCTGAAGAGGTTACCTTTCAAGATGGGTATTTCTTTCTCTCATTTCCCACGTCCTTTTTCTTTCTCTCGACTGGTTCGACCGGAATACCCTGACGTAACGATCATCGGTTCAAAGTATCTTCCAATCGCATTACCAATTTACCTTATTACCGGTTATTACCTTGGGGATTCGAGTCGAGCACGATAAGACGAAAAGGAACCAAGGGGATATGTGCATCTCCTCAATCAATTTAATCAGAATTCCATCTACCCCATGGGTTCCTGTTTCTCTTCGGTGTAAACGCCGGCCCGATATCCACCTTCGACAGAACAGCCCGGCAACAAACACGCTTTGCGAACCTCTCGAGTCGCTAATTTGTCTAGAGTCTAGACGCTGCACGGGAAACGAAGTGTATAAAACCAGAAGAAGAGAATATCGCCGTACCATCCCTAATGTATACATGCAGTGACAAAACTGACACAAAGAGGATGCTGCTGCTGCTGCTGCGTCGACGCCTAGACGTCGGACCATTTGCATACGACCTGGCGTGCACGCGAGTTTCTTAATCCCGTTTTAATTCATCCCTAAGATATTCACTCCTGTATAACGGATTTTAACGTCATCTCGTAACCAAATGGGAATATATCTATCCACGCCATCAGCTCGAGGTTATTTTTTCATGAGAAGAGATGGACCTGCGAGTATATTCCGCAGCGTAATGCGACTGGATATTAAACAAGCCTCTCGTTTCTTTTTTGGCCTTTACCCATCCAGTCCAGTCCTCCTCTCATCTTCTCTTCTCTCCTCTTCTCTTCGTTTCTCTTCTCGCTGCGAGAACCGTGGAGCCAATTTTTCTCCCGGCTGTCGCTCCGCGTTACAAATAAATGAAGCCGCCCTGCTTTCTGTCTCCTCTTCGAGTAGAAAAGGGTGCCTCTCCGCCTCCCTTTCTCGTTCCAGTTTTCCCCGGTTTCCCGGTCCTCCCGGTCTTCCCGTCACCCCGAGCTGATCCTACCTACCCTCGCGCTATTCGCGTGGTGAGATCTAATAAAATCGCCTCGAACAGTAATGCGTAGGAACACGAAGAGTTCTTCGTCGCTGGCCCGGCGGTAGGTACCCAAACCTCATCAATTGAAACGCCGGTCAACTTTCGCGAGAGAAGCTGCTTTCGCAGATCAGAATCGCTACCCTAACTCCGAAATGAAAAGACGCCGAGGACCAGCGAGAAACCGAGCGTCCTGTCACATAGACGAATCACGGTTATCTGTTTCTCGTTTTCCCTATACTTGTTTCTTACGTTGCTCATTAGGTTTACTTCAAAAACCGATATTTCACGGACCCCAAATTGCTCCCATTCCAGAGCAGCGAGGTGTTTGTCATCCGTCAAAATTCTCGTTAAATACCCTGAAAAAAGGGGCAGCCGTGATAAATTCGGTTGGAAATATAAATGGTGTAACTCCCTTTCTCCCTCTCCATCTAACTCGGGAGATATAACTAACCGGTATACATACCGGGCTGATTTTCTAAGGATCTTTTGTCTCGCACGTCGTGAAGAGAAGGGAACCCAGACCCGGGTAAAGGACTGGCGGTTTGGTTTGGGAGCGGGTGGTTCGTAACCACGTTAGGCCCTTCGTCCCACTCGATATCTGGATGGAAGTAGGTGCTGCTACGGGGTGGAGGAGAGTGGCGTAATCGAGTTATCGAATTAAGCCCCGAAAATAAACAGGGGGCACTTTGTTAATTAGCCTTGGATCTGACGTATTGTCCCGGGGGCAGAACGAGGCGAGGAGAATCGCTCATCGATTTTTTAAGATCCTTTTTTTCCCCCGTACTCCCGCCCTCTCTTTCTCTCCGTCTCTTCATCCCGGGACCAGTCAGAAATCGCGCCCAAATACACCCTCCCGATATTTTAATCGCATAATCGCCATACCTATATCGGAAATGAGAACGAGCAGTTTTGTCACGTGGTGAATCGGCGGGTTCTCTCCTTCCTTTTTCACTTTTTTATATCGGTGAACCGGCACGTGACTCAGCACTTCTCTATACTGCTTTTACACTTTATGAACATGTCGTCGATGGAATGAACCCTCGTAATTCCATGGCTGGAGCCGTTACGATGGTAATAATGTTGGTTCGACCTGATGAGTTCGGAGAGTTTCACTACCCCATGGCCATCCACTTGTCTCGACAACGTACTATCGCCACTATCCGTCGATCACGGTGTCCTTACCACTCGGGGAAATCAATCATCTCTCCCAGAGCCACTGCTCTTCCGTCCCAAACTTTCGACCGATTTCTTATTCGGTTTACGGCTGTCACAGACCGTCCCGAGGTCCATCCACTCTCGTATACATTGAGAATATAAGCCCGTCCATGGAGAGGCAAGAGATATCGTGAAAAGTTGAAACACTGATTTTGGGGAGGCGAAAGTGGGCGGAAAAAAGTTTCTCCGATCAGTCGACCGCGATCAGATCGTGATCCTGAGCTCAAGAGTTGGAGTCGAAAATCCGCCGGACAATTTGTACCAGCCGATGTATCAAAGCGGGGAAATGTATCCCATAGACGGACGTGGCGTGGTGGAGCGTGGAAAGAGAAAGATAGTGATACTCCAGGGGTGGGTAAAACAACCCGTATAATTCTGTTTGTTTATGGCGCCGCGGTGTCCCGATTCTTCACCGTAATGGCCGTTGCAGCCTGACAAATCTACGCCCCGCGATTTTAACAGATTGCAAAAAAAGCCCGATACATCAGCGGGGCTCCGTCTCCTCTCTCGATCCGTTTCTCCCTCCGTTTTTGATTCCGCATCTTCATCCGCGAAATTCGCCACCCAAAGGAATGGCGGAGAAGGAGAAGAAATCACCGGTGTTTGTTCCAATCCCACATGTTGATCTTCCTCGTTCTTCGGCGGGGAACGGGGTCTGGTTAATTCATGGGGGTCGTGTTTCGGCACGTGCCAATCTCTTGTTAACGTTAGTAAGTGATATTACCTACTACCACCACCACCATTAAGTCTCGGAGTAAGTGAGATGAGGCAGGGTGCAGGTATACTGCTCTTCGAAACCAAGACGGATCAGTATCTGGTCGGTACCCACCTACCCGCTATCCCTCGGTGCCTTAAGGTGGCATTAATTTTACCCAAGGAAACTCGGGCTAAGTGCTTTCTAAACATCGTAATCCTCGCTCGGACGATATCCCTTTCATACCCCCATACTGGGGCTGGTACTCCGCGAGGCGACGCGACGCCCTGCACCACTGCCATCCCCTTCATCAGCAAACGGTGACGAGAAGATGAGACGACGCCAGTCTGTAGATAGGGGATGGGAGATGGGGGATGGGGGATGGACGGACGGATAGAAGACCGCACAGTTTCGCGACAGGCCGCAGGCTTTCAAACTGAAACTCCTCTAAGGACATACAAATGGCCGTCTTAAATACGTGCCTTACGTAAGCTGTTCGCAAACACCAGCTGACAAAGATGACCCAAACTCGACTACTGGCGGTGTCGGACTCCTCTGGGTTCCATATCCCAGTTTTGAGAGGAGAAGAGGCGAGGCGGGGAGCGAAGGGTGGGTTAAGCTAAGGGATTTACATTTTATGAACCTTACAGAGCTGAAGCTACGGTGAGTCGCTGAAAGGGGTAGTTTCTGGCACGTGCGATATTATAACCTGTATTGTCGAGCGAGAGCGGAGATCAGGCTGCCTGGTCCTCCCGCCCTCCACCCTCTTCCCTCATTCCTCTTCTCTCATCCCTCTCCCCTTCTATCTCCGTAGAAATCGCAACCTACCAGCTGTACAGGGATGGTATAAAACCAGGACTACTAACCCACCCCGATACCCTCACGAACTTGTAAATTCCTCCCCCTTTATACATTTTTATTATTCCTCAACTCCGTTAAACTACCTGATTTTACTCACATTTTAAATTCACAAAATTTTTCTGTTTTCCACCGAAAAATTCGATCCTGTACGGAGGGGTAGGCGAACGAGTGCTTGGCGAACCTTTGATCTCCATCCCTTTCGCTAAACTATGTATAACCGAGTCGTAAATTTTGGGGTTGAATAAAACGCGCGACACTCTGTCGCCGTATCTCTTTTCATTTTTATCATTCGGATTTTTCAAGATCGAATTATCGAATCAAGGGTGAGAAGATCGTAAGCACCTAGTGAATATCCTAAAAAACTTTCTTCACCCTGCCACCACCCCTCTGCTCGTCCCTCGTCTCACGGTTTACTTAGTTCGCTCGGAGAAAATCGAAACGACATTACACGGTAAGTTAGCTTGTTCGCCCACCACTACCACCCCCTAGTTTCTAGCCAATGTATAGTCTAGCTGTTACCCTACACCTACCCCTAAGGCACTTGTCTTTATCGTTCACCTCCCGTGAGACAAGGAGCTCGGCACGAACTTTCTAATATCTGATAACCATCTGCGGTACTGTGAAGCTGGAGGCTGGGGGTCGGGGGTTGGGGGTTGAGGATTGGGGGTCGGAGTGATTTTCGAAGTCTTAAGACCTGCGAGAACTTCTCGTTAACAAAACATCGACTCGTTTCTTGAGGTTCGTAACCTAGGTCAGGAGTTTGAAAATTATTCAAATCTTCTAACACGAGAGAAGGGAGTCTCGTCTAATTTTTTCTTTTTTTCCAAATCATCGTTAAATTGTTTGTGAAAAACGTGTGTGTAGTAAAACTCCTGTATATTCGACGTAAACGGTTATTTTTAACGTCGTCGACTCACGAACGGTTATTACTACCCTCTTAAACCGTTTATTTATTTATTTATCTATTTATTTATTTGTTTATTTATTTGTTTTGTCTGCCTTGTACCAGTTGTCGAATCTAATTTTATTTCAGTTTATTTTATTTCGTATTTTATTTTATTTTCCCTCGTATTCGAAAGTGCATGTTTATTCGCGTTGTGTTTTTCCATTTACATGAGTTATCATTCGGACTATCTCCTCGAGGTGTATCGATCCCAGGACGTCAAATAAGGAAATTACTCTATCTCCATTTTATCGACTTTTAGCTATGGCTTATCGCACTGTGTAGGTACTGTGAAACGCTGAAGTCGATCGAAGCTACCTATAATGAAGATTGAAACGCTGAAACACTTGATAAAATTAACTGAATCAACTAAAACATTATAAAGTAAGCCGACGAAATTCTGAAACATGAATTGAAACGCGCAGAAACAAACTATTTGACACTGAAATGTGCTGAGAAATAATTAATTGAGTAATGAAATGAACTGAATTGAAATGAAATAAGTTGAAAAGCGCTTAAAGGTGAGCTCAAATCAACTGAAACAAGTTGAAATCAAGTGTGAAATGATAAAATGACGGGAAAAACGGTCGCACATTTTCTGAAACGGGTGAAATTGAACTTATACAAATTATAGAGGGGTTAAATGAGCTGAGAAACGCTGAAACGCGATCTTAAATCAGGTGGAACATGTTGAAATCGAATGAGGAAAGCATAAAATGACGTAAAAAATGCTGAGACATGTTCTGAAACTAGTTAAATTGAACTGAAACAAGTTATAAAGGGGTTAAATAGGGGTTAAATGAGCCAGAAACGCTGGAACACGAGTTAAAATCAGTTGAAACGAGTTAAAATCAACTATGAAGTGATAAAATGATCTTGAAAAATGGTCAGACATGTCCTGAAACCAGTTGAATTGAACTAAAACAAGTTGCCAAGGGGTTAAATGAACTGAGAAACGCTGAAACGCGTACTAAAATCAGTTGAAACGGGTTCAAATCAACTTTGAAGGAATAAAATGACGTGAAAAACGCTGTGACAAGTCCTGAAACGGGTTATAAAGGGCTGAGACGGGGGTTGAAGAGCCAAGGAACGCTGAAACGCGAGTTAAAATCGTTTTAAACGAGTTGAAATGGACTACGAAGTGATAAAACGGTGTTAAAAAATGGTTGGACATGTCCTGAAACGAGTTAAATTGAACTGAAACAAGTTTTCCAAAGGGTTGAGAAGCGGTGGTTAAATGAGTTGAGAAACGGTGAAACGCGGGCTGAAATGAGGTAACGCGGAGTCGTGAATCGGGGTAGAAAGAATCGGGTAGAAGAGGCTGACAACGAAGGGTGGAAGTAAGGCTGTGGCAAGCGTCTCTAGAGCCCCTCTATTCCTGCGGTGAAATGTGTATTTCCTATAAAACGTTGACGGGTGAAAATGAGAGAAAATAAAATGGGAATAGAATGAAAATAGAAGTAAAGGAGGGAAAGATAAGGGAACGATTTTAGCCAAGAATTAGAAGATACGGCCGGTAAATTCAACGGTTAGGGGTTAAATGATAAAAGTTTTAAGGCTTTTTCTCACACGGCTATGGCTAACGTCGACGCCCCGAGACGACGGGCGTCGGTCGGCTACACGGGATAAGAAACGCTCTTTGCCATACCCTACCATACCGTACCGTACCGCTGTGCTAGCACTCCTCTTACTCGCGCTACCCTTATACCTACCTACCTACCCTGGGTATATTTATTGAGTCTTTTATATTAAAAGTGCCCCTCTCTTTCTCTCTCGGTGGAAAAATTTCCACCCCATGCCACGCCAGTACCCCACCTACCCGCTGCAACCACCTCCCTTCATTCTATCCTCTCCTTTAACGTCGGTCCATCCTTTTCTTCCCTTCTTCTTGTTCTTGTGCTTCTACTTCTTCTTCTTCTTTCCTTCTTCTGATCTTGCTTCTGCTTCTTCTTCGTTCCATTGTACCCCTAAATCACACCGCACCGCAACATTATTAACTATTTACATAGCCACGGTATTACAGACACCCTGTGTGCCGTGAGGCCTCCGAAAACCTACCTACCCACGTCTCGAAGCTTACAAGTTAAATGAGAACGCAAAAAAAAAAAAAAAAAATGGAAAAATGAAAAAATGGAAAAACGAGTCTATGATATTTTTTGTTCAATTTTTTTTTTTTTTTCTTCTTCTCGTTTTCTGTACTCGGTGGTAAAAAGCTCTAGATCGGTGGAGATCTTCATTGAGGATCGATTTCGAAGATATAACGAAAAATTCGGAACAAAAGGTCTGGTACGAAGCCGGTTTATCGATCATATCTCGATAACCGTGAATGATATCGAGATAAAGTCGTATATCAAAAATGTAACGAATGAAATTCCCTTTGAAAAAGGTGGAATACATATTTCCCGTATCTTCATTGGTTTCGCTGTATTTCGAGACTGAACGTTCAGAAATTTGCATGAATTAGTTACACGTTCTGAATTAAAACGCGGCGAAATCAGCCGGAAAAAAATGAAAAATACGTTCCACCTTTTTTTATGAATGAAATTTAATAAGCTACATTTTTTATATTCACCTCCGACTCGGTATCATTCACGGTTTCCATGATATAATTGAAAAACTGCTCTATCAAAGCTTTTTTTCCCCCTTTTTTTTTTTCTTTTCTCTCTTTCCTCCTCCGATCGGAGTTTCTCGATATAATTTTTTCCACCGATACCACGCGGTTAAAAAGATTTCCTTTTCAATGATCGCTCCCTTTCACCCACTGCTCGTGGAAAACTGATCAGCGAGGTTTGGCACTGAGAATAACGCGAATCTCGTCGCTCTATTCACCCGGCAGGGAGGAAAAGAGAGAAATAGAAGTCGAGCTGCTGTTGCTGGTGCTGGTGCTGGTGCTGGTGCTGGTGCTGGTGCCAAAGAGAAGGTGAAATATGACTGGGTGAGTTTTCAGTCCCGGGGTGGCTTCCCCGTACCGTTCAAGGCTCGTCACAGCACATTAATATCGCGATACGCCAGCATCATCTCGGTAATGGCTCGCGGAGTAAGAGATCACGTGTACGTTGGGGCTGGGATGCTGTGACGATGGTGATGGTGCCCTGGGTGCGGGTATATGGTCGCGTTGAAATAAATTTACCTATACCCGTCGAGTATAGAGAAGTTCACGCACATCTGTCTTCATTTTGATCGTGAAAAAAAAAGGAGAAGAAGAGCAGAAGATGAAGGAAGAAAAAAAATGAAAAAAAGAAGAAAAAAAAACCGGAGAGGTGAGGCGAAAAATGAATATAACCTCGAGGAATAAACCAGCTACGTCGCCGCGACGCTCTGGCAACCATATATTGAAAACCGAAGCTTAGTCCCGAAGATGGGACACGAGGCTTACACCCTAAGCCTGCGAAAGCACAAGGAAAAACGGAGCAGAACCGGGAGAACCGGGCCTCTTACTCCACTCCACGTCCAATCTCAAGGCTCCCTAAAAGTCCGGCCGATTTCTGAATCCAATACCCGAGTCGCCTCATTGCCACGACATGCCTGGACTTTCAAATCAAAAATGGCTCGGATCTATCCGCCGTTCATCGAGAGAGATATCTGGAGCTAGAACCGATCATGTTTACCCCGGGGTGTCTTCTCGCCCTTCGCGACGAAAAGGATGTCGGTACCGATTTCCGTGGATTTCCCTTTTTTTCACGCCATGTGGGGCGCATCGTCGTCGCTCCGAATATTTTTGGGGGGATGAAGAAATGAAGAAATGAAGATATGACCAAAGTTTCGGGTCTGATGAAGAGACCAGACGGTATTTGGCGTTTTCCTCTCGTCGCTATTGGGATACCTATGGACGGAGCTACCCCAACTCTTCTATACGGGGGTTGCGAAGGGAGGAGAGTATCGAGTGGGCTAAATACGACAAAATATATGCATTTATGAACGGCATAAATCCTGGTACGAAATGCGTCGAAATACTTTGGCCAAAGTTGAGCGAGTATTGTGTCAGTACTTTTGCACCCTCGCAGACTCGCGATTTCCTGCTCCTTCCCCGCCTCAACCCTCGACCCTCGGCCCCTCAACCCTCCTTCTTCTCTTTTCGAGGCGAAGAGGTATAACTTATATTTAATTACTGTCGGTAATATATTAGATTTAAAGACTTTCCTGTAAAATATCGCAACATTAAGAAAACCTCCGACCACCAACCGCAACCAACCCAGCCGACCAACCGACCAACCACTACCACCGTCTTACCAAAAGAACCCGTGTTGAAGAAAATGATTTATTTTTCATGAATTTTTTACACCCAACGCTCGCCACGACAAAGTTCCCGCTTTTACTACCCTGCCGCGGTGAGAAGTTGGCAATTTTTTACCCACCAGAAATATTCTTTTAATTTTCTCTTTCTCCCTCTCTCTTTCTCCTCCACTCTTTCGCTCTTTCGCTCTTTCCTCCCTTCGGCAAGGCTAATTAAAACAAGTTCAATCCTAGCTTCCGATCCCCTTGCCACCCCTTCCCTTCCCTTCCCTTCCTTCTCTTCATCCACTTCTCATTCTTCTGTCAAAATCAACATTTTTATTTCCCGCCTAACAATTCGACTTGAGCCTTCCGACTGTTTTACCACCCTTAGCCAATTACGTAATCCCCGATTTCGTGCGGGTTTTTTCCTAGCGTTTCTTACCCTCGACGCAATTTTTCTCAATACCCCGATTTCCCGCGATTTGCGAGCTGCAACGAGACTCGACTCACCATCCCACGAGATAAGGGTGCAGAGAGCTGCTTCACTCATCGTAGTTTTATTTTATTCTATATTTTATTTTCTCCTCTTCTTATCTTTCCTTTTATTTTCTTTCCGTTTTCTTTTTTTTTTTTCTTTTTTACTTCTTCTCTTTTTTCTTCTTATTCTTCTTCTTTTTTATTATAAATTATTCATTGCGCGAGAGCTTTCAGCCGCGCACCAGAGCCGAGATGTTTTCAGCAGCCATAAAAACAACCTTCGTCTTTTCACCGTTGAGTAACCCCGAATGTGCTCAACTGAGAAGGGAGAAGCCGAGCAGTAACCCACAATGAATCTTTGTCCGGCACCCGCCAGAACTCTACCATCACCATCACCATCAACATCAACATCAACATCAACATTCAACATTCAACCGCACGCACGTGCATCCCTTGCACAGACTTTATCCTCCTCACTCTCTAAACTCTATGTTGAACGTCAACGTGATATGCCCTATAGAATAAACTAAACCCTACCCACACCGAGCCACCCTTAAACACTCGTACCACACCTCTACTCGGCGTAACATCAATTCATTTAATTTTAACCCCCCTTTGTGTTTCATTCGAAATACTCAGCCCTGTCAAAAGCTCCATTAAACTTGAGGACCCTGATGGTTCCAGGGTTCAGTCTTCATTAGTCTATTAGCAGACGTTAGGGGATGTATCTTACTCCCCTCTCTCTCCCTTTCTCCGTCTCTTTATCACTCTAGGATTGAATAGACCAAGTCCCGTCCAAACTGTCGTCAGAATTATACCAAACCTGAAAGAGAAGGAGGAGAGCGAATTTTGGAACACGTATCTTTTCACGACGGGGATGAAAAATCGCCGTGTCTCTTCCGGCCGAAAAATCCTGCTTTTGATTTTCGACTCCCTGAAGGGTTTTTCCATAATTACCTACATCGACGATGTAGCGGTGCTCGGAGGGAGAGAGAGAGAGAAGGAAGTATGGTTTTACCTATATCCTATATACATGTAGGTGATTGTCCCCGAGGACCTCCGTGCGGATAAAAGCCTACTTAGAGAGTAGGGAAGCATCGGAAATAGGCGAGTGCGCTGCGAGGGTGGAGGCACCACCGCGTGTTTCCTTAATTGACGCAAAGCCCACCCGAATCAAACCGTAAGCTCCCCATGGACCGTGTACAGAGTGCGCCTGGGTCGGGTGTTGTGAAACTTTATAAAAAACCGAAAATAAATGAATGAATGAACAAAACGTAACGAGATATCATCTGATCAACGTTGAATCCTCTCAGCCGCGATGGACCTCCGATTTTTCTATAAATTTCAGGGTGAAACAAGGAAACTACATCTGTGAAGTTAAAAAATGGTGAGAACAATGAACGATTGTTCGTCCATTCGAGGAACAATGACTCGCCCGGAACGTTGAAAACTTTCCCGAAAATGAAAATTGCTATTTTTTCTGTTTTTTTTTTTGTACAAAACTCCTAATTATCAGAATTTCGAAAACTTTCGCTCTGAAACCGAACAGTACTTGTTCATCCTGTTTCGTTAGTCCGCCGAATCCGAAAACTCCGTGTAACGCGGAAATTTTTTTGTGTAAAATCAAAAAGCAAAGGGAGCAAAAATCCATTCGTACATTACCTACTGGTCCTGGTCCATTGAACGGTATAAATATGGGATAACTTATATCCTTGGGAAATAATTCACCGACGAGGATCGGTAAGTCCTGGGTTTTTTTTTTTTCCACACAAATCAATTTTCGTTTTTTTATATTTTCTCCCTATTTCCCCTCATCGAAAAGTGGCTGTCAGTACTGGCCACGGTGGCCAGAGCGAGAGTAACTGGTAGACACATTATTTATTCACTGCCTAACAGAGTGCCCGTTAATTAACGGAAAGCGTCGCTCGACCCCCGGCTCCAAACCCTCAACCCTCAACCCTCAACCCTCAACCCCCGCCCACACGTAGGGGTATGTGTCTGCGCCACCGCATTCGGCACCCTCCGATAGGTCGCGCTTATTAAACGGACGGCTGGTCGTCTCTCGGTTATGAATAGAGCGGAGCTTTTCATCCCTTGCGAAGCTCAAAGCAACTCGGTTATAACAAAAAAAGGGAAAGCAGGAAAAAATAAAATAAAAAAATAGTGAAAAGAAAAGACATTCATCGCCTACGCCGATCTACTGGCATTTACTCTAGTGGTCAGCACCGGCCAACGTTCCTCGAATAGATTTACATCTCTGGCATTCCCCCTGTATCGCCAACCCTTAAGTGCATTGAGAATAAAAGCAACGGAGTGGAAACGAGACGATGGAGCCGTTCGATCCACTCGGACAATTATGGGGATGGAACAATGTTCCATGGGGTTGATTATGAATCGTATAAGAAAAGCGGAAAGAGATGATCATTAAAGATCGAGTCCTTTAACGATAGTTTCAGTCCTGTTCTTGTCAGTTGTCAGAAGAACTTGTTAGTGACCGTAATACCGAGCCGAGGGACGTCAAAAAAAGTTTTAATTAATATAGATAGATGACGAGCAAACAATGGCTACTTCGGTGAAGAATATATCACAAAGAGACGACGACTACCCTTCAAAGAGCAACACCGATGCGGTGGTTACTACCTCGGGGAAAAAGCTCTTCGTTAGGTAACGGTTGACGAGTCGTTGGACAGAGTCGAGGAACTCCCGTGGTCAAAGCCACTCGTTCATTCATTCATTCATTCGTTCATTCATTCATTCATTCATTCATTCATTTACTTTCTCATCTGGTTACACGTGTTAGGTAATTCATACTTTGGACGGGTTGAAAAATCGGGAAAAAGTTTCGTATGAATAAATAATCTCACGGCTACTCGTGCTGATCAAAAGTACCAAAAAGTGGCGACGAGTTTCAGCGATAGTCCGGTCGAGCGGGGAAAGCTGTAAGTTACGAGTTACTTTTCATGGTACTAAAAATCCTGAGCTCGAAAGTGCGATGGAAAACGCTCTGAACCAGTCTTTCGTTGTTATCTCGGAAACGGTGAATGATATCGAGACAGAACCGGGTAGCAAAATTAAAGGGGATGAAATTCCCCGTGAAAAAGGTGGAATACATTTTTCTCGTATCTTCATTGGTTCCGCTGTATTTCGAGGTTGAAATCCATGAACGTGTTCAGTCATTGTGGAAACGAACGGTAAACTGGTCGCAAATTCGGCATTAAAACACGGCGTAACCATTGAAAATAGAGGTAAAATACATTCCACCTTTTTCAAAGAAAGTTTAATAAATTTTCATTTCCATATCCACCTTTGACTCGATATCATTCACGGTTGACGAGATACAGTCGGAAAACTGATCTCGAGTGTATTTTTCCGAGGATTACGGGTCTCGCGGTGCACTTTGAGTCTTTTATCTATTCCATTTGACAAAATCCATCGGAATTTAACTCGCCCATGTAAAAACTGTGCCGAAATAAAGACCGCCGAGAGAAGAGAAGAGACAGGGAGAGAGATGGGGTAGATTTTCAATCTAATCATCAGCTTTGATGAGATGTGAATAGTGGTCGGACTGGCTTTCCGTGTCCCAGACTGTGGGCAGTGCTGCACCACCGGCACAGAGCAGTGGCCACATTACATAGGGAAATCTAAATGAAGGACGGCAAACATGTTCCGGTGTACGAGGCAGTAGCTAGCGCCGGTATAGAGTATCATGGAACATTTACACGAGCGAGAGCCGGTATCTCTACCTACTAGTATGTTCGTAGGTGCGTGTGATATGGTGACTGAGAGTACTGATCCGAACTAGATTAAAAGCATTCGTTAACGTTTGATGGTGTTTTATGGCTGCTCTCGAACCAACCATCAAGGTGGATTTCCCTCCGTTCATCGTTTCATTTCGTTCAGTTTGACAACCCGACGCGGACGCGGACGTGCTCAACAAACTTCCGGTTTTTTTGGTTTTCGATTCTTTTTTTTCCAACCTCGGCGTGTTTACCCGCGGCATACCTAATCGACATTACATATGTGGCCCGTGCCCCGTACTCGCAATCGCAAAAATCTGAACAGGATCGGTTTTTATCGTGAAACTGTAACGAGCCTGACGTCAAACGGGGCAGATTTATGAAAAGGAGGGATGCGTAACGAGGACCGAAAGAACTATCTACATCGTGTTTTTCCTTCTTCCCTTTTTTTCCCCGATACATACCGCTGCTGTAAATTATGGTAATCGAAACCTGCGACCAGATTTCCAACCCCCCCTCATTTCGGGGATAAAGATTTCGATCAATCGTCATGCGTTATAATGATGTTACAGATTGTGGAGAGAAGAAGTTATTCCTTCGAGTATACATCACGTCGGGTAGTTCGGATCGATGAACCCTCCCCCGCACGCTATGGGGATGTGGCTGTTGGAAATGCCTCGTACCTAGTGGGGCCGAGGGTATCGGATGTCTTTGATATTAATTCGCAAGGAGATCCGCGTGTCTTGTTACCCTTTATTGCTTGTCACCACCTCAGATACGGAATCTGTATTAAGCACTCGACGCAGCGCCGGGGTGTATTTTTGTTTTCCAGGTAAACCGCGTCACGTTTGAGTGGAAAGAAAAATTGAAAAAAATAAAATAAGAGACTCGTATTCTGAGTAAAGCGAGATGATGGATATTGAGATTTTTATCTTCCGGTATATCGCGGTATGAAATATGGGAATTGATGGATACGATTTATTGATTCCCACTCGATCCGTTCGGTCCCTCCTCCACCTTCATGGAATCGCTTATTGTTCGAGATAAGAAATTCAACTCTAGGAGAAGAGATCGCGGAACGGTACCCGGAGCTTTCGTCAAAACAGATCGACGTCCTCTTCGGTACGCTCTATATTCCGAACTGCCCTAAGGGTGTTTTGGGGGGATGATATTTTTTCAAGAAGCACTACCTCGAGTAAGAGATTCCAATCTGAAAACACCGCTGTGTGGTCCAGGCTACAAAGTGAACAACAACGAGCCTATTCTCTCTTCGAGTATCACTTGGTTTCGCTAAAAAACATCCGGGTATCTTTCACCCTCAAGGAAAAGCTACGAGAAAAAAGAAAACAAAAAAAAAAATGAATTCGTTTGATTAATCGAAGCTGAATAATCCGAGTCTTATCTTTCGTTCGTTTCTCTAATCTACAGATAAAACAACCCCCTAGATAAGGGTCGGATTTTAAAATGAAAATATTACTTCTCTCTACACGGATTATGCATCCCCGTCTCTAAGTCAAGACATTTTTATTGTGCCCCTCATTATGTGATGTAGTTGATACTAGACCGCGACGAGTTGTTTGCTCGGGGGGTGGAAGACCCTCGTCTCTGAAGTTACTACTCTGTAACCATCTCTCGTCGTCGTCGTCGTCGTCGTCGTCGTCGTACAAACTCCCGGTAATAATTAAAATAGAAGACCCACCCGATATCATTAAAAAGTAATCTTAAAAGAAACAGTTATCCCGGCTACCCCCCTTATTAATTGAAGTGGTTACGGGATATAGCACAACCGCCAGTGCCACCCTACTCTGTTATAGTACTTTGCCCTCGTATACGCCTGGTCGATTCAGGCTAGGAACATGCGCGTGTGTTTCAGGCCAGTTGCTGCAGCTAATCTTTCCTTTTTTTTTTGAAATTTTTTTTTTTTTTGAACTACGAAAGAAAAAAAACCTAATTTTGGTTTTTTTTTTTTTTTTTAGTAATTTTTTTTTCTTTTTCTCGTTAACGCGAGTGTAAGATGTGTGAATTGATTAAGGCAGCGCGTTTGAACAAAGGGAATAATTTGAGGCGGTGAAAGAGCTCAGTTCAAGTAATTTTACTGGTGGGCTAATCCCGCGCGAAATGTTTATTCATAACTCTTATCCTGGAAACACACTGGTATAGGGGGTAGGAGGGGATGATTGTCCGAGTTAGGTAGGTAGGTAGGTAGGTACACTTCACCGCGCGAAAGTCGTTTCACCACGTAATAATCCCAACGGTGTCGGAAGTGTTGGGAAAATGCCCTTTTTACCAAATGCAAAGTGCTCGCGGGAGTCGGCGGAGAGAGGAAATTAACCCGGTCGGTTTCGTTTCATTCTCGGTAATCAAAATATACCCGCCACGGACGAAATGTTGGTCGACTAGTCGCGCGGCGACTAGTCACCTTCGTCAAAATTACGAAAAAAGAAAAAAAACGGCGAAAAAATGAAAAAAAAAATGTAAAAAAATATTATACCCTGTATATAAATAATTTCACCCTGTCGCTGTATTCTACGCGAAAAACTGAGACGAAGTTTCATCAGCGAAATTATCGACGCTCTTATAGTTTTCAAATGGGAGCCATATACTCAACGGACCAATCACGGCTCGCCCCTAGCGGCGAGTCGGGGAAGCCCGCGACCGTTACGTTTCGAATAGTGTCGCGCGCGGATCTACGAGCGCCGGGTCTCTCCCGCTCGTTAATCGGTCAAAAATGATTAAAAAATTTTGAAAAAAATCACACTCATTGTTCGAACCGCGATCTTTCGAATGGCGTAATCTAAATTGCGAAATTCTTCAAGCTTCCGGTCGTAAATTAGCTTCTTAGTCCGTATTCTATGCGTTTTTTATCTCATGAACGTATCGTTTCTACATTTTGACGAGAATTTTCGTAATTTACAAGTCCCAGATATTATACCGAAAAAGAAACAGACTCAGCGGCGTAATTACCGCCGGTTCGATTAATCCGTCAAAATAATTAGCCGGATATTTACAGCTGCGGAAAACATGTGTAATCCTCGACGTATACGTACTACATACGTACATATATATTAATTAGCAATTATCATAGCGTCGATTATACCAGAAATTCGCGACGATTAATTCACCCGGAATTAGGTGGTTCATTCTATCGCGTTACACTACGCCGATTCCTCCTCGTCAACCCATTGCGTCGCGTTGATTTCCATGTCAGCAAAATTGTCGAGCTTACGTGACCTGCAAGTTTACTCTCTCGGCTAACCGTGTCTAGCACCTAAACAGGCTATAGTTTGTTCAAGAGGTCATCCGCGCGTTAGTTAATTATTGCCAAATCCACGCCTCGATTAAAATCAGTCGCTAAAATCGGGGCGGAATATTTATTGCAATAGAAATCCGGCTTCTAAATTATTCTCGCTATTTTATATCGCGAACGTAAAAAACAAAATGATTTTATCGCCGTTCAAAGCCGTTCGATATACACCCCATGCGAATAATAATAATAATCATTATTATTACTTATATTTATATTTATATTTATGTTTATATTTATTCTCATTTTTATTTCCTCAAAGCTTAAAGCTTTTCTTAAATTTAATTTCTTTTCTCTCGATTAAGCTTCCCCGCGCCTTTAAACCACCACCGTTCAAACCCCCTCAGTCCATTCAGCAGGCTAATGCCTTTATAACAACAACAATTTTCTACATGCCTATACCGCACTTCTACCCCTACACCTATTTTTCTCTATACTATATACTATACACTACCCTATACAGAGGAAAAATTAAAGCCGATTACGACCATCGCTTTTAGAGTATAAATAATCTCAATGATCTTTATTACCTCGGCTCAAGCGACCGACGGAATTTAACAACAACCACCACTGGCATTAACGAATACATTATTGGTTCCAGAAAATCGTACATTCGTCAAAATTTCGTTTTTTTTTTTTTTATCATTCAAAATTGGATTTTAAACCTCCCCTTGAATTTTTTTTCGACCCCTTCTTCTTCTTTCTTGTATTTTCTTTTTTTTTTCGCCATTAAAGTGACCGAACGATGGAAAATCTTGAAAATTCTCGATGGGGTACTTTTCTCCCTTTTTTCCCTCGTCATTTTATAAGCTATATTTAGTGGAGTAATACAAATACCTATCCTATCCCGAGGCGTTGCCACCCTCCCGTATGAGCATTAAACACACACACGCACATAGCACTAGGTACACGGTAATGAAGAGAGCAGTAAACTTAAAGCTCGTAGTGTATTTCGTGACTTTAGGTCGGACAGAAGTACGTACGTTACGTTAGTACTTGGCATGCGATAATAACGTAGGCTTTTTGGTGCGTAGAACCCGCGGGCCCGGGGGCGGGGGTTGGTTCGGTAACACCGAACCTTGGGCGACTCGTAAAAGCACAAACAAAGTAGATTACTTCCGTGGTAATATCATAAATATTGATCAATTATCTCGAATAATTAATTAATAGCCTTCTTCTCTCCTTTTCTTTTCCCCCGCTCTTTCTCTCTTTCTCTCTCCGTCCCTCCGATTCTCCTTACCACCCTGAACCGCGAGCCCCTGCCGCGGCGACGAAGACTTGGAAATTATAAGAGCAGTGAACGAAAGTAGTGTGAATCATTTTTCACTTTCGATAAAAATTGACTTTGGATCAGTTTTTTTTTTTTTTCAAATTCTCGTTCTCCTTTCGGTCTCTCGTTTCACGCACGCAAAATTTTCGCAGGGAGTAGAATCGAAACCGTAAACGAAGAGGAAAATGAAATCGATGATGATGGAAAAGGTAAAAGAGAAAAAAAAAGAAACCAAACTGTCGTTTGAAAAAAAACTCAGAAACTGTAAGAAGCTTTCGAAGTTTCCGAAGGGTAGATAAAAGCTCGGTCAGGTTTTTTTTTATTTTTTTTTCAAAACGGTCAAACTTTCGTCGGAACGAAAGATTTTCCTACCAATTAGCCGTCCTAGAGCCAAGAGTATAGTACAGAGTGCGATCCGGGAAGCAGAAGGTAATTTTTTTTTCTATTTTCAAACTAGGATTAAACCGCAGCTCGAAATCTCGTGTTTTTTTTTTTTTTTCGGTTTTTTTTTACTCTTTTGTAAAATCGCGGAAAGAAACAAACACCGGTAACCTCGTCACGGATGTGTGTCAATTTTGAAAGAACGAAGAAGACCAGCGAAAAAAAAATAAACAGAAAGAAAAAAAGTTGAGTGAATAGAACGAAAATCGAAAAAACGTAATTGGCAGTAAAATAACGTGAATCAATAAAAATAAATGAACATTTTTTGCATATTAATAATATCGACTCACCTAGTTGAGATAGAGAGGAAAGTCCACCCCCTCGATGCGTCTTCGTGTTGTTATAATAATATATTAATAATAAAGAAAAATGAAAAGGAAAAAAAGAAACGGAGAAAAACGGAATTCGAAAAAAAAAATAATAAAAAAATTAAACCGAGTGGATTCTTTGGAAAGAGAAGATAAGGGATGGGGATGCGGGTGCTAGAGGAGGGATGGTTGCACAGGGGAGGATAGAGGCTCATATACGTGTTGTAAAGAAGAAGAGAAGAACAAAAAAAACATGAGGAAACAGAATAACAGGCAAGTGAAAAAAAAAGAATTCAAAAAATTACAAAAAGTTGAAAACAAATTTAAACAACAAAAAAAACGAAAAAACTCTTTGGATTTCTTTCTTCTGTGAGCGCGGTATACTACCCCGTATAAAAACCGTAGGTATACGCACTGTTGTATGATTTACCCTGGACCCGATCCCGAGAGATTCGTTCGTTGCACCCTCGTGCTTTCAACGCCGTTAGAGAAGTGGTCCCTGGGAGTACCACGCGGACAAACATCGGGATAGAAACTGCGATACTTTGGCCGCGGTTCGAGCCACACGCCCCCTACCCAGGGGCGGGAATGAAGGGACGCATGCGTCGTTTTGAAAGACGAAATAGCGAGCAGCCCCCGACCGGGAGAAGAGATACTCGAATTTATAGGGAAATCGTGTACTGCCCTTAGAAGACCGGGTAAAAAAAATCGGAAATATAGTCACGAAACTCAAAATCCGAATATCCGGGGTGCGAAAATCGGTTTCTTGGTTTTCGAATTGGAAAAAAACGAGAATAAAAAATAAAGGAAAAGAAAAACTAGAATTTGAGGCGGAAAATCTACGACAAGGAATTTTTTTAAGCGCCGAATTTCGAGCCCGGGAATTCGGCTTTTGACATAATTTAAAAAAACCACCCTTACGTGTACCGGTTAGGGAGTATTTTTATTTCAGGGCACGCGGGGCGCCTAGTTTCAAGGGCTCGTGCGCCGGCGCCGAAAGTCGCGGCGCCGACGACGGGGTAGAGGAAACTGGTGCGTTCGGGGTGCGGGGGTGAGTCAGTGAGGTCGCGGCGCGCGCTCTGTGAACTACCCTTACGTGCGTCCCTTGCGATCGCGTCTTCTGGTGGCCGGCCAGTTTCAAAAAGTACCTTAAACCGAAAGAAGCCTCTTTGTCCGGATTACGATCCCCCAAAAAATTTGCCAGTCAGTTTTCAACCCCGATAAATCGAGTGATCCAGGAAAGGGAGAGAAGGAAGAAAAAAAAATGAGAATAAATAAATAAAAAAAATAATTCAACCCCTACCGAATGAGAAAAAAAAACTACCCTAAATCGTTCCGATGAGGCAAAATAAAATCTCGCTGTTTCCGTGTAAAAGAAAAACGTAACGAAGTGTCGGAGAATAAAATCTGCTCCCTTTTTTTCTTTTCGTTTTTTTTTTCGACCCCTTCATCCCCTCGATGATATGAGGGAAAAATTCAACCGGTACGAAGAGGACTGTGATGATACGTGTTAGAAATCTTCCGTATAGTGGGTTCAAAATATGGTATAATCGTAGAAAGACATTTGAGCCAAGTGATTATCGCGAATGTGGATAAAGGAGAAGATAAGAGAAGGGCTAGAGAGGGGAGCAGGGTTTTTCCTCGATAAAATTCTCTAGTAGAATGTTTCTACAGGGAAAAGTGGTCACGGTAGTTGGAAAAGCCTTTATTGAGGCGTAACTAGTGCAGCAGCAGCAGCACCGGCACCAGCACCAGCACCAGCAGTGGGCCATTAGCCAAAGCAAACGTTCTCGCATTAGCGTAAAATGAAAAGTCTTTGGAAACGTGGCCACGGTGGTTCGGCGAGAAAATAGCGGTGGGATTATTTGGCAGGCGGTTTGAGTAATGGGGTGATTTTTAAAGAAATAAGAAGAAGAAGAAGAAAGAAGAAGAAGAAAAAAAAGAAACGGAGGAGAAAACTACCCTTATAATATCCATCGATTCTTCTTTTTTTTTATTATCGGGGGATCGTCGTCTTAGGGGTAGAAAATAAACTAAAAATCATTTACCGGCTGGAATATGGAATGGTCTTGGAATCACAGGAAAAAATAATACCAGACATGACCAAGTATCGGGGGTAAAATAACGGGGGACAAATCTGACATCTAGTTTCCTCGAAAATGTGTAAAAAAATTTTTTATCCAAACGTTCGATAAGTTTCGCGGGTTTCGGTAGTTTCTAGTGAATTAAAAGAGAATTTAAAAAAAAACGATGGAACTGATATCCGATTCGATTTCAGTTCTCAGCAGGTTTTTCCCTCGGAACAAAGGCCCTTAAATTTGGGCATTAATTGGTCCGAGAATAAATCGCGAGACTCAATACTTCGAAAGGGTGGAAAAAAAATAATCGAAGTTCAAGATAAGACCCTAGTGAAATGCGACTAGTCTAATTATCATGACATATCATCCCTTACCGCTGTTCGGATTTTTTTTCCTCTCGCTAAACGAAACTGTTATAAGTGTGTAAGAAAAAATAATTCGCGGTGTTTTTTTTTTGCCTAAAAAGAGTGCGAAAAATCCAGGAAGAAAATAAAACGTAGAAGAGGCGTCTCTCGGAGCTTCCCACTTCAGGACCATTTACGCGCGTGCTATCACCCCCGAGCTTAAACCAGATTTAAACGTTCTCCCTCGCATTCCGTTTGACACAAACACAAACACACTTCCATATACATACATATTATATTTTTTTTCCTCTGATTCGACACACGAAACACTTAGAGGGTTGAAAGCGGGACCCCGAGAAAGAAGAAAGAAGGATTCAGCCGTCCGTCTACCCCGTTTAACCTGGTTCGATATCACGGTACGATATAAGTATCTGACATTGGTGTTATTTTGCTAATTGTAGGAAAGGCGAGGAAGGGGTGCTCAGGTGCTAGCTAAGTGCAGTGAAGGTGGTGGTTGCCCGAGGCAAGGCGAGTCTGGTCAACATGACCCTCGTCTTCCTGGCACTGTTGGTGGCGATCAACCCGATCCTAACGGCAGCAAACGGTGAGTAAACCTGTTCTAAACTAAAAACGGTGAATAAAGTGTCGAGAGAATAAAGAGAGACAGTCGTAACTGGACGCTTTCGACGGAAAGGAGAACACGGAGAAAACGTGACGGCGGAATCGAGCCGTTTAGTCGTGTTCTCCGAAAGACTGAAACTAATCGCAACGCCGAAGCGGGATTTGGATCAGTGCTTTTCTAAAATCCGTCGAACTTTGAATCTGCGGAACCGGGAGTGACCCTTGCGTCGCAAAAATCGGAGGGCCCGAATCGACCGTCACAAAAGAAATTCTAGAACGATGCGATTTTCGTTTCAATTTCAGATACACCCAGCGCATATCTCCGGCACCGTTTTATATCGGAGAATTAGCCCTGAATTATTTTCACCCCCGTCCAACTTTAGGTATTGAAATATCAAGTTCCGTAAAAAGGTACGCGAGGGACAGACCCGGGATAATAAAAAGCGGACGCGTTTTAAAATCTTCCCTTTAATGACTGGGCTTTAAGCTCTTTGTGTAATTAAAAGAAAATGAACACCGGGTTTTGATTTTTCTTATTCTTCTTCCTCTTATTCTTACTCCTCTTTGCCTCGCGCCTTCTCCCATCCCTTATTCCCTTATTTTTCTTTCTCTCTCTCTCCGGAATGCTCGTTAGACTCCGTGTGACCGTGCCCTTTATCGTTACGACCACTGAGAGAGTCGCGAGCTTTTTTTCCCCCTGCCTTTCCTTGTTCTCCCCTTTCTCCTTCTTTTTAATCAATTTTTAATCGCCGATATCGATTTGTCCTTTCCGCATCTCGCCAGCTCCTGAATCTGAAATGAGACAGATTGGAAGCGGACTGCCGCAGAGGGAGCTGTTGCCCCGACTAACCCCATTGCGATGAAACCATACCGGCAACCGGCAAGAGTTCATAGTTAATGTAAAATTTTTATCCACCACCGTGTCTCGTCTCGCACTACTTCTACCCCGCAACCCTTACCTCTAAAACGGATATAGAAAGAGAAGAGATGGAAGCTGCCGCGGGATCGGAGATCGCCTCCAAGATTTCCTCTGAGAGTACTAAACCAACGATTCAAACGTGCACAATACGCAGCTGTAAGAACTGATTCAAAGCAATCGTGTTATCCACCCTTAACGCCTATTATTTCCCGCAATTTTCACTCTCACAGATATTCGCGTATGGTTCAGCTAGGATATCAAAAGATCGGATTTCGGAGATGAGAAACCGAAGATGAAAGAACTGCGATTTCGCGTGGAAAATTTATCGATTGGCAAATTTTATCCGGAGCTATTTTCGGCGCGAAATATCGTTCGCTCGAAGCGGACGACGGTGGGGTAGTTATGGTTTATTGATAACCGTTAACTTCCGGTGAAGATATCAACGTCCTGATTAGCAGAGGTTGTCTAGTTCTGGGGCAGCAGCCGGGTCGCTAAATAATGCAAATCACAGACTCCCGAATCCGCTGCTCTTCGCGAATAGCAAGAGTCGAGAGGAACACCTCTTCCCGCCAACAGAACGCGAACTTTCCCTTGGGAGATGACGAAGAGGAGACTAACTTTTTGCAAAGTGACCCTCTCGCCCTCTCGCCCTCGTTCCTCTCGCCCTCTCGCCCTCGTCCCCTCTTCCCTCTTTCCTCCCTTTTATCCTCTCGTGCCGCGTTACATTCCCAGGAGTTGGTCTGCCGGGTGTAGGGTAGGTGCCGTTCGCCCGCCTCAAATTCTTACGTCGATATTTATCGTCGTTGAGGAGAAGGTGGAACAACCTTCTTCTTCCCACGTTGACGTGACTTTTTGACCTTGACCCCGGGGGTTGGAGGGGTCTGGGGATACGGCGATTTCGGGAAACACAGATTTCCATCATTATTATTGTCCCGGAATGTTCCGGGTCCTCGAGACATCCCGAAATTCGCGACTTCTCGAAACAACCGCCGCTCAAATATCTCGTAGAATTTCCAACATTTTTTTTTTCTTTTTTTTCTTTTCATTTCTGAAGGAAACAAGATCTGCTGTGTCCACTCTGGACAAAACCTCCCCTGATCGTAAAATAAATGAATGAAAAATCCACGGAGTTTGAAAAGTTTTACTAATCGCGGAGATCTTTCGCGAATATGACGCGGTTGTACGCAAGGCACTTCGAAAGCTCCCCTAAGGAGTAGACACGTATAGACGAAGGACAAGAGCAGCGGGAGCGACGATCTGTAGGGATCGGGGATCGAGTCGAAGCTAAACTCAGATAAACTGACTTTTAGATCTGAATAAATTAGAATATATTTAAATCCAGGAGGCCTAACTAAATTGTGGGGAAAAAAGTGAGCCCGGGTTACCCTGCAGTTACTCTCGAGGGTTCGCGCGGTGATAAATATTACCGACGAACAACCCCTCAGCCTTCAGTCTCCGGCCTTCAGCCTTCAGCCTTCAGCTCGCTCTTACTCTTCTTTTCGGTTCTGCTAATATTCTTGACTCCACCGACGCCTCGCGCGTCGCGAGAAAAGGGGTTGTCCTCGAAAAGTTAAGCTCCGATAATCTCGACGAAGAATTTGAAAAAAGTGCGAAAAATGAAATGAAATAATGTCGAAAATCTGAGCCCAAGAAATGAGAAGAAAAAATTAATATTTCGGACAATGATTCCGGACCGACGCGTTTCGGTTTATTAACATAAACTGTACCTGGTATCCGGGTATCGTTCAAGCCCATATAGTTATACGGAGGAGAATCTATATGGCTGGGTATGGGGTATAGGCCGAAGGTTGAAGGTTGGATGCGGGATGGTTATAAAATAAAAAAAGTTAGTCCCATTTTATGGGGGCTCTCTTTTACCCCCAGCTCAGTGTTGGAGGAGCGAAAAGAGCGGGAGTAAACGGGGATGAGAGATCGGGGGTGGAGGCGGAGCCGGGGGTGGAGGGTAGTAGCGAAAGGTGAACTGCCTCAAAGAGAAGGAATCAAGCTTATCCCTGGCTGCCTCGCTCGACTTGTAAGCTTAGCCTGGTTCGTACATTCGCGGGCTTACGTCCTGCCCAAACTTTGCTACCTAAGATTATCGCAAAAAGCCAACTCGCGAAGCGATGCAAAACAGATTTTTCACTCGCGTAAACTCGCGGATATAATTCCCCTTTGTTCGCCAATTTTAGCTGAACTGACCAACCGATGCTCGTACCTCGGTGGCGTTGTTTGGGTTATTTTTTTCGCTCGTTTTGTTCGCATATCCATTAATCACGGAATATTGTGCAGCGGGGGTAATGCACACGGTTACAAATAAACCCGGAGTGTATTTACATCCGAAAACTTATGCGGGTCGCTTTCGGCCAGCCCGTGTGTTCAGGATACGAATTAACGTTTATTAATCCGCGATGTATGTTTGAAATTTGAATCGTGCGCCCGAAATTCGTATTATCGCTCGACACCCTGTCCCCGTGAATTTTTAGGGGATGGGAATAACCGTATCTCCTACGTTTTTCCAAGCTTAAACCGAATCCGTTTTCAGAATTGATCCATCACGTCCCGTTCGTTTTTTAATCACCGTTAAACGTGCACAAGAATTCATCAATCAGACATTTTTCAACAGTGCTGTGCGAGGGCGATGTCTTGTGTATCGGCTGCTCTAGTAATTTATAAACTGGTCAGAACGGGCTGAAAATAATCTCGCAAAATTTTCACATCGATGAAATAACCGTTGAATACTTTTTTTCAAATGGTCCGGTGTGAGAAAATTCTTGTGCACATTGTGCAGCGATTATATCGAAAACGTGAAATGATGGATTAATTCTGCGAACGGATTAGTTTTCAGGGTTTTTTAAATCCGGAGGTATCACTCAGTCCGGATCCATAAACATACGCGGTTGAACATTTTTTTTTGAATAGAGAAAAAAAATAAAAAAAATTCAAAAAAATAAAAAACGTTTCTCTTCTCCTATCAATCAACCGAACCGCTTTTATCCCGAGTTATTCAAAACGATCGTTCGGTAGTATTGGAATGAAATTGATACGGGGTGAAGCATTCGACAAAACATTTTCATTTCTTTCATTTTTTTTTTTGTATCATTTTTGTTTTCCTCTTTCTTTCGTTTCCTTTCCTTTTTTTTTTGGTTGTTTCTTTTTTTCGACTCTTCGCCTGACCACATACTTCAATTATTGCTACGCAGGGGAGTACGTACGGGATCGAGTTTTGGAAATGGGGATAAAGTAGGGGATGCGTGGCTACGACGACGTCTGTTACACAGAACTGCACTTCAGGCGACATAAATCGAGAGAGAGAGAGAGAAAGAGAGAGCGAGAGAAGCCATTCCTGCATCAGGATTTATCCGATGTGGAAGAGGGAAAAAAAAAGCTATTTCAGATATATATAATATATATATGGCAAGGGGGATGAATGAATCGATGGATGGTTTATTAACATCTCTATAGATACGCACATATATGGAAAGTAGTAATGCCATCCCTGGAGTATAAATTATTATACTTAAGGGAGTCGACGTAATAAAAGTATGAAATAATTTTTTTTTTCTATTTTCGTTTTTTTCTCTCTTCTCTTCCCTTTTTCTTCTTCCCTCAATTTTTTTCTCCTCCATCTTACAATCGTTTTTATAACGGTGAAAAATTCACCCGACCTCTATATTCCAACGCCATCCACCGCCGGGTGCATAAACGAGGAACGGTTAATAATATTCTTCTCTCCGTCCCTCACTCCCACCCTTCATCCCTCCATCCCTCCCTCCCACCGAAACAAATGGTCCCTTAAAACGTTTTGAACATTTGCAAAATTTTTGGTATTAAATTTGTGATGGATCGTTCTCCTACCGCTAGGGAGGCTACCCCTCGCCCGGACGGGGATACCCTGGATAAAATAAACCACTTTGCTTTCGTTTCTTCGGGTTGAAAAAAAAGAAAAAAAATTGTCAAATTTTATATTTCCTTTTTTCTCCTCTCTCTCCCTCTCTCTTTCTCTTTCTCTCTCTTTCTCTTCTCCACACCCCAGAAAAAGAAAAAAAAAATCCGAATTTCGCACGTATTCTATCGTTTTCATTTTTTTTTCGTTTTTTTTTTTTAAGTCAAAAAGTATAAAGAGAAGGATAAATCCAGGCGATTACTCGTGGTACCGGTGACACCCTGGACACCGGACGACACCCTTGTTCGTCCTGGGCGCCCTCGCGTCCTCCTAGAATCCTTGTTAAGCCACCAAGGTCGGTCGAGGGCTCATAAATATTAGGGTGAACGTATGTACGTACTCCGTGTGTCGTCGCTGTCTGCCAGAGGCGAGAGATACAAGATACAAGATACAAGATACAAATGCCGTAGGATATTAAGCCCGAAAAACACCCCCAGGAAAGTATCGAGTCCCTGTCGTACCCCGGCCTTCGTTCGTTCCTTCAGTTTATAAAAAAAAAAATCGTTGCGAATTGTAATGAAATTTGCAAAAGAAAAAAGACTTTTTTTTTCTACCCCTATTCCGCCGTCAATTTTGTGTCCGAGCTTTAAGCCGATGGAAAAAAAGAGTCCGTGATATTTATTCGGGTGGTTCGTATGAGAGGGGTCGTTGTTCGGTGTGTCTCTGTGGTATAAGGGGTTGGAAAGTGGCGTCGCGGCGCGATATTCTCTAGTCCCGCAAGTAAGTGAGTGTGTTATGTAACGTAGAGATGCCCAGCACGTACCCGTCTATTTAACGTAACGAGGCAAGAGGGGGCTGTCGTGTTTTCCAAACAACGCCTCTCGCATCTTACTTACGTCGGCATATACCAGCGAACGAACCGACTACTAGGACGTTCACGACCGCTACTACAGACCAACAGTTTCCTAACCCCGATGAAAACATCCCCAAACACTTATTTCCCTCCCATACACATACCTACCCTTACCTTATACGTTCCTGAATTTCTTAACATCTGACCTATTCCCTGTCCGCAACGAGTCACAATTCCTCCCCTGTACCACCACTCGTTTATTCATACAAATATATCCGATCATCGTTCCACCCTAGACGCTACTATTCTCGGATCGATGTATGTAGTACACCGAAATAATTTTAAAGAAATTATAACGAACCCTGTATAATTTCACAAGGGCGTTTTATTCTACGGGGTCAATCGACGATAGACGAGTTATCGGAAGCCAATTTTTTCCCGATGCAATCAACGCGATTTCATCCACCCTATGGGGGGCCTAAGATATTCCAATAACCACCAGCCACCCCGCGAGGCCGCAATGCGATCCAATTCGCCAAGATTAGATCTAAGTTTTCCTAATAGAGCTTCCAGCTCCCAGCTTCCAGCTTCCAGGTTTCAGCTTCTCTGAGAGAATTGAACCTGTAATTGTGGAGGATAGAAGAATAGGAGGACGGGGATAAGGAGAGCCGCATATCCGGGAAACGTGCATTAGGACTAGCGAGTGGTGGGTCGATTTGCACCTGGCGTTCCACCACGTAAACGTTAACCTTAACGTCCGGGTGGATACAGCCTCTTTTCCTTCTCTTGGTCCAGGATCAGTGCCTAATGTTGTCGCAGTACAGTGTGGCTGACCTAAATAAATAGAACCCCGGTACCACGGTTCACGAGGGTTGAAACTATGAGGAGGAATAATACTGTTTATGGGCAGTTCGGGGGTTGGAACGTTGATGGGGAGATTCGGGAGAGTTGAATCAAACACGTTACGTTCATTCGTTCCCAACATTTTACCATCATTATATCTCGAAGATCCGAGACTCGGAGGAGATTATCGAGTGAAAGTAAGAAGGGGGAGTTGGGGGATCAGCTTCTTTGATACTGAGCTTCGACTGGGACAGAGACAGGGACTTCGGCCGGGACTGGGACTGGGAGTTACAAAGACTTTGAACTTGCGAAGACGGCTCACCGGCGACGCGTCTCTCCGGAGCAAAGTACTAATTACCAAGCCATTAACAACGCGAAATCAATCAGCTAAATTAAACCAAGCTTGAGCTTAATCCGTCAAATGATTTAACGAGGGTCGGACACCTTAATCAACGCAATTAATTAATCCAGACTCTAAACCCTCGCAAATAACTAGTGTGTATTCATAGTACCGTGTGCCAGGTGAATAACAACGCGATTTCTACCCTCTGACTAGAAATTCCGTTCCTCTTTACTTCGGATATCGCACATCTGTCGATTCCTCGATCGGTAGATGTCTCCTTCGAAAGTCTCCAAGAAAACCAACGCCATAGATCCATAGGGTAGGAAATAACTGCCTCTGAGCACGCGAACTGATTCCGATTCCGCAAATTCTTCGAGACACCTAGAGACGATTGTGGGATCCGTGTTCCTCGACGGTTATTATCGTCTTTTCCTAAGTTTCGGTCGAGGAGACGAAGACTCTGGTGTATCAGGATAAGGAGAGACATCCTTCTTCCTCGCTAATCATCCGGGCCTAATCGTAACCCTTTAACATTTGTTAATTCAGACACCTTGTGTATAGGTCGTTGGATCTTGCCTCCCGACAACGCGGACGTTAAGAATGTTAAGATCCCCGTATCGTCCCTTACTCCTACTGTTCTCCTATCTTAACAGCCCATCTACATTGTCCGAAGACTGTCTCTCCTCCTCGAGCTGGCTGGGACGACGCGACGCCACCAGGTTTATCGGGGATTTGAACAATGTGGTTTTTTTCTTGCTTTTTTTTCACGTATTTCATGTACTTTTTTCTTTTTCTTTTAGTTGTTGCTCTACTTTCGCTCTTAATTTCCTATCTTTCTTTTTCTTCTTCTTTCTTCACCTTTTGTCCCAGAAACGAGTATAAGGACGAGGTCACAAGCTGGACAAAATTCAAGGGCCACGTCGCATTGTCAGGAATTATATTCCCTCGAGTATAATTTCAGACCCATGATTCAGACGGGGTTGGAAAAAGGAAGAAAGAGGGAAAAAGGAAAGAACCGACTTTGTCACAACTTCACTTTCTCGCCAACAAGTTGCTAGCCATACATCGTTTGTAAAATTGCATCGCGAAAGATTTTTTCTCCATCCCTATTGCAAAATGGCAATTAACCGTGGAGGAAAAAAGAACGAAAGCAAAACGATCGTTTTACCGAATCATGTCACCTCCGCGTGGACCGATTGTGTAATTCCGTTTTATAGACTCTAAAAATACATCGACGCTCTGAATTCGATGTCCTTTGTCTGGAACCGCGGAAAAGGGATAGGAGGGTTAGAGAGTAAAGCTGAGGGAACGATTCCTACGAGCCTCGTGGGAATCCATGGGACCGGCGAGGACTACCCATGGGAATCTCTGGTAACTTTGAAACGTACGCAAAGTAGAAGAAGAGCTTGAGGAAGGAGCCTCCCTCTGCCCTCTGCCCTCCACCCTCTGCCTGGAAAAGATGTTTCTTTCGGTGAGGCAAACATTTGATCCTGATTACGAGGTTTCGGATCGTGGGGACTTGGGGGAGCGTGATCCTGACGGTTAGCCCGCGGGGTGGCTGCGGATCTGCCAACTAGGTATTTCTCGCTCGGCCCTCGAAGAAGAAGAAGAAGAAGAAGAAGAAGAAGAAGTTGCGGTGAAGTAACTGTTGATTAAGAAGACTCGGCCGTGGCAAGGAGTTGGTCCATGGCAAGGAGTCCAGGACGTGAGCAGCGGCAGTGGCGGTGGTTGGGAATCGAGTTTTTCGAGGACCCGCGGCCTCAATTAACCGTTTGCGGACCCTTTCGCCCATCTCTTACCCCCGAGCCATCCTTGGCCCGCAATTTTCGTAACTAAATTCGAGGAAAACTGATCCCGAGTCGAGTGTGTGCCCGACCTGACCCCAACCTCCGCCTAGTTGATTGCTGGTAAAACTACTGTCTCCCAGCACTCGGCAGCGACGTTTCACCACGATCTCGAAGGAAGGACGTTCCTTTCTTTAATCTCACGGCCACTGCACGACAGCATGGTCGAGACGGCGCAAATTTTTCGACTTTCGCAACTGTGACCATAAAACAGATCGTGACCATCTTTGTCCGATCAAAAAACGACGAATTTCACGGATTTTTATGGGTTTACTCACATGTCCAGCGAGTCCAGTGAGTCAGACTAGAAAATCCCGGCGGAGGGAACAACCGCGGCCATAAAGCAGACCCTGAACATTTTTGTCCGGTCGAAAGACCGAGAGTTTTTGGGTTTTCATCAGTTGACCCAGATTCCCGGTATGTTGATTCAGTGAGGGTCGAAAATCCTGATTGACTGAACTGAATCGTGACGAGAACTGGCTCATTGAAAAACTCGTTCAGGTCACAGTGATCCTCGAAACAAAAACCCCCTCGAACCTAAGGCGAACGCCTTTCAGAAAATGGAATTCCAACGTTCCTACGCACGGGGGGTTGGTTTAGGGGCTCAATACGTGTATATCGGGGATGTTATGTAGTCGGTGGTGATAGGCTGGAGCCATAATGATAATAGATTAGGTGGCGACGTTAGTGGTTGTCAGGACCGACCCCTCCTCGTCGAATGTCCGTGGACTGCACGCACTGGCAGTTACTCACTAACACGAAGATGCGACGAGGTAGGGATGGCTGGTCAGTCGGTCGGGGCTGTGAAGGTGGTCTGCGAACACGTAATGGGTCGTTGCGGCTGGCCTTTAGCCCGCGAAACTGTCGTGCAAAGAATGTCGTAACGGAACACTCGCTCACTTCTCCGGTGTTGGAATCGCCCGATAATTTCCCTCGGAAGCCACCACGACGTCGCTTGTTACCAGGAGGCCGAAAGCCACCAAGCGGCTCAATCCTGTTCCTGTTCCCGTTCCTGTTCACTCCCTCTCTCTCCTCTCTCCCTCTGGACGTCGTCGTCTTTCGCTCCGACGATTCTGACGCGGTGCTGATACCGGATACAATAGACGGCAGCTCGATGGGCAGCCCAGGTGGCCCGTCGACAACAAACGGGACAGGGGGAGGCCCGTCCGATAGTAAGCTGGGTAAACCTTAATCGATTCAATTATTTAACTCCGATCGGCTTCTTGCTCGCCATTATAGCCAACACGCCTACCAGACCTTCGGCTCTGATTGTACATGGGCGATCGGAAAACTTTGGAGAGGCTCTGGCCCCGGACCGAAATTGGTTCGACTGACGCGTCAAAGTCGAAATATCCAATCGGAATATCAATTATAGGGGAGGGTTAAATTAATGAACGATGAAGAGCGGACGGTGGCTTGTAGCGCTTTGCCGAAACGAGCTTTCCTTTATTCGGCACATCTTTCATTAGTTTAGAAACGAATTCGCCCCTCGAGATTCCCCGCTCAAAGGTCCGTTGAATCGAGGAAATAAGAAAGCTCGGCGAAGAAATTTTAACTCGGCGATAGTTTTCACCCGAAATTCATTCCGAAACGTCAGTTCAATTCGGTTCGTTGACTGGGTCCTCGATTCCAAGACTCTGTCTCAAGGGTTGAAATGACTTTGTGACTTCAACGAGTCCGAAGAGTTTGAGGGATGGAATAAAAATAATGAAAACAGAGCTGGACACTAGCCCGACGTTTTCATCCCTTGTCGGTAAGAAATTCCAGGGATTCGTTCATGGGGTTGGGGCGAAATTCGTCTGGGAGGTCCGCCGGCCGCGGTACGGGGTGCAGAAAAGCTGTGTATAACCCAGAACGAGGAGGTTAGTTTTTTGCCCGTTTCATCCCTTATAGAGAGTGGAGCGTTGCGAGCTGCCGCTAGTGGTGCTAGTGCCGGTCTCTTCGAACGTTAGTCGCATGACAAATGACGGTGGCGTTACGACGTCACGCTACTAACTCCCAACGGGGGTTGAAAACGGCGAGGGAAACTCGCTCAGGCGCAGATTAAAATATATATAGATTTTATTGTTTTTCGCTTCGCCGTCTCACCCCCTGCGATTTATTCATCCCCATTACTCAAACCCCTACACGAAATCACACGGTACCTGCCCCACTGCATCTATATCTCGAACTGCTACTGCGACTCCGGGTAATAATTCATTTCCGATTTGCGTTTTATGAGATTTTCGCGAATACCTGCACCCCACCACTTTCCGAACACCCGACCGGGTTTAGGGGTATATATATATATTTTGCCCACGTTCTTCTCCCGCTCTTATTCTTCTTATTCTTCTTTAACATCCCGTATCGCACGGCGACACCCACCATCCTTTCTCTCGACGACTGCTGGTGCTGGTTCTACCCTTCTGGGAGCCATATGTGACATCTCGCCTTTGGACGACCCGCGTCCAATCGTTCTCCTGGCAAGGACTACGCCAGATCTCCTTGCGAAATAGAAAACTGGTGATTTCTTCCTTTTCCTCTTTCCGACTAGACTGTCGCGAGGACGGCGCCTTATGTCCCGATTCCACCACCTCTTTCTTCCGCAATTTCTTTGCTCGGTGGAATCTTTTACCTCGCCTCTCCCCATCTCTTCGCATCTCATGGTTTTTACCCCCCGAGCTGACGAGGTTACAACACTGGATGAAGAAAGAGAGAGGGAGACACATCTCTGCGGATTACTCGGCAAGAAGGGGATGATTTTATATCGCCAAGTTTCCATGGAGGAAGAAAATAAAAATTATATACAGGATGTGTAACGCGTTCATGTTTTACTATCGAGTTTCTTTATTTACGACTTCCGAACAAAATTACACTTCCACTTGTCACCGGGAATTCAAATGTCGGAAAGAAACGATTCCGGGATCGAGGGGATCGAGGCTCTCCACGATACGTGTACGAAAACTGAGCACAGGTGTTTTTGATCGTAAGTTTGTTAGCTGAGAGTTTTAGACCCTGGCATATTCCATTTTACACGTCCCAACGCAACACGGTAACATCATCCCTTATTTATCCTCGCCCTCCCCACGGCGGAGAACGATTCCGTCAAAATTAAATATTGATAACCGACCTATGCATGTAACATACATCCACATTCTACAGCCCTCTTGCTCCCGGCTCAGTACCCTTATGGATATGAAACTTCACCCTTTCGAGGATACAAGTTTTTTATACCATTTACACCCTCGTCCAATGAAATTCACTTGCGAACGTTACGAAATATCATCGAGGACTCGAGGGTCTGAACCATCAGCCCAAGATCTTGAAGAAAGTGAAAGAAGCGCTTTTTTTCATCGCCAGAAATCATCGAGTCAACGTTCCGCTCTGACCACCAGCTCATTTCGATTCCAATAGACTCTTTCCTGGTTCCAGGCCAGAAATTAGATTCGATTCTTGGCTCTCAGGCCGCAGGGGTGGGTAGGCTTAACGCCGATGGTTCTGAAATGAGTGATCACTGTGGAATGGTGGTGCAGGGCCTCGTCCATTGTCGAACAAATTGGCAACTGGAGAACCGATTGGCTATTATATCGGCGAGCTAGCCCGGACCGAGCCAACGCGAAAGCTAACACAATGAAAATACTTGGTAAATTCTTTTCTTCGTGGATAAAAGTCTGGCCAGCTACACCTAACCGGTGCTATGGAGTAAATTGGTGTGTAGGTATAATTTGGCGGGTTGGTTTACACAGCCACCACCGTGCTTCGTGTTGCTGCTGATGTAATAGCAGCTAGAAGTCTGCGCCTGGTCTGGTTTCTGGTCTCTGGTCTCTGGTCTCTGGTCTCTCCGAGTGATTCTTTCCCTTTTTCTCATCCCTTTATTTTCCGCCCTTTCTCTCTCTCCCGCGTTCTCAGTAAGCCGAAGAGGCCGGTCGATGCGTAGCCTTCGACTAGCACGCGATCTAAACTTGTGGCGTGCGGAGTAGCCCGACGTCCGCCCTCCGGCCGTCCTCTGGCACCTTCGCGGGCGAGGGTGGAGGCGGTCTCAACCCCTAGATGACCACAGGGCTCGCGGTAGTCACACGCTGTAAAAGTAAACCGACGTAGACCACGAGAGGCTGTAAAGTTGCCACTTTTATTGTTCGACTCGAGCCCGTGGACGAGGAAAAAATAAAGAATTTCAAACAAAGCTCGTGAATCTATTAAAAGACCGGCTTACCGAGAGCTTTCCCGGGCTTTGTGCCTTACCTAAAAACTATCCACACCTACGTCGGCGAAGGGAATCCCCGGGGAAACGAGAGGGACGATATCTCGCGAGGAATCGTCCCTCGAAGTGTTTTGTCGGAAAATTTTTAGACTTCAAGAAGCCGATTCGGGATCGATCGACCGATCAATTGCCCGTGTCTTAAAAGTCAATCGAGTTAAGGCCCAGTCAGATGAAGTCCCGAGGTTCACTTACCGTGGAAAATGTCATCTAAAGGTTCGTGAAAAGTGTATATATACGATGTTACTGGGGTCTTGAACTCTAAACTGCAAAAGCTTTTGAACTGTTGCGTGCGATTTGTTTGCGGAGTGCCTCGGGATCAGCACATTACACCGTTCCGAAGGCAACTGGGCTGGCTGCGAGTAAAGGATAGGCGCCTATATTTTCTCTTGTCGCTATTTTACACCGTTACACGTACAGGCCGCCCCGACTACTTGAGCGAGCTCTTTACTGAGCGTCTGCCTGGGGCCTACGGATCTCAGCGTCGTGAGCGCGGAGACTTTGTTCTCCCGCACTTCTCCACGGAAGCACGTCGCCGTGCTTTCGCAGTGCAAGCGGTTAAAGCCTGGGAGGCCCTTCCGGCCGAAATCAGGAGTGCGTCCACACTTGTGGCATTTAAGGCCAAAGTTTACAGGCACCTTCTTGAGTCGGAGGATATGCGGGGGGAATCGCTGTTTTTCTAAGCGCCCATGTATATATACATATTCATGCACATTTCATTCTCTTCCGCTATGCCTCGCTTGTTTATCGTATTGTGGCCGAACCTGTTTTATTGCATCTCGTTTTATCAGTTTAACTCAACTTATCGCCGCTCCACTTTATCTTAATATTTTATTTATTTATTATTTATTATTTTAATGTATTTTATTATTTTATTGTATGGTTTTATTTTATTCTATTTTATTTATTATTTATTTTATTGTATGGTTTTATTTTTACCTCATTTTATTGTTTTATTGTATGATATTATCTTCAGTGTATTTCATTATTTTGCTATGTGGTATCCTGACCCGTTTTATCGCATTTACTTTTTTCGCTTCTATCTTTACTTATATTTTTAATTTTTAATTTTAATTTTAATTTTTATTTTGTTTTGTTTGCTGTATTGCTCCACTTTGCTTTACTTGTTGTATCTTATTGCTTTATTTCTATTCTTACTTTTACTCTATATTTTAATCTTAGTCTTACTTTAGTATATTCTCACCTCACTCATGCCTCCTGCTTAGTATTTTGCACCTCTCCCTGCGGCTTTTACTTCTTCTGTTAGCTTTATTCACTTCATTACCTTCTTGTATGTGTTATTTATGCCTTTTTTCTTTATATGTATGCTATGCCCTGCTTGTCCAACATTGCCATGGACATTATTAAACTATCTATCTATCTATCTATCTATCTCTCTCCTCCGAGGGAATCATACCTTTTTTCTTTTTCTTTTTTTTCACCCTCATCCACGGGTGGATGATACCCTCCGCCTTCGACCCTCGCGCGGCAGTCGGAACCCCCGGGTTTTCGGGACGGTGGAGAAAGGCGCGATTTTACAAACTTTTAAGAGATTAAACGCCACCATTGTTTGGACCCAAAGCAGCAAGCCCATCTTTGTGGGGGTAGATAGTGCGCTTGAAAACGTGGAAAATCTACCTACCCTTGAGCCGGCTCGCGACCGCTTCGCAATTATTAATTATTGTCGTCGCCCACGGGCCTGGGGCGGTTCGGTGGTGCTCCTCGTTCCTTGCCTGCTGATAAATTCCCAGCCACCCTTGAAATATATTCATTCCGTTAGGCGGTGGCCTTTTCCTTTTTCTCATTCTTATTCCTATTCCTTTTTTCCTTCATATCTACACGACGCTTCGTACGTCGCGATGGATTCGAATCGAAAACGTTCAAATATCCGTTTCTCGAATATAACGCCCCTAGTTCAGAGAGGAGGAGAAGAGAGGGTGCGACCTGGTGCGGAGGATCCGAAACCCATAACTCAGAGCCCGTAACCCAAAAAACTTTTACCGAATCTTCGACCCCTCTTCTTCGGGTTAATTCAGATCGAAAACCGACAGGATAAAACTATATATGTATAACTTTTACCACCCCCATCACCATCTCCTTCTCAAGCTGGTGCTCCGCGCTATTCCACCATGGGGTTGAACCTCGGCGCGTGTCCGGTCGACCGAGAATATCATCCGCTCGTTTTCATCTCCAGGTCGATAATTCACTCACGACGCCTACGAGGGAGGCCAGCCCGGCTATTTCGTACCACAAATTTCACCACCCAGATGGTTACATCGATTCCGCAACAAAATGTAATTAAACAAACAGAACTTGGACACGTTTCTCCATCTTTACCTCCACCATGCGTCCATCAGGAGTAAAGAAAGGCCCCGCACCATCAATTTCGTATCTGTTCCTCGTCCGTTTCGCCCATCGGCTACAGTTGCCAGTAGTCTGTAATTGGTTCTCAATCCGTGATTCTCGCTGCTTATATCCTCTTCCTCTTCATCTTCTTCTTCCATTTTCCACTCGGCTTAGAAGCGGCACAGCGATGGGGAAGGAGCCTCGTTCGACGAACGAAGAGAAAGGAACCGGCGGATTTATAAACGCTCTATAAACGGACTCGGGATAAAAGTTGATCCAGCTTTGAGCGAAAAGCACGTTTGACATAGTTGGAAAACACTTTGCGTGTCCTACGTTCATGTAATCCAAATATACCCCGGATAGCTAGGTACCTGGGCGGGTATGGGTTGGCTCGGATATACACCTGAACACACGGTGCGAGTTGGTGCAATACACTTAAAACCACACACACGTATCGAGTATACCATCACCTCTTGCCTCTGATGCAGCCCCTACCCTCTACCCTCTCATATGCAAACAAATAGTGTTGTACGTATGAGCCGGGTGCATGTATACCCCGTTTGGCGAAAGGCCAGACACCAGACCGACCGGTTATCCATCTATGTGTGCACACGTATTTTGATATTACATGCATTCCGAAAGACCGCTGTGAAGTTTGCTGTTTGGATTCGGTTAGGTGTACACATCCTTCCATAATTGGCTCTGAACCCACATAACCGACCAACAAACCGACTGCAATATTGTATATGCCGGACTTCACTGTCAACAGTGTCGATGGGTGCGTGCAGTGGTGTCGATTAACGTTAAACTTGGTATCTGGGCGATGTTCGTCCTTTTGGAATCGGAACTAAGTTCCGCATCGATTTTTCCTCCTCTTCTTTCGCCGTTGGTTCAGAAGTTGGTCAGGAAAAATGAAAAATAAAATGAATAAAAAAGAGCTGAACCGAGAGCGGGAATCAGATTTATCGGCGGATGACGTGAGGCTATGAATAAATACGAAAGTAATCGAAAAGAGAGAAGACTAAACGTGATGTTACCACCCGACTACGGAAATTGGCGGGATCGATAATATCAGGTTGAAAAACCCATATCCGAGTGTCGATGATGGCTATAATACGATAAACAGTAAAATTCGATTTGTTTTTCGAAAGTAATATTCGCGGATTGTAGTATCGAGGAAACGGTTATCGGATCAGCCCCGAGGAGTCTTTGATGTGTTAATTCTTTCGGTTGTTAAACACCCTGGGAAACAATGGGGCATTTACCTCGGCAGGAACGGGGGGTGCAGAGTCTGCTATTAAATAGCCAATATGGGCACCGACCCGCCTTAGTCCCTGATCAAACAACAACCGTCAAGGATGGGAAAGGGGGAGGAGAGCCGGAGGAGAGACGGCACTCGCCATGAGTAAGGGAAACCCTTTACCTCCGTAGAGAAACCCTGAAATACCCTGGAGAACCGAGCCTCGAGCGGGAACCCTACCCTCTCTACGATCCTTTCCAGAGAACCGGCGCAAAACACCCCTTATATTAATTAATATAGAAATCAGCATCTCCTGCTCCTCCTTGTACACCACTTTCCTTTCCATTCCGTTCCGTTCCACGCCATTCCATTCCATGGCCATGCCCGTGGTCTCGACACCTCACCCTTTCTTGTTTTGTGGTTGATAATTACGGTTCCAGTATTTTACAGGACGAGAGAGAAAGAGATGAGAGCTCAAGAGAGCGGAGTATAGGCAGGTCCTGGATCGAGAGCCACAGCAAAACTTTCCAGTTAGTTCAACGAAGCCGGATATGTGACGCCGTTTCCCGTCCCAAACTCCTCCTGGTTGCTTGCCGGTTCAGAGAGGCACCATCGCCTTCCTGGTATCACCCCTTCACCCCTTCGCCGCTACCCCGTTCCCCCATTCGTTCCCCCCGTCCACATCAACTTCCCAGGTTAATTTGAGCTTCCGTTTTTACCCGATTAGAAATTAGTTCTTGACAAAGTTTGGCCTCGGTACCCTACCGCTTCTCTCCCTTGATTAATTCCAACTTCTAGATAATTTGTACTAATGCATATGTATATATATATACACATATGATGGGTTTTTTCTTCTGCACCATGAAAAATGGGATTGGGGAAACCGGGAGAGACGAGGGTCGTGTTTAACGTGCCTGCCTCGGCCGGACCGACTACTTTTACATTTATATATCTTATTTAAACACCCGAAACAATACGCCTTTGTTCAAACGCCATGCCGTACAACCGGCTTCATCATCCCCTGCTGCCAGGGATAGAGACACCGACGATCCCGGTGTCGCTCGTTTAACGAACTCTACACCCTTTACCTCGGCTCTTCGCGAATATTCTTCGGACATTTAACACCCCGTTACTGATATTCTTGTAAACATCATAAATCACCGTCTCCAAGGTACCTCCCAAAGACTGAATGAACAAGACTCATGCAAATGTCCTCTGAGCTGAAAATCCTGACGAAAGAAGCCAGCATTCCGAATGTACTGCACGGCTTCTTTCATCCAGGTGTAACTTGGGATGGAAAAGAGTTCGGTCCAGCGAGGCACGAAGCTGTTCTTCCAGTTCTGACTGAATCACCGAGAGCGATAGCGAAAGCAGAAATTCCGTGACTAGTGAGGGAGGTTTACCGACCTTTGAAACTCCGAACACTAGATAGCATCCTGCAGTAGCATGGCATGTGGACCGAGCGAGAGGAGATCAGAGCCATGGCACGAACGTCGAACTGCTTTTAGGTGTTTCGGGATGTGAATCCGCGGTCTGCAACGGTAGTACCGCGGTGCATCATGTGCCACGGGGTCTATGGACCAGGTGAATTTCCAGGGTCCGGGTTAACGATCATCAATTGATTTCGGTGCAATTTAGGATCGCTTTCATCCGCGATCCAGTGATCCTTGTACAATGAGTCCAGTTGACCGTGTTCGTGTAGTCATACCACCGCATCGGGGTAAGTGCACCGACTTCGAACAACGGAGGGTTGTCAGTGGTTCGGTTCTTCCCTGGAAAATTTATTCTTTCACGATGCGACGATGATGACGATGACGGCGCGTTGGAAGAGTCGATTCGGGATAAAATCCGGCTTTAAAAATAAACCCCGGTATATTTGAAAGTCGGGGGGCTGGGGGATGGGGCTGGGGCTGTGTGTGCTCACGTAGCGAAAGTCTACCGGCTATATACGGTTTGATTAATAACAATATAGGAATGCCGATAAAGTTAATTGATTGGATAAATAGACCGTATATAACCGCGAGTATGAAATGATTTAATCAATTTTCATTTGCGGTTTTGATATTCAAACTACAATTTGTATTTTCATGTATACTATAGATATATACCATCGCCACGTTCAATCCAACGAAATATCATCCCCATTTATACACATATGTCTTCTCTCCTCTTTTTTTTCCTTTTTTCACCCCACGAGGGTATTTTCTCTTCACGGTATAATAATTTCTCTTGTACCGTGGATGCAGTGAGCGATTATTTAAATTGTTTTTCTCGTCCCTTTTTGTGTTTTTGTATTTTTTTTGTATTTTTTGTTTTGTTTTTTATAGTACGTCTACTACGTGCTCTTCAGATCCTTTTTATTCCTTATACCACACCGTGGCACTATACGTCCTCCGTATATTATCCAGACGTCTTTTGTGAACGAGTTAAACTTGTTTTTTTCATTTTCTCTTTCTCTTTCTTCCACTTCGTTTTTTGTTGTTTTTTTTCTCCCCTTTTTGTTCCTTCTCTTCTTCTTTCGCAATTTTCATACTTGTAGAAGTTTGCGCTTCGTGCATGGGGGCACAAGCCTCGCCATTTCATATCTTATTTATGAATCTTCCACCACCGGCGACCGATGCGGGGTGGAAAAACTGTTTTTGAAACAGAATGATTTATGCAATTTTTCTACACAAAGAGTGCGTGAGACCGAGTTCTTAATTTTACAGATTACCATTCTCCGCGTGCACGACACATTCCCGCACATATTCTCACTCCACCCACTGCAGGTACTCGAAAACTACTTAGGCTCTATTTTATTCACCCTTCGTTTCTCCTCCCTCCATCCCTCCTTCATTCTTCTTATTCTCATTCTTCTTCTTCTTCTTTCTTCATTCCGTGTATAATTTTATATATTCAATTGCTCATCGATTTTCTTCCACCTTTTTTCACAATCTCAATAGATTTCTTTCCCACCCCCGTATACGTGCTAAAGCTATTAAAGCATCGATCAAAATCCGCCGAACCCTTCATTTCTTTGGTTAAAAGCGAAGCTCTTCAGATTTCGGGTTAGCTGGAAACTGCAGGGTTGCAGAGGGCAACACCAAACACCGTCCAATTTCCTTTCCTCGTTTCCTTTCGCCGGGGCTGGGACCCTTTTCCGCGCCTCTCTTCCTCTTCCTCTTCCTCTTCCTCTTCCTCTGTCACTTCGACTTCCTTTTCCTCTTTCCACTTTCCTCTTCCCTTTTCACTGTCTTCGTTTTCCCCCGTTTCAGCCTTTGGCGTTTTCCCGCGGTTTTCACGCCCTCCGTCTGTATATACACCGGGAAGAGACACCCGCCCGTCTCATCCCCCGTATTCTTGGCTTTCCAACTCTCAAAGGGTAAACCAGGATTGATCTCGGTACTTCTAAAAGATTTCCTCCCGCCCCGTAAACCGTCGCGGATCTTCGCCGTACTCTTTAATTGAAATTTAACGAAGGTCGCATTTTCTCGTTTAAACATCCCCTTCAGCCCTGAGGTTTACGTTCACCCTGGGTAAACCGAGGCCAGCCCTGATCCCAGCCAAATTTATACAGGGCATAGAGGATCGAGGAACGTTGATAGGAGACCATCCCCATCGACGTTTATGGCTATTTTAACCAGGACATGTATGTCAGATCCGATATATGAGAGTAAAGCGGGAAGAAACCCCTGTTTCATTGCCCGGAAAATATAAAAACTTTCAAATAGTTTTCCGTTCTCCGAGACCAGAACGTAACGTAACGTAACGTGGCCTCTTCTCCTCCTCCTCCCCGACTAAAGGCTGGCATGGGCGAGTGGATGGGTCAATAACGGGGTTGCTGTACGGAGGGGTTGGATTTTTAACTTCGCAAACTATTTCAACCCGCTTGGCCCTCCCCGCCTCTTCATCCCCACACATAACCACCCCTTACTGCCTTAATAACGAACCGAGGAGAGCAATCAATATCGTATGACGTCCTACACGCCGTACCTATCAAATTCCAAAAGTCAAAGATCCATTTCGTCCTCGTCATCGCGATCAGTATTTAAGAGGGCATAAAGTAACACCCCGAAAATAAGGCCATGTATGTGGAAAGGAATCGGAGAGGCAATGACGTCGGATTGGTTTATCAAAAAGTCCAAAAGTCCGAATCTTTGGACCTTCTTGTCTCCTCGTGAAGAAATCCTTCCTGATGAGGCAATAACGGACACGACGAGACCACAATCCCATTTTCATGCGTCGTTTCAACGTCAGCAGCGGCACTTGACCAGCTCTCCGTAGATGTACGAGTTTAAATAACCCCCGCAAACTTAGGGCGGTTTTGGTATAGGCAAGGTATGTAGGTACGGGCATTGAGTACTCGCAGCACGCGATATTTACCAGGGTTTCCCAGCTGGCACCCGGTTGGGCTTGCTTCCACTTCTACTTCTGCCTCTGGTTCTGGTTCTGCCTCTGCCTCTTTCGAGTCGAGTATGATGAAGGGAGTGGAGCAAAGGCGGACTTGAAACTCGTGAAAACTACCCCCGTCCAATTAAGGCATCATTCTGGAGCTGCACGCTGCTCGGTAGTGAAAACCAACTTTGTGGGATTCGGTCTATTAATACGTTACCACTCCTGACTATTATGGAACTTGTGTGAATCCAGGATCACCAGAGTCAGAAACTGTCTCCGCACCCTGACGGAATCCGAACCCGAGATCTTCGGTGGACGTTTGCCATCTCGTCGTTCTCTTCTCGCGTTTCGTCATCCCGATGACGTTAGAAGTTCCTTTTCGTTATTTCACGGAAAAGGAACAAAGGGTGAAAAGTACGCGTGAATCCTGGAGGATTTAACGATGATTTAGCCGGCTTATGTTCCTCGTATAAGTAACTTTTCGGTCGGGGGCGTTACGCCCGCACCTGGTGCGGGTGCGGCGAAAACATCCCCTGCGAACGATCAGTTAAAATTTGGTGAATTGGCCCTGCAGGGAGAAGCGTAGGTGCGCCAACGCGGCAGGGGATGGAAATGGGAATGGGAATGGGAATTAGAAGGAGAAGGAGCAGAGAGACTCGCCTCTATCCAACCTGACGCTACTTTCCTGCGTACCTACGTAGGTACGGGGCTAACCAAACCTGTAAGAGAGAACTATGCGCGGTAGGAAGGTAGGTAGGTAGGTACCAAGGCAGACAGGGCGGCTTCCCATCAGATAGAGCGTATAGAACCACCCCTCGTATATTTCGGGGCCCGTTATTATCGAGGGGTAGATTTCATCGTGAATATTTATGAGGGTGGTTCTCCTTTCTCGCTCCTCTACAGCAGGAGAGGCGCCTAGCTAGCTTCGTGTATGTAGATATACTATTATACACCTTGCCGTCCCCTTTCATCCCCCTTTCGCACAGCAAACGGAATGGAAATGGATCAGTGGAAAAATACGGGCGTTCGTTGGTAGGTGGGTAGGTATTAATTAATAGAGCGGTTCGCCACGAGTTACGATCCCCTTATACCCGTACACCCCAGGGGGGTTGAAAATATGGTTTCTCTTTCACCGTTTCTTGACGGAAAGCATCCCCGATTGAAAATTCGCGTTTTATACACGCTTAAAACTGTCCCTCGGTTCTTCTCGCACCGGATAAATATTTTTTTGGAAGAATCAAGCGGTTCGAGTAGCGATTTACAACCCCTGACAATGAAACGGTTCGTTTATCCCACGGGGGATGGAGAAAACGCGAATATAAACGTCTTGTACAGAAGATCCTGTAAACCAAACGAAACACCGAACCCTCGGTCTTTCTTCCTTTAGGGAAACACTGAGAGGAGGAGGAAATAGATAAAGAAAGAGAAGGTTCGCCGGGGCTGTCGACAGCTAAAAGAATAGCCGGTGGTACGATCCCTGTCGACGGTCGCCCGGTTCCCTAGTCTGGACATTTTTACCAATTTAGTTCTTACAAGTCGTGAGGGGATGGTCCGTAGCGGCGCGTGTGCTGCGGTACAGAAACGTCGCTTCGTCGCGGTGTTTCTTGGCCTCGAAACGTTCCATCAGAGTCTGGTACCCCGAGCTGGAAAGCCGGGGAGCGTAATCAGGCAAAATTGCCGGAATCCGTAGGAGTTAAGGCGTCGTTTTAGTTGAAATTGTACCTACCACCGGGCTATAATATGGGGCAGAGAATTTGCGGCGAGGAAAAATTCCCGGACGCGTTTCGTCCACCTGCGGGACCCGATTGGACCGATATCCTCCTTTCATCGGTTCCAGAAAAGAAAAAAAAAAAAACGTAAAGAAGAAGAAGAAGAAGAAGGATGGTCGAAATACGTCGACGAGAATACACGGCGACGTGCGGGAATTTATTAATTGGATGAAATAAGGCGGGGGTTGCGCATAATTTTCGCATCCAACTTCCCGCGTCCCGGTGGGGAGAGAGCGAGGGATATATTTTTGAAAAGGATTTTTATAGAAACTGGCCAGTCCGTTGGCAGTTGACCGGATGTCGAGGGTGGCGACAAAGGGCGGAAATTCTCGTTTGGCTCCAAGTTTCCGGTCCCCGCGTTGCCCGACTGCCTACCCCCGCCCCAACGTCCGTCCGGACGACCCCATCTCGGGGTTTCCCACTCGTTCTCTGCAAGTGGACAAGGCGACCTCATATACGAAGACGATATACCTAGCAGTAGGTGCGACGGATGAGATAGAAAAGCGAAAATGAGGGACGGACGGCTGGGGGTGGGTGGGAAAGAAATCGCGTCGCGTCTTCGGTCGACTGATCCAATACATGACGGAGATGCGACGACCACCTCGAGTCGGAGGCTGGAAGTAGAACTCGAGATCCTCTATACGGCGCCGAACTTCCTCAAATTGGATACCCGGTCGTCGGTAGCGAAGCGGAAGGTGAGAAAATGGGATGGAACGGGGAAAGTCTTCGGTTTCCCTCCTCCTCCCCAATCTTCCCTTTATTTTTCAACTCCTGAAAATTTCTCCAGTATAGAGAAACGAGGAGCGAGAGGACCCGGCCACTTCGGGCCAAGCCAAGCCAAGCCGCTTGTACTTGAGTGACGCAAATGAAGTCGCGACGACAACAACTGCACCGGATTGACATACCGCGCAGCCATCCTGATGAAGAACTTCTTCACGCGTCCAGTGCCACTCGGGGCGACTGGGAAACCTCCACGATGCCCCCAGGGACGTCGTTAGACACCCTGAAGACTTTCCGAAGTAGAGACGTACGTCCTTCTCGACATGGACAACGGTTATTATTTACCAAAGAAACAGTCCGCTCGTGTCTCGTCCGGAGATTCCGTGGCTTGATCATGGCGTTCCTTTAACCGAGCGTGAAGAGATACTCTGTGACCGTTGGAACCATGTGTGTGTGTGATATATTGAAGCCGGACGCCCACACCTCGGAGATGGTCGGTATGTAGGGACGTACATACGTGCGGTGTATTTAGTGTGACAGGGGTATGGTTTTGTCGGGCAGTAATGCGACCGAGGTAGCCGCAAGAAGTTTCGCCGTAGTTTGCAGCAGCAGCTTCTGTATATCATGTTTTGCTTGCCAGTAGCAATAGCCGGTAGGACGTCTGGCTACATGAAAATCCGAGCCCAGAGGCAGGGAGCGTTAGGTTTAGAGGTGGAAATTGAGAATACAAACGGGACTAATTATCCGTAATCTGTATATTTCGGGTCGTGTGTCGGACGGGGAGGACGTCCCGAGTTTAATGAGAAAAAGGAAATTTTCAGGGATGAAATTCGCCGGGGTGGAATAAAACCCGGGTGGAAATTGGCGATAGAGAATAGAGAGTGATGGACGGGTCGCAATAGGTATCTATTAGTCGTTGAGCCAATGAAAGCGAAAAACAATTCCCCGGTATCTCGAGATAGAAAAAGACCGTGCGAGTGGTAAAAGAAGGAGAACGAAGCAGGAAAAGGAAAAGAGGAAAAAGGGAAAAATCGGGGCGAAGCACATCTACACCCACGTCGTTCCTCCACCTAGCTTATACCTCTATACTCGATCTCTATTAAACAGAACGAAATTCGTTCGGAAAAATCACACCCTGCGCCATTGGACTGACACGACCTGACGGCCCATGAAATGAACACACACCCCACCACCGCCACAGCTATACCGAAGAGTCACACAACTACCAATCCGCCGGAGACCCAAAAAACAGGGAAGAAAACGAAAAAAAAAGAAAACAAAAAAACTAAAAAACGAAGACAAGCCCCCGGTTCCTCTAATATGACATCGACGGTGGTGTGTATTCACGATTACACTTCTCCCCTCAACCCCGATGGTTTTCTATGTGCAGTGGGGGAAGAGACGACGGTGACAGACAGACAGACAGCTAGCTAGCTCGTACCTAGCGGATCCGGGTTTATATGAGAAGACTGCTCGATATCTTGGAAATAGGGGGTGGAAAAGAGAGAAAAGTGATCATCGGAGAAGAAGAAGAAGTACGTTCTTCTTCTTGTTTAATTTTTTTATATTTTTTTGGGGGTGTATTCGTTGGTTGTAACATTGCAGAGTTTTCGTAGCTTATAATGGAGCTTTGGAATATGCACAGTGTTATCCATATTTCAAACGGGTCATTTGTGTTGTAAGCCGGGTCTGGGGGTAGAAATCCAGAAACCCGGTATACCCGATCAACGAGCTAGTTGGAAACGAGCCAGATACTCTAGGAGAAATATTATATTTCGGGTATTATCTCGATGGGAAAACTTGAGCCGACAGTTGCGAACGGACGTAAAGATACTGTGCAATGTCATATCGCAACAGCTGAAGAATTTATAAAGTATATACCTATATATACCATACTTCACTTATCGATGAAAGGTTAATCTCAGTTTTCATCCGAAACAGATTCAGACTCCGATTCGTCTTTCATTTTATTTCATTCAATTTTTTTCTTCGTTTCTTTTTTCTTTTCACGTTTATTTAGTCCTCTTCTTCTTCGTCTTCTTCTTTTTGTTCTTTTTGGTCTTCTTCTTCTCGCGATAGACTATCGGTAGTAAAGATGGTCGAGATTCCACGGTCTACGAGATTCTCTATACTACGAGACAATGTCCCAATTTCCTAAAAGCCCGAATAAGGGCCTCGTTACGATTCATTCGAGGGCCTCGAGTTTTCACCCTGCCCACTAAAGAACCAAAATAAGAAGAGTATAAGGAGGTCTCTCCATCTTCGATCGGAAATAATTCCGAGCCGTTTCCCCCGGCTATAGACAAAGCCCCGACCACGACGAGCTGGATAGAGCAGAACAGGGTCGTAATTGGCTTCCGAGCGTTATTCCAAATTTCCAAAAAGCTCCGAATTTAGTTACCCACCGAAGACCCGGACTTTTCTCTCCGGATGAAAACGAATCGGGCATCAAAAGTAAAGCGAAATGAATACATTTTCGTTTTTTCTCTTTCTCTCTCTCTCTCTCTCTCTCTGAATTCAGTTAACACGTTCTGAGATAAGAAAAGTTATGGGGAAAAATAAAAAACCGAAAAAAAAGGAGGGAAAATTTCGCGGAACGCGGAACTCGGTGTACCGTGGCGAAACGTATCAAAGGATGAATTTCGCTTACTCGTTTATTTAACACACGTATACGTATGTACATACAGGGGGATATGGCACATAGAGAGTTGACGCGGTTCGTTGATACGGCTGACAAAAAGGGAGCTCTCCTTATCAGCGGGACACCCTTTTCGGGGGAGTAACGACTCGGATAATATTCTCCGTCTGGCTCCTGTCGAGATAGCGATTAATTCCTTGGTCACTTAGCCGCACGCGACTACGAACACGTATCGATCCAAACCGAGGGGTTTAGGTACTGTAATAGTTTCCTTATTACGCTTGGAGAGGGCGAAAAGAAAAGACGAGAAACAGGTTGGGGAAGAGGAATTTTTTTCTTTCGAATACCGCCGCAGACGTATTTAATTTCCCCCGTATCGTGGAGCGGGTTGAAAATTCGTTGAATGAAATTTGTCGATCGATCTGGGAGACAAGACACGGGGATATCCGTCTCAGGCGTAAAAAGAAGGAAAGAAAGAGAGCGAGAGGGTCGGGAGAGAATTTTCCGGGTGGCTAGGTCAGTTCGATCTAAATTTTAAGGGTAGTGATCTGAGGAGGTGGGTAGTTTGGACGACGTTGTAGGATGGTCAACGGGGAGCACTCCGACGCCCTGCCTTTATTGCCCCGGCCGTCCCGCCTCAACCCCCAGCCCCAACCCCCAACCCTATGTCGAAGAGAGCACGATCCTTGAAAGTTTCGCATTTTATCGCTCTTCGAAAGATATTTAATTTTTCTTCAGGGATCTTCTTTATAGCGATTCGCCATCCCCAACCCCCTACCGGCAGCCGATCACCCTCAAGATAGAACTGCCGAACTAGATATACGTGTGCCGCGGCAGCCGGAGAACTTCAACCGAAGTCTTTTAATTCGTCTAATTTTACAATTCACGTTTCACTTCCCTTTCCATCCCCATTTCGATATCAATTTCTATTATTCTAAGGGAGGAACGAATCGTGATATCAATGTCCCACGACTTGGATTTCGAGTCTCTCTTTCCCTGGGCTGGGCGAATGTCGGAAAAAGCTCTAATTAGAAAAAGGAGCGACTCTCGACTTTGTCCGGTCGGTCAATCGTCGCTAAATTTAGGCTGATGTCATGTGGGTCAGTGTGACGTTGAACCGTTTCGAGGTTCGGTTGTATTGGACCGCGGCAATGTTATGCGAGCGAGAAATTGCTCGTCCATTCTTCGGCTCGCGGTTGAAAGAAGCCGGTAGTAAATAACCCGTAGGAGTCAGCCAGTGGTTCAGGAAATTGGAATGACTCTTCTATGACAATGAATAAATAGGACACGCCGCGCAGTCTTCTCCCCAGACGACCACAAACCCTTCGCTACGTTGATTGCCTTTAAATTGCAGCAACCCCTAGCTTTTCGTTGTGCTATTTTACAACCGGAGCTAGATACTTGTAAAACGTTGGGAACGAGGGTATCTCCGCATTCCTCATTATCCACGAAATCATATTCACGGGGTTGAAGATCGATCGGAATAACATAAAACAATGAATCATATTGGAAAACGTGGCACAAACAACCCCGCAGTCTATACTTCGTCCGCGATCGCGACGGTACACGGGGTTAATAAAAGGGTATGCCTTTTGTTGTGCTTAGTCATATATACGTATACGTATATCTGAAACTGCTCGCGAAGACTGCACCGGTACAAAGGCAAAAGCCTCCGGCGTATACTCCGGAAACTTTTAATATATCCTACCTACCCTTGTGCAGTAGGGTAGTACGTATGCCAGACGCCCGCCGAGACTGACTTTCCTTACCTTGGCTCGCTGCTCGGGGGATATCTCGTCGGTATATCTAAGATCGTAGACGTGGTTGTATCCGCTTATATGCAGGAAATTCGCTTCCTAACTGGAGACCAATTTTTATTTCCTGATCGGGAGGAAGAGATCGAACTCAAAATTCGAGCCAGATATATCCGAGTCCGGTAATCCCGTGTTCCACTGAACAAAAGACACGTTCCTTAGCGCACACCGCTCCTATTCACTAATCCGATGATCGCTGTTTTCCTCTAGCTGTCGAATGGGGGTTTCTGGTACGCGTACGTATAGATCCGGGGTAGTACGGAGTAGGAATACGTCTTAAAATTCGTTAGAAACATCGCTCCGAGACAAAGGGCTGATTGGACAAAGCCAGTAAAAGAGGGACCGTGCCCGTACCGTACTGTGAGAAAGACGAGAGATAGACTGCTGATTCGATTACGTTTATAATTTGAGAAGAGATAGGTAGGTGGGCACATCGTTCCTTCTCAGCGGTGCTGTTTGTCTCTCGAAAAGACGACGACGACGACGAGAGTTTGTAGAGGTGGATAAAATATACATCTGATCCTCCTCTTCCTCTTCCTCCTTTTCTTCCTCCTCATCCTCCTCCTCCTGGATTCCAGAATGGAGTGGAGAGTGTATATCCTTGGTCACCAAGATACACAATGGTCGGGCGGAGCTCATTGTCCGCGAAATCCCAGGGCATGGAAAACCGCTTTGAATGGACCGCCGCAAAGATTATCCGGTAGCAAGCACCGTTGGGTCCGTCGTGGGACCAGCACGCGTTAAAGTCTTTGGAACGGTGCTCTATGGTAGCCGCGTTTGACACGATCCTGCGGAGTCTTTGCCGAACTCGAGAGACCGGACGGCAACCTACGCCCCAAACAAATCCTCTGCTCCCGGTCAGTCCTGGTATTCTGATTGAATTCCACCCCCGACACGTGCCGCAAAATTGCACTCCCGAAGGAGGATAAGAGCGGAAAAGGAAGATGTGCAAAAACAAACACAGGAAATTCCAAACCCCTGAGTCCACAACAGGGTCTTCTTACCTCGCATGGTGTTTGCCGAAGACGTTCCCATTCCCGATCCCGTTTGCAATTAAAGTAAATTTTCCTATCCAGAATCTCGTTTCTCTCTTCTCTCCTCGTTTCGGTATCCGGATATATTTTTCATATTTCGCATCCGACGTTCAACTCCGGAGTTCCCGATCTGAGATATTCGGAGACAAGCCTGGTATCAATCACGCCAGGCGGAAGGCAGTTCGCTGCGCATATCAAGTACTTCATCCCCCATATCCAGATCGGGGCAGCCGTAGTTCGCGGTATAAATGACGGCATTATGCCCGAGCTGGTGTGGTGTGGTATGGCGGTGCTCGACGTACCTCCACAGACTCGTCTATTGGCGTCGGTCGTTGGAAGGCTACGGCTTCAGCTTTCAATATTTCAAACACTTATCGTGTGTTGGTGATTCGAGTGTGGTAAATGGTGGGGATGGGTTCGGGACTGGTTCAAACCGCGTATAATAGTCACATTTATTTCATCTCCGCCCACAGTTTTGACTTTATAATTCACCGCGGAGCTCGGGAACCGCTCACCGAACGGTAAAGGGTTGCGAGGGTGTACGCGCGTCACACGCGACCGAATCACTCCGTTCATTTTCGCTGCAGCGAAACTATGTACGGTTTCGAAATTATCGCTATTTCCAGCCCAGGGATGACCCGGGATTCCTTTTTCAATTTATTTATGCGCTCTTCGATCCTCCAATTATGGAAACGTCCTCTTTGACGAGACCCGGGAGAGCCTTGGCGCTATTTTAGGCGGTCGGAGACTCCCCCAGCCCACACCTCGAACAAAGATTTAATCTCGAAACGCTGCCCGATAATAAGTGTCCTATACACACACACACAAACCCCTACAAACACAAACACAATCACAATGACAATGATGGCTCGAGATAGCGCAGTTCTGCTCCATCCTGATCAAAATAGATCGTAGAAGTTGATTAAGAACTTGGCCAAATAATTAATCAATGGTATCTTCCCCCGGGTACAGCGGCGTCAAGGGATGATAAAAAAATACGCTTATCATTAGGCGAGGGTCGATTAGGGTGACACTGTGCAGCTCTGCTCACTCCACACTTAGCGAAATGGAATAAGAATTCGAGGCCAGGGACTGAAGGGGGTTGAACGGAATGCAAAGTGATCAGAAACTTACCACCGGACTCTGTTCGAAACTATGCGCACCGTGTGATACACGGCGATTCTGGGTCCGCAAAATTTCCCGAAAGTGTGTGACGGACCGACGGAGAGTATCCTTGGAGCGAAGTTACCTACCCCTCGGTACGTACGTGCGTGCGACCGACGCTTTCCATCGTATTAAAATTACTCGGCGGAAGGGAACGGTTTGTACATATCTTGGTATGTACGTACGTCCCTCTAACTTAACCCAACCATAGCCTCCTTCTGGAAGTTAGTTAATCTTAGCCCACTAGAATGAAGGGGGAAGACCAAGACCGAAAGCCTCAACACCACGTCGCGCAAAGACGCAACTTACGCCACCGACGCGTAACATGCATTGCTGGAAAGGATCTGCGGCTGATCTCTTCAAGTTTATCGTATCTTCCGGCGCGAATAAACGCCGCTCTTTTACCTTGTTCCAATTAAACTGAGTCGGAGACGAAAAGAGTCCGTCTCTTTTATTTAATCCCGATATACATCCTCCCTTCTTCTTACCACGAAGGTCCGTGTTCACCTCTGTACGAAGCACAGTGTTGGCTGGTGCTGGCCGGGATCTGGCATGGCGTGGCATTAAATATAGTTTAGGGGAACCACCAGAGCCCCAAACGCATTCGTATCACTTAGTGGACACCCTATCCTGTAGGGAGGCCGAGTCTCGGGGGAAAAATCTCTCCCAGCCAGGCAGAAGGCGGGAAGCAGGAGGCGGGAGGCAGGGTGACCTACGGGCTGAGGTCACATCCAGTCTGTTTGCTAAAGAGTTCATTTTCATTTGTATACGCGAAGAGAAGAGACGAGAGAGAATTATCGCCCTGTTACTCGACAGGTAGCTACAGCATCCTTCTGCCTTATACGTTGGATGAAATTTCAGTGAGCGACAACCCGTCCCTGCTGTTTCCTTCTTGATTATATCATGTGTACCGGTGTGCTGCTGGCGCTACAAGCATGGAATTCTGAAAAGCCTCGGTGAACCGCGTGGCAATTACACGTTATATAGGAGCTCATGGTTCGGGTAATAAAAATGACCGTAAATACTGACAGAACGCTTCTCCCCCACCCCCCGCTAGCCTGGGGGTCAGTTTCCAGTCCTGGACTCAAGCCAAACTCAAACTTCACGGTATTATGGGTTTGTAAGTGCTAAGATCCTTGCTTTACGAGTGTGTCACGACTCACTCCGAAAGTACTGCTATTTCTACTCGCATCTAGTCGGTCCTTATCACCCTGAAGATCTGAAGATGGTTCGGGGTGCACAAGGAGCTGAGATCCGGTGTAAACCAATAAGTCTTTCCACTTAATGTCGAACCGGTACTTACGGGTCGTGTTTCTCTTGAAAACCAGATCTTTTCTACGCCATGACTCCCGCAAGCTCAAGGGTGAACGAAGTAGGTATACCCACCACTGCTGCTATACCGGGCGCGATATCGGCTGGTGAAGATTTAGCTCGACTCATAATGCCGGCGTTGTGGGTCGCGTACGTGACGGGCTTCCTATACTGCTCGAGCCTGTCCCTGCTATCATTTCGCGCCCTGGCATGGTGGGGCCCAGGTTCATAAGATTTTATTAAAAATTTTCGGATCTTATACTACCCTATACCGCACTCTACTCTGTCCTAACTGCTCTGCGTGACATTGTCTCTATCCGCACACACACATGCGCGTACAGGGCACTGGAATCTCCTAAAAAGCCTTACGAAATAATCTACCGAAATTTTCGAACGTGACAAAATCTTAGTTTCGGTAACGAAATTGAAACAGATGTCGAGGCCAATAAATATTCCCACTCCTTTTTCTGCAACAAGAACATTGCAAGATCTTACCCCGTTCGGAAATCGTTGGTGGTTTTTTTTTCCTTCTTTTTTTTTCTCCTTTCGTTTTTTTTTTTTCTCGACTGGCAGGGGTTCGACGGTCTCCAGGGTGATGCTCCGATTCTAGATACGAGGATGGCGTTAATTCAGGGCGTCGGCTAGGGAGGAGTAAATTTACAGGTGGCTGTAATCCGGGCAATGGTTTGGTGAATCAGTGCGTCTGCGTGACGTCGTGTGACAGTGATATGGCGAATTGGTTTCCCCCGAGCCCAGGTTGGTTCGCTCTTCCTCGAAACTGACACCTGATAGATTTTCTACGACGGATGCGTAGCTGGTTCCGAGGAGGCCATCGCCGGGTTTTTATCCTCCCTTATCGACTCGCCCGACTCAGAGCTGACGCGGTAGCTCCTGTTGTGTTGTGTTTTCCGAGCAATTTCATTAGCCACTATCGATGTGCAAATATTATTACTTCATACCCAGAGCTCGTTAGCCTCGAGTACCTCGTTGTAATCTTACTAATGGCTGACCACCACATTTATACGCGACTTACACCAGACCGCGACTCTAGGTTTCGACCGCCGTCCCACCGCTGTCACCGACACGTTAGAATCGAGTAAACAAGTAAGAAACGAATGACTGAGACGATTCATTGAATTTCTGATACCGAAACGGAGTTTCGTCATCGGCATGAATTTCCTCGGACTTCGAATCGAGGATCCCTTCGGCTGATTTTCAACCACCAAGACAAAGGGTCAGGGGAATAATATTTTCCCTGGCAATTACTGCGTTATTACAGCCGGGTTTGGTCTGGTTTGGTCGGGCGGCTAAGGCATCGGTAACATTAATAACGAATTTAATAGTTCGAGGGGTTGGGGAGCGTTCGAGGCCACTAAGGGCTTCAAACAATCGTATTGTAAGCGTCGCGATTCCGGTTCGTACTAGACAGGACAATGGCTACCCTCGCGCATATCTCAAATCCCTTTACCTCCACTTCGCATTCGTCGACACCACCTAGGTACACCAAACTTACGATATATACCTAACTAACCCCCGCATACCGACACTCACAATTAGCCATCGTACATCACGTATTCTCGGGGGTGGCGGGAATTCCTTACCATTCAAACCCCCCGAAAATCCTCGAATCGGAATTGGTCTCGGACGTTTTTTATCCCCGTCCAATAAATATACACTATACCGCACTAAATACCGAATAGCAAAAAGTCGACCGAGTTTACCAGCCCTTTGCTATCGGCCCGATCGCTGTGGGACACATAAATACCTTTACTGACGAGGAGTTCCAGGGTATAAGGTAAAGGACATTTTGCAAATTAGGGACGCGATCGAGGCCGTATTCAGAGCGCGTAAACGCGGATGTTGCCTTTGGTCGAAACACGAGTCGGGTCCTCGGTCGTTGGTCTTGTCTAAGAACGTGGTGGTCGTGGTTTTGGTGTTTTGCCTGAAACTCGACGGCCAACCCCGGGCGTAGTTCGCCCTGGTAAAGGCGGGCGGCACGCTAAGGATTTCCCGGTTACAGTTTCTGTTTCATTTCGGATAGACGTGACAAAAAGCTTTCGCCCTGACTATAACTCGGCTAGTTCTTGCCCAGGTTTAACCACTGGCCTACGGTCCCCGACGATAACCTCAGCCGCAGGACCTTTTTTCCACTTTCCCCTCGTCGGTCGGTTTAAAATGAATTTCGTCGAGGTTTTCGTCGGACATGGAAGTCCGTGGAAGTCCATGGGGATGACGACGATCAAGGGGAAATTTCCTGAAGATAGTATCGAGCTTTTTCTCCGGCAATATCTGATCTCTGAAGGGTGTTTCGTCGGTGGTGATTTTTCAAAAAGTTTCTACGGCCAGGAATCGCGTTCGTAAAGTTCCGGGTTAGACCCCGTCGTGGCGGCGGTGTAGCGGGGGATGAAAACGGAGACAGTAGGCAGAAGGGACTAAGTTGGTGCAATAAGGTCGGCATAAATCTTTCCGGAGGATTCGATTAAACGAACATAATTTACGTCGACCGAACGACGAGCAAGTCGAGCCTCCGCTCCGTTTTAGGCCACGGCTTCTTCGCTCGTCGGGGGTGAAAGAAAGGGGCTTTCAAAGTATCCGAAAGACGAGCATTGGATAGAAACACCTTATTCCACGAAAACAATTGCTCGAAGGGGATAAATTCTCAACTAAAATAGCGCTGCCGCCGCTTCGAGATGCCCTTGCTCGAAAACGGACCTGACACCTTGGACTGCGCGGGGGTATGCGGAATTTATACCCTCCGAGAAATCTTGGGGGATGAAACCGTCGAGAAATAATAATGAATAAAAAATCTTTCGAATAATAAATGAGAAAATGAACAGCGAAACGCTGCGGGATATCGTGGACTAAATTAGTCTGTATTCAATTTATCTTTTAGTCTGGTGTGTGTATATATACTTGCTTTTGCTTCTGCCAGTGCTGCTGGCGCTCCCGCCGCCGTCTTATACCGTCGTCGACGTCGTTGTGCACCTCTGAAAGCTATAAGACGTCTCATAATTAAATTGGGCGAAATTCACTGCCTCGAATCACCCCCCCGTTCACAGCATTGTCCCGTAACTAGCTATTGTGCAGTAGACGTGGTACCGTGGAAACTTTTATCCAACCCCCTCGCGCCGGCCACCCCCAGCCCCGTTCCTCCCCCGGTGTTATTCTGTGTCATTTTATCGAGGATTGTGGAAAAGTTATTTTGACTTTATTCTTTCCCCACTTGTTCCTTTTATGCAAGGAAAATTTCACCCCGTCCACATCTCCATCCCCGTACCAGTTCTCGGCTCCCCGGTTTGTAGAGAAAGCTCGATAACTCGAGACGACGAGCACCTGTAGATTACCTACCCCGGCGATTCTGGAACGGTGTCGATTTTCTTCGGTAAGTTAAATTTCTTAACGTTAAATCTGAGACCTGGCTCCCTCCTCGGAGTAAAAGTTTCGAGGAATAAGACCGCGGAAGCCACGAGAAAAGTGAAATTAATGCAAAATGGTTAACAATCCCTGTCGGCGTTAATAATCAACCGTGAACTGAAATTCCATCTTTCTCTCTCTCTCTTTCTCTCCGCGTTTCCCCGGTCTCCAAAAAGACGACCGGATAGTCTGACTGGATCTCTGTCCCTCTCTCATATCCCTGCAGTCACGGAGCTACGCAAACTCGACTTCAAGTCGGTCTATTATAGTTCCCAAGTCTGCGGTAATCACGTTAGATATTTTAATAAGAGGGGGTTTACCCTCGCGGCAAGCGAAGACCACCCTCTTCTCTCGCTCCCCGTCCCACCCTTTCTTACCCCGGCATAAGTTAGAATACCTACATTTATACAGCAACTCTCGTAATTCCTTTACCACGTCTTCTTCCTCGACTGACAATATACTCTGCGAGCTACCTCTTCTTCTATTACCTACCTACGTACGTAATTGGCCACTTTGCTATTATTCTTCCCATACGTTCTACTCCGAAACGGTTTTAAAGTAGATTTTCGGAATATGAACGAGGACGTCGAAGGAGGATAACCAGTCTTCGAAGTCGCTGAAAGCCACGGAGAGTCATCTCAAGGGATCGGATCTAAAAGCCATGGAAGTCATAGGTACACTTTGTACCTCCTAAATTAAAGTGGACAAGAAATTTCTGGCGACATACTAGCGAGGGACAGTTTTGACGTATGATCTCAGCTCGCACCGTGGACGTCGCGAAAGTCGGGGAAGTCGGACACGGCGAGGTATCTGGGTATACCAGCTCTTATTCATCTAGGAGGAGCCATTCGTCTTGCATCACCGGGATTAGACGACGTAGGAAAAGCGATGGAGGACGGCGGATGGAGGAAAGACATTTTCAATTTATAAGAAAATACGATCTAAAAATCCCAGCGGGCAAAGACGAGATAAAAAGAGATAGGGGATGAGAAAGGTGGCGTTGGTGGTGCCGGTGGCTCCACACACTTGGTACTCTAGTTATTTGTTCTCGTTGTCTAGTGAATGGAAATGGACTGCGAATGGTACTCGCCGGTTTTTCCCCGACTCGGGGAAACATTTCCACATTAAAAACAGGCCAGAAATTTCGCCTCGCATGCAGATACTGAAAGAACGTCGGCGAGGCACCCTTCGGGGTGTAAATCCCGGAGTAAATCGATTAACAGAAAATCCAGAAACGTCAAAAAATGAGCCGCTGCTCGACCGGTGGTTACCTACCTCCTCCACCGAAAGGCTTTCGATCAGTGGGCTCATTTTTCATCCTCAGGACGCTAATTGAGCCCAACGCCTCCCGCGGATGTATCTATCTTACACGGTGCACTACTCTCTACGTGTGGCGAAAACTTTTACCAGAGGAATCTATTACAACGGGCAGTGAAGTAAAGTTCGTCCACCAACCCACCGCGGTCTCCGTTTACCTTAGCAGGTCTCTTCAGCGTCTGGTTTCCTATGCAACGTAGTATTTCCATCCGTTCATATCGCGCTCGGATTTTCCTTTGGCAGTGAGGATAAAAGGAGAGAGCAAAGTGTCGAGTAGGTCAGGAAGTCCGAAGATGATACTTGATCCTCTCTTAAGTATCAAAAATCTGAGGACGTTAGTCCTGCAGATTCTCGGCCGTAATATAAGAGATGCTGGGAAACTCTTCTGGACGTGACTTTGGTATCATTAGGTTTCATTTATCACGAGATCCCTGGTGGGCTGTCCTCTTCAGTCTTCTTCATGGGAGAAGAGGAAGAAGCAGATGAAGAAGGGGGAAGAATGAGTCGGAGAAGACCGGACCCTGGGCCCGTTGCACCATCATTAGTCAGAGGTGGATCAGCGATCGAGTCCGTAACTTTTGGGCTGAAAATAGCGCGGAATTAATTACCTTGAAATTACCTTGGCCGAGTACAGGGTATCGTTTGGCTAAAATCCATTAGGAAGTATCGCGGTATAATCAGCGTGCGGTTGTTACGTCCGGGAATCCCCGATCCGCGATCTTACGTCCGTTCGCGAACCGCGAACTCGAGAAGATCCACCAATTATCGAAACATTTGATTAAACTCATTCCGGCTGATAGGAACGGATCGGTTTACGAAGCCATTCGAGAGGTTCGAGATTTTTACCACCCTCAGCCCCGTATTCCCTACCCGCCTACCCACCTCTCCGAATAGCCTCGGTAAATTGGGGAAATTCCATCCAGGAATCTTAGAGGCAGCGAAGATAACCGACGCGCCGCCTCGAACTTCCCTTAGATACCGGCGATTTAGGTGCCGTTTTATTTCACCCTCCGCAGAATTTTTGCAGAATTAGGCGAATATATGGGCTCCGAGATGCTGAAATCTGGAAAAACGGCTCGTTTCTTGCGCGGTTAGGAATTGCGAGAAACAGGACTCATATCGCCACGGTACTGGATGGCATAAAGCAAATTTTTAGCTACGGAGAAAAAGGGGTTTCTCGCAGAGAACCGAGACCATAATATCTACTTTTAAAACACCCACGCTTAGTTTATGCGGGAGTAAACTTTACCCAGTCAACTTCTTCTTCTTCATCTTCTCGAAGAAGAAGAAGAAGAAGAAGAAGAAGAAGCAATAATATATATCGCGTTAAAGTGTTAATACTTTTGACGCAAAAAGCTCCACCCCTACTACCACGGTGCAACTTGTGACGACGACGACGCCGGGCACCGTCGCAGCGTGATTAATAGCTCGGTCGCGAAGCGAAATTGTTATCTGGTAGTAAGTCGAGTGGTATTCTTACCACAGGGTGTTACCCACTCGCACTTTGAAAGAAAATTATAGCGAACTTAGTGGTATAAGAATGTATGAATATTTCGGTCTCGAATTTTAATCATCTTCTTCTTCTCTCACCTTCTGCAATTCCTTATTCCACTTTGAACTTTTTATAGAAACTTGCAGGGCGGCATAGTCTCGGATCTTGGGGGTGACTTTTCGCTCTTTTAATCTCTCACTCGCTCGCTCTCTCTCCCACCCGCTCGGTCGTTCGTAGTTAAAATTTTTTCCTTCGTAATATATTTTACGATGCGTAAAGGCCTGGGAAATTTTGCATGTCCATAAATCCAAGTAATTATTCATATTTTATGACTGTGTATAATTGACGCCGTAAAATGTCCATTAGTATCCCTCTGCCATGGCTACCGCACCCCATCACCGTCCTTCCAACCCCGCCACTAGCTCTCTCGCACCTGAAAAGTTGTTTAACAGAAATATCTCCTCCCCATCTCCCCGGGCGAAGACTCCGCCTCGACCTCTTCGAGAACTCGAGTTTTCTCCTCCTTTGACTTTCGCCACTAGCTGCTGGTGACAGTAATCAATCAACCGTTCGATCCGAGACGAGAAATAGGTGGATATTCCTCGAGGTTCAGCTGCAGCTGAATCACCCTCATCGCGCATCGGCTTCCCGCATCTTGACGAACGCGAAACGTCGACTCGCGAGGCCAATGTCTAATGAAGCGGCATTGTAGCCGTGGCATTTCGGCGTCTAGGAACGTCCTGGTGGTCCCGGAACCCGTCAACCTCTCCACGTCTGCCCCATTGTCGGGTTTACCACCGGCGGATATAACTGACGTTCGTAACTTGATATCCAGGTACCGGAATACCAATTCCGCAAGGATGTCCTGGTCGCCGTTGGCGCACCGAACAATTCCGACGGACGTAACGAATTCGCGAATCCTGAATCCTGGTCCTGCGCTGCAAGGGTTCGATCGTCATCCCTCAAAGGGCTAATGCTGGTTCGGATCAGAATCGTGCAGCGGCAGAAGCAGATGAGGATGGGCTCTGAAATATTCATATGAAGAATATCGATTATCCAACGAAATAGTACGTGTCAATACTGGAACCGTTACCTGCCAGCCATCCAGCCATCCAGCCACCCGGCCAACGGAGTAGCAGGGAGGTCTCTGAAATTGCTGGCCCATATTTGCCTTCGGAATGAAATCTCCTTCAATATATGTATGCATAAGGTTCTTAAAAATGCAAAACCATTCCTGACGATCGTGTACACCTACCGGTACACCATCCCCGGTATCTATACCTGCCTCTCCCGATGTCAATTCAATTTGAAATCTCATCATAACATACCGGCAGACAGTTTACGCAACACATTTTCCACCCCTCGAACCTTTTTCTCCGTTTTTATTTTCTTTCACTATTCCATCATCCATCATTTTCTTTCTTAATAATTCAGGGACCCGTGTATGCACGCACGTGGGTGTGGGAGGTGCCGGGAACTATAATACGTGCAATTCGCCTCACCTTCTCTTCTCTTCTACTAACCAGGTATTAAATTTCGATTTCGCAGAGATGCCCCGATCAGGGCTAACGACCCGGTGGCTAATCAAGTGCCCGGAGCTTGAAGTGAAATTAAAAGCGATCTGCAGAAAAAATGAGTAAATCGCGTGACTCTGAGTATTCCCCCTTTTTTTTTTACTCCTTTTTACTTTTTTTCTTCCTCTTTTTTGTGGTGTATAAAACGGCACCGTTTACCTTACGAAGATCTACTCCTGCTCCCTGTATAAGGAGGAGAAGACTGCTCTTAATATGATCCACTTGGATGAGGCAAGAAAGTCCCTGGAGAAGGCTGGCTGGCTGGCTGGCTCCCCTCATACCAGAACTATTTTAAGCTCAATTTCATTCGATCGCGATTCCCCGACGCCGACGCCGACGCCGACGCCGACGCCGACGTCTTTACCCCTCCGCGTCTGATCCTGGTTGAACAAGGCTCGGCAGACCGTGGCGTCGAAGAGGGTAAGAGCGAGGGGAACGAGAACGAGAACGGGAATGGGAACGGGAATGGGAATGGGAATGGGAATGAGAACTGGAATGAGGGAGAGATCCGCGACGTGAATGGGAATTGTTTCAAATCAGGGTCTGCGTCGTTCACCGGGCGGATATGAAAGAAACTAAGTGCGTTTTAAACCGCGATGTGGCCACCTCTTTTTATGGACGTTACCGTTCGCCAACGTGCACCTCTATTTTATCCAGGGGAAAAAATCGCCCCAGCCTCCCCCAAAAACCGCGTCGTGGATTTGGCTAAGCCTTTGTTTCCCCCGACGCCCGTTGGTTTATCCATATATATATACATAGTCAGGAAATACTCGGCTTCCACATATACTTTTACCCCGGGGTTGTTTTTATACGGTTAAATAAGAGCACCGTCGTATCACGTCCTTAAAGACCCACTACGAAGGGCTGCAGTTCTTCCTTATCGCCCTTACCATGAGAAAGAAACTTTACTTACCTCTAACCCCGCGGAGTCCTTTGACCCTCTCGAACAAGGAGGGACTCCCTTACTCAAATACCATAAAAGAGCCACTACACCCTCTCCATCTATCTCTGAGGAATTAGCCCATGGCCTTACGCCCCACGAAACACGGTCTGTCATTCGCGTCCGTGTACTAAACGGCCAAATGTGTTCGGCGACTAGAGAAGAGGCCAGAAACGGTTCGGTGCTTCGAAGCCTGAAACTAAACCGAGTACTACTGTGGCGGACGGATCGAAGACTCTTCGAACAGGGACCGAGTCGAACCCTCAGGAACGGATTCCGTATTTTCGCGGTTTATATCGGGGATGGTTTTCTCCCTGTCCCTCCCTCGTATGAAAACTTCGAACCTCCATTTATAATAGTGCAGCAGAATCTCGGTATCAAAGTTCAAAGTCATATACTACCCTGTCTGGTTGGGTGGATGATGATCAGACCGTCTTTTCGTCTTGGGAATCTACTCCTGACGGTGGAGGAGACGAAGAGGACATAATAAAAGCCAGCCGTTGGGCAGCACTCGTGTGTTTGAGGCTTGAACCCTTATAACGGCTGAGAGAACCCGGAAAACCCGGGGCATCCGAAGGGCTCGTGGGTATATATAAAGCTATAAATGGCAGGGATCGGTGTGTACTAACTGCATAGATGGACAAGCCCAGAACGAACGTATAGGAGTGTGGGAGTGTGGGAGAGACGGGACCCCGGTTTGTTGCAAACAAACTTTTCGCGATTGCTCTCTCGGGCGGATTTCGGGGTTGTTATAGGGGGAGGAGGGAGGGGGGGAGGGAGGGCCGGGTTTCTTTTACATCTCTACTCCACCTCGCACTTTTGACTATATGGAAATAGGAAGGGAAGAGGTTCCCTGTCTACGGTATCGTTGATTTCCCGTAGCTCAACATCGACCCCCCTCACCCCTGGCAACCACCCCAACCGCTGGGATTCGATAAGGCCGAGGTTTTCCGCGATTCGAATTCTACTTTCCGTTTGGTCCGTGTATAAAACGAAAGCGTCAACCTGATTCGGGGGATGAAAACAACGAGGGGGATCGAGTAGAGAAAGAAAAACGAAAAAAAAGAGGAACGAAATAAAGGGGTGAGCGCCCCGGTTCGCCATAACCATTGGTCACAGTACTCCGCAAAAGAACAGCTTGAAAATTCTTAATCAAGAAACTGGAGTGAAAACAAGTTAGTGGGGTAACTCCGGGGCCCCAGGTATGGCCGGGATGACGTCATAAAACAAAATGTAATCAACCCCCGGACCGCATAACAAAACACTGTCGAGGCTTTCCGGCTATACCCTTGCGCGGGTGGGTCCGGGCGGTTTTGCTCCACCCTGTTTCGAGAGACCAAAGCCAAAGCTCACACCAGCCAGACACAGCTCGGCCCTCGAACGAACAGGGACGCTTATATGGCTGTAGAAGCCATTTTTCGCTTCTCGGGTTTTGCACCCCTGACTAAGGGAAAAAAAAGACAGAAATTTTTTATTTTTTTTATTAATAATAAGACAACAAAAAAAAGAATAATAATCGTGCCGAACAATTTTCTTCCACGTCACCTGTAATACACTTTTTGACGCGCACCCCCGGATCTTGGGATTCCATATATCTAACGGGGTAGTAAATACCCTTTAGTATTAATACACGGGCCCTGTATACGAGGCGGTCTGTCGCCTCAGAAAGCTGTACTAAAACTCTTCGATATTATGGAACAGTTTAGTTCAGCTCCCACCCCATGCATCCCTTACCTCTAGTAGCTACCTACTGTAACGCTCATTTCTCGCTATATACCTGGCATAAAACTCGAGGCCTTACGACCCCCTGTTAATCAGACTTCGTCGTTATTATTGTTATTATTATTATTTATTTTTTCCCCTTCTTCTTCTTCTTCTTCTTATTTTTCGCGAGCTTTTTTATCGCCCCGCGCTTTCGGTCGTGCCGATTTCTTATCAGCCATCATTCACCGGCCAATCTCACCGTTTCCAATACCAAAGGAACCGGTGTTACGGGTTACACGTTAAGTTGCACGTCGTTTGACTTATACGGGGTGGAAAATCCTCGGAGATTTTTGCCACTCGGTGGAAATAGAATACCTAATTTTTCCCCTGAAACGGGATGGAAAAAATTTGATCGATTTTCTCCGATGTGTCCTAGGATTGATCATCGCCCTCGTAAAAGAACAGACCAACGTCCAACCCCTCCGTACCTCGATGACCTAGAACGATCGGATCGATTCGTCAACAGGTTTTCCCCCCAATCGTCGGAGGAGAATTTTATCAGTCTCAGAAAACGTCGATAGGGGTTCCATCGAGGGTCGAACGAACTATAAGTCGGCTTAGGCGGTGACCCGCGATCGGTTACCGCGAAATCGAGAAATTTGTAAACCGAATGAAATTAAAAATTTCAATTTAGTTCTCGTTTCGAGCGGATTACGCGCCCCCGTTTTTTCTTTTTTCTGTTTTTTTATAATTCCTCTAATTTTCCCATACCCTTCGATTCTCACCACCACCCCCCATCGAAGACTAGGCGGTACTATACACAGGTATACTATCGTAACTGCAGCGGGGGTTCGGGTAGTGCAGTAACGCAACATCTCTAATGGAATCTTCAATGTTCAATAACGACTTTTACGGGCAGTTCTCTGCCTCGGCAAAGTGCAATAGCTTCGTCTCTGGGTAACGTGTCCGTGTGCCGGACTCGTAAATATCTCCCTGTATACGTATATACACATACACACACACACACACACACACACACATATACACACGTGAATAGATGTACGTGCGGTATGTGCAACCGCTTCTTTTTTTTTTCATTCTTTTCTTTTTTCTTTCCTTCCTTCTTTCTTTTTTCCTTTCCTTTTTTCTATTTTTTTTTTTTTTTTCTTTCTTTTTTTCTTTCTTTTACTATTTACACTGTACATATTTACCTCTGCACCCATTTACCCTTGGATGTGTGCGGGGGATGGATGTAAATGCTCGCGAAGTAGGACATCCGTCTATCGACGTATCGCGGCCATGTTATACGTTACACGTTTGCCCCATACGTGAACATACATGTACACGAATTTTATATACACACGATGTATCCGGATCAAAAACATCTGAAATGTCAAAATAGCCGCGAAGTACCCAAATTATCTTACAATGAAAATTCACGAGAATCTTATCGCCAGTTTCTGTCATTGTATTAGGAAAGGCTGTAAAGCACTACAATTTCCCCGCAAGTATACGTCGTGAGGTCGGACCTCGCTGTTTCGTGTAGTGACATCGAAACATCATTCCAAGAGCTACGTACTTTGCGGGCACATTTAATTTCTGCATTGTACCGCGATTGTACACGCTTTCATATTTACATCCTATTATTTGCTGGATCAACAAAGATGCGACTGACTTGATCGGTACCAGTTCATAAAAATAATTGGTTGAAAAAATGCCACGCTGTCTTGAGGCTGAGAAACTTTTACTGGTAATAATACGACCCCCACGCATCTCAGTACGGGCCTCAGGTAGCTCGGTACGGACCCCAGGACCCCCCGGACCCCCAAATATGTGAAATTTAATCATTGCCGTCGGGCGGCCATTCTGCCATACTAAGCGCTTCGTGACTTTATCAAAATCTACCGACCGAGTGTGAGTACAGATTCGCACCAAAATCAATAGGGAGTTAGATTCCGATGGAGAATAGCTACGTTTTAAATCTCAAGTCGATACATACAGCCGTTCGATTGATATCGTGGTCCCTAGCAAGCGTCTTGCGAAAAATGGGGTGGAGAAGAAGAAGAAGAAGAAGATTGTGTTTTTTGATCAACTTTGACTTATTAATACTCCGGAACCATACGACCGATTTTGTTCAAAGTTGGACAACAAGCTCATTCAGGCTGGGACTATTAATCCTGCAAATTTCATCCGATAATATTCACTCATTCGGGAGATATAACGCTATGTTTACAGGTATAAAGCGTTGCCTCCGGTAAATAATTCTTGGCTGCGCTCGCCTACCTACTTTATATAATATAATTGGGCTAATCGGGGACTTTGCGGCGATTCGCTGCCGCGAATCTTGATATGGTCAGCTAGAAACCAACGCGAAATAATTTAAATATCAAATAATAATTAGCCACCCATTAGCGACGCTGTGTGCCTCCCATATAATATATCGTAACGAAAATTAGAACGAAATTTTTTGAGTCTCGATATCTCCGACCTGAGGGGATAACTCCGCTTCGACCCCTTCCTTCAAGGATGTAAAGAAACAGATCTGAAGAAATCGGAGTTATTATCATTTACATATTTTTTTTTTTCCAAACAGAATTTAAAGGATGAAAATTTCGGGGTTCGTCGTACGTGTACAAGAAGCACGGAGGGAGGGTTTCATTCAACAAGTTGTCAGGATAAAAATAACACCGTAGTTTTTATTTCAATGGACAGAGAAATCATCCCTACGATTTTTTACCAAAATTTGAAACGGGGGATCCGGAAGAATTGCTCAGTTTTTTTCGCGTAATTTTCAGGAAAAATCTTGAGAGGGGGTCGATCGTTTGAAATCAGACTTTGGAGCTCGTTGTGTACTTTTGGGATCAGTCGGTGAAGTTAATTCGTAAAATTTCGGTTGTTTAAGTATACACCCCAGCAGCTGTAAGAAAAAGAGAGAATAATGGGGGGGGGGAATAAGGGTGTCTCGCGATAACTTAAGCCCTGCAAAATTATCAGGAAGCCAAACAGTCTTACGCTGCAGCGGTATAGCGAGGCGGATGGTTCTCTCATTATAAAATAACCAATTAATTCGAATTCCGGTATAAGAGGATCAGCGATAATTAATGCAATAAAAATATACCCGGCACTAACAATAGCAAAGTTCTGCGCGAAATATGCTAAGAGGCTTAGCATACGCTCTCCTTCCGAAAGACTACCGCCACCACCGCCGCCACCGCCATCACGGCGATGAACAACTAACCACCCCCGTCCCTCTCCCTCAATCGCGAAAATATACCCCAAGAATTTTCGCGGCCATCTCCGTTTTCCGTTTTCCATTTTTTTTTTTTTGTTTTTCTTCTCTTACTTTTCTCTTTATCCATTTCCTCGGGGATTTAGAATCCCCACGATATTGACCCCTCTACCGAAAGTAAGGGACGGTGGAAGAGATCCTCTTTCCAACCTTTACAACGCTTTCTTTCGAATTATGCAATCGTCACGTTTTCGCACGGTATGCTCCACGCCGGTTACGTCCCGCGAGTAAATCTGAAAATAGGGGATGGTCACATATATATACATAGATATACATATACCATATATATATCGGATGCAGTAGGGGTGCGGTGGTGCGGCAGCGAGGCCGAGCATACGGTTAAACTGTAATGGGTGCGGTGATATATTTAAACGTGGTAAAGTTTGGAGCTTGCCAGAGCATGGCGAGCCGGTGGTGGCGGTGGAGGTGGTGGAGGTGGTGGAATAAGGGCGTGCTTCGCATAAGTTTACATTATCTTACCATCTGATATCTAGAGCTCGGCAGCAACCAGCCAGCCAGCCAACGAACCAACCCACGGAACCTCTGCTAGAGAGGATCTCACCCGGTCTATGAAAAAGTTGTGCCAAAACGTCGGAACGGAAATGGAATAGCAATTACTCCGGTTAGGAGTTTATTCCGGTGGAATAAAAAAAAAATAGGGGTGGCGGGGGCGAGTTCCTGGCGAATATATGGATGAAAGAAATATGGAAACGTAGGATATCCATCCCCTGTCTGACCGCGTTAATTTCATCGTCCTTTTTTCTTGTTATCCTGCTTATTCGTTCCATTCCGCGATTATAATTTTGGGAAATTTGTCTCGTGATGAATTCGCCGGAATTTCGTGCGTCCAGGTCCGCGGGGGGTGGGATGTGAGGAAAAAAAATGGAAAAATGGAAAAAACGAAAAAATTAACGGTCAGAAAGAAGAAAAAAGGACGGAATTAAAAAAAAGGAACCACAAGCTTTCTACCCACGTCGACGAGGGGTGGGAGGTCGAAAAATTGCGTGTACATCGCTCCGGGACGTCAAAGGGGTTCCCTCGTTAGAAAGTTCAAATTGCCGTTTTCAACGGTTTTCAAATCCGCCTACGACAGTCTGCGCTCGCCCCTTCTCTTACTCTTTTGATCCTCTGACGCGAGTTCGCCTATCGACTCCCTCGGCCTCATTTCCCCATGGTATTACACGCAACATACGAACCTACCGACACCGTATAACTACTAGGGAATAAACTGCCCGCTTCTCATCCGCGGTCAACGACGAGACACGCGTGCGACCCTTACGGACGTAAACCCGCGAGTCCTCGCCTCGAATCCTGGAGCCCCTTTCCCTCCACTTTCTTCGGCTCGTCTCTTCCGACGAGGGGGTCGTTAATTCCTCGGAGGATTTTCGGACGTCTGGCAAAATCTGTAGAGACGGATAATTGAGACGTGAAGGTGGCGGCGGTGAGAAGGGAAGCTGGGGGTGGGTCGAGGGTGGAGGGTAGCTCCTGTCGAGCTAATTTCATCCACGACCATTGCAGTCGAAAAGTTTCTTGCTTTCTCTGCAGTGTCGCTTCTCCTCCCGCTTCCGCTTCGCTTCTGCTTCTGCTTCTCCTTCGCTTCTCTCCTCTTTACCCTGACTTTGATAGAACTAATTTATTTTTCATAGCTACGGTGTATTACGTCCATCCTCTGTCTCATCCCCGTCCCCGAAATCTCCTCTCTTCTCCACCCCCTATTTTCTTTGAAAAGCGAGCAGAAGAAGAAGCGAGCGAGTTCCACGGGGCGGAGGGGTGAAACTGGAACAGAACTGAACACAACTCCTTCTCGCTTCTTGTTTTCTTGCTAAAAAACCAGAAGGAAGTAAGGGAGAAGTTTCTCTGGTCTCTTAATTCTTAACACAGATTGAATTTCTGTATCAGATTTTGTATTTCATCATTCGATCAATTATTTCCGCGAAAAATGACAACTACACCGTGAAAATTAGCGGATATGGGTCGCCATAACGTATCTTCGAGTCTTCGGCGTACGCGCGTATATCTAGGCCGGAGATTATCGTACCGGATTAACCGATCTCGGTACAAATTAGGAAGATAACTGGTAATAACTAAATTCCCTCGAGGGTGCGTCGGTAATAGGTTTCGCCCCCCGTCGCCCGAGATCGAACGTTACGATCGAAATCGAGTCGGGTCGATCGTTCGCCGGTAATTTTTGCCCAAAACGTTTTTTCGAGATTCCTAAATTCCGGAGAAACGTTGTCACAGCTTTGAGAACCGTGTGGGTAGAACAGACCGGGGCAACGTTGACTTTGCGATGAAAAATCTACCGAGTAAAAAGGCTAGGTTATAGTCAGCTAGGTAAGGGATGAAAAGCTGAAAGTCTGAGCTAGGTGGTGCCGCCGGTGGGGCTCGGTGGAAAATAAGGTAAGACCGTACGGGGCGTTATTGCATAGTGACAGTGACAGATTGTGCCTGACAAAATAACGCTGTGTTTTTTCGTAAGCTCTGAAAGTATTGTCCCATTTCTTAGCTCGCGGAGCTCTCGCTCTCTCTCTCTATTTTTCTCTTTCTCGATTTTTCCCCCTTCTCTCTCTTTCTCCCGGTATTATCGACTAAAGTTCTACCCTCTAGCCGCGATACTGCAGGCGATAGGGCAGCAGCGACGGGGTGACGCAGGTGTCTGACAAACAATATTATCAATGAATAATAACCAATAGACGTCGGATCTTATCGGGATATCTTAATAACGTAAAACTATCAAGAACCCCACCCCCTCGATCGAACCTATGATTAAACCAGGGCGCCGGGGGATGGGGACTCGGAACGGATCGAGTAAAAAGGAGCAAACTGGTGCGGAACTGTTTTGGTAGTAAAATAATACACGTGTCTCTCCGGGAACCTCGGTCGTATTTTCCTGATTTTCTGTTTTCGATTTCGCACAGATGGTGTTGGTGGTGGTTGCGCCGGTGCTACACCCTGCCCGGATACGTTGTCCATCTATAAATATGTATTAATGTATTCCGCACGCGTGCGTACCCTAGGCATACGTACGCGGCGGTATACCCGCTCCAACAAACCGAAAATACGTTTCCGAACGGAGAGAAAAAATTCCAAAGATAAAGGTGGATAAATTGGCTGAGGGCTTGTTACGCGGGGGATGAGATCCCGCCCAATATCATCGGGGCGAGTGTGATTACGGATTATGGGAAAATAATTCACCACCGAGTGGAATAATCGCGGAATAGCGTGCCGCCCGGTAAAAAATTGCACCCGGTTTTCTATTCCCTCTTCTATTCTTACCATAGATCTGGGTTACAGGTGATAAAGACTTTAACCCTGCCGAAAATCCACCATGGGTAGTATCGGGCCCCCTAAAGCCTGCTGGGAATTATTCTCTAATTAACAACCGCAACTGAATTCACCCGGTTGGTAGACCAATTAACCTGAACCGGTGAGAAAAGTGGTTCATGTATATGCGGACGTATATCTGTTGGTACCGGCGTATCACGTGTATGTAACCATGCCCCATCCCTGTGCGAATGCCCACCCACCCCCGGAGCCCCTGCGCCCCTTCGCCTTTCGCAATCGCCCATTTGCTTGAACGAGTTCACGAACGGCGTACGGTACTACCTACCTGCGGCTGGTTACAGCATACTGTGTACCGGTGTCGTTGTGCGGGCTGTTCAGAACTGTGTTCTCTTTCAGTAGGTACCTAGCCATGAGGCGATTTAAAACGAAATTGAATTTCAAACTGTAAAGCAGCACTGCACAGCACCGGGTGGGTTCGTACGGGCAAAAAGAAGCGGGAGATTTGCGAATCCTTTTTTTTGGTCCATTTTTATCAACTCGGGGTCCTCAAACGCGGAAGGATGAGCGTCCGTGGACGTTGGAACAAGAAGGAAAGGGTAGTGGGACGGGGAAAGCTCCTTGACGCTTGACGATGAACAACGGCGAACGTTTAACGTTGACCACGCGATTCATGGTGCAACGAGGAAGGGCTGTTTCCTTTTCGGAGCCGGAAATAGCGGGATGAGGAAAGCCCCTCGACGCGATCGAAAAAGCTCGTTACAGCCCGGTTCCAGGACCTTTTTCCTACTCGGGGTTAAATTTCGGGGGTTCCTGGATTCGGGGATCGGGACCGATCGACGTTGGACAGGGTTGTCTCTCCGGGGAGTCTCTAGGACGGGGAATAAAGGCGTTTGAGTGTAAGGCGCGGTTTAACGGAGAAAAACGAAGCCCGGAATGCAAATCCGAGAAAACAGGGAAAAGTTGGTAATTAAACTGGAGACAGGACAGCGGCAAGACCAGGAGCGGGGTGCTGCCTCTGCCCACGGATGCGTGGTTGCCGAGGAGCGGGAAAATGCATGTAAATATATTCTCTCGCGGGATGGAAAATATTACAAGGGTTGAAAAGCTGCTACCGTCCCTGTCACCAAGAAATTATACCCCACTTCAACTTTTCAACGCGGTATACGACGACGAAGCTACGCTACGCCACGCCACGGACCTGGACCCGGACGGGACCACTATTCACCCCGATAACCCAACCCTGCAGTACCGTCTTCTCACGGACATTTCCAACGATCGAAAGTCTTCCCTTCTTCAAGCAAGAAGCAAGAAAATATAAAAAATAAAAGAACTGAAAATTCGGGGATGAGAATTGGGCGGGAAAAAGCGACTGTGATAATAGGTAACTAATGGCAGTGGCATTTTTCATTGAAGAAGGGTGAGGTGGTCGGGGTAGGTAGCTGGTAGTCGCCTTGCCTTTTAACAAGGCTTGTGTTTCCGCCTTCTTTAACCCCGTGTAAGAGGGAGGAAACTGGTGCTCTTATCTTAAATCTCCGAGTGATTCGAGCCGATGGTATCGCGTAGGCCGCGAGGAGAGGGAGGGCGCCCTTATTCGAGGCAGAGTCTGAGTTACTTATACCGAGGATATCTATACCTATATATACCTGTACGCGTATAAGGAGGCGAAACTTTTTCGCACCCTTCGTCGCGCCGGGACGCTCAGATTTAAAACAATTGCGCGGGACGAAACTGCCGAGGGATAAAAAGCGAAAAAAAGGAACAGGGGTGAAAAAGAGAAGACAAGATTCCCCCGTTGTCCGACCAGCCAGAGGCGAAATCCTCTTCCAAGTCGCAAATAATCAAGAATGTGATAAAACACAGGGTGGGATTACCGGATTCGCGAATTCCAAAATCGCGAAAATAAGGCGAGTATCGATCCCCGTTAAGTAAACTGTAAAACATGGATGTGTTATTGTTTCCTCGGCTAGGTAGGCCCTTTGTTACAACTTTTTATCATAAACAACAATTGGCAACGACACTAACTACCGTTTAGGGAGTCTGGACCTGGACACTCGGTTCTATTCTACGTTTCCAGTCAGCTACCAAAACAGAACCAACACCATTACCGGTGCAAAACCAACGGATACGGTTACGGTAACGGTCTCTGCAATACCGTACCTGTACTCGTACTCTGTAGGCTTTATGATGACGAAGGACCCTCGTGGGATAGAGGGCTGCAATTTCCCCACACCGAAGTACCCTGCACCTGAACCACCAGACCCGTTACACACATGAATGCATCGCTCTATTTATTGCATTACACCTCTTCTCTTCCTCCACAGGGGTATTTCCCTCCCGGTTTCTCTCTTCTTCTTCATTTTCATTTTATTTTTTCTCTTTCACCCCTCGTGACGTCTGGCTTTTCCATAACGAATCACATGCCGGGTTTTGAGGTGGTGAAAATGAACGGTGCACGGGGTCAAATCCGCTTCTCTCCTCATCCCAAACCTCCTCCACGAGGAGTAACGAAACCGACGCGAGGTCTCGCGTGCGTATCGATCGAAAACCGTCAGTCATCCCCGTCGCCCTGGGCTACCCACCCGGCCGCCACACGACCGACGAGGTTCGGCGGCACGCACGACGAAGTTCTTGAAGACAGGAAAACCCGCGGCGTTTAACCAGGTCAATAATAAACCTAGCCGAACTCGGGGGTTGGAAGATCAACACGCGATCGAAAAATCCCGGGTTTTTTTCATCGAGAAATTACGGCGGCGGAGAAGAAGAGACCCGGAATTCAAGGGACCGTGCGATTTTTCACGGACCCGGGGCACATGCGTGCACACATGTGTACACGCGTATATCGCCGAAATCTAATTGCCCCTAACGACGACGCGTCGCGACGTGTAACCCCACCGACGTCCGCTGAAGAGGGACCTGTCCGTTCCCCGGTGTCACGTCATTTATCAACCTAGACCCTGGTATCCGGTTCCGCACATGCGGGCGGCCAGGTAGATAGAGAGATGGACGCAAACCGCGACTTGCCCGGAACGCCGGAGACGTATGGCCCCGTGTTTGGATACCGTTGTCGATCGTCGCGGTGGCACCGTCACCGCTAACTTCGACTCCCGATTCCTTTTCGAGGTGAAACCTAGCGCGATCAACTTCGCCGATGATTCGCGAGCCTTTTATGCACTCTTCATGGATTTGGTCATCCCGAACGTTCGGCGGTTCGAGAAGTGGACATTTCTGATGGTCGATCGCGCTGGATGATGGTTTCGAGTCTGTCACAGATCCCGACTTGTGATTAGGGCCTCTTCCACTCGGATGAAAGGACTTTTCCCAAACTATGTGGGAACTCGTTGACGCGGTGTGACTTTTTGGTAGACTGATGAAAAACTGGGGACTTTCCCCGATCCGAGACTCTGATTTCTGTACAAACATGTACTACATTCGTCATCGTAATGCGAAGGTGCCATCAATCTCCCGATACCTTGCCCGTAGCCTGGCCGTTTCGTTCTTGATGGCAAATCAATCCCACTGTACGTATTCAGGCTGGAACTGTATCTCCCTTTCGTCCTTACCCCTGGACAAAGAGATTTACCTGGGATACCCGTGGTATGCCTACATAGTTTTATTCGTGAACCAGAATGTCATTTTTATTGACGTCTGGCTTTGTACACCGACCTTCAACGAGAATGTGGAGAACTCTCCACGCATGACCTACGCGTCTATCCCCGTGGATTATGGGGTCGCAATGAAAATAAACTGGATATCTTTGAATTCGCGAGGAGGGAGAGGATTCTTGGATACGTCTGTATCCCGTTCCTATCAGAAGGTCCGGTGTATGTATAAATATACGTGTTTGTTAAGCCGTTTGTAACCAGCCGAGAGACGTATCTACAAAGCGATACGCTTTTCCTTTGCCATTTTATTCATCTCTCACTTTGCTTTGCTTTGCTTTACCTCGCTTCACTTTGCTTCACTCGAACCGTCCGCTGGCATCTCTGGACCTAGGAATCAGTTGACAATCCTTCAGGGCCATGCCGCGACTCAAGGGCTGTTCTGGGAGCTCAAGGATCAACCAGGATCAAAAGAGAAAATCGTGCTCCCGGCTCGACTTCGGCTTTTCCTTCTGCGTCTGCCTCTCCTACGACCCAGACGAAATGAATTGATAAAAGGATCGATGCTCGAGCTCCGCTTCCATGTCTGCGCTGATCGAAGCTAAGCACAATAACGTTACATCTGTGAATATGAACCAAACTGCATATCCCTTTCTAACACGCGTTGTAAACGGGCGTTCAATCGCTCCTGGGCAATCGGCTCGAAAGCATTTTCGCGGTGGTGGTGGTGGGGCAGGAAAAAGCTGGATTTTTATTCCGATTTTATGATTTAAATCGCGCACTCCGCATATTCGTGCGCCAGTACCAGCACCGGAACCACGAGGATAGGAGCAGGACTGCAATCGAGTCAGCATCTGATTTTATGCTTTATTTTTATTACTGCGCTTCGTTCCTTCATCCCCCGTTTCTCTTTCGTTACGATTCACGTTTTTTTACTCTTCCGTTAGAATTCTTACTCTTGCAACGGCCTCGTTACATTCTATAAGAATCTTTCTTCCGCATCTGAGCTCGGAGACACAGTGCCTGCGAAACCCCGTACGCCTTTGGACGTCTCACTTCTTTTCTCCACTCGGATCCTTCAGGGTCGCGGGGTAAGTAATGGCCACCAAGAAACACGTCGTGGTTGTTTTAACAGGGTCTCATTCTATTCGGGTCGTTATGGTAATCTCGAGCGGTGGATTTACCGTGAGCTATACCAGTCAGACCAAGTACTCACGCAGCCCACGCAAGCCTCACATTTTTCAAAGGCTATTGCCGTGCTATCGAAGGGTTGGGAATAACGGGGTTGAAAAAAATGAGTAAGAAAACAGTATCAAACCCTCTGATGATTACCTCAGAAGTTAGCGTCGCAGCCATTACCGGTCTGTGCGGACGTTAGATCGGACACAATTCAACCGCGAAGGGGTTTCCTCGGGAGCGGTCGAGTGATCGTAACCTGGGAACCTGAGGAGCCTGGAACCTCCGGGAGAGTAGGGTCCTTATTCAAGATCTGAAAACCGTTCGCTTTGGTCCTCGGTGCGTAGAGAAGAGGAGCTGGTATCGTCAAAAGCAATTTGCATGGCTTAAGACGTTCTTATTAGGAGTCGAGTGGAGTCGCTCCTGGTTCCTCCAGAGAGTTTCGAGCCGGAGAGCACCGCGGAGAAAGCTGTTTCTGGGGTAATAAGTCGTTTGTATCTTAGGATGAAACGCCGCTGCCCCTCTCTCGCTCAGGTTAAACCAAATTTAAACATTTATTTATTTTTCCACGAGACATCATCCCCCGGCTTAATATCAAACTAATATCACCCCGGCTCGACTCCCTCTTCTCATCCTTACTTCCTTTGTACCCCACATTGTTTTTCTTATATCGTCTACTTCGCTAACCGTCTTCTTATTATATCTTATTCATTTCGTACTTTGGATGTTTGAAACCTTATTGATCCGCCAACTCGGCACCGAGGAGAAGTCCGAGATGATGGAGGAACGGATGGAGTCCGTAGTTCGGGGGGAATACTAGAAATAAATGATAATTCATTCACGTGCAGGATCCTCGTATCATTTTTCAATAGTTTGGCTTGGCCAGCATTTATATCTGCGAACGATCACGTCCAGGTACCTACGTTACGTCCTTTCAAATGGGGGCTCGCTCTGTCCATGCAGCATGGTGGAAACCGCGACGTGGACCAGTGGACGGTGCTAAATTCTCGATGCAAATGAGATCCCTGATACCAGCGAAATATAAATCCAAAAAACCTCCGGATATTTATGCCCATTATCTAACGCCGCTACCACTCCACCCCCTACCCCTATCTACGTACTCCTACTTTATTCCGAGCCGAATATCAACCTCGAATAAAGGGCCCCAGGAAATTTAAAGCTCGACTCATCCCCGCGATAGAATTTAGTGATTCTAGCTTCTTACCCCCTCCAGGAGTTCGAGGGTTGTAGTAGGCGAATTGTGGGAACGAGGAGTCTTGACCTGACCGGAAGTGGCAAGTTTCCAGGTAGTAAGGATTTGGTAGAGATTTGGTATCGGGAAGGGGGTAAGACCGGGGGTCGACAACCACATTTTCAGCCCCAATCAAAGCCATTATTAAGCTCATCCCCGCACTTTGTTCACCCGTAGTATAGACGGCGGTGGTGGCGGTGGCTGCGGTCCTTCCGCGGGTATAACCGAACGGTGGAGAGAGAGTTGGCTTCGGGCCAGGGTATTCATTCCTGAAACTAACCCCTTCCCTCCGATCTAAGGGGCCAATTATTTAATCAATTCCACCCTCTTAGCGGCCCGGGGAAACCCCACACCCACGACCATCCCCAACCCCAGCCCCAACCTCCTCGTCGTAGAGCTAAGTCTCAGAGTTTCCGCGACAATTGAAATCGTCCCCCAGACCGAGTACGACGACGCCAACCACCTTGTCCCCTCATCCCTCAGGCCAAAACTGAGCTTTCTCTCTATTTCTGGGTTGTAGACTCCGAATCATCTATTCCATTATTATGCTTGCAGCCAACGAGGGTTTATTTTCATTCCAGGAAATTGCAGATCGCAAAATAGCCCGGCTGGGTGGTTACTGTTACCCCGTTTAATTTCTAAACTAATCAAATTACCATCAACTATGATAAGGGAGAAGAGGAAGATGGGGATGGGAAGAGAGTGCGTTCGACTGCTCACAGAACCAACTTCGCCGTCTTCCTCTTCGTCCATCAAAAATAAATCGATTCCTCGTTCGATAAAGGTAGCCAATTTTATCGATCACTGGAAATTCTTATTAGAAAGGTTCGAAGGACGGGGTTGCTACGGATTAGATAATGCGCCGGGGTGTTTGGGCTTGATATTAAAATTTATGACTCGTCGAGGCTCGGCTCAACAGGTATCCTTTTTCCATGGCCCAAGGCCCCAGGGGTTTAACCGTAGGCCGATTAAGGCGGGAAACCTCCTCCTACGGATTGCCGGACTTCTTGGCCTGGCCATGGGCCGGTGCGAGTGCGGGTCGCTCTACCCCTGGGGATAACCTGGCTCCGAAGACCGGGCTTCGTTTGATGGCGAAATGTTGTCCGTTCTGAAGACTCTCGCCGGGTTTAATTCCCCTGGGTAAAGAGTGCTCGATGATTAACGAATTCCTCGGCTTCCGTTAGCGAAGAAGGCCCTCCGCTCCCTCGTCTGGATTCTGGAAGGAAAAATGTAAAGGAGGGAAGCGAGTTCGGGATTCCCCTCCTTTTTTTATGTCACATCATTTCCTAACCCCGACTATTTCTCCCCGTGATTTGCAGACGTAGTTAAACGGATCCTCGTCTCCTCGTCGTCCAGGTCCTCGATTATGGTCTAATCCCCGTGGCTCCTCCTCGACAAACGCCCGACAAGAGGTCGACAAGAGCCAGTTGTGAAACCTCGAAATAAATCCTGAGCCCTTCGCTCCTCTCCCTCAGGAGGCTTGGAACCTGTGCCTGGATGTCGCCCCAGGACGCCGAAGCAACGACCACGTCCCAATCACGCCACAAACAATTAAATATAAAACCGTACCCCCCAGGTTTAAGGGCGACGGAGTTTACCGGATCCCTCCCTTCCTGTAAGGGAGGCACCGTAAAATTCGCTAGGGAACTATAGATCACCGAGGACCACCCTTGGACCCACTAAACAACCCCGAACGTCCGATTTAAGCGTTATTTTAAACCAGGCTCACGAGTTCCTTAAAATACTCCAAGAACTCCATTCCAAAGATCAATTTCCTCTTCTCCATAACATCATATCGAAGAATAGCTACGCTCCCTGGTCTCTCCTTTTCTTCCTCTCATTTTCCCCGGGCTTATAGTTGGAGTCTGTCTCGAAGCAATAAGCCGCAGTGGGTATCTACTCCTCGTTTTTCTATCTGTCGCCGTTTCTTTTCTCGAGTTCTTTTCACGTGATAGAATGTTCCTGGGTCACTTCTCTATTTGCTTTATCCCCGCTGTACCGTCCTGTAGGTACCCACCCTTCTCCCCGTTTCTTTCTCGCTAGGAAAATACCCGTCCCGAATTAAACCAGGGTAGGTATCGTCCGACGTTAGTTGGTTCATTCAGTCGTTAGTTCATTCTCTCGCGTGTTTCCAGTCGATTAATCACGGGAATATCAATCGCTGAAGTTCTCTCACCAGCCCCGCTGTGCTTATGGTACCTTACGACGCCGGTAAGCTCTTGTAATGTCAATCGTTTCCGTGCCATGATGCCTGTCGCCGCGCCGGGAAAGAGCGTGACAATCTCTAACTGAAACCTTAAACCCCATATATCCCGAGGGAAGCTAAGAGAAGAGAAGAGAAGAGAAGAGAACGTGTGACCGCAGGAGAAGAAAGTCATCGGTTTGGAATGAAAAGCTGAAGAAAGTCTGTCGCGGAGGTGGTTTCGTGAACGGAATATTAAATCCGTGACAAATCGTTTCCGAAATGGGAATTTGGTCAGTGTTATGTTCTCACGGGAGTTTTGAGTCGGGGTGTGAGAGCGACGGGAATTCTTTGGAAGCTGGAAATCCGTGAAGTAAAACAAACGGAGGAATCGTTCGGAAGAACCGAGTGGTTAGTTGATAAAAAGTAACAAAGGTGGAACAAAGTCACGACCACGTATCTCGGAGGAGTAAAAGCACTTCGATGAAGGCTTAGGACTCGAAGCAGCCCTAATCTTTGTCCTCTTTATTTCCGCACAGATGAGAGGACGGAACTGATCGCCGAGTGAAATTCGAGTTGATTCTTGTTTCCATTAAAAATATAAATTTCATTTATATCCACGATATCAACGCTATTGAACGAAGGAAGGCAATGGATGGAAATAGCGCCGATGGAACTCCGCAGAATCTGAAGATGGTGGAGGAAGGAGAACGGAGGGTTGAGGGTTGAGGATGGAGGAGCATTGCCTGATAATAAAATGACGCCCCTCGTCGGCAGACTGGCGATGATATATATAAGCGGTAGCTTACTGAACGTTTTCATACCGACTGACTGGTGTAAGAAAGCTGAAGATGGGGAGAGACATGATGCTTAAAAATTCTACCGATCAAGGCGGTACGCTAAGAGTATTGGAATTTCTTCCGGTGATGAAAACTCCGCGGGACAGATCCTCACCCCGATAAGTCTGCCGTTGATAGAAGCTCCTCTCCGGCTCGTCTCTCCTCCCGATATTCCCTGATTCATCGAGCTTCGAAATTCAGGATTTACTCTTTTGGGAAACTACGGTAGAAAGGACTCTCGAGCGAAAAGCACCGAGCCCGAAAGACCCCGAGAGCTTTATGAAAAAGGCGGAAAGCGAACTGGACCTTTTTAAAACACTCCCACCTCGTGACCCTCGTTCGAAGTAGTGAGCCATTTCTGATACACCGTTCAAAGATTGATTCATTCTACTCCAAACACGAGCGTGTCGAGACTCGCTGAATGTAACATGATGAATAGTTATTGGCTTTTCGAAAAAAGGGAAAAGAAACTCGGACCCGTACACACACACATCTTTCGGGAAAAAGCTCCGCGGATAATCATTCCCACAAAAAAAAAACGCACACACGGATCCGGCCACATCTTGCAACCGGAGTAAAAGTTCCTACGCGGTGGAATAAGGACATGGACAGGGTGGAGCTCACTGAGAGCCAAGGAGTCGGTATATAAGGCATTTATGTGCCTACACTTTGAGTACCCAGTCGTCAGTTACGATGCCAGAAACGTGGATCCTGGTAATGGTAGCGAAGTTATGGCGGACCTATTTTAAATATCGGTTGAAACGCCTTCTTCACCCTCTTCTGCTTCCTCTTCCTTCCCCATTCTTCGCCACACGTTAGTTGCGTTCAATATTGCTTCGGGTCTCGTTCGTGTCTGATGGTAGCTAGATGGGCTAGCCAGACCATGGGAGTCCAAGGATCCGTGTGTGCATGTGTGCGACTCATGACATGCGCACCGTACCGCACATATTTTATGTGCCTACGTATAGCGACGTTAAGAGCCTCTCAGAATTATTCCAAGCACCGATTTGTTGATCGTTGGTACTAACGCCCAGTCCTGGTAGAGCCGTAAAGCTAGCCGCCCTGCGGAATATGGTGTGTTACAGGCTCGGCGGAAACCGACGTTAACTCGGTCTCTGGCTCAATGATAAGCCACGTCTTTAACTTCCCGGCCGAAAAAAGTTTGAGCCAGATATCCGTAACTACACCCTGATTTTTACCGCGCTAAAACTCCTTCTAATCGCCTCGAGTCGATGGCGAAACACTTACCCCGGTAATGAGCAACCCTTGTCTGAGTAATAGATTCGCATTACGCCCTGCCAGAGGAGGCCGAGGGCTGGGCAGTGACGTATTGCACCGTGCCTTGTGCCTCACGTGAGCTAATTGCACTGTCCAACACCGGAATTGTGAATGGGATGAGAGGAATCGATCCGCGCGTAGCTGCTTCGAGTTCCTGAAGAGGATTCCGGGCCCGAAATTTAAGGGTAAGAAATTCTTCCGGAAGAAACAGTGCTGCGAACTTCGGGAGAGGGAAATGCTCGTTAATCCAATAAGGATCGGACGATTTCCCGCAGGCTATAGACACCAGGACGTCTAAGGACTCGGGTATTCCGAGCACGTGGCGAACACTTCGGTTGAGTCAACCGCCGCGACACCAAACCGTACACAAAGGGGGTCTACAATGGGCACAATCCTATCTCTGAGGTAAGGTACAACTGGTGTCCGGTGACGACCATGCGATCATATGCCCATCTCCGTGACCTGGAAGATGATTTCGCGGACAAGCCATGCCTCGCTTTCCGAGTGGGATCATGAATCTGGATAACGTTTGAATCGGAACGCGGTTTTGTTCCTTCGTCGAAGTTCGTTCGAAAGTTTCCTCGATAACGTTCGAATCTTAAATCCAATCGCACGTATCAGCTTGTAGAGGGAAGGAGGGACGCCGTAGGTCCCAGCACCGCGGAGTGTCTTCAAAAATTCATAAGTCCTTATCCGAATCAGACTTCGCCTGACGAATCGTTCCTCTCAGCGTCTGGGTATCCAAGAAATGTCAAAGTGCAGTTAGCCGGACATTGACGAGGGTTGGCTCGCTCGAATTCGCTCTTTCGTTCAGACTGCAATTCTGCTAATGAACGGACACGGGAGGTCACCGAGAACTAGTATTCGGAAGTGCCTTTATCTGGTTTCGTATGCAGCTGGCTGATCCTCGGGATTCGAATACCGGTCTGGCGTTAACACCTCAAGCCGTGAACGTGGGAGCGTTATAAAGCCGATAATTCATACGAAGTTCGACGTCTGGCGGAGGTGGTGAGCTAGGCTCCGACTAGGGACACGACCCCTTTTTACTTTTTCAAGATTTAGGATGCGCAGGATCGAGTTTTTACCCTCCCAATATCCCGACCCTTCTTCTTTCCTCGCTTTTTCTCCTCTTTATGCTAACAGATTCTCGCCAAACAGCTGGTTGCTTTCTGATAATACCGGAATACCTTATCGCTTGTTCGGCTGTACACCGGCAAGGGGGGAAAAATATGTTCCGATCCGTTCCGAAAATAACACCGATCGAGGGTGTTTCTGGATGTACGTTGTACGGTGATTACCTCGTGTTGCTACCCGGTGAATAACCATCTGCGGTGGTGCTCCGGTATCTCGTGGTTTAAACCAAACATCATAAACTCTACCGCTAATACGTCGATATTAATAGAGGATGATCGGGTTCTTCCCTCGGCTCTGATATCCGCAACCAACAAAACTGTAACATTGCGAAAACACGAGAGGATAAAGGAGAGGAGAGAAGAGAAGAGAGTGTAATACGGCGTGGGGGTTTCGGGCTGGTTACCGTGCCTGGCTGAGATAGGGCAGACTTTGACTCAAGTACGTGCGTTTCGTTGGGTCGTCATCTACGGGTTATTAACGAGACAAACTCCTTACGGAATTAATAAGAGTCAACCTCACCCCCGCGGTAACAACCTCTAACAACTAATCGGTGTTCCTCATCAATTCCTCGTTACTGGTAAATGAAAACGAAGACCGTAAACCACGGGGAGAAACGGGGACGGTGAAACGTTGATAGGAGATATCAGGGTGTTCCGAAAACCCCCTGAAGTTAAAAAATTCGGATTTTAGCACCACTTCGGGAAAGTGTACGAACGCTTTTCCTACGTAATTAATTTCCACCGTGACCTGCTTAGCTCCTCTTACTTCCGTCCGTTTTGGTGACGGTGTTCCATCCTCATCTCTCTTCTCTCCTCCCCCGCTTTCCTCTCGGGCTGCCCTTCCGCGTCGTCTGTCCGTCCATAAAACAGACGGAAGGGAAACAAAGGGCTCGTTCCGCCCTGGCTGTATCTGGGTTTTGGTACCGTGGAAGCACTCCCTTGCTGGGAGTACTGTCTCTCCTCATGGCCCTCTCGGACGACCTTGGATACCAACACTCTTTGATCTCGTCCCTTCATCCCCAAGGCTATACCTCGCGACCCTTTTTCAACCAGAAGATGTAGGATAGCAATCCTTTCACCCTGCAGTAGTATGAAACGGTTTAAACATACCCCACACACACCCCGATGTATATTTTAGGAGTGGAATAAGGTTCAGCGTCGGTGGTAGATGGCGGATGGTGGATGGTGGGTATTATTGACTAATGCAGTCCGCGTGTGTCACCAGCACCCCTTGGCAGTAGCTCTACTTGCGCATTGGGTAATGGTGTGTGTTGACTGTTCCCATGTGAGGGAGGGTAGTATTGTGTCTTGTGTCTCGTGAGCCGGCGGTGGCTCGAGTGTAATGGGGTGAAAAAAAAAGGTATTTGGATTTTTCCCTCCTTCTTGGAAAACCCCTGGCTACGGTCTCGGCCCGTCATTCGCCAGAAGAGAAAATATGGGGAAGAAAAACCGCTGCCACTGCCTTTGTTGGGATTCGCGATGTGTTTTAGGCCTTTGTGAAGAGACCCTCTCGCGGTGTACCTGGTATACCCGTACACCTATACATATACCGCGTTTCACCGAGATGATTTGGCTAATCTAATATCAGATTTACATTTTACATTTATTCAAACGAATAAAACCACCGTTATTGCACAGTGCGCTTATCAAACCTGTCTCACCTTTTTTCTTTCCCTTCTTCCCCCCTCTTCCCTTCATTCATCCCCTTTTCTTATCGCTTAAGTATCTGTATACTCAAGCTTTGCAATCCGAACTACATTTATAACGAATTAACGAAAATCGCATCAGGGATAAAGTCTCTTTGCACGATATGTGACGACATCTTCGGGCCCCCCGAAGAGCGACTGTTCTTCGATCAGGAGGATTATCATCGAGTGTTTTTCAGGAAACTTCAGCGACTTATCGTACATCCATTATCTAACGCGTAAGTACATGAAACAAGTCTGAGTAAGTATATTTCACGGTTGAATCATTTCTTTTTCAACCGAGGTATCGACGAGTGACTGTAATCCACAGACTCGCAAGACTTAGGACTATTTTTCCCTGTAACGCTGGCAGCGTTCTTCACACGGTGAAGGCTCCAGCTATCAAACCGTCCGCCCGATGGGTCTGTAACTTTTTTCCTATCATCCGATGAAGTCCTTCTCTCGATGGGATTCATAGCCAGATCGATTCCCTCGACTTCGATACCTCGAACCGAAGTAGAGCGCGGAATAATCTTTCGCTCAGGTTTTCGAAAAAGAACTCAAATTCACAAAGCACGCGCACTTTTGATTCAAAAACCGAACGTTTCGATCTTAGAAGCTGGCAACTAGTTCGAAAGGGTACAAAGACCGTTTCCATCGAAAGTTGAACCGTCGTTAGTCAAAGATCGAAGGAATACCAATTTCGTGGGTAACGCGTAAGGCATATACCTATCTGAATTTCAAATCTGCTAATGTGTATTTTTGCCCGGTTCACTCTTATCACGAGGGTAGGTACTTTGAATTTCAAATAACTTTGAGCGCTCATAGCGCGCGCTGCGGTTCAGCCAGACCAATCAGCTCCGAAGTTTAGAGCTGCGCTCTGGGATCCTGTTCCTGTTTGTTGTCATTTGTTTCGCTCAGGCCACATCCTCGTTTTATTTATGGTCCTTTCAGTTCTAGAATTGATTTTGTGATTTATTCTCAACCCCAGTATGGTTACTACGCTTTTACCCGAGCCATGGGCTCGACTGGGGTTGAGGCTGGGCCGGGGACGGAACCGCTTTGCATTTTCAATTTCGATACTGTCTGTTTATGGGTATTTAATTTTTCTTTTATTCCATTTTTTGATTTTTCTTTTTTTCCTTCATTTTTCATGTATTTCTCACTCTCTCTCTCTCTTTTATTTATTTATTCATTTTCGCGACATTTTCTCTTCTTTTATTTCCGCGTTTCGCTTCCGCGTTCCCACGATTACGATTTTATACCCATTAACGAAAACTCCCTCGTAACGTTTTCGCCATATTTTTTTTTAGTTTTCATTTTTTATTCCCCAATTTTTTTTTTTCATTCATTTTTACCCTCCCTGCTTCATGTTTTCAAACTTTCTCCCCCGTTTCGCGAACCCCAATTTTTCAACGTTCTAAATATGAATTAACAAATATACCGAGGGGACTAATTTTTCATTCGTCAAAACTCCCCCACCCCCCTTCCTCCCTTAATTTTATTCCATAATTTATACTGACGCTAAGTAACTGATTAGAGGGGCGAGAACGACTCCGCTAATTACCTTCTAATCTCTGATCCCTCCACTAAACACCCGACTCCTTCGAGCTATCATTTAATTTCTTACCATACCTACGAGAAGGTTTAGGGCTCTGTGATCAAAATTCGTGGTTAACTCACGCACCCCGTTTCGGTGTTGAATTCGAAATTGAAATAGTTTTCCCGCGAGTCTGAACACGATTTTTCTTATCGTTTGTCAATTTTAGAAAAGTTACGGAAACGGGGTGAAAAATTTATCCGTCTAAAATTTACAACCCCGTAACACGTGATAATCTAGATCGTCGATAAACGCTATCAATTTCGCAATGATTTCGACCCAATAAATATCGGTATTCGACGCAAACCGAGCCTCTCCCTTTATCCAGATGCAAGCAAATAAATTTCGCGTATTCGGTGTGTATATCCGATACCCGCGATACACACCCTTCGCTCTTCGTGTATATATAATAAAACACGTGTACCTACATGTATATAAAATTTCATCCAATTCTGTCCAAATTTCGAAAAAAAATTTTTACCAAAGGATTTTTTTCTTTCGATTTTTTTGATTGAGAAGTAAAGAAGAGGGTGTCGATCTTTCGTACCGGGTATAGCGTTGATTATCGCGTTCGCGTGCGATATAATACCAGATCGCAATGAGAGAAACAATCGAAGAAGGATGAAAAGAAAAAACGAAGAGAAAAAGGTAAAAAAACAAAACCAAAAATACGAAAAAAAAAAAAAGACCGTCGGATTATTGTGCAGATTCGAAAGCTCGGGGATCCCGGGCCAGAATACATATTCAAATTGAATTACTCGCGCTACCGGACACGTTGATTTGAAATCATTCGCTTAAGCCAAACCCTGCCCGCGCACCCACGTTAGTTGACTAATGGAAATTCTCAACGCGAACTCGTTTAAAACAGAACCGTTTTGCATACGTATACCTCTGCCTACATCTACCACTCGAGCTACGGTTTCGTAGGGCCTCCCTCCTTCTCCCCCGCGCGGTACGGCTCGAAACCCCGTTCGGACAGTGGTGAAAAATATATCTGCGATACGCGATTATCCGCGGCTATTCGGGGAGAAGGAAGAAGGAAGGGTAGAGACGGATATCGAAAAAGAAAAGTTGAAAAAAAAAAGATTTAGAATGATTTTTGCGGATTTTTACGGATTCTTGACGATAGGAAACGAAAAAAAGTCACAACCGAACGAATTTCGGACGATTTCTCAACCGACAACGAAAGAAAGTCGAATCGATGAAAAAATGCGATCGATACCGTCGATGTTTTTTTTTTTTTTTTTTTTAACGAAAATTTTTCCGTCTTTTCGAATGACATAGCAGAATTCCGAATTCATCTTCAATTAGTCTCGCGGTTTTATATCGAGTAACCTGTACCCTATGCTCGCGGTCTTTTTTTTTTTTTTTTTGCGAACCGCGAATTTATTCGCGAAAGATATATGTATACATATATGTACATAATATGAAAAAGTCGACGGAAACCCTTTCGTGACAAACAAACGGGGAAAAACAATATAACTTTCGTCGATTTTTAATCTTTGTTTCTTTAACTGTTTTTTTTTTTTTTTTTTTTTCGTTTCTTTTTTTTTTGTTTTTTTATTTTCCTTCTCCTTTGTTTGTCCGCTTGTTCGTCCGTCCGTTCGTTCGTTCGTTCGTTTGTTTGTTTGTTTTAATTCTCGTTACGATCATTCGCACGCATCCCTGCCTCTCCACCCCCCATCCCCCATCCCCCATCCCCCATCCCCCATCGCCCAGCAAACCACCGCCACCCTTCCCTCCCTTACGTTGCAATTATTTTTCCTCCGGCTACCTATATACCCGCGTCGTTTGGTTTTATTTATTTTCTTTCTTTTTTTGTTTCTTTTTTTTTTTTCTTTCGCGTATACGTCGATTGAAATCCCGGGAAAAAGGAATGAAAAGAAGGAAAAAAAAAAAAAACAACGGACACAGGGAAGAAAGTGGCTCGCGATACGGTGGAAAAAATTCATTCGCTCAGTTTCGTCTGGTTTACGAAATTTTTCGAACAAAACCATGAAAGAAAAACCGACGAACGAACAACACGTGTATATGTATACCATAAAATCGTGGCGATCTTCTTAGCGAGGGATGAAAAAATTCGAACCCCTATTTTTGTCGACCGATGCCGTAAAAATGAGAAAAAAAAAAAAAAATGTCAAGACAGAAAAGAGGAGAAGACAAAAACGAAAACAAAAAAAGAAATATTTTGATCAGTCATCCTCACAGGGTCAGATACGATTCTCATCCCTTAACCAATTTCCTTATATCTCAAGTCACGCACCCGTCAGATTTACTCGTACTCGACCGAGATCGGAGTCTTTTCTCCTTCTTTTCTTTTCCTCTTTTAATCGGATGATTAATAATTAATACTACACGGGGTTCGATGAAAGAAAAAAATAATAATTACTTCCACCCGATCGGTTCAAGGGATGGTAAAAATGAAATTGAAAAAAAAAAACATAAAATGAAAGGAAAATAAATTACGATACAGTCCGCGGGGCGACACCCATTAACCCAGGAATCGACAATTTTCATTATATATATTTATATTACCGATTTTTTTTTTCTACTTCAACTTTAACTTGAACCCCGTTGTTTTATTTTTTAATTTTAATTTTTTCCCTTTTTCTTTTCATTTTTTATCTTCTCTCCGCAATTTTTATTTTTAATTCGGTAATAAATTATTATCGGCCGGACCTGCGGCGTCGGTGGGTTCTCGGTCGTGGTATGGGGGGTGGTACGGGGGTTGGTGGACCCAGGTGCGGTTGACGGGTTATTACAAATAAATATTCTGCGCTTCAAATTTATGGACAAATCGTGCACTGCCAATAATCTGAAATAACTACCCCAACCCCTAAACCGCCTCTACCCACCCACCTACCTACCTTCGGCTACAGCCGCGCCCTGACCTGACCCGACCTAACCCAATCCACCTTGAGTACCACAGGCGCCAAGTAATTTTCCCGAGTACTTAATCCCCTCGCGTTTTCATCCCCCCACGACCAACCCCCAACCCCCCACCCCCCTAAAACCATTCGAATTTTCACGAGATATTATTAAATTATTTTTATATATATATATTTAACAGAACGAATCGTGTTTCCTCGTCGTTAATGAAAATTGACTGAGAAACTTTTCGGGGGTGGAGGGTGGGGGCGGGGGGGACGGGAGGGGTTGTATTTTTCATCTTTGCTTTTACGTATTGAGATAAAAAAAAAAGTTTATCGGTCCTTTATTGGCCGAGCAGAAGTTAAAAAAAAAATCAAAGAACTTCGTAAAATTTCGTTCAATTTTTTTTATACTTTTCGAACAGGGAAAATTCCGTGAAAAAATTTTTATTCATCGATTTCAGGTGTTCTTCTTCTTCCGAAACTCGGTCGTTCATCTTCCCAGATTGTATCTGTAGCTACATACCCATGTATGCTCTACCTTTCGATCAATGGACAGTATCCAATCCTGCCGGTCTTCTTTCTTCTATCCCATTTTATTTTGTTTTGTTTTATTTTATTTTATTGTATTTTATTTTATTTCATTTTGTTTCATTTTGTTCCTCCGCACGTGTGACGGACGTGATTCTCATATATAATATGAGCCAGATCATCGCTGCCATCACAGTCCCATTGTATTATTATTATTATTATACAATATCGTGGAAATTATACTCGACGTATGTGAAAAATTGACGTCGCGACAAATTTGAGTGAAAAAAAAAATTAATTTAAATTTTTTTTTTTTTTTTCCATCATTTTGTTCGCAGATCCGCCTGAGATACTGAGGAGGCCGCGATCCCAGCACGTCAAGGCGGGTGGGATAGCCTCGTTCTATTGCGACGCTCGAGGAGATCCGCAGCCTCAGATACAGTGGCGAAAAAATGGAAAGAAATTAACACGTGAGTCGATGATTGTGTTTTTATTTTTTCGGTTTTTTGGGTTTTTTCTCTCAAAAAAAAAAGAAATTATCGTCCGAAACTCGTTCCCACTTTTTTGGCGTCTCGGTTTCGGTCGGGAATCGGGTCTTTGTCACTTCGAACCGATCTTCGACCCTCTAGGGATTCTCAGTATCATCTCGGTGACAGCGAGACGAACGAATACCAAAATGATCGCACGAGTGTCAGAAAATTCGAAGATTCGTCGACCAATTTCTTTTTTTTTCACCGGAAAAATTGTGTATTTTTTTTTTTCGTCTCTTCCGAGTGAAAAGCTCGTTCTTTTCGCCCCCGATCTCGAAACGTAAAATATTTCTCATCGATCTTTAACGATCTCGGAAAATGAAAAAAAAACCAATAAAAATAAAAATTTCCTCGGGATAAAAAAAAATTTGAGGAAAAAAAAACAGAATCCGAATTTCGATCTTTCGCTGGCCGATCCGCACCGATCTTCGCGTAACTTCGATCGATAGTATTTCCAATGATCGAACGATGATTTCCGATGGCATCGAAAAAAAAAAAAGAAAAAAAAAATGGAATAACTGAAAGAAAAAAAAAGAAAAGGAAGTGAAACAAAGGATCGAGAGACTGTAACATCCTCGATAAAGTAGGTATATCGTAAGAAAACTAGTACCTACCCCGGTAGTATAAGGGTACTAGTGTATTTAAGTAGAGCTTTTCAGTATATTGGCGAGAAAACGTCGTTACAAACTGCGAGGGGTTCTTTTTTTCAATTGTTATTCGCCAGAGGGTAAATAAATTTTCTCCTCTTGAAATCCAATGTGGGGTGGGGGGTGGGGGGTGGGGTGGGTTTGATAACGGTTTCTAACTCCGTTTCTACTTCAGCCTCGGCTTCGGCTCCGGCTCCGGCTTACCATTGCTGTTGCTCCTCTAGTGGTAGTAGCCTCGGAGTAATTGACTGCCTGCAATTAATATGAGATGTATAATGGTATACGTATACCATACCGTCTACTCTGTACGGGCTCGAGATGTTGGCGCTTGCCGTTGTGCTTTAAAGCTTTCTTGTATTTTCGCCAAGTTTATAATCCTTTGTTTCCACTTCTTCTACTTTTCTTTTTTTTTCTCCTTTTATTTTCCATCCCTCTCCTTTCCCTTTCTCTTCTTCGCTCATTCATATTCTTCTTTTTCTCTGGCCGCCCCTGAACAGCATCCCAGCCTCGTTACTTGGTGCAATCTTACACCGGCGGAGCTTTCCTGAGGATCGAACCGGTCCGCGATATCCGCGACGATGCCGTCTACGAATGCGTCGCTGAAAACGGCGTCGGGGATGCTGTATCGGCCGATGCTCAACTCACCGTCCACGAACGTAAGTATTCATCAAAATTTCTTCTTTTTTTTTCTGCTATTTCGTAAAACTGAACCCCGAAAGCTTTTCTCCGTTTCGTCAAGATCGATGTATATTTGCGGTCCAGCTCTATATATATGTATGCGCAGAAATACGAAGGGTAGAGTTATAAAGATAAAGTTCGGACTTCGTCCCAGCGACTAAGAGCTAAATAAAGGTCAAAGGGTGTTGGGTACGGGGGTGGGGGTGCGACCCATGCAGTAGTATTAGACGTAGTGTTTTAGTGGGTAAGATTTCCGCTGCTAGTTAGGGTTGTTCGGGGGTTTACGAGGCGTGCACCACGAGCAACAACAACAACAACAACTTCCCAAAACTCGAATCGTAAAACTACACCTGACGACGGGCGTCGGCCCGTCCTTAACCACCCCGTGCCACCCTCTCGTCTAAATCTGTACCCGCGTTATCCTCTTCTCTTATCTTCTCTTAAGAGCCACGGGGGGGGATATTCTCACTACGGAAATTTCATATACCTCGCGTCTGTCCCTTTCCAACCCCCGTGCAAGAACGACGACAAAAAAAAAAACCCGAAAAAGGAAGGGGAAAAATAAAAAAAAAAAAAGCAATGAAACAGAGAAAGGAAAAAAAAAGGGAAGGAAATAAAATCTTTACCGAAGGGTAAGTGCGAGAAGAGACTGCGACGCACCCGTTGCCAGTTGTCACCCCCTCCCACCAACCCCTGAAGTTTATATATATGTAGAAATGCAATTTTGTCGGTGTGTGTTTGCGAAAAGGTATAGAGGGGAAGGTACGTGCCTCGCGAGTCGTCTTCCACCCCCCCACCCCGTAATTCTACCCTTCACGCGGTACAGAAGAGACACGAGAACGATGCAAGGGTGTTTCTTCTCCTCCCTATATACGTGTATATTCGAACTTGTTCCACCTAGTTTTCCAATTTATTTTTGTTACTGCCACTACTACGAGGGTGATAGCAACAAAAAAAAAAAACAGGGAGAGGAGAAAAAAAAATAAAAATGAAAAAACCACGTCGATTCGAACAGGTGAACAAGCTCCCATGTAGCAGGCACCTATATATAGGTATATGCATGTACCCAGAGCTTGCAACGCGATGCGACGCGACGCTTGCTCTATGCGTACTGTTTACCTTGAGTGAATGAATACAATTGTTAATATAAAACGATCGTATAGAAATGTAGATACATATATGTGTACATGTTTTCACGTATCCGGAGTATAGAACGATGCATAGAATCCGATTGTTGATAGCGGGTAAACAAACATGTAGCAATTCGGAGTAACATCGGGGATGCGATACTGTATATACGTACACGTATGTAGAGTACTGTGTATGGGTTTTTAGAAAAAGCTCTGTACGGGTGTCGAATAATCGAAAAACGTTTTTTTTTAAATTTTTTTCACGTTTTTCATTTTTTCTTTCGCTCTACGGAAGAACAAAGAAAAAAAAAAGACGAGAAAAGCAAAATCCACCCCCTTTGTATGTTTCCCGAAAGGTTTTTTTGGCTGAAAAATATTCGATCGTATTTTTTTGAAAATCCAACGTATACCTACTACCCCCACCCTATCGCCATTCGTTGTCGTCATGGTTCTCGTTTTCGGTCATCCGAGTAAAGATATATCTTGATTTTGATTACACGGGTAGGGGGTGAGGGAAGAAAAAAAAAACACACATTTCTCCACGGTTCCTTTTTATTTCTGTAATATTTTTTTTTCTTTTTTTTTTTTTGTTTTTCTCGATCGATCCTCGACGATCGTCGCAAGTGTCCGGCGAGAAGTGTCCGTTTCAATTTTCGTGAGCAATTATTTTCTTCGTCGTTTTTTTTATCGATTTTTATTTATTTATTTACTTTTTCTTCATCCCCTCGCCTTCCTCCTCTTTCCTCCTAGTCTCCGCTTATTCGATTTCGCCACTTTGAACTCACCGAATCTGATCGTCTCCATGGCCCGTTTCTCGAGTTGATACGATCGTATAACGAAAATGGCTGTACCTACTCCTATCGTGTTACCACTGTTCCACTCTCTTGCCCAGAAAATAATGGGAAATGCAATACAGCCAATATAACTGGTATTTTTCGATTTCCAACTCTCTCTCTCTCTCCGGCTCTTTCACCCCCCATCCCCCATCCCCCGCGAAGTTCTCGCTCTCTCTCTCTCTCTTTATTTCAGCTTTTTGTTCTTGTCTTTTTTTTTTCCTTTTTTTACAACTTTTCTCCTCGTCTCCTTTCGGATCAGAGAGAGAGAGAGAGAGAAAAGCTCGCAGCTTCGGAAATACGTGGTTGTGGATTTTTCGTTTTTTCTTTTTCAATTCGTTTTCTCTGGAGAAAACAAAAAAGAAAGAAAGAAAGAAAAAAAAAACAGAAAAATAATAATTCGTTCCACCGGTTATCGGCACGCTCGTTCAATTTGTTTGCAAATAACGTATAGAATATTTATTTACCTTTCAAATATTGGCACAGTTATATACATATACGTTCGAGTTATACGGGGGCTGGCAGGGGGGTAGGCAGGGTAGAGGCACACGGGAGTAAAATTACAGAGCAAACATTTATATCCCGTTAAAATGATCGTTGTTATTCGCCGTGGTGAATTTTTTTCATTTTTTTTTCTTTTTTTCTTTTTTTGGTTCAATTTTTTCTGTTTTTTTTTTCTTTTTTTTTGATTCATTTTTTATTCTATTTCTTTCGGCTACTTATATCCCTTCCTCTCTCTCTCTCTCTGTCTCTCTCCTTCCGCCTCCCCACACCCCTAGACGAAGGAACAAAAAAAAAGTAAATAAAAAAAATATGTAACCAATATTTTCCGAGCCCCGATGAAAACGATTGATTGGAATTTCTCCCCGGACCTATGCAGGCAGGCTTCGGGTTCTTTTTCTCTCTATTTTTCTCTCGGACTGACGATAACCCGACCGGCACCACACCAGCATCCTCATCCTCGTTCTCCTCCTCGTTCTCCTCTCGTTTTCCATTCGCGCTCGTCCCATTCGGACCATTAAGCGACCAAAACGTAAATTGAAACTCATATACACACCGCTTTTCGACCATGTTATATTTTTATACAGTTCATAGCGCGGTTAGGGGTCGGGGGTTGGGGGCTGGGGCCTGGGGGTTGGGGCAACGGGAATCGATCACCACGACCCGAAAATTTATAGAATATGGCTCATTTTTTTTTCCCATGACGTTCGATCACTCGACGATTCTGTTGGTTTTTGTTTGTTTATCGTTTTTTCGAATTCTTTTTCTCCCCGTTTTCTTACTCTTTAATTTTTTTTCCTTTCGTCTACGAAAAGAGGGAGAGAGAGGGAAAAGAAGAACGCGACACTCCTTCATATTGTCATTTTTCCTTTTTTTTTTTTTTATCAACGAATTTTGTTTCACGGGTCGTAGCTAATAATTTTCGTAAATCATTCAACGTCGTTGGTAAGGGTCGTAAAAGTGAGAACGAGAGAGAGAGGGTGGAATAAAAGCGACAGTTGGCGCGTAATAATCGTTAGCCAATGGCATGATCCGCAGCCGCGTACCACGATCGTAAACTAAAAATATAAATATTGAGAAAAAAAGTAAAATGAAAAAAATTCTTCGAAGACTAAAAACGGGGAAGAAGAACCAACCCCCCGGGGTTTGTTTTTTTTTTTTCCGGAATACGGAATTATTATTTTTGGACGGATCTCATCTCGAAAACAAGAAACAAAAAAAATTACGGAAGAAACTTTCCTTTTTTTTTTCTTATGTAATTTTCGCAGACCAAAACTCGAGGTGGAAAAGAAAACCCCCTGAAAAAAAGAAGACAAAAATATTTTATTCCAAAAAAAAAAAAAAAGAAAAGGGTGATTGTGATCTTGTTTATTTCAAATCGGGGTGAAATCCAGGCCCCCGCCGATAGGGTAAAGAGTCGCGAAGAAAATTTCACCACCCCTATTCCTTGATATTTTAATTAGAAACAATACGGAGGACAGTCCCGAGATACGATTATGCCCTGGGATGTAGCCGAAGAGATTAAGGGAAGGGGAGGGGGATGAGAGAAAGAGAAAGAGAGAGAGAGGGTTGTGGCTCGAAGCCGTTTTACGAACGTAGAGGAACTCCTAGGAGTATAAAAAAAAAGGGGTTGACGGTTTGTGTTTTCATTCCGTGTGATCATCTCCGTGAAATTTTTGCCGTGTGAAAAAAAAAAAGAAAGAAAAAGAAAAAGAAGAAAAAAAAAATTTTCAACTCGCGTTCCGTTACATTGCATCGGGAACAATTAATCAGGGTGAAATTTGGTGAACGAGCTTGCGGTAAAAAAGAAAGAAAAAAAAGAAAGGGAAAGAGTTAAACTCAAAAAATAAAAAAATAAAAAATAAAATCGAGTACTTCAAGGGGGGTGATGAATATTATTTGCCCAGATTACCACCGACCACCTCGTTCGGTAATCTGTATCTACAAGAGCTGGGGGTTAGAAAAGCTTTTACAAATATTTGAATCCTTTCCATTATTACCGGCAATTAAATTTACAGCCATCAAAAGCACCCCCCGCCCCCCTGCGTCTTTTCCTAAATTGTTTTCCCTTTACCCTGCTTTCCCGCCCCCTTCTTTAGGCACGGGGTAAGTAGGTGTGCTTAATCACTTCGAACAAAAGATTCGAAACTTTTTTCCCGATCCCGATAGCGATCATAGAGGTACAATTATTTCGCGTCCGAAAAAAAAAAAGGAAAAAGATGAGGCGGAGGAGGAGGGGAAAAAAAGGGAGCTTCTTTTCATCCCTTGGAGAAAATCCAAAATTTATATAACAAGGGGAGATTATTGTTAATTCAATTATACCGCGGTAGAAATTGGCGCGGGTTTATCGGCGAAAGATCTCTCGTCTCTCATCTCATCCCTTAGCGTTGTAGATAGAGGCAAACCTCGTCGAGGGGGTAGCCGGTGGGTGGCGACAAAGTTAAATTACTAAAATAGTTGTCGCGCACTGGGGTTCTTATCGTAGTGCAAAATGAGAAGAAAAAAAGCACGCGCACACACACACAAAGTTAGCAAGGGGGAAAGCGATCTAGGGGTATATAGCGAGGGGTCTAAGGGGTTTTTCGTAGTACGGGGTAAAATTCCCGTCTAATTTATGTGCCAATTAATTACTAATTAAAGCACTGCTTTTTTGGCCAAATTAAATTCACCCCGCCTACCCCGCTGCGAAACCTACCCCTAACATCTCGCCCTACGTACCAGCTACTACTACAACTCGAAACTGGCCACGCGGTAAGTCCGTCGAAAAGCACGGAAGCTAACTTTTACCCTCCACCCTCCTCTTCTTTTTCTTCACCCCAGATAAGCTTTTAATCAGAGTTTGCGACAGATATTTTTTATCTCGTTTCCCAACCCCACCCCCCGCGCTACCCTCCACCCTTATTCCAAAGAGAAGAGTCAAATATCAGCGTTGAATCTTTTTCATATTTGATATTTTTTTTCTACGTTGTTTCTTTCTCTTTTTCGTTTTTTTTTATACATTTTTCAGCGGGGAAGAAAAAACGAAGGTGAATTGAAAAAATGAAAAAAGGGAAGAGAGAAGAAAAAAAAGTGGAAGAGAACCAAACGAGGAAATTATTATAAAGCGTAGGGAAAACTTTCTCGCTTCTTCTTCTTCTTCTTCTTATTCTTCTTATTATTATTATTCTTATTATTATTCTTCGTTTCGGGGCGGGGGAGTGAGGGGGTTGGTTTCGGGGTAAAGCGGTTTGAGCCGATGGCCCCTGTGAAAACGGGACAAATTGAACCTTTTCAGGTTATTGGGGATAATGCTGGCATTTAACAAAGGATATTTGGTCCTGCGGAAGCGGTTAAGAAAGGATGGAAGAAAGGGGCCGTGAGTGAGACCGGGGACTAAGGGTGGGCCGGGGGGGTATTCCCCCAGGTTTTTTTTTTTTCTTTTTTCTTCTTTTTTGGGTCGCCCTAGGGCGGGTTTCGGAGCTATACAGAGAAGTCAATGGAACACCACCAGCATCCACCGTCTACGACGAGACCCTCTACAGGGATAGAGAGCGAGAGAGAGGGTTGGAGAGAGGGAGAGAGACTCGCTTTATGATTTCATGCTCCATTTCGGCTGTTTTGTCGACGTTTTCGAATTCTATTCGAGTAATTCCATCACCTTTAGGTTTTCGCCTCTTAAACGGATATATACCCACCCTCACCCCCTCCCCCTCTTCCCTCTCGCGACTTTTCCAACCCCTTCTTCGGACATAAATAAAACTGCAAAAGAGGCGTTGATAATTTGACGAAAATCGAATTTCCTTCGAAAATGGTTTCTTGTTTTTTTTCCGAAAACCGAAAAACTGTTGCAAATCTGACGCCTTTCATCCCCTAAGTCGAGGTTTACTCTGTCTCGGGGTTACCCTCTCTCTCTCTCCCCACCTCGATAACACGTAACTTTAAAGCATCTGTTAAGTGCTAAGTCCCGGGTTATATCTCCCACGTATCATCTTAATACCTACCATCTTAATTCTAAGACACAAGCCCTCCCCTCATCCTCACCCTCGCCCTCACCCTCGCCCTCCCAACTCCCAACTCCCTCACCGTAGCTATCTTCTGGCCCGAAGGGGTGAAAGGTTAGTTTCCAGTGGCAAGATACCGGGGTTTCCACATATCCTATGAATATGGTGGGGATTATGGGGTGGCTGGGTTATCATTTCGGCCCAATTTAACTAGACGACGGTGGCGAGTCAACCCCGGGTATGAAAAAAAGAAAGAAAAAAAGAAAAAAAAAATCTATGGTACCGAGACTACTTTTGTTATTGCTTCTTTTATACTGTCCTCCCCACCCTCCACCCTCCGTTCTCCGTCCCTACCCACCCCCCGACCCCCTGCCGCCAATTGGTTCTTCTTTCGTAACTAATGGAAGAAGAAAAAGGGAGAAAAAAATTGAAAGAATGAAGAAGAAAAATAAAGTTTGTAACAACGGGGTGGTGGGGAGGGGCGGGGAGGAGGGGAGGAAAGATTTGAGTGAAATGAATAGTTGACGAAGCGGGGGTTGAATACATACAGTCGGGGTTATAGGACCTCGCGACAGGACTTTGAGACAGTTACATCCGCCTTGTATTTCGACTAACCAACCCCTCGTGTATTCCTCTTATAAAAGAAAGTAGAATAAAAGAAAGAAGGAAGGAAAGAAAGAAAAAAAAAAGAAAGAGACGGAGAGGGAGGAAAAAAAAAAGAAAAGAAAAAAAATAAAGAAGGAATAAAAAAAAAAAAAAACGGTCATTAGAATTCCCCGGGGGCTGCTCTTACCCATCCCTACGGACATCGGAGCACTTTAATCTCCTGCTCTGAACACTCAACAACTTAACCTTGCGTTAAGGGCCCGGGAGAGGGAGGGAGGGAGAGAGGGAGAGATATCTAATTTCTTAAGGGTTGAAACCTTGTCTACTTTCTACTTGAGAAAGTGAGAGATAGGTGTACACTGCGAAAGAAGGCAACTGAATCCCGCGTGAGCATCTTTATACGTCAACGGGACAAAAACAATTGCAGAAATATACAACCCCCGGGGGACATGGTAAGACACGCGAAGTAGAATAAGCCTCCGTCAAATTCTTACCCTTTCTTTCCTTTTTTTTTCTCCTTTTTTGCTTTTTGTTTTTTTTTTTTCAACACTTTTCTTCGAGAAGAAAGTATAAACGAGCGAGACTGAGATCGACGCTTCTTGTTTTCCCTCAACCTTGGGACAGACAAATCCCGACGAGGAATTAACCCCTGAGTCCGCCTCGTTCTTTCGTTTTTTTTTTTGTTTTTTTTTTCTCGAATTTCAAATACAAGGAAGCGAAAAAAACAAAAAAGTTTCCAAATCGCAATCTTGACATCGTTTTTCGACAGAAATTTGAAAATCTCCGTCGTCGTAGATAGTTCCGAGATTTTTGGCGGATCACAACGACGTACGTGGGGGAATCGAGAATCTGGACCCGCGCCTCGCGAAAAGTTCGGACCCCGGCGAACCGATTCTACGGTAGATTTCAATCCCGAACGAGAAGATATCGGAGATTAAGTTCGCGGTCCGGTTACAGAGGGGGTGAAAGACAGACAGGTGAAGAAATCGTAAAAACGATTGGCCCCAGATCGAGATCGAACCTAAGTTGATCTCACCTTGCTCCGAAATGCAGCGGTATATCGTCACCGAAGCACGTACACCTTTTCCCCCGTCGATTGATGCGCGCCGCACCCTCCGACACGGGGTACATTCTTGTATCCAGCGTGGGGAGGAACTTCCCTCGCGAGTTTGATTCGAAGGTAACGAAAAAAAATAAATAGAAAGGCCAGACTGCCCCCCGGTCTAAGGAACTCGAAAAAAATGTAGGGGTGGAAAAAATCTGTACGACGAGGAAACGGAACGATTTTTTTTTTTTTTTTTTTCTCGTTTCCCCCTCTTCGCCGGGTGCGAAAAAGAAAAAAAGGGGGAGATAGAGAGAGAGAGAAGAAGAAAAAAGAGAAACATCCCCGAAAAGAAAAAAAAAAAAAAGGTGAGGTAAAACGCGAAAGTAAATTGGCTGAAAGTGGTTGTCGTACGTGATGGGAATGGGCGTCGACACGATTCAGGTTTCACGTTATGTAGGAGACGCCGGCATTTGAGCACTAATCACTTGGGCTCGTTCCACGTCGCTAACGGGTTAAGCTGCGTAAGCCGAGTCTCAAAGTCGATATAACCCTTGTATATTTGAAGGGAGGAGGGTTGCCGGTATTCGCTTACGTTCGCATATAGTATGTAAGGGGCTCGTTTCAATGAGATATATGCATGGAAATTTGAGGAGCTTCTTAGAGCGGTTCAGAGGAGATCCTGTTCCCAGGATCGGTAGGGGATGGGGGGTGGGAGCCTTGGTTCCTGGTTCAAAATTCAACGTATTACAACAATATTGTACACGGTTCTTGAAAAGTTCGGTACTTCTCGCTCTGGATATCGTCGGCGTCGTCGTCATCATCATCGTCGTCATCCCCCTGCTCCTATATAATTGAAGAAATAATCACAACCCTTGGGACCCGGGATGGGGCGACAGCCAACTTCCGGAGGGTTCGCGTCGCGAACTCGAATGAGAAGAAGAAGAAGGAGAAGAAGAACTTGGTGAAATGGGTACGGGATGTACCCACCCGAGCGAGGGAGAAGGGCTGAGGTGGGAGGACTCCGACGCGTGTTAAAATTCATACTTTCAAACAATTCAATCCCGGGAGTTACCCCCGAAACGTTTCGACGAGTGGAAAATCGGGGGCCCGGAATTCCCGACGCGGATGAAAATCTTCGCTCTGTTTATACAACCCGATGCGAAAGAGGAGGAAATAGATCCCGAGGTGTAGCGGTAGCCGGGAAAGGGTCGGACCGGCTAATAGAGACCCTGGAGGGAAAATAAAAACACGTACACGGAATTAACATCCCCTCTGTATATACACTAATCCCGGGTACAGGAACGACGTGTACCACGGTGTCGCACTCGCCGCTCTCCGATGTTTTTAAATTGCTTATTATTACCTCCCCCAAAAATTATAATATTATCTCCCGACGAATTTCCCTTTTTTTTTATCAACCTCTTCATCCCCCACCCACCCCCGTTTTTTTTTATTTCTGTTTTTATTTTTTTATTTCTTTATTCGCGTATTTTCATCATCTTTCTTTCTCCCTTCCAACTCTGCCGCACCTTCCCGCCCTATTCCACCCTGGTCGCATACGGAATTGGGATTCTTTTAAGAAGAAAGAAAAAAACATAAAATAATAATAATAATAATTTCCGATATAAATTGACGCGAATTCCCTTAGCAGCGATGGGGAGATTAATTTCTATACGGCAAAGGCTCTGCAGTTTCGTTCACCGACCGGGGGGTGGATGGTGGTTGTTGCCGCTGCTGCCGGTTTTATTGAGCTTTGCTTTTCTCTTCTACTTTTTTCTTTGGTTTTTGGTTTTTCAAACTTATTCTACTTATTCTGATACTTTTTTCTTTCTTCTTTTTTCGGGTTTTCACCCTCCTTCTACTTTTCTTCTTTTTTGTTCCTCGGTCAAGCGCGTTTCAAACGTTGACCTCACTCGCATCCGCAATACCGTTCGGCTATCGATACCCGCACCCGCATAGGCCGGCTGGGTAGGTAGATACTACTTTTCAAATATCGCCTGCAACAGGACACTGCAAACAGCTATTCTCCTCATCCACCGTCCTATACCAATGACAAACCTAGGGGATGAGGATACACGGTCGAATTGAACTCTAATTTGAAATATATTCACCGAGAACCTCATCCGCTACTACCCCCTGCTATACGAGTATAAGTAGGCCAAGTGCCTACGATTAGAGATCGATTTATCGGATTTAATAATCCGCTAGTAAAGGGTAGCTACGAACGTATGTATATGTTCCGGTAGAATAAAAGAAGGGAAAGAAATGATATCATTTTTTTCCATTTTTTTTCCTCGCGTATAATCGATCCAGTCTTTTCAATTCGGACATTGATCAGCGTAGAGATAAAAAGGACCATCGATTCCAAGTACGAAATCCAAACGAGCCCAAATCCCAGGGTTGAAAGTCCCAGATTCGAATTATGCGAGGGACAGAGAGAAAAGATCGACGGGGTTGAATAACTTTTTGATCGATCGGTATTTCGGATTTTTGATAGCGCTTAATTAGGATACGTTCCTAGCAGGATTTCGCGAATTCGCGTAGTCCCTTTTGATCGGAGTATTCGGTACCGGTAAATAGACGCTGATTTTCTTTAGCAAGCTCGTTTTCAACTCGTTATTATACCCCCCGGTTGAATAGAGCAACGTCCTCGAGATCTCGAGCGCTCGCGGTTCGCGAAAATTGTCATTCTCTCGTTAAATCTGTTGAATTTTCTCAACCCCGACGGTGTATAGATACGAGAGAAAGGGCTTCTCCTCGCGGCGATACCCGCACGGAGTTATCAGACCGAAATTAACCATCAGGCGAAATCGCTGGGCTATTTGCGCAAATGGATTTTTCATAATTTTTAAACTCACCCTGACCAACCCCTATACATCCCTCCCTCTCCCTCGCTCTCTCTATCTCTCGGTCTCGACTGTTATACTAATGAAAATATGATGAGCGTCGTTTAGCTGAGCGATGGCCCCCATTAACACACATTGTTCACGAGCGAGATATCTGGGTCTGAAGCTGCGCTATGCTCCTCTTTGATTTAAATCAGACGGGTTCTAATACTCCACGGGGGGTCAGTATATCTAACCGTCTACCATCGACGCGGGCGGCGAGACCGTACCGTCAACTTTCCATTGTGGTATATTCCCCGGAATAATCCTAGAACCTCGGCTATAACTAAGGTAAAAATCACGGTCTGGCTCGCGGATATTCCGTTGGTTGACTTGAGTGCGATTCCATGCTTCGTTTTCGAGTAGAGTAGAGTAGAGGCAGAGAGTAGAGGAGAGTAGAGTTGAGTAGAGTAGAGTAGAGTACCTTGGAGTAATATTTTTAAAGCGAACGTTTTACCCGATCGCAAACCTTTTCCCTAACTCGTACGGCAGCGTATTAATAAAAGCGCGGTTGGATTCTTGGGAAAAAACTGAGAAGAAATTGTACGAGCGAAAATATCGAGGGTCTGATAGTTTTCAAATGAGAGAGCTTCGAAGTTGGACCAATGACGGCTCGCCGTTCGACCGTTATTTTGATGGGAGCGAGCGCGGTGATTGGTTGACTGCGAATCGCTGCCGTTTGAAAACTATTATACCGAGGAAAATTTGCCTAAGAGAATTTCGTCTCGGTTTTTCACAAAGAATTTACCCTCGAGTACCCGCGCGTGTCTCTCCGATGCTAGGGGATGATTTTATCTCATGAATGGCGCATTCGTATCGGGTTTAATCTGGTAACTGGACGCCGATTCGTCAGCTTCTGTTGGGTAGGAGGAGCGAGGGGCTTCCCGTAACTTCAACCCTTAGTTCTCAACCCTCGGAGCATCTGGGAGAGGGCTGACTATGCATTATAAGGGCGCGAGGACGCGATAGCGGCGGTGTAGCGGCAGGGATAGAGATGTAGGGTACTTTGATAGGTTAGGCCGGCGTCTATCGGTCATATTAAGTAGCCTCCAACCACCTTAAACCACCTCGAACCGCCATCAACCCCACGACCTCGCGTAGGTGGCTAACCTAGTCCCATCCGTCACTCGGTTTCGAGGGTTATACGGGGATCGAAAGGAGCCCTTAAACCTCTGAGCCAACCCCAAATCAATGGGCACGCATTGATTTTAATGGATGGCTGAAGGCTAGTTTTAGAAATTAGCGATTTCCTCGTCAACTGAATTTCGCGCCGTCTCCATGATCGTCATTCCCAAACTACCCCGGAGAATAAGGAACCCTTTACTCTCGCAATTTCCCGTCCAACAAAAATTGGAAAAAAAATACACAGTTTCTTTAAGGAGGTTCTAGGGTTACGGCGGTTGAGTGCAGTGGTAGCGAAAGGAGTCGGGCTGATGAAGGGACCAGATAATCATATTCGATTACGATCATCCTCGCGGGTGGTTCCTTTGTCTTTCCAGAACGTCCTCTCCCACCAGTTCAACGTTTTGTACGATAGACACGGCGACTACCAGACCCGGGCTTCCTCTCATACCACCTTTAATCTAAATCGTGCTCCCTTCTCTCCCTTAGCTTCCATCTTTCTCGCCCTCTCCCGCTCCCTCTCACTCTGGCTTCTCCACCCCGCGTACGAGTGCACCCACTATAAATTGGCTAATTATAATCCAGGGTGGGCTCGATGTGGCCCTCGGTACCAGGTTAATTGGTTGGCGAATCATGACAGGTACGCGTGTCTGAGAATTCTCAACGTTCTTCGACTAACCCACCCCGGAAATATAGGCTACAAGGTTCCAAGGTATAACTCTCTAACGGCAAGGACGAGGACGAGGACTTAGGAATCCCTTGGCAAAGTTGACAGAGTCGTACCTGCCTGCCTCTCCTCTCCGTACCTCGCTACATACACACCACACTCTCTGGATCAGGTCAAACTTGTTTTGCCGTTGGCAATGTACGAGATTAGCATCTTGAGGGGATCTAGCCGTGCTTCGCATGGGACTTCCCTCTGTTCCCCGGTTCACATTGATTCTACAACTTTGGTTAACGGGTGACGTTCTCAACGCCGAACCTCGTTCTCCGTTCACCTTCCAGCCTCGTCACGGGGATGCTTTGATCAAGCGTTTCATCGATCGAATTGGAATCACGTTCCGAACGTGAATGTCAATTCGATCGATCGTCGATCGATTCCCTCTGATTCTGGTCATCCTTTTTGGCTCCATGGGGGAAGATTTCATCGATCGTTCGAGTCTTGACGAATTGGATTCGCATTATGAATATAAATATCAATTTGACCGATTGTTAATCAATTCCGAATGGAATGGACGTCCTCCAACAGAGAGGGTGCGCGGACCCATTCGTCGGGTGTAGGATGAAACAACAAACATGAAAACATCCTCCAGCTTCTATGTACCTATCGGACGAAAACGTGTCCTCCTCCCGAGCCCCGGTTCCCGCAGGGTATCTAACCGTTGGTGAAACGGTGGAAATACTCGGGTGTGTGAATGCAATACGATACCATATACACAATGGCCACGGTACACGAGAGCGAGCGGAGAAATGCCCGGTCTGTTACCTACCCAGGTCCGATAAATTTCTACAACTTTTATTGAATAAAAGGTTCGGAACCGAGCTCGGAATATTATCAAAGTTCTACGTGTGGCGCCTATAACGGTGCTCGGTATTCGCAACACAGTTCCAGCGCGCCACGTTCGTGGAGGAATCAAACGATCCATTACCTCCTCTTCATTTTCGTTCTTTAAATTCATTTTCGGGCGTTAAAACCTCGGGGAAAGTTATCGTCTACGGCACATTAGAAATTTTCCATACGTGTGTACGTACGTCTACCCACAAGGAACCGAGGTACGCGTATACTCCGCGGAAGGAATCTGCGAGGAATCCGATCGATCCCGGACGCTGGTGAATGCTGTGAATAAAATTCCTCAGTGGTATCTGATTAAACCCGCACGTTAGGGGCATACAAATTTAGAGGCCGGTGTTTCAACCTCTGACAATTCCTGAAACGTGAATTTTTAATCGACGTTAAGTTCAGCCTGAACTCCGAACCTTGAACTCGCGGAACTCAGACCAGACGATGCGGTTGTAACCAGGACGGTGTTTTACCAGATTAAAGAGACAGTCTCGAGCGCAGACTTTTCATCAGTATCTACCGTTCTTTGGCGAAATTTTCGTGCCCCGAACTCCTCTCCTCTCTTCTCTCTTCTTACCGAAACTCTCATTCATTAATACTCTTCTTATTCTGGACAGCCGAACCAACCTTCCACCTCGACGACCGGCAATACATAACCACGAACCAGACGAGCCAAACCCCCTTCAAATACTGCTCACTTTTTACTCATCCCTTAACCACCCTCCGACCAACCGCCCTCGCAAACTCTCTCTCTCCCTTTCTCTCCCGTTCCGTATCCATCTATCTCTATATCTCCATTAGTGTAATTGCCAGAGAACTACCCGTATCTTGAGAGTTGAGGTCTGGCCCGAACCCTCCTTCCCTCTGCGCATCTATACATCTATAACCACCTTCCCTCCTCGTTTATGTATAATACAAACAGATCCTCGATCCTGGGTGGACGTCCATCGATACTCTTGCAGCGTTGGAAACACCCGAAAGTGTTCGAAAATCCTTTCCGCCGATTCGGCTTACCGATCTCCTGATGTTTCCGCGGGCTTCTTCAGCCCCGGGGGAAAACTACCCTCGCATTTTGACTCCGGTGTCTTTAAATCATGATTAAATGCGCACACCCGGAGCCGCCGCACATATGTGGTCGCAGTCCGATGTGTGAATCGTGTTCGTCGACCGGTACGCCGACCTCGGTACACGCGTGACCCGTTCCAGTGGTCTAATGAGGCGAAACACGGCAGGTGAGGTAGTGTTTGCTTGTCCACCACGTCTGTCGCCTCTAGCCGTATCTACGTCAACCTTGTGAAGCTCGGCAACGGCACGCAACGCAATGCAATGCGATGCAACGGGATGCAACGCAACACAATGCCTTCTGGGATTAGACCGAACTCCGTACAGCCTCTGGACGGGTAAATCCGTGCAGTTGAGGACCCTGCGGTTCATCGGTGGTTCTATACGACCACCCAGAGACTCGTTCGTCACATCTGGAACCGATTACAGCAACACGTTCACCGGGCGACTTACGGACGAGTGAAACGAGCCCCGTCCCGTCTTCGGACCAGAATTTTGCCCGCTGATCACCAGCTCCGAAATCGTGCGGTTTAACGACCTCGGTATACCCTCGCCATTTTCATATCGCTTAATTAGAATCAATAAAACAACCGGCTACCCAATTACGAGGCAATCCATCCCTTTCAACGGCTCTGTCCTCGACTGCGCCGAATTACGCTATATATCTGCAAAACCACCTGCAATAACGTATCGCCAATTTTACAACATCGCGTCGTTAAATTTGCTCGAACTAAAACGACGATGCGTTACGGCTTGTTGTTCCAACCCGACGTTTCCGAGCCGCGATCGGTATCCCGCCCGGCTTTGTTCCCCCGATTTTTCGAACCCCTTCTTTCCCCTTCTTCGGCGAATCGATTTCGAATCACGGATTGCGAATCGGCACTCGACATCATCATCCGAACTTCTTGTTCGCTAATCATCCCCCGGTTGCACCGGTGCATTGTTAACATTGCTAACCGACCGCTCTCTATCTCCGCGGTACGAGACCGCCATTTCGGACTGGACACGATGGGCATATCCTAGTTCACACAGACGCGTATTCCAGCCGACATAATTGCATACCCGCAATTAATAATTAGACGCGCAATTGGGCGTCAACCGGGCAGCTTCCGACGATTCGATTTATCGAGCTGGTCTCTCGCTGGCTAAACGACCCATAGACGGACTCTGGATGTCGGGAATAGCCGGCGAACTCGGGTCTGCTAAACAACGTACGACCATACTGCATAATTCCGTGAAATACATCCTCAATTAACTCCTCATGGTCGTGGGCTTTGATTTCCTCCGAACCGGGCGGCTGGGTATCGATTCTCCTCTCTTTTACCACTTTTCCGACTTTTCCGACGTTTCCCACGTTTCCCATCGAGCACCAAAATTCCTGGTGATGGTCGGGCCCGGGTGCCCGCTGGCTGGAGTCGTTCTTATATTTTATGCAGCGGTTTATAGAGATATATCGGCCGCCGCGAACGACGGCATAAGTCAAAACCTACTCTACCTAATGGCCTGGCTTTGCGGGCTTTCGAAAACTCGAAGTTAGGAGTTTCTCGTACTCGGGCTGGTACCGGCAACGAAAATAGTCCAAAGCGTATATCCGATCTTCCCGATCGCTTACCCCTTTCCCACGCCGGTAAATAAGCGATCATTCCACCGCCCCTGGGGTCGGGGGTGTATTTGACATCAAAATTGCATCCCCAATCGACCGATGCTCAAACCTTTTACAAGATGCACCCCGGGAAACGATTCCCGGGGTTTATACGACGCCCGTAAAAAACGGCGACTCCGATATTCCATAAGTTTCACGCTACGTACCTATTTCAAAGTAGGATCTACTCTTCTCCCTCTCCTCGATGAACCGCCCCGTTTGATACACCTATTTCGGATTATCTCGCCTTTAATTGATGCCTTCTAATTTAGCATTCGGTTGATAATCGGCTCCGAGATGGCTCGGCTCAATTGAATTCATCCTGCACCTCGCGAGACCGATGGCAATTAAACCAGTACCCCGATTAAAGAGAAGGACGAGATTATTTCGCGTCCCTTTGTCCCGGCTAAGGGTGACGTTGAAAAATCTCCGATCCACCCGCGGAGGAAGGATGGAAGTATCTTGATTCTCGACTCGGAGAACTAAACAAGAAATCCAGTCCGCTGGTTGAGTTCCTCCCTTTTCTTCGGGGTCCTTTTTCCTCGGGTTGAAATCACCTCCTCGCCTCATACTTTGATACTTTTATTTGTATTATTTTCGTTACAAGTTTTACGGACGGGGTGGAAAGAGGTGGGGCGAGCCGGGGTGCGGATAGAATCCAGTGATTTTCCGGGCAAAAGATACGGAAGTCGGAATGGCGGTAGAGCGATGTTTTATTGAGTTTGGCTGACGAGGTTACCTATTCCGTTACGCGCTACCCGCGTCCAGAAAACTGACGAGCGGAAGAAACTGGAGACTATCTATCCGAGGTAGGAACATGAAATTACCAAAATTCACTTTCCCAGACATGAAGCGTGTTATCTTCCTCCCTTTTCTCCCTCGCGCGATTCGCTCGACGACCTGGATGATAACACGTCGCGATATAACGCGGGGAACTACCCCTGCGACGTAGTTGCCCACTGGTCTCAATTTTTCGTCACTCTTACGGCGAATGAACCATAGGAAAAATAAAATGAGGGAAAATGAATGGAAGAGGAAAAGGAAAAGGAAAGGGGAGGAAGAATCTCCCCCATCGACTTCTCTCGATATATACTCGATATATAGATATAAAGATCGGATCCCTCGGTCGTCTCGAGAAGAGAATATACAGTTACCCTCAGTGATTCGATTGAAAGAGATGAAAGTCCTTTTCATCCCACGGGGGAAAAAAGATGGACAGTGAGATCCTCCCCCAAGGTACCTACGTACGTAGGTACCTAGATAACTAGCTGGCTATCTACCGAAGATAGTAGGAGAAGAAGAAGCGGAAGAATAGGAATAGGAAAAATAAGTTTAGTCGAAAAATTTTCGCCGGTAAGAAAAAGTTTATATCTGCTTGGGGGTAGGTGGGGGTGGGGGTGGTGGTAACGGTTTTGGCGAGAGGTAAAAATCAGACCTAAGCAAACTAAAAATCTGTCGCAAGTTCCGGCGCAGCGTGAGTCTCGCTGAACCCAAGAGCGAAGTGGGTGTCCCTGCTGTATCAACCCTTAAACTTTGGCACTCCACCACGAAGAGGAGCGAAAAAGAGAGAGAGGGAGAGAGGGGGAGGGAGAGATACAGGCGCGTGTTTTCTCAGCCCCTCAGGAACCGGGATAACCCCTCTAACTCCCTTCTCTCGCTGGAATACCTACACGAAGAAGAAGCAGAAAAAGAAAAAGAAGAAGAAGAAGAATAAGAAGAAGAATATTTTCTCGATTTTTAACTCGATTCGAAACTTTTTCATAAAGCTACAACGGAAAACCTGGACCAATCCTGCAGGAGAGTTCCTGTCACCTATATCTCCCATCCCTTTTTCTTCTTTTTTGTATATTTTTTTATTTTCCTTTCTATCCGGGCAACTTTCTTTTTCCTTTTTTGTCGGACTACGTGTCTCCCTTGTTTTTGTTTTTTTTCATTTTTTACCTCTTTTCACTTTTCTTCGTTCTTTTTCTTTCTTCTCCTTCTCTCCGCGAGGTAAACCGTGAAGTTAAGAAATTTCTTACTCGAAGTGAACAACTCGCTCTTCTTGTTTCTATTTTTTTCCCCCATTTTTTCCAATTCGAAAACGGAGATCCACGATTTTCACAAAATATCGCCTGGATCATGTTTCACATTTTACACGTGCAAGTACACGGGGTGCTACCAGCCAGCTACCCTCGTTAAACTAATCGCAAGTAATCTCACCCCCTCCCTCGCGAGAAATCTCTGTGGAAAATCATATCCTGTAGCTATATTATATATAAATATACACATCCCTGAAGAAAATGCAGGTAATAACGCTTATAATCAAGAGTTTTGTTCCTGAAGTATGGTTTGCAAGGGTGGTACAGGGGTATGGGTATGAGTATTCCGACTCATCGCCAGCTACTTGTTACGCCGTGGGATTCGGGTCCCCCACTTCAGGAATAAACGAATCAAACTGAATTTCCAGCTTCGTATTCCCTTATTAGGCCTTTGATCCCCTTCCTCTCTGTCTCTCCCTCTCTCCTCCTCTCTTTACCTTACTTCAGGCAATTTGCGTGCGGCTTCGAAAGATATTCGAAATTTTCTTTTTTCTAATTACCCGTTATTTTTTTTTTTTCTCGAAATATTAAAATAACGAAAACGTTACCGTTTTTTTCTTCATTTTTTTTTTTTCCCCTCATTTTCGCCAACTTTCACACGAAATCTTCGTTTTGAGACAAATTTTTGTATTTTATTCGCTCTCTCTCTCTATTCTTTTCTCTGTTCTTCTCTATTTTTCCACAACGTATGCTATTCTAAAAGGGTTGAAAACCACCCTCTCCCCTTCGCAGTCGTATTCTTATTTCCGTTTTTTCCCTTTTTTTTTCATCCTTTTTCTTTCGCGGAGCGGCGAGGATATGAAAGGGAAGGAAACGAAAGGGAAAGAGAGAAGAAGAAGGAGAGGGCTTATTGCCGTGATAATTATTTGTTTCGAGGATTGAATAAAAATTCAAATGAGTTTTCGCAAAGTTCCCGTACAGCTCCGGCACTCCTGGAAACGCTGAGACCCCGTAGGTACAGAGGGAGGCGAGGGTTTGCGAACGTCTCCCGCTTTCCCGTCTCTAAAGGAAAAGTTTGATCTTACGTTATTACGATTTCAAGGAGATGCATCCCCATTTATACCCTACGGATATTACCCCGGGTCTCATCCCCCGCCGTCTCGTCGGACCCCTCCGCGGCGCAAATCTCACCACGTCTTATTACGCACTCGCGTAACGTGCGGAAGAAAAAATTCAGCGAAGAGAACAACGTTGGCAACCGATTTCGTTATCTCGTGTTGTTTTATCAACAAAAAAATTTGAAAAAAAAAATAAAAAATACGAATCCCTTTTTTCTTCCTTTTTCGTTCTTTATCATCTACCCCGGCGAGAGTTATACTACCCCTGCACGGTGCGGTACGCCTATCCCACTTCTGTACTTACTTCTCCACGCAAATTCCGACCGGGTTAAAACCGCTACGTAACATAATCCAGGTGTTTACTTAATTACAAGTAATCCATTATCCCGCCTCGCGGTTACGTATATCGCAATGCTCGCCTCCTACCCCCATGCCAGTCACTGGTACTAGCGTAGTATTGCGGCTATACGAACGGCCCTCAGCCCTCGGCCCTCTGATGGACAAACTATTGTCCACAGTGGGCTATCTTCCCCGAAAACGTTCGCAAGATCGATCCTCCGATTCGCAAAATAATTTCGCAACCATTCAACCCCCGGGTGCATCCGACGGTCAAGATATCTCGTCGGACTTCAAACGTCGTATAGGCTTTTATCCCAACGGCCAACACCCCCGGAACCGAGGGTACCGAATTTTCGAAGAGGGTGGACAATACTTAACAGCGTGCCAGCGGTTATGCTCGAAAACACAGACCAGATGTAAAGTCTGGTGATTAATCAGGGGCTTCGGATGGGGTAAAAGCACCAACCGGCGAGAGATTAAAGGGAGAGGAACTGGACGAAGTACAAAGTGCTCTGGCTAACCATGTGCATACATATCTACACGGATACGGATGTACATGGATCGGTGTGTACGCACGGTGGAAAACACTTTTTAACCAAAGTTCCGCTAATTTAATGCACAGGGAAAACAATGCCAGGACTGGTTCTATTTCTAACGGATATTTTCATCCCTCGGGATTCGCTGAACTGTGAAAGGAGATCCACGAAATTCGTCAAGTTCTGAACAGAAGTCCATAGGATTTGAAAAATCTTGGACAGGGGTCGATAAAGTTGAAAAAAAATGGTGAAAATTTAATCGCGGACTGGGAGGGTGGAGAATTATCGGAAGACAGTGCATCGGAGAGGGGCGTGCGCGATCCATTCACTTATAAGCGAGTATATATGCAACTATGATATTTCCGTATCTCATGAAGCGTAGGAAAGCCCGGTGGAAAGCCGACCAGCACGGTGTTCCATCAAAGTAATAAATTTCTATATATTTTTCCTCAACTTTTCTGGCGCGTTGCACTTTCCTCTTGGGTATGTATGTGCCAGGGCGGCGTTCGGACGGTGCAGTAACTACGTATACCGGTAGCCGGCTAGGCGGGTAGGTGGGTATGGGAAAAGCATCTCTTCTCTTTCCCCAGCCTGCATTTACTCGTACATCGCCCTTCCCCTGGACGTTATATACACATATTTATATACGGGTTGCAAAGAGGGAGGGAGAGGGTGAGACCAGGTAGAAACTTACCCGCGCCGGCAAGCACCGCCTGGAATAAGTCGTTAAGTAATTAGTGCGACTTTGTTAATGAAACGCGGCGTTGCATATGCTACCGACGTGGTTATTTGCGTGACGTATTAACCAAATTAGCCAGTTTTAACGCGACCATGCCCTCAGGGGTCTCGGACACCAAGATTCGTGAAAGTTATTTAGTCATTCGCATTCTGTCCGCTCATTTTTCTGGCTAAGTGATCGGTATCTCCTCCGGCCGAGGGAGAAACGCGCCCGCGGTTCTTCTTCGGTCGCAAAATTACCAACTCGGGGGTTTGGCGACAGTGAAAGTCTGCGAAATTGCCGTAAGCCCGATTCCTCGATTTTCCTGACTCCGAACCGCGTGCAGTGGCACAATGGAGTCTCGGTATTCCTTCGCATGGAATTCTTCGTCTCCGCTATTCTGCAATTTCCTATTATCAAATATTTAGACGAAGTGAGTGAATAGACGAGCACGGAATATCACCCCAGAGAATCGTCGGGTCGCTGCATCTCGCGATGTTACCATCTAAACTAGACCATTCGTTCCCGTGCATGGGTGCGACCCTCATTAAAATTTCATTTTTTATTACAATTTTAATTCCGAATCGAGAGATTTCGTTCGGAAGACAATAGTTCCTGGTCTGTGAACGGCATACCCGAGTCGAGGCACGAAGGTAAAGTAAACCCCGAGGGTCAGGTTTCGGTTTTCAAATATTGAGTGCTTTCACGTCTCTCCCGAACCGTCACTCTCCGCGTTACACTCTATGCCTTCAACTTCTGGATTCTATCATTCGTTTTTTACTTTCGTTTCGTTTCCTTTCTTATTATTTTTTATTTTTTATTTTTTTTTTATCCACCCTTCACTGACCAGACCTGGCGAACTCCTAGAGCCGACGATGAGGAGAGATAGCGAATCTCCACGAACGAGAACGAATTGATTCTCGTGGTCCGCCTCGACTACACCCTCCAGATGCAGGAATGAATAATATCTACCTGGCCCCGTTAGACTGAATAGAAAAGGTTCCCCAGGCCACTGACAATCTTGAATAGACGTATTATGTGCTATCAGTCCGCCCGAACTCACCCTCTCGAAATTCCCCGTCTAAAACTCTCCCTCTAAAATTCCCTGGAATAATATTTCCAATCTTCTCATCCGTTTAGGGCAACAAAATTATTCCTCATTTTATGCCAAGTTGGAATTGTGCTGGCAGCACTCTCGGTGCAGGGAATAATAATGATTAAGGTTGGGTACAACCCGCAGCCCGAAGTAGGGGTGCAGTTTGTGGCTTCGGTGGAGGTTGGTTCAACCTTGGTTTAGAAGGTAGGTAGTCACGGTGCAAGCAGCCAAGCAGGCAGGCAGGCAGGCAGGTTCTCCGATCGATCGGCCATTCGTATGGTAATATAAGCAACTACCGGACTAGACCCAACTGCTCTCTTGCCGTCGGAGAGTTCGCGAACTAAAGAGAGAGAGCGAGAGAGAGAGAGGGAGAGGGAGACGGGGATGGGGGATGGGGATGGAATGAGAAACGGGAGCGGTCAGGAAGCCAAATGATATGATCTATGGAGGCTCGAGTGTTCCAGGTCGATGTGATAATTTCACCAAATCCTATGATAAATCAACAGCTGAACCTAACCACCGACGTAGATTGAAACAGCTCGGTTTCCACTCGAGTGTTACTGAAGATCAACATGCTACTGGAAATGATTGGCCCCAATTTAAAAATAAGACAATTACCGCTATCCCCTACCGAATAACACACGTAGCGCGGTATAAAGACCTTCGGGGTGTATGGGGTGGCGTTATAGCCTGCTCTAGCACTCGGCGTCGCGGGGGCTCGCATATTGGCTAGTTTGGTTGGCAATATCTTGGAAACCGAGGCTGAGAGAGAGCCTGGAATAGCGGTAGCGGTAGGGTGTCGGGTACCTCGAGGGGCGAAATAGAGTTATCGCGGCAAAGTGCACGGTAACATAGTTACCGTTCACAAAGCGACCCGGCAGCGTCCTACCCGACCACAACAACAGCCCGATTCGATTGTTTGCGGGACTACCGTGGCCTGGGACTTCGCTGTCCTTATCACCGCAGGAACCCGGACTCAACAAAGCAGTCGAAATCAGAACGATTGCTGATACCGCGCGATTAGGGGTTGCTGAGTGGCCAGTTCCGACTCTAACGCATATCTTGTGCATGGGAATACGCGTCAGCGATCCGGAACGTCTTCGAAACGTCGCGATTGATCCTCGAGTTCCACCCGCTGATGTTCGCGACGTTTTCCCGGGTGCTTCCCTCCTTCGGAGGCAGAGCTAGGACTCTGAATCCTGGTGCGGCGGTAGTGGAGGAGGAAGGGATTCGCCCCTATCTCGTATAATTTCCATCCCAGCCCCCAGCCCCCAGCCCAGCCCAGTCCTCCCCCTGGCCACGTCTCCGCAGTGTACCACCCTGATAATTAATTTTACGAATCCAGTTTAGAGCTGGAGCGGGCGGAGCAGAGGCGCAGGTATGTATAATCAAATTTGGTCCCAAAATTGGCGGAGATTGTTTGAAGCCGCGGAGATGGAGTCGGACAATCGTATACCGGCTCGATCGCCTCGGGAGTGGGAATAAATTAGGGGCTCTTCTCCGAGGCCATCATCGCTCACGATCAGCGTTGTATCTTCCGTTTCGATAATTAGCCCATGCTCCTCGAAGACCTGAACTTTATCTTCACTCGCGCGAACTACTCGTCCGGCTTGATATGTTTACACTCGACGAGGTATCTCGAGTTCGTAAAAGCGGCGAGTGGGCTGGGAACCCGACGCAGAACGGGGTTCAGGTGATCAGATAATTTTAACGACTGATCAAATCGACTCTTCAACTTTTACACTGCTGTAAATTTTCCACATTGTCTCCGCCACAGTCGGACTGCCGCTGGTAATTGTTTTAAGAACTGATAAGACCCGTTCGGTGCTGTTAAATGTACACCTGAGGAAAGGGAAACGGAGGAAGAAACGCAAACACAAATGGGCACCTTTCGGGTCATCGATCCCGCGGACTCCGGGTCTCTGTGCAAGTGCTGCTACTAATAGTAGAGCAACGAACGGTGTCAGTCGAGGAATGGAAATAGGCTCTTTCCCGATCTAAAGAGAGGCTCTTCTCTTCAGGGTCTGGGAAGTACAAATAGGCATTCCTTTTTACGGAACCTTTTGTACCTTTTTAATATCCTAGCCTCGTACCCATTAGTTCACGTCTCGCTGCCCCTTATCATCGCTCCACCTCTCCTAGGGGGTAACATGCCTCCTTTAGTCCGTCCCGTACCGACTATGAATTTGCTTGGAACCTCGGGAGCTCGTAACAACTCCTTTCTTCAATCGAGGATTAATCGCGACAAACTACCCTGCCACTCTAAATTATTATTACAAACAGAAATTTCCACGCTGGAGGATCGCCGGATATCGTTCTGGCTCGCCTTCTGCGCGGTATACAAATATTCAATTATTTTCAATGATTGTGGAATTCGCCATCCCAGGTTTGGGGACCGTGTATCGTCCCTTAACCCCGCTACCAACGGTAAAACGTGGCTTGGTACATCGAGCGAAGCCGCGGATCGTAAAGCAGGGCGTTTTAGTGCAGGCGCCTTTTCTACTAGCTAGTTCCCGGCGCCGGGGGCGAGCTAGCTAGCAGGAAGTGTAGGTAAGCGAGATGGGGTAATGGCGAAGGTAGAAACGTGAATTTAGTGACGTAGTTCTCTTATAGGGTTTTTCCAAAATGTAGGAAATCGATGTTTTTTCCCTTTCCTTTCCTTTTCTTTCCCTTTTATCTCCGTCTACTTCCGCATCCTCCTCGACATATCTCTTTAGAAAGGTTGAAATAAAAAGTGAGAAACGTCGACGGGCTTCTGCAGCGGTAATGCAAGGGGCATAGTTCACCGAGTATCGCGGTATCTGCCTGCCTGGGAGCGGTGCACTAAGTGACGTCATAGGGAAACACACCCTACCCGCTGCTATACACAACGTCCGCCCCAGGTTCATGAATAATAAAGCGGGCGAAGTGTTTCTAGCCTCTACCTCCTCCTGCACCCGAGGCCGCCTCTACCTCTGCCTCTGCCTCTGCCTCTGCCTCTGCCTCCACCTCCGCATCGCGAGGAGACGAGGAATGCGATGTTTTCATCCCATAAAAATATGCGAACTCTGCAGCAGGGAGAAAGCTCGCTATTTTATATGTATAAAACTTCTTTGCCATTTTCCATACGCCTCTCTTACAGATTGTACCCTAAACGTTCGAATAGGATCGACGAAGAATTTTTTTGGTTTTTGCTATCCCACCGCTGTCACGAGTCGAACTTTCTTTATATCTGGCTTTATCCGCGGCTTATAAATCGACGGATAAATTTTTTTCTTCGTTTCTTTTTTCACTCGAGCCTTAAAAAGGCCTGAATATTGTATTGCACACCTCAACAACCCAGCCCGACCTGGCCTGACCTGACGCTGAATTAATAGACATTCAAGAAAGTTTAAGCCTGGCGTCTGCACCATCACCTACCTATACACATAGACCGTGAATTCGCGGTCCGGTACGATAGACGCGGGGATTGTTTGCGAACTAATCCCGTCCGTATAATAGCTTTATTGTATCAGCGAGTAACGAGATAATAATAACTGGAATAATGATAATAAAGACAAGAACTGTCGGCCGATGAAACTATACGACGGACCAAAATTCGAACAGAATTTAAAACAGCCCTTCTGCTTTCATTTCGCCGGATTAAAAACCCCTTTCATATATATACATAGATCTAAGCCAGTACTCCGGGAACACACCATCCGAGTACCATTTACTCTCGAAATTTTAAGCCCCGGATCGGGGTGGGACCATCCCTTTCCTCTTTGGCGTTCTCGAGGTAGTTAGTTAAGGGGTAGTTAGTCACCGTCGTGGAGAAGAAGACGTGGAAGTCAAAGGAGGAGTCGACTGACCCTTTAATCACGCATCTACCCACCGTCTAGAATTTGGTACCAGCGCATGTGCCACCAACCCCCCATTGCACGACCATGAGACCGTTGACACTTTTTTCGCCTCGGTCGTTCAACGGGGTGGTTTATTATTCCTGAAACACACATCGACCCGGACCCGGCTCCGGCTCCGGCTCCGGACCCGTTTCCGGCCGTTGTAGGTATGTTATTAACAAACAAAGTCTTTGATTAGTTCTCTCGGCAAATCTGTTTAGTGTTAACAGCACAGGGCCAAACGCCCCTCGGGGCTGGTGCCTCGAGTTCGTCGGTATAATAGGACAGAATGAAACAAGTGACTCTGTTATCGTCGACCGAGTTCCTGGTGCCGGTCCACCCACTACATCCGGGCTCGCAGATTCCTCTTGGGGCCCTCGAAGCTATGACCCACAAATTTCATTAACACCATACCGTGTACGCCAAATCTCCCTCCCCCGCAGACACTTTGACCGGTGCGCAGTTTCAGAGGGAGGAAAAAAAAATAAAAAATCGGGTAGACTTCTTCGGCGGGGGGAAAACCGATCCTAAATTATTAGGTTCGAACGATTTTGCATGTGAAATTTTTTTACCGTCGAGACCGAAGGTTCCCGTTAAGGCTAATCAGCGGTGGCAGATTATTATTGGCTTGTAGGTAATTTAACGGATCGGTAAATAGGAGCAGCGGAATATCTGAACCATAAATTAATTAGGCAGTTAGGTAATGAAATTCGTTTCGTATGTTATATATTGTTATATAATATAATAGAAAATCCCCGACCCCTATTAGTCGTATTAGGCAGTGGACCTGAGCATATGTGCTTGCGCGGTAGCAACTAGGGCGCGTAACTAATGAACATCCGGTATTTCGGGTATTTTCCCACTAAATTACCTCGAAACAAATGAATGGGGATGGTCAGAGGCGGCAAATTAGCCGGACGTTAACGTAGTACGACCATAGAGTAGAAACTGGACGCGTACGTTTTCTCTCGGTGCAGTTCTCCTCCCTTTTTCCGGGGTTTCGATTCCACGTCAAATCGAGTCTCACGTCAATAAGCACGCGGGCCACATGCTCAATGGGGATGGGGAGAACGGCCACACACGTACATCCATACATACACGCATTCGATTTCATACAACGGGTCCAAAAATTGCGAACACCCGCGTTACACACCTAATAAAGAACGGGCAGAACTCGAACTCGACTGTGCGAGGGTTTGATGGGTATTTGGGAGCTATATGCCGTATGCTAATACCACCGTCACCAGGCACCACCTATTCGGCGTCCCGGCGCCGCCGTGTAGAGCCACGTATATTTTACTCGAAATAATTTGTCGGTAAGTGGAGTTCACGGTATTAATAGGATTCAGGGAAATTACTAAAAGCACTTCCAAAACCCACCAGCTGCTACGAATATCGGGCACTGTATTATTTTTCCTCGATTAAACTATTCGTCTCTCCGTCTTCGTCGTTTGACTGTTTTATAAAATTCGCGAAATTTTTGTTGCCAATGTTTTTGTAATAATGAATTGAAAAAAAAAAAAGAAAATTGAACAAAAATTGTGATTAAATCGTGGCTAGCGGCTCTGCAGCCCCGGGGTGAAGAACCGGTGATTTGATGGACAGCCGTGCCTGAGGGAGTTATCAAATTAATTTAATAACAGAGTGTAATGGATTAGCCGATAATTTGATCGCCTATCAAACGTGGAGAAAATAAACTAATAATAATAAATAAACTCAAGTATTCCCAAGGGGTGGCGACGGGGTGGTGGTGGTCTAAAAACTAGTGTAAGATTTCGAACGTTTCTTATAACGTCGTTAATTTAGGGTGCTGTATATAATAACCGCACGCGAAACCGGCTTCATATTTCACTAAAACTGTGCATTACGTAAGCAGCGATAACAGCACCATCACGTGCTGGATCAATCTCGTAGATTAAACCGCACGAGGGTTAAATTCGACGTTCTGGGGGCAACGAGAAAATAGAAAAAAAAAAAAAAAACAAGAGGAACATGGAGAAAAAATGAATGTTCGTAGATTCGGAGAAACTTACGCTTCGTCCTCGTGGTTTCAGAAAATTAGCGATCATATATATTACGTATGTATGTATATAGGCTTGGAAACGTAGCTGTCTAATATTGTTTCGAAAGTTTATCCAATGAGCCCGGAAGCCCGCTAAATCCGGTTCATCCTCGTTAATTCGTCACCTACCCCACCAGCCGCGTGACTTAGGCTCGTAAACTTTGTTCGTTTCAGGTTGCAATTATTGTTTGTTTTTAATTCGGTGTTAGACCGAGGATGGAGCGAATATTCGTGGAGGGGTGGCTTTTGTGGGGGTCGCGAAACACACTGGCATTACGTTACGGGGGTTTTTTGAACTCCCGAAGAGGCGCGGGGATCGTGAAAAGCTGGGTGGAAGAAAGGGGAAAAATGGGGGTGGAAAGAGGGGGTGGGCCTTGTTCTGAAAACTAACGTGAAAGCACAGACACCGTTAACAAAGAGCTTGATCAAACAGAAAGTGGAGTAAACAGAGAGTGTGTACAGTCGCCTGGTTGTGCAGACCGGGATGAGGGAGGGAAAAGGCAAAAGGGTGCAGGGTGCAGGGAGAAGGTAAATGGATTAGAACATTCTTAGAGAAACGGTTGCATCCCGGACTGGAAGACTTTCATTAATTAATTAAGTACCGGCTCTTCTCTCCGTGCAAACATCTCGACGTAGTCGCGCCGGGCGCGACGCGGTGGTCGTCGTCGGCGTCCTACTATGTACCAGAGAACCGTCAGTCGACGTTACCAACTTGTGTATATTTCTCGGCAAATATACACAACCATGTAGATCTTGGATGTAACCGAAAGTACCAAACGGATGCTGCTGATAAAGTTGCGAAATTAATCGCGAAGCGAGTTGCTATAGCTATTTCGCCAAAGTACAGGCCAGAAGGATTCCGAACGGTTCACTCTTCTCCCTATGATCAGGAGAGACTCCTGGAAGCTAGGGTTCGATAGCGCGAGGCGTTACTACCCCACATCGGTCGGTTAAGATCCGTGCATCCCTTTCGCCAATTAACAGACGTGATGCGCAAACAGGGTTTCCTGGCGGGGGTGGAACGGGGGCAGAACTTAACAGCATGTAATGGGTAAATTCTAGCGCTAGTCCCGGGCGAACGTTCGCCGGTTTTACCCCTTTGCCCACCATGACCCTCCATGATACGGTGCTCTAACTTTCGCAACGATAGCAGGACGCGAGTCTGGGATAACTTCTAGCCAATTTCATCACCGGAAACTGCCGATCGCTGCCCCCGGCACCGTGACGTTCCGACCGGAAAGAGAAACGCTAGGAGATGACGCCTCCGCCACCACCCTCGAAAATCATCCCTGCATATGTACGTGTGTACGTTTATGCATATATCCGCCCGTACATTAATGTGCCAGGTTTGTGCTGGGGTAACTTCCGGTCTAGATTGCCTCTTTCTCGCCGATTATCGTACGCGTATATTTTCAAACGACTGAATACAGGACCCGTCCGAAAACCGAGATCTGAGGACTCCTGGAGGAGAGGGATGTAGTCAGCCGAACTCCTGCAGTCCAAATACCGCCGGTTTCCGGGGGGCTCGGAACTCCACCGTAATGGTTTGCAAACACCTTATATACTCCCTGCTTTCACTGATTCGCCTACGGAGCAAGGAGAGATAGGAGCGGAGGAGTATCTACGCCAAACTTTAGCCCGATGCAGTGCTCGAGGAAGGGAAGAGACGTGGAAGCATCCCCTTCGGCTTTCGGTCTCTAATTGATAGGAATAAAGTCAAATTATGGAATGCGGATACACTGGTCCTGAAAAACTGTCTTCTCCCTCATTTTTTTTTTTTTTTTTTCCCCGGTGATTTCTTTGCTTTACATCATTCTCGAAAAGTCTGGTTTACACTGATCCTTACTGCGACCCGGTTAGTTCTGCGGCGAGTCGATCAGTGAGAGGACCTCGTTAAATCCCCATGAATTGGTGAACCCCTAGAATAGTGGTCCAACAAGGATCCCTCGCGTCCAGTCGAAAGAGACTCGGCTAAACGGGCCCGGGCAAAAGACACTTTATTTTTTCTTTCCAACTCTCTTCCCGGCTCGTGGCGTGTCCGAGATATCGGGAACCGCCCTCTCCATCAGCCCGGCTGAAATAGCTTCTCCTCTCTTAACCCTGGTGCCCTTTGCCCGACGAGTAAGGGAAGCTAAAACCACCTATCCCTCCCCCAGGCTGTAAATCCAACGGGAAAGACGCCGCCGCCGCCTTCTTACCTCCCGGAGCTAATCGAAAGACGGTCTTCCAAACCAGAGATAGTATTTCGTTCTAGTCTACGGGATCTTTACTCCGAGGATAGCTATTCCCATTTTAATATACATAAGTGTAACAGAAAGAAGGGTGGAAGAAAATGAAAAATAAAATACAAAATTTATCGGAAAACCGAGCTGCGATTCTTGTCGGAAAATTTTTCACCGAAATGAAAGACACGCGTTTCGGAGTCTAGTTACCTACGTCGTAGTGAAAAATCTAAATCTATTATACCCGATGATACGGGGTGATTTATGCCGGTGGGACCACCTGAAGGTTTTCTTTCACACCCTTGAACGATGTAGATATATGCGTCGTTATTATTTCTATATCTCAAGCCGGTGAGCAACCAGTGGGATCCAAGTCCCTCAGCATCCTGTAGGAGTTGCGCCCTTAGAATATGGGGTGAACGGTGACCGCGTGATACATTCCGCAACGCCCTGGCAATATCTCAACGGCGTGGCCCTATTTTTTATTCTGCTTTTCCGATTCTCATGTTTCAAAGATTCTTAAACCGAGGGAAGAACGCCCTGGCATTAAAAGAACCATGGCGGTGCCTCCGGTTCCATTCCTACACCAGTTCCTCTCTCAACCTATTCTTCGTTTGCCGTAGTTCTTTGCTCTTTGTTCAACCGACTCTACATCGTATAACCAGAGTCGTTTGTTTTCTCTGCTTTACTTTTTACGATTCTTTTTGTTTTTTTTTCCTTTTTTTCTTTTCCATTCCCTTTTTTCATTCCGTTTCCTCTTCCCGTTCTTCGTTTACTCAACTCCGCGTTAAATCGTCGTTAAATTTACTTCGGCAATCTCATCTTCTTATTCCTGGTGCTGCAATGTCGATCTGTTCCCCATCGGACCAAGTCTCGTTTGTTCACATTGACAATGAGAGACTGCGTTCGATGATGTGGTAAAAAAATGAATTTAGAGCTTCGATAAGAGACAGAAATAATTGTCCATATTTTTTGTCTCAGAGCCATTAGCCTTTAGCCATGAGATTGGTTGATGCAAGCAGTCCACACAACAATGCCGAGAATAGCTGCTGTCATCCGTTATACTACGTACAATTGTGTATTATTTTTCATTGTTTCGTTTTGCTTCGCTGCGATTTTCTTTTGTGGTCGTTATCGCGTTGTTATCATTCCGTTATCCGTTGGGTGATGCCAATTATGTCCCATAGTCGTGCGACCCCCCTTCACCACCCTGCGACCCTCCTCTTCCTCATCCACGTCCTCGTCCTCGTCCTCGTTCTCATCCTCGTACTCTTTCTCCTCTTAGTCTCCCTTCGCCTCGTAGCAGCTTCCATGTTCCTGACAATAGAAATCACCCACAGACCTCGAGCCAAACAATACCTACCTTGCTGAGCTGGGAAACTCTTGTCTTCGGGATATAACCATGGTAGGACCTGTTATAGACGCGAGACTTTCGCCGACTGAGATTCTTCCGCGTTAACCTCGCGGGAATTTGTCTTTTGTGCCTTTTTACCCGCAACACTTGACCACAATATGCTCCGGTATTCCAACAGGGATGACAATTTTTTTATTCCGACCTCTTCGGGCACGGCTTCTTCCTCTATATCCCCCTAACAACCACGGAACGCTGTCATTCCACTGCAGAGAAGATACTCTCGAGGCTCGACCCGCACGGCAAATGCCAATTACTGCAATTACACCGTATTCCTACAATATTTCGAATCTTTGCAAATCAATATCAAGTGACTCTTGTAGATCCTTTTACGCCGAATCCGAATCCGTTTGCGGAATCGTTCCATCGCTTGAGGTCTTCTGGATAATCGCGTCTAAACTTGCACAAGAAACTGGCAAATCGATGGCCAATAGTTGTGCAAGTTTGTCAGTGATTTTCTGACCAGCCTTACGCGATAGACGAGTTTGGTAAACGGATTCTTAATCGGGGTGAAAAAACGTTCCCAAAAGTATCAGAAATTTTATCATTCTTGCGGATCGGGACGCGAATGACCCGAGCGAAGTAATTTAAGCCCTAGGTGTGGGTGGAGCCGCTCTTCGAAGTTAGTCCTGTGAATTGAAAGGTGACTGGATAATAATGTCCCTCTCGAAAGGTTGGTAAGAGAAACCGTGAACCGGGAACTGGGAACTCGGAACTCTGAACTCTGCACCTACTCGAAAACTGAAGTTTGGAATTTCTAATAGAAAAATAAATACCTACCCCGAAAAGTTTTACGGGCAACTCTAAATCTTGGACCGAGTTATCGCCACGCCGTTCGCTAACTCGGCCCAGACCACCCACCACCGCCACCACTTCCATGGCTCAACTTTCTTTCTCTTCTACGCTATTTCCGAGCCTCATTGAACTTCCATTTGTCTCCTAGGACCCGGGACCCGGGACTGGGAACTGTTCAACTTAACGTAACGCAACGTAACTCTTTACATGATTTGAATTCCGCTCCCGCTACATATAATAGGTCCGAACTCTAAGGATCAGAAAGAACCGCTCTAACTGCATAGATCTGGAAGTGGAAGTGGAACTGGGAGAATGTTAAGCGAAGAAAGCAACGATTGATCTCCTCTTTATACCCTCGCTAAATCTCTCCCTCTTCCTCTCTTCCGTTTTGAGGAATCCATACCCACCCACCCCCGCCTACCCCGTACTTTAAACTCGGGCAACTCGTGGAAAAAGTTTTATACGATATTGAATTTTGATTTGATCCTGAGGCCTCCAGTCCGTAGTACAGTATCTATCGCCGTATCGTTGGACTTTGCTCTCCTGTCAACCTCCTCCGTGAAATCGAAGGACTTCCAATACCCTCAGTCCTTCCTAACTTTAACATCCCCCGGGACCGACGAAGCCACCTATCTTCAACGTGACTTCCGTCTTGCCTAGACTTCGCAGCCTCTGCCCGTGATCGAACTCTCTATATACTTAGAACTGCGTTTAACCGTCTACCCTTCTGAGACGACTGGACAAGGGAAAAGTAAATCTTCCTTTGATTTTCATGCTGATCGAGTCCTTTCCTATTATTTTACAGCGGACAATTTGCCCTCCGGATTTCCAATGATCACCCAAGCACCGACTACCAAGGTTGTGGAAATTGGACACAACGCAGTACTGTCTTGTGCAGCGGTCGGATCTCCGAGACCGATCATCTCCTGGGTCAGAGACATGATGCCTATCGATACCACGAATGCCAGATACACAGTTCTCGACACTGGTGAGTATTTCATCCCATTATTAGATCGTATCCTATCGTTTTATAGTCGCGAAATGTTTCATCCTGTTATCCGGACTTTTGCGTCTCTCCTTCTCGTTTGCTCGAGGGCAAAGAGTGGATGGATCCGCTTGAAAGTTATATTATATTATATTACATCATATTACATTACATTATATTATACGCTTCGTATACATTTGGTATAGATTTTCCATTTTTCCCATTTATTTTTTCATCACAGCGAAAGAATTGTTCCCAATTAACGTTAATTGGTCAAAGAAAATAAATGTACATTGTACAAGGTATATAAGTCGGGGATTCTCGAGTTTTACCATCGACATGAAAGACCGTCAAACTTTTTTCCAAGTATGTTGCCTGTAAAAAAAAGGAAAAAAGGAAAAAAGAACAAAAAGCAAAATTGAGGAGAACAGAAAAGAAAATGAAACACAAAAATTAAAATAAATAATACAAAACTCCCCTGGTTAACTGATTTCTCCGGTATAAGGTAAGGCAGGCCAGGTGGACTTGACAAATCGGGAAAGTTTCCTCGGGATCGTAAATACCTCTAGCTCTCAGTATATTTGAGCATCTACATCCAGGGGTGAGGAAAGCGAGAGAGAGGGAGAGAGACTAAAGCTGTGTTTTTAGTATGTATATATTTTGTGAAACGAACGTAATTGCCGTTGAATTTTTAACTTCGTTTTATACAAAACTCTCCCTCTCTCGCAGCAATCTTTTTTTACATTTTTATACGTGTACCTTTAATATATATGTACGGTAGTATTAATATAGACGCACACATCCATATCGGTTCGTTTCACTTCGTTTCTGTTCAGCTCTCCTCTCATCATCGATAAATTGATTTCCATCGTCATTAGCGCGATTACATTCGTAGGTATTTGCATTATTCAATGTAAATAACGTTCAATAAACCATTACCACTATATTGCCCCTTGAATTATCGAACGATTCGGTGTGGCACACCGTACATCGATGATCAGCCCCAGCTACGACGGTATTCGAGATGAAAAAAAAATTCGTTCAAATTATAGGATGTCGTCAAAAATCTATAATTCTTATCCTCAAAATGGACACATATGTATAGAATTTTAATCCGTGGATATAGAGATTCTGAATTTATCCGAGGAAACTCTCTCTCGGTTTCTTCTCTCGGGTTTTATCTCTCGTGGGGAAAACATTTTAAAAACTTTTCTCCCAAGCTTCGACGCGTATACCCCGTATACGTGGGGAAGGTTCGCTCTAGATGTTGGGCGAAGGTAGGAAAGGTAGGCAGGGTAGGATATATCAAGTTTCAAAGATGGTTTCTCCAGTCTGTCTGCACATGCGGTACGGATGTCGAACTCAGGTCGTGTGCTGCAGGAAGTACGATCCACTTTACCCAAGCGCGTATCTAGGTATTACAGTTGCATTCGAATAACACCCCTGCCCCCATCCCTGCCTCCAGCATCCCTGACTCGTGAGTAACCAGGCAAAAGTGTATACAATGTATAAATGTAACCATTCCCTCTATAAAATTCATACCTACGATATTCCTACCTCGCCTTCCTGCTCCCGCTAAGCCCCCGCCCCCACCCCCGCCAAAACTTTTCCCACAATTTTAGTCTCCCTTTTTTCCTTCTATTTTTCTTCATCTTCTTCTTCTTCATGTATTTACATCCACTCTGCCGCTGCATCCCAGTCAACTGCATGAGAACCTTATTTTATAGGATAGAGTATACACGTATATTCTATGTGTATCTTATCGCATATAGTCTTATTTAACGAAAATATATATTCCGTGGAAAAATTTTCAACGTCTTCCATATTTATTGAATAATACTTGGTCAAACCGTGGACAGAAATTAAAGGAAGTCACAATTCCTTAATGAGCATCGAGCAATAAGGTCTGACTATATCCTCGAAGTCATTAGCATTGATTTTCGCGTAAAAACTGACCCAGTTTCCCGTGAAAGACTCTTTTTTCTTGCCTTTTTTTAGCCTTTTTATTCGAGTAAATTTCACATAATACACCTTGGATTTACATGTTATTAGGCGAGTCCTGCACCCTGCACGCAGCTCTAGTTTCACGACTACGTATTTCCACCGCTTAGTTTCTTAATAACGAAATTAGGTAAAACTGTATCGTTATTGCGAGAGGAAATTTAACCCGAAAAAATCATCCCTTGAACGTATTAAAGCCGGCTAGGTACGATAGGGTGGCGAATAGACCGAAGAACGTCGATTTGTGTCGCAAAAAAAATTCTCCCTTTGGCCCGAAGCGATCGTTGATCCGTAAAAAGGAAAGAAAATTCCGTTTTCTCTTACTTATCAGATCACAACGGGGCTGTATAAAATTATACAGGGTTTGATCTATAACCAAGTCGGGTAGGTACACCTACTACTACACGACGAGTGGCCAGTCAACCAGCTGGCAGATCTTTGATAATAGCTTTGTAACGCGATGAATACATAGTATAATCGCGTTGATGGTTGATGTGGGGTGGTACGAGGGTATGGGGTGGGCAGAAACACGCACCATGCATGCTCACCGTTGTGGGTATTACAGGTACTTGAGAACGTCTCATCCCCTGTACTAAAGGGTGGTTCGATGGGTTGGTATAAGTCGGAGAGTGGCGTTGAATAATCCCGAGTCTTTAGACGATGGAATGAGGCGGTTTCAAACCGGTTGGTGAAAACTGAAAGCTCGTAAAATTTCATCCATTAAGGCTTAAGCCCCCCGTCTCCATCCCTTGCTCGAAACAACCCCCTTTACTCGTTCATGCGCCAAGTAGCTGTATACTGTACGTTGTATACCGGGGAGAGGATGGCTAAGGGCTTAGCACCTGTGCTCAAATTCGTCCATACCTTCCCACCCGCCGACTCTCTTACTCCTCCTATTTCAGGGCTGGCCATTAGCCCCCTACCCCCGAAAATTTCTACTCTCTTTGCACCCCCGGGACTGACTTATGACGGTGCAACCCGCCAGCAGCCTTAGGCTCGAGTGAGTTACCTCGTCGAAGGAACGCCCTGGGTAGCGAGAAGGGGTGTAGGTTACCTGCCGGGGTACTTACCAAGGGTTAGATCCCGTTCTTGGATACCTAAAATCCCCACACCCCCGAATAAGCCCCTCGAGTTCGCCTCGCGCCCTTAGCACAGCATCGCGGAGCATAGCTTTCCTATGTTATCTGGGACCCGCACCTCCTCGCCTGAAAATAGTGGGAAATGAAAAACCGTATACTTATATCAACCCTTATGTCTCGTTCTCGCAACACCCGGAGAGATATCGGAGGACGATATCAGTTTCTATCGAGAAGGGAAGACTTTCTCGGGACTTTAGATGTACAAGGGGCATTGATAATGAGTCACGAAATTCAAGTTGAGCTTTTTTCTTATTCAGAAGCTTTAATTATGCCACTTTCCAAAGTAGGTATTAAGGGAATTTTGTAAACGGAAAGATTCCTTCACTTTTATAGAACGGAATTGATCGTACCAAGTTTATTTATCTCCATTCTGTAAAGGGTCTTACAAATATAAGAAAAATGAAGTTCTGGCGAAAGACGAAAGATGAAAGATGAAAAGCTGCATGTACACGTGTATATATATTCGCGACTGACTACCGCCTCTGCACACGTTCAGTAATAACGTATGCACGTGCGTGGTGCATATTTCACGTTTCCCCTCGTAATATCAAATAGTCAAGGAAAGATATATTCCTTTCAATATTGGTTCCAAGACTTTCCGGGGAAAGCGATACACAGTTACCGTTTTTTTTTTCTCTTTTCTTACATTATTTTGATGCTCAACACCCCTAGTTTGCTTCGGAAGTGACTTTTTACATATTCGACGATTAAAAGCTCCGATTTTTGTGGACCATTCGTGGCTTTTTTTATTTTCTTTTAGCTCGCCTTTTTTCGAGAGGGTAAAAAACTACTTCAGACCCGATATCCACCCCCTGGTAAAGAATGGGTTCAGAAACGATAGGTATAACTTATGGGCGGGTAGCTCGGCGAAGCACTCCATCACATAGGGAACAAAGTCAGTCACTATCATTGAGGATCAGAATACGTAATGTTAGACCGTTGGTATAATTTGCCGTGACTTGGTACTAATGTAATGACTCTTTTCTTCTCTCCGAAACAGAACCATTATATTCTAATTAGAGAAATAATTAAGTCGCAATTAGTAAGCTGCCGGGTGGTACGTCATAAATAATTAATGACGAAACACGCGAAGGGTCTCCATTCCGTACCGCGTAGGATTTAACCAAGATTATAATTATATGCCCTATCGCGGACAGATACGAAAGTATTAAAAAATAACGCCTAACTCTGTGTTTGTCAAGTCGAATTAACGCCCCAAAGATCTCCGCGGGGTTTAAAGGATCTTCTAGTTTCGTTGGAAGCCCCTTTTTCTTTCGCGCCTTTTTACCTCGCCGGTGATAAACCGCATTGACTGGTCTCCACCACTTAATCCCCTCGACATTATCCCTTTCAATATTTTTCCAACATCCCTACACAGCTTGACAAGAATAAAAAAAGAAAGAAAAAAAAACTGAAGTATGTCAAAACGAAAAAGGGTCTTCCCCTAACTCACCGCGCGATCCGATTATCAACCGTTTAAAAAATGAGGAAAAAAATAGATAGCTGCGGATTTTAAAGCCCCACATTTCTCACCCATCAATTAACTCGGGTTTCAGGGGCTCTTCAGATCACTGGAAGCGAGGTGGAAGACCAGGGAAAGTACGAATGTGTAGCGAACAATTCGGTCGGTACGGAATACTCCAAATCCACCCTTCTTTACGTGAAAGGTAAGTGACTGAACGAGATTATCATTGAACGTGTAATAAAATGGGTAAATTTTTTCTAATTAAAATCCGCCTCTTTTTCTCCTCTAGTCCGTCGCGTTCCACCCCAATTCTCCATACCCCCACATCCCGTGAACGACGTCGTCCTCGGTGCTTCTTTGAACATAACTTGTGTCGCATTCGGGGCCCCGATGCCGTTCGTCAAATGGCGAAAGGACCCAGCCACGGATATAACACCCGAAGACAAACTTCCGATTGGAAAGAACGTACTCCAGTTGACAGACATCAAGGAGAGCTCGAACTACACCTGCGTTGCAGCAAGTGATCTGGGCATCATAGAGGCCGGAACAATGGTCAAAGTGCAATGTGAGCAGGCCCGAGTTTCCCTATTTTTCAACATTTCCAAATAACGGAAGAGACAAAGGTTCATTACCGTTTCCCCCTTTCTCATCAGCTCTCCCAGGCCCCCCCGAGAACATCCAGGTCTCAGACATCACTGCTACTTCGGTAAAGCTAACTTGGTCGTACAAAGGTCCTGACGAGTTGCAGTACTACGTGATACAGCACAAACCGAAACACGCTAATCAGGCCTATTCGGAGATATCTGGAATCACTACGATGTACTATCACGTAAGAAGTCTCAGCCCGTACACGGAGTACGAGCTAATCGTTATTGCCGTTAACAACATTGGACGGGGTCCCCCGAGCGCACCAGCGATTGTAACAACCGGTGAAACAAGTCAGTATTAACATAATTCGTACGATAACACGAAGTTCTATCGTTTCATTTCATTTGTGCAGTCATTGGTATTTTTTAAGGAAATTAATTTCAGGGTCTGAGCTATCGTTGAAAACCGTCGTGTTAAATTTGATGATCAAGTGCCGAATGGTGGATTCTGAATAAACTCGAGCTTTCTCTGTTTAATTTATTTCTGTTTGCACACATACAGGATATGTATTATTAAATTGGCATGAGCAATAACATAAATTATGCTGAATTAACAGTGTAAACGCGTACGAACTAACTGTTACATACCATAACGAATGAGACTCTATGCAAACAGTTTATCTACATCGAATCAATGTTGTTCGCAATCAAGTGGGTAAAACATGTACGATCAGAAGCCACGTATCTCCTGATGATCCGAGAATGAATATTTATTTTTTTGCACCTAGCTAGAGAATTTTTGCACCAAAAAAGAATATTATGAAAAGTTTTTTTTTTTTTCACAACCGTTTTTTGAGGGAACTTTGACATTTTTTTCATGCTGTCCTTGGTCTTGGTCCGCTCGCTCGGCCATGGACACTTGGTCTTTGATCCATGTAAGTCTTGAAGAAAAATTTTTCTCACTATCCCTCATATCTCCTAATATCTGTGTCGCACTATTTATAGTCGTGTTTTTATATAGATTTTTTCGAATTTTTTTCTACTAGACTATATTGTCGATGAAGAAAATATGAAGAAAATACTAAAAAGTATAAGCTCCTCGATTCGTCGTGACACGCTTTTATGTATATCTCTATACCATACCCACTCACCTATCTAATCGCAGTAGTCTTTATTATTCATACCAGCCTTATATTAATATCAGGACTAATTGTACTCGTAGTAATCAATGATATTTTTGTATTTCCCGTTACCATAGCGGAATCAACATATGGAGGTGCCAGTAAGTAATCAAATACTAAGAGTGCAGTAGAGAGAAATAAATAAACACTTAGTATATTTACTGGTTTATTTTGTATCTTCAATAATACCACATAATATAGTTCATTTATAGCACACATTATCAATTTCCACCTATATTCATGACTTCTCGTCATACTTTGCGCAGTCTATTCATCACTCACAATCACACATCTATTTCGGTATTGGTTTCCACGTTTTACATTACTAACTAAATGTTCCGACGGGGGTCAGCCCGCTACGGAGTCTCTGTGTACACAATCTCTAAAGATTTCCCAAGATTTCATAGAGAGATATACACCAGAAGACTATAGTAGATTGAAAAACCCCTCGTGCTTTCGTTACCCCATCAGCAGAATTAACATCGCTTAATTCCGTCGTTTCTAGAACCTGGAACTGCGCCTCGTAATGTTCAGGTGAGACCACTGAGCTCGAGCACAATGGTCATTCAGTGGGATGAGCCGGAGACACCAAACGGCCAAGTAACTGTGAGTTTTCACATTAGGAACAAACTGCAGTCCGATACACTGAATACTGAACTTAAACTAATAGAAACAATTTCTCGATACCATTAGGGATACAAAGTCTACTATACTACGGACTCGAACCAAGGAATGGCTTCGTGGCTCTCCCAAATGGTCGACAACAACCAGTTGACCACGATTTCTGATCTCACACCGCACACTATATACACAATCAGAGTCCAGGCTCTGACCAGTGTCGGTCCAGGACCACTGAGTGCTCCGGTTCAGGTAAAAACCCAACAAGGTGTACCCAGCCAGCCTAACATGCTGCGGTCTACCGACATTGGGGAGACCAGCGTCACACTCCAATGGAGTAAGCCGGCTCATAGCGGAGAGAATATTCTCAGCTACGAGCTCTACTGGAACGATACTTACGCTAAGGTAAGTTTCTGGGAATTCTGGTGACGCGGAATGTTCATCTCTTCGTTTTATTATCAACAGGAGAAGAACCATAGGAGAATACCGATCGGGGAATCTTACACTCTTACCGGGTTGTACCCGAATACACTTTACTACGTTTGGCTGGCGGCTAGAAGTCAGCGAGGGGAAGGCGCCACTACTAGTCCTTATCCGGTTCGCACCAAACAGTACGGTAAGCCACAAAACCAACGAAACATGCTGCGAGGAGTGCCGATTGAGCTGGCGGTCCATTCCTCGTCAAGATATCTCCCTTAGTTAGGGGGTTTGTCTCGGATGAGGAGTGGATTTTGCCAGCGGCACAACAGGTAGGAGGCACCCGTTAGATGCTCCCGCAAGTAGCGTAAGCTACATAAGTAATTTATCGTATCTTCAATGATAATGAATAATAATGAGTAAAAAAAGAAGGAAATCAATTAAATTTGTTAAGAAAATTGTGTAACTATTACGACAAAGAAAAAGAGTAGAAGAGAAAGGAAGAAAGAAAGAAAAATAAGGAAAAATAAAGAAAAACCAGTGTGGGAGAGTGAGAATGATTGCATGTGTTGCAAAAACGTTTTTGGATGCCACTTTATATATATATACGTATATATACATATATATAAATTGCACTATGCACTGCATTGATATATGTGTGCATTTTGGGCACCTTTTTTTTTATTATAATATAACTTATTATTTAGGTCCGTTGATTATTTAAGTTCATTTCTTACGTTTCAAATAACTAAATTCGTTTAATTATCATTATACCGCAGGTACCTTCTAATCAATTATATTTAAACTGTTCAAGGATTTTATTTGAAAAAATCCCTATATCAGATTTCCGTTCAAATTTTAATTACCTTTGGTAGCCACTGCTGATTCTTGGAAGAAATATCCTTTGTACATACATACATACATAGAGTTTTGTTAAATTGAAACTCCTGATTACCTCCTATACAGCATTTGGGCTTAAATATCCACATGGCTTCCACGTGAAATTAACACACTAACTTATGGTATAAAAAATGATCAGTGTCTACCGTTCCCAAAGTTCCTATTCAGTTATCGTTTCTTTCCCCCCCTTAAAACTGAGTGTTATACAGTCCCCGGTGCTCCGCCTCGCAATGTTACTGGACAAGCGGTCAGCCCGACGGCTATTTTGGTATCTTGGGAACCTCCGCCGGCAGACAGAGCCAACGGGAGAATAGTCTACTACAAACTCTTTGCCGTTGAGAGTGGAAGGTCCGACTCTGAGGCTTCCGTTATCAAACTCAACGCCACCAGCTTCGTTATGGACGAACTTAAAAAGTGGACACAGTATCGGATCTGGGTCTTGGCAGGCACCAGTGTTGGTGACGGACCCCCTAGTTATCCCACTACTGTACGAACTCACGAAGATGGTATGTAATCTATCGTCAGAAGATTTTTTTATCCATATTGAACACACCCGCAAAGATTGGTGTTCAAAATAGTTTAAATATACATTTTTATGAAACTTGAACAAGAATTGAATAGATAAATTCCTAATTAATTTCAGCAAAAACTGGTCAGATTCCAGAATTTGTTTTTTGTATAGTTCATTTTGATTTTGATGGAAAAAAATTGTGTTTAAGGAGAGCGGAGAATAATTGATGCATTAAGAGTTTGATATTTTGAATACCATACTTTACGGGTTGTAAATGTTTGAAAAATCAATGATCTCATGACTGACATATATATCCTATATCATCATCAATCACAAAAGACCCAAAAATATAAAAGCCCGCCAGAAAATAGTTGTTCTATTCTTCTTTCAAAATTGCGCGTTTATGTGCGGTGATACAATGATATGCCCAAATAACAATTAATTATATTTTCGAATTTCAGATTTCGCTCTAGCTCTTCAACCTCTCCCAATCAATCAATCAATCAATCAATCAATCGACCAACAATTCCTGGTTCATTTACATACATCAGTTGATGATCTGTTCGTACACTATATTCTTTTTTTTTATGTCTATTTAATTCCTATTCTTTATAAAGAACAAGAACACGTGTATAAAAAGATTTTGAAAAGAATAATGAAAATATGAAAAGAAATTATACGTAGAATCGTTCAAAGACACGACTGATTTTTTCTTAATTTCTATTATTTCTTTATTTTCATATAATTACTTTTCATTTTGGCCATATCGTGGTATATTTGCACTTACGATGCAAATTGGAATTTTTCTTCCTTTTTTGCCACACGATTGTGGAAATTTCGAGTAATATAATGAAAACAAACAATTTACAAATACGTATTTTTTTCCCTCTTCTTTTTGCCTCTTTTTTGTCAATTCGAATTTTCTATTTGGCCTAAAGACAATTATATATGAAACATATATATATATACATTTAATGTATATATGTTGGCCTTGCATTTTTTTGGCTGGCAGAATTTTATATTTTTGGAAATTTTTCAACACCAATAAAAATAAATCATTTTTCCACTTGGTGTATTTTCCCAAAATAGTTTATTTTTTTCCAGGTGTATATATATATTTATATAATACTATTTATATATAATATATAATATGCTATGCAGCCATGGATTTTTGGAAGCTGATAATAATTTTTGAATTCAGCTGATAAATCTTGTTTTTTCTCTTTTTCTCTATACCATATTAGATATATGTACCTACATATATATAAAACACTTTTTTACAGGGCCTAACAAGGTTTTTTTTCTCTATTATTATATTAAACATATATAATAACGAATTTTTCATTATATATAGTTTTTTGTAAAAATAATAATCATCACTTTTTGTCTTTCCTTGAAGCTTTTGCAGGAGGATGATATGAAGCAGGTTTTAAACAGCTAGTTTTTAAGATTATATATCTATTTAATGATATGTAAATCGATGTTTTGTTCTGGTGGTAATATTTCAACGTGATTAATAATTGATATTATGATTTTCTTCTTTATTTCAATTACTAATTTCTATTTCATTTAATTTTCATTTTCAAAATACATTTTCATTCATTTTTAAAGTCCTATATTTATACTTATGACTCACTCTATTTTCCACATAATTACATTATGAAAAAAGTTTTTAAAAAAACCATAGAAAATAGCTAATACTGTCTCGAGTTTTATTAATTATCAATTTTCTACTTTATATTACCTCATCCTCTTCGGAATCAGGATAATAAAAGTACGAATAGTGGTAGAACTCAAGGACAGTAAACGCAAATTGAATAATGCATTATTGAAGACAAATTTCTTATATATCTTAGCACCACACACGCGAATGTGAAACCACAAATACTACTTACCTACTTACTACGCACTTATATACCTATAATATATTATATATCTCTATTTTCCTATGATATAAATATATTTAATAATGATAATAATGATAACGCAATATCTCAAATTATATAACAATCTGATAATCAGATCTTTAGTTTATGAATCTTTAGTTCTATTGTTTGCACATGTTAGTTTGCATGCATATTAATTATTACATACTTTGTTTAATCTCCTTAAATCCAGTTTCCAAATACTAAAAACTATACCTTCCATCTTAAATAACATTTCACCCTATACTGCCGCTGCAGCTACGCCGAGTCTGCAAATTTTTATACGCACACATACACCCATACATACATTATATAATCATTATGTTCAATATTCCAATGAATGGCACGCCGATGCATGGGAAATTTCTTCTTCCTATTCCAGTTTCGTTTGATTTACTTTACCGAATACCAATGAAGACCAAATTACCCAAATACATCCATTCATCAAGCATGCGATGCTATTAATAATTTCATTATTTAATTAAATCCAAAATCATTCCCACACACATGATAATCCATGCCGATCGATTTTCATTCAGAATATTATACACTTTGATGTAGGGTGTAGAATTCTCCGAAAACTTATTTAAACTTAGAAGCCGGGATAGCTTGTACACTAATTTACCAAAATTAGAACGTTCGTTTATTTATTTATCTACCTATTTAAATATGAAATTATCTAACTGTGAAACAAACTTGCAGACTCGGTATAGCGAGGTGGATATATACTGAAACTGATAAAGCACCTAACTGCAGCTGAAAGCACCTAATTATTGGCAAAGCTCTCACTTAAAGCACTTAAATAATAAACATATTCATGTGGGCACTATCTTGCTGCACCGCTGCTCACTATATCTGATATATATAATTGTCTCGAGCACTTATCACAATATCAAATATGATCATATACTTATATACGCATAAGCGCACAATATCTGTCCGTGCAATAACGCACCAAGCACTAAAATAATATTATAAAGCACCTACTACTACTACGCACCCCACTTTAAACTGTCATGCGAAATGTACTTGGCCTTCTAGCAACTAATCGTTTAATAATATCATTTATTATTAAACGGAATAACGTTGCGAAAAGGCAAAATGTGTGAATGGTTGAGCGACTGTATAACTACGTACATAAAAGAAAGGATATAAAAAAAAAAAAAAGAAAGAAAAAGAGATAAACTTTTCTGATAATCATTAGTCGGCGAAGATTTATGACTAAATTAATAAGAAATTATACTTGCTCTTATTATACCTATAGACAGGTGCCAAGGCGAAGCGAGTATAACTTTTATACATTTGAATACCAATACATTTACTACGTTAATACTCCGCAACTTTATTTATGCACCAATATGCGCTGCGATGCATAACGGAGATAGAATTCGTATAGAAAACACAGCGATATGTATATAAATGAAATTTTTATAGCAAGAAAATGAGAGTTTTGCAATTATTTTATTTATATACATTGATAACTAGGGGTTTTCATTCGAGCAATTACGGTAAATAAATATTTTTTGGTCTTGATTATTCCTACAGTTTGGTATGATAACTGCCTTAATTTAAACATTACTATAGTCTCGTTAGAATGCATATTTTATTATACTATATATGAATTATAAATCTTGAATTTTTGTGCATGCAAAATATTGCGACCTACCTTCTATGATTAAGACTGAATTAAATCCAGAGTTTGAAAAAGCTGATAACGTTTTACACCATATTCTATATTATAAAGCATGATTGATCGATTTTAGATAGTTTATTGAATTTTTTATAAGTAGAACCCGCAGACTCGATAACGTTTTAACCGAGGATCACATTTTTGAAGTATATTACGTCTGCGTGGATGAATGGTTGGATGAGAAGATGCTAAGTACGTCGCGTACATTTTTGACAAATCCAAAGAAAAAAAAAAAAAAACGAATATACTATTCCCAGAAAAGAAAAATACAACGTTTTTTGCCCAAGTTTTTTGTGGTGGTTTTTTGGGTGATTTTTTAAGATACTGCTAATATTTTTGCCCGACGAAATCCTGCCTAAAAAATTTTTTGACACAACAACACCCCGCGATTATAATAATCATATACTCTATTATATCTATATCTCATGAAATATTGAGAATATTGTATATAATACTATATATACTATGATATAATAACGTTTAATTTATTTATTTTCTTATACATTTTATACCGTAGATACGTTTCTTGTTTATTGTAAATATGTTTCGTTTTGATATATTTATTCTTCTAATTTTCTACAAGTATATATACTATATACAATAAATAAACGCGCTGTCGTTTAAATTTTTCAAAGTTTTTTAGTTATTTTAATATTTGGATAGTAGTGATTGCGCATGATAAAGATATTCTCACGTCTCCCGCCTCTCTGCGATCATCAGAAACTGAGTGCCGAGCCATATTCAGCCAATTTAAAAGTACTTTTTTGTCATCAGGAAATTTTTTGAGAAAGAGAAAGAGAAAGAGAGAGAGAGAGAAAGCGAGCCAGCTAATTTTTATGACAAACTACTTTATAGTAGACGCTATTTATTCTCAAATTAAATGAATAAATACTCGTTTGTAATCAATAATCAAATATCAGCGAAGTTGACATGAATTTTGACAATTTTTTCTGTTTTTTTGCAAATTTTTTGGCAACTCTTTTCGGGCGCAGCTGAAAAAAGTGAGTATTTCATCGAGTCTCATCCAAAGTTGTGCCTTCAAATTTTTGTGATTACTTTTTTATAAATATATATACCGAGGAAATAATTATTATACGCATATTATGCGATAATACATATATATATACTTTTTGTCTTTTCTTTTTTGATTAGCAAATCTCAAATTGTCTACGTGTATGTCGAGTGTCGGTAGAATTAATTAATTATTCATCATTGTGCGAGTGGTTTACAACACAGTATATAATAATCGTTTACATTATGCTATAATTTTTCTATTTAGGCAGGCAGTATTTTTATTTTTACTAAACCATCGGATTCTCCATGAATTTATACATCGAATCTCTACATAGTTATACAATAAATGATGAGACCTCCGCTAAGTATATATTTACCCTGGTGAATAAAATATTTGAACTCTCCACAGGATCAGTGTTTGCATTTTTGTCAAATATTTCAATTAGTTGTAGAGAAATTAAAATCATGGACTGTCTGATGGCGCTATGACCTAATAACGCGTGAATAATAACTAAAAAGAAATATTATTGGTATTCAAATGGAAGAAATTGTAACGAAAGGGTAGAAGCCAGGTATTTAGTACCTGAACATTATGTGTTGTGCCGTCCGTGTGCGACTGCAGTTAATCTGCTTTTACTATTTCTTTTCTTTACTTTTGTTCAGAAAGAACGACCCTTATTCTTTCTCAATTCTTCATTAACAACAACTATCTCTTAATTTGCATATTAATATACAATTAACGTTTTAATTTTAAACCAGTCCTGTGAATCTCTCAAAGGATGTCAAGATTCCATTATGTTAATTTCAATTACCCCTATGTTTTATAAAAGGTTTTTTTGCTTTCAGCTTACAAATAATTGAGTTCCAGTTTTCCCTTATCGTCTTGCTTTGTATCTGTGTGACTGTGCGCCGTGTGACTGTGTGTGTATGTAAAATTTCTAAGTAAAAAAGGGCGCAAGCTAATATATAGTTGCGTTACAGTGCCCGGAGATCCGCAAGAGGTGAAAGCTACCGCGATCAATTCTACAGCCATTTACGTTGAATGGAAGCCTCCCCTTGCTAAGGACAGAAACGGCCTCATTCGTGGGTATCACATACACGTTCAGGAGGTCAGAGAAGAGGTAATCTAATCAAAAATCTGTATACAAGCAAATAATTCATTCAAATCCTCTTCATTTTAACTGTAATTGACTCAATGCGCAGGGAAAAGCTTTGCTGAACGATCCCTTGCGTTGTGACGTGCACGAGGACGTCTTAGAATTAAACATAACTGGGCTTCAACCCGACACGAAATACTCAGTCCAAGTAGCCGCCTTGACAAGAAAAGGAGACGGGGATCGTTCGCAGCCAGTTCATGTCCAGACGCCTGGTGGCGTACCTAATCGACCTCAAGTTAATTTGAAGTAGGAGTTCAATCGCTCTCAAAGATATTGACAAATGTTTTAAACCGAGTCTAATTTCGCTCACTTTTCCCCTCAGAGTAATGGAGAGAAATCCTATAATCCTCGAGCTGGAATGGGGCCGGCCTAGCCAAACCTACGGCGAGCTTTTGGGATACAGAATAAGATACGGCATCAAGAACCAAACATTGAGGGAAGAATTTGTCGAAGGGACTCACAAAAACACCCACAAAATCACGGACCTTGGTAACTAGTGTTCAACATTGTGTTTAAACCGACTATTCTCATTGATAAATAATGTTTTCTGTTTTAATTTCAAAAAAGAACGAGGCGTAGACTACGAGTTCAGAGTCGCCGGCCAGAACCACATTGGATATGGTCAAGAAACAGTGCGCTACTGGTTCAGTCCTGAAGATGCGCCGTCAGGCGCCCCGACGAATTTATCATTCCACTTTCAGACCCCAGACACAGTGTGCGTGACTTGGGAGCAGCCTTCGCGGCACCATAGAAATGGGCAAATCACTCGTTACGACGTACAGTTCAACAAGAAAAACGACCACACGACAACCATAGATAGAAACACAACGCAGACCAGAGCCGTGTTTACTAATCTAGAAGAAAACACTGAGTATGTTTTCCACGTGCGAGCGTATACCTCCCAGGGCGCCGGTCCTTTTTCTGAAAAGATCACCATTCTGACTGAAAAAGACATTGGGAGAGCCCCGATGTCCGTAAAAGCAGTTGCGACCTCGGAATCCAGCGTCGAAGTATGGTGGGAGCCGGTTCCTAACAGAGGAAAGATTATCGGATACCAAATATTCTACACAATGACGGCAGTCGAGGACCTTGACGAATGGCAGCAGAAGGTCGTAGGCCTCACAGAGTCTGCGAACCTGGTTAATCTCGAGAAATACGCTCAATACGCCGTCGCCGTTGCAGCTAGGTACAAAACAGGGCTCGGAAGACTCAGCGATAAAGTTACGGTCAAGGTAAAGCCTGAAGACGTTCCCCTGAACCTTAGGGCACCGGACGTTTCCACACATTCAATGACTCTGCTCTGGACTTCGCCGATCAGACTCAATCCTGCCAACTACACGATCTCTTTTGACGCCATCAAGGAGTTTGTAGACTCACAAGGCATCACCCAAACCCAAGTCGTTCAACGGAAACAGATCGTACTCGATCCTCAGACCACGACAGCCACTGTTAACGAACTAGCGCCTTTTACTACCTACAATGTGAATGTGACCGCAGTTCCTTCGGATGGACAGTACAGACCTCCAGCTAAAATCACGGTCACTACCCAAATGGCTGCGCCAAAGCCCATGGTGAAGCCGGATTTTTATGGAGTCGTTAACGGCGAAGAGATTCAAGTCATTTTACCCCAGGCTTCGGAAGAGTATGGACCTATTTCACACTATTATTTGATAGTTGCACCGGAGGATAAAGCCACGGCTCATAAACAACCGGATGAATTAACGGAAGACATGATATCTAACATCGGGGGAAAACAGGAGAGAGAAAACGCACCTTATATTGCTGCTAAATTCTTGCAGAGGAATATTCCGTACACGTTTCATCTTGGTAGCGGAGGGAACTACGAAGGGTTTGTTAACAGGAAATTAGAAAGGAATAAGAGATACAGGATTTTCGTACGCGCCATTGTCGACACGCCAAGAAAGGTTTGTAGATCTGCTTATAAATGCTGGGTAATTTTGTGCTTTTGAAATATGCAGTTTTCTGGTCTTTGAAATATTTTTTGAAAAATATATATGCAGTCTTTTTTATATTTGGGGATCCGCGATTGCTGTAAATTCATTCAACATTGCTTTCGATCCTGCGCCTAAGAATCATTATTGATTCCCAATTCCCTCTAGCATCTCTACACATCGTCACCATTCTCGGAGTACTTGGCTTTAGATATGCGAGAAGTCCCTCCCGGCGAACCCCCAAGTCGACCAAACCCGAACACAACAGTAGACGGAAACTCGGAAGTTTCTGTTACCAGTAGCGGACAAGAACCAGGAATGGTGTGGGTTGTTGGACCCATAATAGCGGCTCTTATGGGCAGCGTATTCTTAGTGCTTTTATTCGTCATCAGAAAGTGAGCAGAAATTTAATTCCATATTCTCCGTACCCCTGTAGCTTCCACCTCTGCTTAGTTGTTACGTTTATGTTTATTTTTGTTAAAATATTCTGTTATTCTTTTCTCTCTATTTTATTCTTTTATCTACTCTATCCTATTCTATGTTTCCTTTTATATTTATCTTGCTTATTATTTGTTCTCTAATGCTTTCGTCTATTCTATTCTATATTCTGTGTGTATTCTTATCGTTGTACATTGTATGTACTTACAGGGCCTTGTCCTGGTACGTAATAAATGTACTATCTATCTATCTATCCTTCTATCTACCCTTCTACTGATCGTTTTCTTAATTTTTTCGCAAATCTTAGACAGCTTCTCTCCGACCTTTTCAAATGATGTGAATCTTTTCAACTGGCAAATAGGTCAGGACTAAATAAAGAAATCCAGGTATTATCAGAACTTTCCAGCCTGAGACGAGGGCTGCTTTTTAAACATTCTATTAATTTACCCTCATTCACCTCATTAAGCATGAATTAAAATTAAAGAAGAACATCTCAACTCATATTGTTAATACCTAGGATAAGTTGTCTTCAAACTTCATTGAAAATAAACTCCATTATATCCTCTTCTTTCTCTTCTGATGACTAACTAATGAAAAAATCCATTAATCAAGCTAAAAGAAACCCAAAAAAGTCCTCAATTAATGTGGATGAATTTTTCTAGACGCAGACAGCCCTGCAAGGCTCCAGATCAGGCAGCAGTAACTCGTCCCTTAATGGCCGCCGACATAAGTTCAAGTCATGCGCCGTCAGACCCTGTTGAGATGCGTAGATTGAATTTCCAGACCCCAGGAATGATCTCTCACCCGCCAATCCCGATAAGTGAATTAGGCAATCACATAGAGCGTCTAAAAGCCAATGACAATCTAAAGTTCAGTCAAGAGTACGAGTCGATAGAGCCAGGCCAGCAGTTCACATGGGATCATTCAAACATGGAAGTAAACAAGCCCAAGAATCGTTACGCTAATGTAATAGCGTACGATCATTCACGAGTGATTCTCCAGTCCCTTGATGGCATGTTGGGGTCAGATTACATAAATGCAAACTACTGCGACGGATACCGAAAGCAAAATGCTTACGTGGCGACACAGGGCCCCTTGCAAGACACGTTTGCCGATTTTTGGCGCATGTGTTGGGAGTTAAGAACCAGCACGATAGTGATGATGACTAAACTTGAAGAAAGAACCAGGATAAAATGCGACCAGTATTGGCCCACTAGAGGAGCAGATACCTACGGTCAAATGACTGTGACGATAAGCGACGTCCAAGAACTGGCGACGTACTGCATAAGGACTTTCCAAGTGTGCCGAAACGGATATTCAGAACGTCGAGAGATAAAGCAACTTCAATTCACCGCCTGGCCTGACCACGGAGTTCCTGAACACCCGGCACCTTTCCTCCAGTTTCTACGCCGAGTAAAGTCTCTAAATATACCGGACAGTGGCCCACTAGTTGTTCACTGCAGTGCCGGAGTGGGAAGGACGGGCTGTTTCATAGTGATCGACTCCATGTTGGAAAGAATAAAGCACGAAAAGATGATCGACATTTACGGACACGTGACCTGCCTGAGAGCGCAGCGTAACTACATGGTCCAGACTGAAGATCAGTACATATTCATCCACGACGCGTTACTAGAGGCTGTTATATGCGGTAACACGGAAGTACCGGCTAGAAATCTGCACTCGCATATACAGAAGTTGATGCAGCCCGAACTGGACAACATAACAGGAATGGAACTGGAGTTTAAAAAGCTCTCAAACATCAAGGCTGACTCTACGAGATTTATATCGGCAAACCTGGCCTGCAATAAGCACAAGAATCGACTGGTACATATCCTGCCCTACGAATGCACTAGGGTCTGTCTTCAGCCGCAGCGCAATATCGAAGGATCTGACTACATAAACGCCAGCCTTATAGACGGCTATCGATACCGCGGTGCTTACATAGCTACTCAAGGACCGCTTAACGACACAACTGACGACTTTTGGCGTATGCTTTGGGAACACAACTCTACGATAGTCGTTATGCTCACTAAACTTAAGGAAATGGGGAGGGAAAAATGCCACCAATACTGGCCTTCAGATCGGTCAATAAGGTACCAGTGCTTCGTCGTAGATCCCATTGCGGAGTACAACATGCCGCAGTACATACTTCGAGAGTTCAAAGTCACGGACGCCAGAGACGGCGCTAGCCGAACGGTCAGACAATTCCAGTTCATCGACTGGCCTGAACAAGGTGTTCCCAAGTCTGGGGATGGGTTCATCGACTTTATAGGACAGGTACATAAGACTAAGGAACAATTTGGACAGGACGGACCTATAACTGTACACTGCAGCGCCGGCGTTGGACGAACCGGCGTTTTTATTACCCTGAGCATCGTTCTTGAGAGAATGCAGTACGAAGGGGTTGTCGATATCTTCCAAACAGTTAGAATACTCCGCACGCAACGTCCAGCTATGGTACAAACAGAGGTGAGGAAATTGTTCGGATATATAACTCGGATTTTCGGGAATTCTGTAGGCGAATAAATTTCGCTGTTATTAATCAATTCAATTCTTCTTTCAGGATCAATACCAGTTTTGCTATCGCGCAAGCCTCGAGTACTTGGGCTCGTTTGATCACTACGCCAACTGACGATCAGAATCTTGTGATCGTCGAGATACAACTGCGACAATGGAAAGGCGGGAGAGACAGCAGCGAAATCGCGAGACTGGAGATCCGGCTAGAATACGTCGTGTATAAAACTGTTGATTATGATATTCAAAACACATTTAAAGGTGAAATGTGCAAGTGGTGAGATACAAGGTGTTTCAAATGCAGCTGTCGTTAAGGTGCGCAACATATAGACAGAGAATACATATTATATTCTTATTTTACAGAGAGACGAATAAAAAATATCTTAGATATAGTAGCGAAATGTTAAGCTGAAAATTCCAAGTGTTTTAAGAAAGAAAGAAAGAAGGAAAGAAAGAAAAAAAGAAAAAAAATTAACATAAAAAACGGTGACTATGTAGGTAGCTATATATATATATATATATATAATATTAGTCAGCGGGGGTGAAGCAGGAGAAGCAATTTTCGAGAGGAAATTTTCATTTTTATTATGTTTTTTTTTAGAGTGATGAGTCTGCGATATACCTATAATATGAGGAAAAAAAATAATGATTTAGCCAAATTTGATAAAAATTTAGTAGTTCTAATCCTAGACGAATTTTGAAGTATTAAATATTTAAATAAAAGAAATGATAATTGTTGATAATCATTTTAAAAGTCCATCTTTCTATCGGTATACTGAAACATGGCGTCGTTTAGAATCTTCTCTTATAATACTATTATAGTTAAATATTGTCAATATAATCGACGATCATATCGAAGAATGAGATTTTTATTCAAAAACTAAATAATAATAATAAAATACCTAATTGAATAACGTAAGACTTGTACTCGTCTAAGTTTCTCCCTTGAAAATCGAAAAAAAAATTTTTTTGGAACAACTAGTTAATAGATAGATGAAATTTAAATAAAGAAAAGAAAACGAACGGTGTCGTTGAATTAAGCGTAATAATTGAGTCGGACATATCTGAATGGGCATATTAAAAATACCATCTAAAAGAAGAAGTTTTCACCCTACCTTTAAGAATAAACTTTTTGAGCCCTTTTAATAAAAAAATTAAAAAAAAAATACATTGTTCTTCGTCATATCTAGCTAGTTCAATTTTTAGCTTAGAGCTTTCGAGTAAACGATAATATTTGATGAAACGTTGATACCTAAACGTTTATGAAAATCTGAGTATGATGAAAAATATGAATTAACGGGAAAGAGAGAGAAAGAAAGAAAGAAATATCATAATCAGATAGATATTACGTATAGCGTTTGCGACGCCACCCGCAGTACTTAGTCTCATTTTATTTGATTTTATTTAATTTATATCTGCAAGATGACGACCTACTACGATTAAACTAATAAATAGATGAAAATTTCCCATTGATCGATAAGAAAAATTGCCATACTGCCAAATCGACAATTATTAATACTATTATACCCACTATGCACTATAGGTGATCTCCTACTCATTACCTATTATATTATTAATTGATTGAATTAGACTATATAAGCGAAATCGGTATAAGCGTAGAAAGTAAGACTACGAGCCGTTAGTAAAGACAAAAATAATTCCGTGTGAACAAGAGAGATAAAGAGAAAGAGAGAGTTTGAGTGAATGAGCGAGTGAATGGGGGAGAGACGAAAGAATAAGTGCAGGTGCCTCTGTATAACGAACGGTGCACACTTTCTTGGTGCACAACTATAATGACGATTATTAAGATCAGTAATTTATTATTTAACTGTATGTACACTAAACGTAAACTCATCCATGTAAGAGATGACCCTGTGCCCTCGACTTGAGAATCCCATTACCGCTGAACAGTATTTTCACCTAAAATTAACGGATCTTATTCTTTTTTATAATACGTTTATAAATTATTTCTCATTTCCTATAAAATTTATCGAATAATAATGCCAAAAATATTTCCCACCCTAGGATCATACATAAGTGTAATAAATTAGTATCGTTGAATCGTTTTTCTATATATACCTGTAATTCTAAATTCTAAAAGATCTGATATATCATTTAGTTCTTAATTGCCTTTTTTGCTGCTTTGAAAGAGAAAGAAATTAGCTGATAAAAGTTCCTTTGAAATTCTGACCGGAATATAGAGAGAGAGAGAGAGTAAGCTGTTTGTAAATAGCGTGAGAAGCTGATCTTACTAAGAATAAGATAATCGAATAAATCGTCATCAAATATCATCTTTAATTGCTGATATAAACATATATAAAAATAAAGTGCTGCTGACAATAAAGTATCAAGAAAAGAAATAAAATTAACTTGTGCCTGTATTAACAGTAACGCTTCTCACTCACACACACTGTACACACCATCCCCTGTATTCTGTATACATTGTACATTATAATTATTACCAAATCCCTCCTGATAAATGAATAAATAAATAAATAAATGGAGTAAAATAAAATAAACTAGAAATTCAAGGGTAGCGAAATTTTTTTGGCAAATATGAATAGTCTTTTCGTTTTGTTCATTTTCATTCTTTATACATATATCTTATTGTTATTGGCTTTATGGATAAAACTCGATAGAATAATACAATCAAATTTCATTCGATTTAAGTAAGTTAATTAATTATTTTAACGAAACTATCCCACCTAGAGATTTCTGAATAATATGGTGATACGTGTCTGTTAATGAATGTTGACGATGACGATGATAATGATCAGGAATTAGACAGTCGTTTTTAATGTTACTAATTTAAATTTGAAAATAGTATTCACAACGACGAGGGCCAGGATCTCCATTAGAAAAAAATATACGTGTATGTACATAAATGCACCGTGGTCTGTATATCATTGACATAGCGTATTATGTTATGAATTAATATAAATATAAATATAAAATATGAAATATGATAAGTAAATAAGAAAATGAAACTGAAAAGTGAAAGAACGGAAATATCGATAATGGATATACACATGTAATCAATGAATTGTACCTATATGTGGATATGCTATTATCGATGATGATTATTATTCTAAAAAAAAATGATTATACATATAAATAGATACATACATGCATACATACATACATATATAGTTACATGTACGGATAATATTTTACAGACTATCAAGATAATAATATTTACGAAATAATTAATTGATTAATTATAATTAATTAATTAATTGACTGTATACCGCAATTATAATTCAAACTATGCACACACACACGGACACAGACACACATACACACACATATACACATACGCATCTTTTCCTACCCGATTACCATGACCTACCCCCGACGAAACAACTATTCACGCAGAATTTAAATTATTTAAACGTTACAAGAGAATAGAAGAAAAAAGACAACTACCACTTACTACTACTACAACAAAAAAATTTTATATCTTTTTAACGCCTCACGTGTTTTTTATATATTTTTACGAATCATAATTAGCTTGCATGTTGTTATATTTTTATTAAGATAAATTGTTTAGTTACCCGAGCCCCTGCCGCCCCCTCCAGCTACATGTATTATTACCATTATTATTATTGTTATTATTATGTATATCTAAAGCTCGAGCTTTGAGAAACTGATATTTTAGTAATATCATGATTATGAATCAGTTTTCGATAAAGTTTCATCACTTTTTAACAATAATCTTACCATTATAATGTATAAGCTTATACCTATATATAATAGTGTATGATTTTCTGTTTTTCTACATTTAATTATTATACGTTTATTAGATATACTACTGATATATGTATAATTATTTCTTTATTTTCTCTGTAAACAATCTCCTATACAATATTATGTAACACATGATTATAATTTGATATAAAGAATAAAGTGAAAAAACAAAAAAAAAACAAATAAACGAAAATAATAATATCAGCTATATTAATTATAGTTATGATTGTATAAATAATTTATATTGTTTCTCAAAGTTTGATTGTGAAGAGAAAATTAAAAAACATAAAACCAGGAATGAAATTTGAGTAGAAACGTTCCTTTACTACTTAACATACACGAGTAATAATTAATCATTTATAAACAAAGGCGAAGGAAAGGAAAAATAAAGAAAGAAAAAAATACAACAAAAATATAATATAATAAGTATGTTTTTAAATCGACTGACATCGTATATTATTACAGATATAGATATACATGTATTACCTATATACTATATTAATATAATGCATTCGAGTATAATATAATATACGATCGTTAAATAATATACCGCGAAACTTCATGCAGTCCATAATATACATACTTATGATATAATATATTTACGTAAATACATACATATATACACCTATATATTATAATACCTAAATATGGTTTTTGTACCCGCCGCAACATAAGAGGAAAGAAAGAAAAAAAAAAAGGAAAAAAGAAAACACAAAAAATAAAATAATAAGAGTGTAAAAACGATGTATTTTTAGCTAATATTATGTGTCTGGTTAGATCTTAAGTTTCATTATAGCTGTCGTTTTTATTTTTGTATTTCTTTTTGTTTTGGTATAGTTTTTTTTTTCTCTTTTTTCGTTATTATTTTAGGTACGTTTCGTTCGAAAGACTCGCAAAGTGTTTTAACGATAATACATTTAAATGAATAAATAAATAAATATTTAATTGAATAAATGAATAAATAAATAATTGAATATAGGTGGTCTGTTGTATTGTCTATCATAACATCACAATTGAACGAATATTATACGTATTTTTATTAACATTATTATCATTGTTATTATGCATCTAGATATACAATATTGCGAATTGATTATAGTACATGTATGACACTAAAGAAATAATGAAATTAAATTCAATAATAGTAATGATAATGATAATAATTAGGATCAGAAGAACATATCTGATATGTGAAACGATCGATCAGTGAATCTAAGAATTAAAGAGGAGATGAAGAAGAAGAAGAAAAAGAAGAAGATGAAGAACAGATGAAGAAGAAACCAAATATCAAATAATTGAATTATAACTTCAATTGTTATAATTATACATATATTGTAATACAATATATTATATTACCGGGCTTAATGTAATTATTTTGTGATATAGTTTCTTGAATGAAAGAATACAACAGGCTGCAATCGAGGGCAGCAGCATGAAAGAAGAAGAAGAAGAAGACTAAGAAGACAAAGAAGAAGATAACGATGGAAAAATAAGGTGAAATGAAAAACAAAAGGAAAAACAATGCTACTAACTAATCAACACATTAAACGAAAGAAACAAAGAATAAAAAATAAACGAAAAAACAATTTATTATTATGTAATAGGTAAAAAGTCGGTTGGCCCCATGACGAAGAGATATACCATGTACATTATGTATAGCCCCTATTGTGGCATCAATAAAATAGCAATTAACCGAAACTTATACATATATATACAATAATATATCTTTATATGTACACGAAATTAGATCCTTGTCAGAGTGAACTTTTCTTTTCTAATTTCATTATATAAACTGATTAAGGAAATAAACTAAGAACGAGATAACAGTATGTTGAAATAATATCTCTGTACAGTTTCATTGAAATTGTTATAAGCTAACTATACGGGATGATCTTTTGATTTCTATTTTTCCTATTGTGTTATATCCAACTTTCTTACTTTTATACCGTCGTAAGCGATAAGAAACGAGTCGCGGTGATTAATTGCCCGTATATGTATACATATATAGTCAACCATTCATTAGTGTCAAGTTCTACGCATACATAGGATTCTTTTTCTCTTTTTTTATTTTCCTTAATCTTTTGACTGACGACAATTTCTGTGACTCTTTCGAGAATTCGTCTTGTTATATTAAATCTCACGTTAGATATTAATCGAGCGATTCATTATACCTGGGCAGTATACATGTGTGTAATACTTTACATAAAAAACAGATTCAAAGAGATCCTAGAAATAAGGAAATAAACAATATCGCACATGATTCGACATACATGTATACTGCAATCATGCATCCGCTCGTTTATAAGGTGTATACCTATATAATACATATATATGCATTGACCGGATATCCGGATAAACGCGAGAGCCGGATAAACAGACTTTTGCGTATATACTATGAGTATGTATGCCTATATACGCGAGCGAACCAGTCGAATCGTAAATAATAACATATGTGGCAATTTTCATTCAGGACCAAAGTAAAGGGATCTTTAATTCATAAGTTTCTACGTATTTGAACTTTCACTCATTCATTCAAGAATCGCGAATAGATATATAGCCTTGCGATTTTCAAATCATTGCCGACCCTCGGAGCTGCAGATCCCGGTAAAAATGTCTACTCCTACGAATTTTTTGAATATTTCACTGAATTTAACTTAAATTGACTGAATTTAATGATGAATAATTTAATGCGTAAGTTTTTTTGTGGTTCTCTTTTTTTTTTCTTTCCTTTCTCTCGTTTTTTTTTTTTTCTTCCTGCAGGCTAAAGCGATCGTGAGACAAACTCGAAAACGAGTAAGTACATAATGTACATACATACATATAAGACCAATTAGAGTAGCTGGTAGTGTGACAGCTGTTCACGATCTTCGTGCAGCTAACAACAAGTGAAGCCCCCGGCTTAAAGAGTCTCGAGAAAAGAAAGAAAGAAAGAAAGAAAGAAAGAAAAAAAGAAAAAATGAGTGAAAAGTAGGGAGGACAAAAAAATCCGGTCAACTGCACCAGTGATCAAGAAACCCTATTATGGTTTGGGCTGAAAAGAAAGGAAGAAGATTTCACATTCGTTAATAAAATAAAATATTGTGGGAAAATTTATTATTTATTTAAATGAATAATCACTAAAAGAGACTGTACACGGGCTTGTGTAGACATCTGTTGAGCTTTTATGTAGCAGGGGGTTGCAAGGCTCTATATTATTACCGATTTGTTACACCTGTCCGAAACAAGTATATATAGGTGTATATATGCTACATAGGTACGAGTATAAGCCGTATTGAGACGGAGGATAAATCGTTGGAAATTTGTCGAATAGGTAGATACCGAGAAGTAAGTAGGTCGTTAAAGTGTACGTATTTGAAAGGGATTAGAATATATTCCCGAGAATAGAATAGACGATTCTAAACCCCCAGGTGCGGTCTGGCACGGCGAAGGTATATAGAAGCCCATGCACATCCTTCGGGATCATTAGAAGTGATTTGGAAAAGTAGAATTTGAACAGACCGCAAAATTTACATTTGAATTGGGGACTGGACGATCTATTGTACGTCTAACGTCTCGAAGGTGTCTTTTTTATTTGTAATTTATATACAGATTTATTTTCTCGCAATTAATTGAAGTAATTTTTCGAAATTTTATAACATTATTTACTTTTTATTATTACGGTAAGATCACTCGGTAGGTAACTTACCGTGCGAGCTTGAAACCCCGTCGTAAAATCGACGCTGTTCAAAGACGATGTGTACCGTTTTTACTCTTTCCTTTTTCTTTTTTATTCTTTTTTCTTTCGGAGGCACGAGCCCACGGATAATAAGAGACTAAATAAAACATTATAGCCAGGCTGCTGCAGGTGAAAGAAATACAGAATACGAAGAAGAATAAGAAGAAGAAGAGAGAGTGCAGGTGCTGCAGACCCATCCAGGGTTCAGATGTATCTAGTAACGATCGTATCGTATATAACGGTGATTCGGCACCCAATTTACGATTAAAAGTATCTATTCGGATTTATGTAACAGATTTTCGCGTTAAATAATCGATTAAAAAATCGGGATGAGATTTTTTTCTTTATTTTTGTCAGAAAAACTGATTTTCGAGGCCCATAACTCGTGGGGAAGCTGTATATTTCACGCCGTGGATCCGTGTAAAGGATCATTCTGGGGAACTTATATATCGTTATTATTATCGTTGTAAATTGATACAATAATTTTTGTACGGAAGTTTTTTTAACTACACCTTATACCTGCCCATCAATCGTCGCCTATACCACGCATACGACACCAGCGCGGTGAGCGCATATGTATGGTGTCATTTTAAACCGTATATCAATTTCTGTTTTAAATAAAATCTAATCTAAGCATAGTATAGGTATATGCCTATGCTAGAGTGGAATAGATGTATGCACAGCTAGATAAAAACTGCTGTATAAATATTCAAGAAAAATAATAAGAAGGGAATCGGTATATCACACGTAGAAATTTCCACTCCCGTACGAATTTCAACGAATTTTCAATTATTTCATAAGTTTTTGATATAATAGACAAAAAAAGACTTCCAGACTTTCCTGGTCTCGTTCTAGTAAAAATTCTTACTTCTCGTCAATCGTTTTAAAATTTCTTCAATAATTGCTGAAAAAAAATTCGTTTGATTTTTTTTTTCACCAAAATTTTATCACGATACGTCGAGATTTCAGTACGATATAATAAACGATAAGGAAACAGCGTATAAGATATATTACGTTATGTCGCTAGGTAGCACTCCAGACCGCAGCTGTTGTCTCCAGTCTATATTATAACATAACGCGTCTTAAGATCGGATATGCGGCGAACCGCATATATATATCCGACTAGATGCTGCGGTGTATTAGTGTTCACACTGGGACTAGTAGTTTCTTTTTTCCTCTTTTTTCTTCTTTTCTTATTTATTTTATTTTATCTCCACACGTGTATACGTATACGTATATTACATACATACGTACAAATGTATACGTATATCTATGACAGGAGTTTATAACCGATTAGGTATATTAATATAATACGGAAGCCTGCTACAGCTGCACCTTTCGCGTCAATCATATTACGCGCTCGTACCTATATAGGTATAAAAGACGGCGATAAGATCTGATTATTTTTTTCTTGTTTTCTGAAATTGAAATCGATTTTTTTTTTTTCTTTTTATATATAAGTCGATTTTCGTCCACAAAATTAGAAAGAGAAATTAAAAAAGGAAAAAAGAGATTGGGGTCTTTTTATTCAAAGTCCACGAAAATTTCCGATTCTTCTTATAATATTCTAAGACGTTCAACGTACAATACATGAGCGAATTTCTGTATATTGTAGTGTAGTATAATATGTACATTTGCACCCCTGCGGGGTAACAGCTTTTTCGAAGGGGGAATCCCAAAAAGGGGATATTCCCTCTGGGGGTGTCTGGTCTCCATGGAGATCCGATCGAGCGGTCGAGACACTAAGTTTTGGATGCAGAAAATACAAAAATAAAGAAAGAAAGACAGAAGAAGAAGAAGGGAGGAAAAAAAAAAAGAAAACAAAAGATGAAAAAAAGAAACGAAGCAAAAACCAACGAACCACATCTTATCAAGGTCTTCGCTGCCTCCCGTTTCTCATCCTCGTAAAATATGTACTACCGCGAAAGAATCGCTGTTTCTTTTTTTCCCCCAATTTCCGTTTGCAATTTTTTTTTTTTATCAATTCACGAACGAGAGAAAAGTGAAAAATAAAAAAGAAAATCATTTTTTTTTCATCTTTTTATTTCGATTTTTCTTCTTTTCAACCGTTTCTTCGATTTTTATATGTTCTTTCCTCGTATTCTACGGGGCTGAAGGTAGGTAGGTAGTTATACTATACTTACCTAGCTAGCTGAGCTGGCATCGAAGTTTAAGTCATCGAGTGTCTCTCCGCGGGATTGTGAGTTTGTACAAGGATAAGACCGGATGCGGTTATCAAAATGTTAGATAACCACGGTTGGTTGTTACAGTAAACGCACGTGTATTATGTTATAGATATATATACACGCATACTTATATTTATATATATACACACACATATGTATTCTGCAATTCCCACGTTAAAAAAGCTGCGATATTCTTTATTTAAATATTTATTTAGCATATACCTGTATATACTATAGTATATCAATGCGTATATCTATACACAGTGGTCAGAAAATTTCATTAATAATTCTTACCCTAATATATACATATAACGTATATAAAAATTAGCTGGAATCGTAGAAAAATCTCATTGAAATCTCGTCGTTAATTTTTGTTGAAAAAATTAGTTCTCAGTTTCGTCATTTGGGTCTATAATTATATCGAAACGAAGTTTGCCGATCGTTTTAACATCCATCGATCTAGGTGTGATACTTGAATAGTACGGTGATACTACAATTATCATAATCACCATATATGAGCCTTGACACCGTTGGTAAATTCTGAACCCGTGAAGAACAATCGAATCGGAGCTCGTATTTAAACGGTATTAATAAATTGATTCTTACAGCCGCAGCCTGGTCGGAAAATATTCTAAATACAAGGATTCTACCATCGCATAAGAATTTTTTATTCTCTTGGGTTTCATTTATTTCCTCTCATTAAAAAGGCTCGTTTGATATCATGTCTTATGTCTTTCGAATCAAGAATTCCGAATATTTCACAGAAAAATTGTGAAATTTTCTTCATTTTTACTCGGATTAGAAAAAGTCCAAATTTACTCAATAATTCGCAGAGAAATTTTTAGGGTAGGGATTTCGGTGAAGACTGAAATGACGATAGTATAGGTATATACGTGACTCAAATGATAATAATAATCGTGTAAGTGAAATCCGAGCTAATTGACCCTAACAGAATAGGGCCCAGGATTTTAGTCCTAGAGAAATAGCCGTACTATACCTGAGGGACTAATTGCAAGGCTGACCTTAGGATTCAAGCACGTACCCTATACAAAGAAATTGGTATACCTACTACCCCTATAAAAATATAAAAGACAAGTTTATACAATACACCGAGGCTGGAACGGTTCCAAAGAAAAACAAAGTGTCTATGTATTATTTATATGCCTATAATAACGTTGAAAGGGTTTTTCCAAATTGTCGCTGTTCAACGTCATACCCAAAATTGTAAAACTGATAGAGTATAAACTTCGAAAAAAAGCTTAAAAAATGACTGATTCATCGATCAAAAGCAGACGGTCGTATTCGCCTCAAAATATATTGAAAGAAAAAGTTGAAATTGGTTTCCAAATTCTCAATTTCGAATTATTATTTTTTTTCACAGCGGATTACGACACGAAAAAAAAATCGTACGGCCTTATGTCACAAAGATCGCCTTTTTGGTGCTCACGACCCCATCTCGTTAGATTTAATTAATATAATTAACAGTTTGACGCTAATTAGTGAAAAATCCAACCTTGTGATGAACCGTAATGAAATAAAATAAAATACGATAAATTATCGCGTTCTAGACTTTCGTCTAGAGAACTTATAAAGTGTGCGGTATAGGGCTGCAACAGTTCGAGATGAGTATAGAAGATTAATTCGTCTCGATACGATGCGATGCGATGCGATGCGATGCGATGCGATGGGATGCGATGGATGGAAGAACGAATAAAAAAAATGTGTAAAAAAAAGAAGAAAAAATGAGATATAAAAGTCGGTCGAACCAGTTCGCAGGACGAGCGGCTCCTCTCCTGCCGCACATCGGCACATCTTCTTTTCTTTTCTATACCTATACTTGCAACGTGTAGCTACGTATGTATGCAACATGTGTGTGTATATTATATAGTAGCGCAGAGTCTGCATCTTCGTACTCTGTAGCTAAAATTCTGCACGTTCCATGGACCCGAAAGGATCATCTCGCATCCGTCTCATGGTATCGGAATCGTCACGATAAGGGGTATGGCAGGATTTCATTCCGGACCTGATTTACGGGGATAAACTCCAACTCCATAGAATATAAATTTGCGCAACGTTATTCTTCATCGTTGTGTGCGGAAAATGGAAATGCATAAACGCATGTATCGGGTGAGAATAATTATTTACCGGTTTATAAACAAAACTCAATACTGCACCGGGTTTTCGAACCACATGTAGCATATCATATGCACATAATATACATATACTTATTTACATAGTTATTTTATTTTCATTTCATATTTATTATAATAATTTGTGCGAGTCGGAAAGGAAATCGAATTAAGCGACGCAATTATTATACACATATATTATATACGTTAGATTAAGATCGATGTATATATTATGCAGTTATATCATACTGTAATCCGTCAATTACAAAATGTATTATTATGATAATAATTCACTTTCTCGATAAATATATTGTAATTTATACACGTATTTTCTATCAATAATCGCTAATTAAAATTACATCGTTTCTCTTATTTTTATTTTATTTTATTTTATTATATTTTCGAAAAGGAAAATAAGAAGAAGAGGACAAGAGGGAAGAAGATTTATTCGCACTACAGAGATCCGGGATACACCGCAATGTTACAATATTCTAATTACTCGATAAAAATAGTCAATTAAAAATGAGCCAATTAGTGTCGATTTCGTATTTAAATTATCATCAAGATCTCTGTTTCCAAGTGTTATGTATTATATGTATAGAAATATGTACTACACATACGTGGCCTCGCAATGACGTACAACAGGTGAGTTTCTTACACTACATACGTATACCTACACCGATCTAATATTTTAAAAAGGGTGCTTTCATATTAACGGATTACCATCTCAAGCTGTGAAATATAAGACGTATCTCTAATTATTCATTATGGCAATTTGAAGATAATTACATGCCAATTATTATACCTATAGTATATATATAATATATATACATATATACTCTATTTATATATGAAACGAAAAAATCCAACAAAAAGGAAAGGAAGAAGAAGGAGAAAAAAAAAAGAAACCACAAATAATTCATTCAATTTCATCCCTACTCTTCTCATTTCGACTTCTGTAACAACGCGTTTATATGTAACTACATACATATCTAGTTAAGTACATACCTTACCTACAATTCCGTACAGTATTTCGCAATCTAAAAACCACTTGAATAAAGAGAGCTGTAACAGTGTTTTTTATTTTTTGTTTCTTCTCTTTTTTCTTCTTCTTCTTCTTCTTGCTTTTATTCTTTTTTCCGTCGACTTGAAACAAGCTCAAGGTATATATATATGTATAATACAAGAGTATAACGTGACATACATTCGTTACCATAAATGATCGCTTCGGAGTAGCTCGAGAATATCGTCACACATCTCTTACACGTAAATTAATATATATATATTAATATAAAGACTTAGAATTCACCTAAAAAAAAATCCCCGCGAAGAGCGAGGTTTTAATTTTTATTTTGAAAGGTCCATCGCTCGATTATAAGTTTTCCCGTTCAAAACCTAATCGTTTGATGTCCGAGTTGCCCATATGCAGGCGTTTTCGCTTCCCTATCTTGCGCTTCCGCGAATACTCCCCGGACTCGATTGCCAATACAATTTTGTATACTATCTAATATAGTATATTATGTATGGGTGACAATTTTCAAGGAGAACTAATAAAATATCGTAAATTTTAGAATCAGTCCTGCGGGTTTGTTTCGTATCCTATATACCCGTATTTATACTATATTAGAAAGTAAAATTGAACCGCGGGACGTTTTGTCTGGGATTTGAAAGGGAATTTTCCCGATTCTTGAAAACAATGGTACTTCTGACTAGCACCTAGGTACCTAAAGGTGGTTAGGTAGGCATAGAACCGTTATAACACCGTCGACCTTGGATTAGCCGTACCTCGTGAAATTTTTGGGTAAAATTTCTTTCTCTATTCAGTAAATAGTTCCAGGAAGGAAGTGTTTCAGGTATAACTTACCGATGTATCGGGTAAACTGGCGAATATAAACTCGACAAATTTCCCTGCAAGAATTATCGAGGAAACAGCACTTTTGTTTTTATCTAAGAACTGTAATATTCGAAATTCCCTGAAGATTCGTATAGGAGTAAAAATTTTTTACCGGTGCATATATTGTGTATCGAAGTGCGGATGTGGTGGTTGGAGTAAATGATTTATTGTGAGTATTGTGGGGTGTAAGTCAGCCCTCGAACGTTGAATAATTTAAGAAACGAAGGGAGAAATTCGACTGGCTTTAAAAATAAATAAATAAATGAAAGAATGAATAAAACTCTGTCTTATGGGAGTGAAAAGAAAAAGAAACGAAAAGAAAGAGAAAAAAAAGAGATCAATGTTTCAAGAATAACGTGCTGGGTCAGATGCAGTCGGAACTTATTGTTCGAGTTCCCTCCCGCACTGCTGCTTTCTGCTTCATTCTCCTGCGGCTATTCGAAATTCGAATCGTCGAAGACCCTCCCTGACTAAAACGAGACATGAATTCGTAATGATCCGAGTAGAATACCGAATATTGCTGAGTTAAATACGAAATACCCCGAATGCACTATAATGTAAGCCTCGTCTTTTAGTTAGTTAGTTGTAGAATGAGGATTTGGCCGCCTCCTTCTCCTCCTTATCCTTCTGGAATAGGACCTTCCGGGAAGTCTTTCGCAGCGTTGCCAAACTTACCTATATACACACACATATATATATATGGTATATATAGTATATGTATAAATTTGACGAAAATGAATGAAATAAAAAAATAAATAAATAAACAAATGAACTCTTTTTTTTCTCCCTTCTTTCGAAGTGAAATACGGTTTATAGAGATTTTGGGGCAATCAGCTACGATATATTTATTTATATAAGGTCTGCGCGTAACACCTGTGAAATAAAATCTAAATTCAATATCTTTCTGATCCGATAAGTTAGGGACGAGGCTGCAGCATTATAATTACTCGTGCTAATAACCTGCATCATGGAGTCAACCGCATCATGTATCATTACCACGTGACGAGATATCCGGTTTCCGGTCTTTCGAACACGTATTATGTATATAGGTAGCTGATGTGATCGTTGAATAAAAGAAATTCACTGTACATATAGTCATTGAGGAAGATTAATTAGTCTTGTTTGGTCAATTGATCAAATAATAAGCCAATTCATGTATCGTCGATTTAGACATGTTTCGAACTGTAATTTTTTTTAAATTCTACGTTTTCTTCATCGATTTTTGTTTTTTCTAGGAAATCTTCACGCATGAAATTCGTAAAACTTTATCTTCTTTACATTTGTAATTTAATTGCGTACGCGGTGTGTATATATCTTGTAGTATATGCATTATATACACGTTATCGAAACTTTTTCTACAACAATATACGCGTACTTATCAACCGGCAATAACTACACTGTGTATAAGTTTATCGCCTGGAATATTACTCGGATTCTCACGAGCCTATGCAAAGTGCAATTATTACGATAACTGGCAACGGGTTGTATGGGACGCGGTGAAATACGACTGCATATGCATGCAGGAAGCAATATCAGCGTTATGTGATACAAAAATAGTTGAAGCAGAGGAAGAAAAACAACAACAGTAAGAAAATAAATAACAAATAAAATCGGAAAGAAGTTCATGCAGAATCGAAAGGAAAACTTCTGTTTTTTTCTGAAATTGTGGAACTTTTTTTTTCGAAAATAACAGAATTCCTGTACTACCCGAGTTCCAGGAAGTCTTTAATTTTCTATCTTCTTTCCTTCCTTTTTTCCCTACGTTCCCATGCAATATGCGATAAGTTGAGAAAAAGAAAAGAAAAAAAAAGTTAAAAGAACGATAAGGGTCACACATGGATCTAAGAATCGCGGTATAACAGCCTGTAAGCTGCACTTGCGTTGACAGGAAACATAACGTGTTTTAGATAAACGTTAGAGCTGCAGTATTCCGTATGGTAGAATTCTGGACTAACATACAGCCAGGTATATATCTACTGCACGGTTACAAGCTATAACCTACGGTCTTTGATCGAAAGTAGGGCAGCTGGTATAAAAATTATCTTATTTTATTTATCGATCGATATATACGTTTGAATAGATAAATAAAAATTCACATTACAAATCTCCATGTATCGGGTTTCCTTACATAAAAATCACCCGAAAATTGAAGATATGAGAAATTTGTATTGGAACAAAAATTGAAAAGGTTTATTATCCCTGTATACAGCGGTATATAGTTATGATATTCGTATACACATATACCTATACTCATATTCGTTATATCCTGTATACCGAGAAAAGAAGAAAAAAAATTTTTTGATTAAAAATGGTGTCTTATTTTGCCGCGGGTTCCCCTGTATATATATATACATACACAATATGTATATACATATATAATCTACGAAGAATTTAGTCTCGCGATCTTATCAGCGACTCGCGCGGAGAAATCAGACGTGCAATTATAACGGGGCTGACCCCTTTTACGGAATTGCCAATGATATATAGGTATATCTATAGGTGCTGAGCATACATATACATACCTATATATAAATATATGTATCATATCGTATTCATATATATACAGAAGTTCGAATTTTTTTTTATCTGAATTGTAAATCGTAACGATCTTAACAATAACGATTATTGTTTGCCTAGTATCCGTACACATATTTATGCATTTATATATACGGTGAATGGAAATGGACGATAAGAAACGTCCTCATTACCACGATAAGTATGAATGTATGATTATTCGTCCTTAAAAATCAACGCAACATATGTTTCTTTGTAGATACGTGCATACAATTATCTATATCTAATTTTCTGAACCTAGATTCCGTACCAATAAGTAAAACGAGCGATAAGTTTATCTTCTGTTATCTACTAAGCCGACTAAAAGAAGAAGAAAAATGAAGAGAGCGAGAACCACATCCCCTATGATTTTTCTGTTTTTTTTTTTTGGCCCTTTTTTGGGCGGAGTAGAAATTATCGGGGCTCAAATTTCCTAATATGACTGCAGCGGGGTTCCCAGGGTTAAACTGATAACTTTTACTCTGTTTCTTTATACCATCCCTCTCAAAACTCGAGTCAGCTACGGATTTGAATTTCGAGTCAGATGAAATGGGTGGAAAAAATAAAAATGAATAAAGGAGACGAGAATATCAACAATAACAACGTGTAAGATATTATTTTATTTTATTTTACATAAATATACATGAGAAGCGAGATTCCTATGTAGTCGCTGGAATCTTTTCAACCCCTGATGTATGCGGGTGATTCACCGCAAGCCATATGCCTATGAATAATGGCCTGAATATAATCTATATTGGAGAATTTGTCATAATATGTGATAAAGAGTGATATTTTTAGACTTAACGTTAAATAAAAGGTTACCCTAATCAACATATTTACGAATATACTCTATATCCGACCTATGGCCACGCGTGTTTACCGCGCAAGTAGATTGTAAATACTTATAATGAAAGTTGAAAGCTTATTCACCCAGAGGTGAGATAGAAAACAGATATAGATTGTCTTGAGTAACTATGCTAAAGTTAGCTCCCGCAAATATATTCGAAATTTCCATTTTTCTACTCCTAAAGTTTTAAACTATATTAGATCGTTTAAAAAAGCGCATCGTTTCGCGGTTCGAATTTAAAGAATTCATCCGTCGGTAAGGCAGGCGTTTTTATAACCAACGACAGAGAGCGAAGCAATTGACTTTGTTATAATATATACTTCACTGTATATACAGGAATCGTATAACCTTCCGATTTTACGGATTACCCGCCCATTCGCTTGACTCAATTATAATTTGAAAATTTCTATCCTTGAATTCGCCGCCGTTGGTTCAGCCTTGCTTTGCCTCGCGCCTAAGCTCCTAAGAAAAATTAAACACGCGTAGTAAAAGAGAGTTCGCAGCAGGACCGCTTTACGCCGTCTAAATGCGCGCCGCCACATCCGCGGCATAATTCAGTCCCAACTAACGCCTATCCTTAAATAGTAAGAAAATCTCTATAAGTACGGGAAGACAACAGCTGCGATTCGGCACATATCTGTAATAACAATCCCAGAAACTAATTGCCGTATATTTTCAACTCTAAACGTCATAGTTTCAAATATATGAACAACATTATGGGACGTAAAGTCGGGTGCGGCACGGGAGGCGGTACCCATGCGGACTCGGCACCAACGTATCGACTAACTCCACTCGCCCGAGGTCTAGATTATCGCGAATAGTTTCATTAATATTAAATACAATGCGGGGAATTAAAGCGGGTTGTATCATTCGCAGTTCATTTAACGCTCTTTGGTCGTCGCTGTCTATATTCCCAGTGTAAATGAGTAAATAATAGAAGAAAGAAAGGCGGAGTGCGTCCGAGCAGTACATCGGCGCCGTTATTTTAGCCGGCACGGTTCGCCCCTGGCGCCGGGTGTCTTGGGGCAGCGAGCGTAGAAAATGGAATTCGGATCGTTCAGTCGCCTCTAACCGGCTCGAAGAAACGAACGTGTTTTGTCGTTCGCGCTAAGCTAAGCGCAAAGTAAAGTAAAGCAAAGCAAAGCTGAGCTAAGTAAAGCAAAGCTGAGCCGAGCTGAGATCGTATTCGTCACTCGTGGTCGTAGACAGATTAAAATTAAAACTACGAATAACCGCGAACGGTCTAGGATGATCTTACCTTGCCCAGTTAACCGAAACTCTCTGACGATATATAATAGCAAATTGAAAAAGTGTTGTAATAATTACAAACCCGGCTACGGTATAAACTGATGTTTTTACTTCAACCTTAATAATAACCGGTTATTCAAATTATAATATTAAACGGTATAGAGATTCGATAAATAATTAAACGACGCTCTATAATAGAGGGGTTGTCGTTTACTTTCCTTTCTTTATTATTTTTTTTGTTTTATGGTTAAAGCGCGCGTGAAGCGTTTTCAACGCGCGCGAAAATTTTGTTTCTACAAATATCGAGTATAACGAGAAGTTGGTGGGGAAATCGGGTTATAAATATTCCAGCGATTTTACCATACGATTATAGAATATCTCACGTTTGTTAAAACTACGAAATAAAATATAAGAAAACTTTACACCCGTCGACCGTCACGATAAAAGTGAATATTGTTCATTGGATTATAATTAATCGTTGTAATCGTCGTCGTCGTCATTATCGAAAAGGTTGGTAAAGTATTTCAAATATATGAGATAGAAAATATTTTTCGAATTTTTTTTTTTACGTTTTTTTTTGCATCTCGAATAAAAAACTGGTAGGGATAAAAAACGTTGCGAAAAAAAACTTTCAAATTTCAAACCATACTTATCTATCGATTTACGGATCCGACGCGATTAAATAGTATATTTCCGTAATTGCTGCAGCATGGGAGTCGGGCGCTAGTCTTTTGTCGGCTTCTTTCAATTCTGTTCCAAAGACCCGCTGCTTGTGCTGCTTCATACGTTGTACGGTTCCGATTGTATCGTTAGATAGAAATCTGCGAACACGGATTTCTTCGCTAAAATCTTTAGGGAATTTTTAAGAAGTAGAAAATATAAAAAAGTTTACGAGAATTTTTCACGGAATGACCTATATATGATAGATAAGAAATTTGAAAATTTCGGTTACATTTATCGCCGAATACCCTGAATATAATTCCTTTTTTTTCACTCTATGACTCGTTTACGATTCGTTCTAGGTTTTTCAGGCTTAAAGAAATAAGTGTATTAAATTTTGAAATAAATCACCCGTACATACGCGTATAATACATAGATAAATAATATACTCTCATTGACCATAGGGTAAATAGAATCTTGACTTTGAAAAGTAGAACAACGTTATGTGTGTCATAGATTAGTTTATTTGAGAAAGGGCTTAAAACTTGTTTGTTTTTTTTTTTATCAATTTTTTCATTCCATCGTCACACTCTCGTCAGTTTTTTCTTCTTCTTTTCTATTTATGTTTTCGTCTTTTACCCAAATCTCTTCTTCAAAATTCATTGAAACAAACGAGTCCCCTGTTCTCTCAAATCCCCCAGGTATTAGATAAAATAAAACAGGAGAAAAATAAGTTACTTTTATAAACAACCAAAATTAACGCATTAGAATCAATCAATTATTTAATTAATTAATTAATTAAATACTTAGTTAGTTAGTTAGTTAGTTTCTTACTCACTCACTCACTTAGTTACTTACTAACTTACATATTACAACAATGCGTAACGTTTCAAACGCGCGGCGTGTGTGCGAGTTGCGACTTTATCAAGGTCACATGTTGACAGTGGGTGTATCGCCTCGTGTAGCGGATATCTTGACTAAATCATCAAGTGTCGCGCGCGCTCGTGTTCAGTAGTATAATAATCAATCAATGAAATATATAATAATAACAATAGCAGTAATAATTATCATTGTAATAATAAAAAATCGCCACGTCAATCTTTGTTATTATTTTTTCTTTCTTCTTTAACGAGATATAATAAATTAGGTTAGTTTCTTCTATATCGCAACAAGATTTTATTGCAATGAATTAATTATAGAATTGAAACGACAATTGAAGAATAAGGTCAATATATCTTTTTCTTATTATTATTCGTATTCTCATTCTTATTCTTATTCTTATTCTTATTCTACCGCGTCTTTGAACACCTGCATACATAGAACCACGCATCTTACAAAGTAAAGTGTGTGTAAACACAGTTCCTGGTCAAGGAGCTTCTCTCAACCTTTTAGTCTCCTTCTTCTCCATTCTCGTAGTAAAATTTCATATTTAATCCTTGTTATTATTATTCTTCTTCTTCTTTTTGACGATCTAAAAAATGCCGCCTCGCTGTCTCCGAAAGAAAAGAAAATAAAATAAAGAAGAATAATAAGGATAAGAATAAGACACGAAGAAACCGCTTATTCCAAATCGTTTGTTTATCTTCAACGAGACAAAAGAGAAGTCAATTCTTTCGTGAATTCTTATTATCGCTCGCTCGCTTACTCGTTCCCCCAAATAACGTAATCTTCTGTTTCCAATATGTTACAGGGAATAATAAACGCGCATAAAAATGCCGGTGCCAACTTGGGACTGTCCGGAATTAGCTCTGCTATACGATCAGCCGGTTGACGTAACGACGACAACCGTGGTTTCGGAGGATATATGGAAAAAATTCGACCTAGATTTCCCGCAGCCTTTATCGCTGGACAGTACGGGCTACAGATACTACGGCGGTATAGAAGACGGCATAATTCCTGACCCCTACGAGAGATCGACAACGTTCGGTATATACGAAAAGTCGGGATCTTCGCCGCTCCTATCGTCGTCGTCCACGTCGCGAATAGAAGCGAGAGAAATAAGACACCACGATTGCATGTGGGCCGGTCTGTGTATAAGCAAAGAACACAACAGAACCCATCCGGCCAAGAAAAAGGAGGTTCACAATCAGATGTCGAAGAAGACGGCCGTGCCAGCGGGCCGAAGTCTTTTGATTAACAGAAAACAGCCAGCGAGCTGCAACGCGACGACGGCTACCATGCCCGGTTTAACCAAGAATTTAGAGAGCGACGGGGACTCGACGAGGCCCGAGACTCCGCAGAGTTGCGAGTCCGAGAGCGACGAGGAAGAAGACGAAGAAGACGAGGAGGAGGAAGAAGAGGAGGAAGAAGAAGAGATGCCGCGTTTCAAACACGACTCGATATCTATAAACGACAAACTTTCCGAATACGTGCAAGTGCACGTTGCCGGCGAAATTAATCCGTCCGCGGCTGTACCGGTGAGCGAGGTAACCGGTCAACTTCTCCCGAGGAAAATAAGCAGAGTTAACATCAGGGCTGGCCAACAGTTCAACGATCATACGAAGCAGCAGCACGGGGTGAAGTACCCGAGGAAAGAGGAAAAGGCGAAGGCTAACAAGGCTCATTTTTACCCTAATAATAACGGGGACGGAAACAATCGACAAGACTTTAACAGAACGACAAACACGGTATACACGCAGAGTAACAACAACTGTACAAACATCGTTTCACTGGGCGATCACTGTTACCATCTGAACCAGACTTCGAGCAGCAAAAAACTGGAGCATCTAGGAGTTCAGACGCCTTCGGATTCCGGTGAGTAGTTTAATTACATTCAATCGTGAGACATGATTTTTTTTCTTCTCTTTTTCTATTCAATTCGAAGTATTTTAACCGCGATTCTCTTACCCTCGAGTCGAAACTGGATATTAATATCGCCGTAACAGCGGTGCAGGTATCAATAATAATCGGCCGACCTCTGTCAGCGAGTCCGGTTTGACCCCTAGACTATGTAATTACCATTTCGCGGTCATTGGTCGATGCGTAGCGTAAAACACAGCGTAAGTTGTCGGGTAAGGAAGGCAGGAAGGAAGGAAGGAAGGAAGTGGTAGGTGCGAGATATGGAGTTTAGTCGGAAATCTGCGATATCCACCTACTCGGCGGTTTTATTGCTATTAATATTATTATTATTACATCATATATTATTTCGCGTTACACAATGTATGCGAATACACCTACGTGCGTGTAATACTATACATTGTCTGCGCTGCATCGCACGGTAGAGAACCTTCTATCGTCTCTACGTATATCCATAGCCATATCCATATCGCGGGCGTTCTTTTTAACGAGGAGGAAAATGATAAAGAATGGAAGACGACGGAACGTGAATTACGAATCCACGAAGGTCAGGGGGAAGGCGGCGGGTTCCTCGTGCTTGCTTCGAAGGCTGAGAGCGACGTGGTGTCTGTGACGTCACCGGAGATCTTCTATAGCGAAATTCCACGCGCGCGCAGTTGCCGTGGGAGTCCATGTCCTCGGTCTCTCTCTCTCTCTCTCTCTCCCTCTCTTCCCCCCATCCACCCCGCGCGATCGCTTTCCTTCTCGCTCGTTCGTCGAGTGTCGTCGTCGCGGTCGGGTTTAAATGGTAATCGCCACGAATGGAATGCGGCGGCGGCGGCGGCGTCGACGTAGTAGTAGTAGTAACCCTTTCGCGCTACGTTATGTACTTATAGGTATACGAATACGATACAGGCTTCTTAATAAAGAAAAGAGAAAAAAAAGAATCGATATTCAATTCGAGTATCATTCGAGTCACTGTAATAATGTTTTTTTTTTTAGTTTTTAGTTTTTCGAATAATTGAAGAAAAACTCGTTATTCCATTATATTCGAACCTCTTCATTTCTCTTCTTCGTTTTTTGTTGAATAGAGATTCGCGATTGAAACTTGTGTTAATTTTATCTAGAGTTTATTAGTAAACCTCTACGTACGGTCTCGTTTTCTTTACTTCGTAATTTGATGCTAGTCGACAACAACGACGACGACGACGACGATATCGCCGTCGTGCCGTAGAGTAGCGTAAGCGTAGCGACGAGTTTCATTCATTCGTTCATTCATAAATATATTTTTTTATTATTTTTCTTCTTCCGTGTTGGAAAGCTAACGTAACGCCGAGTTACATTGACTGCGAGCAAGCAAGCGCGGAGTCAATGAGCGAACAACGAACGAATGAGCGAGACCCGAAGCGCGTAATTGCGAGGCGGGCTCATAGCGTATTATTATTTTTGTATGTGTAGTAACAAACCGCGCGCGCGCTGTTTGTCGCCTATACTTACTCCGCTTTAATAATATTCCGAGAACTTATAAATCCGCTCCGAACAGACGACCCCCTTTCCTTACTCACATTGAATTAGAAACGTTTTATTTCTTTATTCATTTCGTTTCGAGTGAAGCGAAGTGAATTGAATTGAATTGAATGCGATAATTTCTTCCCCTATAATATATCTTCAATTTAGTTTTCTCCTTTGCGCTAATTGGCATTGAAACTCGATATTTATATCCGCACGGTCTACTTATATCTCTATCGCTATATCTATACTATATATATATATATATATATATATGTAATATCGTACGAAAAATTTGGTGAAGCAGGGGAGTGGATCGGGTAACAGTACCTCCATAGGGGATGAATTAAGGGAAAGTGTGGGAATTTCGTACGTGACTCTGTATACGTGTTTCGGACGGGGGGAGAGGGAGAGAAAAACCGATCTTTTCCCGCTCGCATCTGCTCTCTCTTCTATGGTCGTATAGATGAATAGAATAGAACAGAATAGAATGGAACGGAACGGGACAGAAAAGAATACATTAAAATTTGGGGTTACCATTTTCCTTTTCTATCTTCCACTTTCTATCCTGTATACACAGATATATACATAGAATAGATAGACAAGTCGTGTACGTGTAATAAATGTCGATAAACAATAAATGAAATAAAAATCGATTGATACAGCAAAGAGATAAAGACGCGTATATGAAGTGGAATTAAAACTCGCGAGGAAAAGAAAGCCGGATGAAACGGGGAGGAGCCGTGTAGTAGCAGCGTCTCTGTATCTGACTTATCAAACTCGAGCGAAACGAGGTCTGACGTTTGACATTTAAAGAGTAGTTTGACTGACACTCTTTTTTATTATATGATCCTGATTATTATTGATATTGTCCCGTTACCTGGTATGTTATATATACACGTGCATACACGAATCTAGTTCTAACACGGTGATATGTAGACTTAATTTTGCCGCGGGCTAAACAGCCGTCTAAAAACCTTTCAAGTCTTGTAGATTTATATATATATATAGTATCTAGGTATATCCCCTGCAGCGATCTTTCCTTTCTTTTCTTCTTCTTCTTCTTCTTCGTCTTCGTCTTCTTACTCTGAATTTAAATCTCGCAGGCGTATGGTAAAGTATAGATATATAATATAGAAAAGAGTTCGTTGACTCTTAACGACTTTAATACTATATATATATTTATATACTTATACTTACACTTACCGTATACTCTGTGTATATGTAAGGTATGTTACCTAGACCGCAAAATCGACTACGCGACAAGACCACCACGTCCGTCTGCAACTATTTCTTCCTTTTTTTTCTTTTTTTTTTTTATTATTATCTTTCTCTTATTTTCCCTGAGACATTAAAATCAATCAAATTTATGTCACAGTTTTTAACAATTTTCATATCATTTATATTTTCTTCGCTGCAGGTATAGGTACATATCTATACAACGATCATTTATTATTTATTTCAATTTCTGCAGCCGGTATCAATATTATAATAATAATAATTAATTAATTAATTAATTAATTACGATAGTTTTTCCTTTTTCTTTTCCTTTCATCCCTTATTTCTTGTTTTTTTTTTTTTTTTTTGGCATCGAGTTTGGCGAGCGTTCCGACTCATATCGTCTAATCGCCGTTTATAATCGCGATTTGACGGTCTGCAAGGGTTTCGGGGGAGGGGGGTAGCGGGGTGGGTTTGGCGGTCGATAACAACGTCGCGACTCAGATTTTACACGACGCACGCACGCACGCCTACCCCAATACCTAATACTATGTGTCCGGATGGCGTGTCTCTCTCCCGGTTTGTAGGCGCGTATATATACGTATACGTATACACGATGTACGTGTACGTTTACATTTACGTATGTACTACGTACGTACCGAAGGCCACTGACCTAGCCGCAAGGTCGGAACGCGAGCGCAACTATACTACATACACGCACACACACACGCACGCGTAGGTATTAGACACGCACGCGTACGCGCGTGTGTGTGTGTGTGTGTATATATATATAGTTTCGACGTCGATGTGTTTTAAGCACTATCGCTGTCATCCACACGTGCCGTATTTACAGAATCTATAACACTATATCTAATATTAAAAGTCAGCTAGCTGTATATACATATACATGTATACCGGGGTGGTGACGCTATAACAGAAGAGAAACCCGGAACCGAGGAGCCTTTTTTTTGTTTTTTTTTTGTTTTTTTTCCTCTTCATTAATTTTTTTTTTTACATCACTTTCTTTTCGATCTGAATTTCCTTGCCGATCGTTTCCGAACTTTTCGAACTTTTTTTCTTCTGTCATCGGCACCGAATGACCTATATATGCAAGCAAAAACCCTGTACAAGGCATTCCGTGCCAATGAGAGCGTAAATTTTTTTTTTTTCTCGGTTTTTCTCTATACCGTCTCATTTTCGATCGGCACCTCCGAGGTGTGGGTGAATAATTCGTTCGTATGTAATTATATAGGGCATTCGCGAAAAAAACGAAAACGAAAACGAAAAAAAGGAAAACAAAAAAAATCGGATTATTAATTTTTTCTTTTTGTTTCTTCTTATTTGTTTACAGAGGAAGAGATAGACGTAGTAACATTCGACAAGCCAAGTTGCAGGCCGGCTTCTCTACCCACGAATCCGAGCCTGGCCGACAAACATCATTTACAAAAAACCGTGACGTCCGCGCTCAAAGATAAAGCACCTCCGCGTCCGCGGGGTCGTCCACCGTCTACGAGCACGCCTCGCAAACGTTCGGCCCAAAGTGAAACCGCCGCCAAGAGACCGGCGAAAAAACCTAAACAGAAAACTACAATGTCTTACCAAAAACGTAGCAACAACAGGGCAAACAACAACAACAACAACCACAATCAGAACAACAACAACAACAACAACAACGTAGAAAGAGACGCGAATTGTTGTAACAGCAGAGTTTCCATCGACACGGACTGTAGCGATATCAACGACGAGCTGAGCGGTGCCGAAACGACAAGGGAGAACAACAGTTTCACGAACGATAGAAGAAGAGGTGGCGAAAACAACGGTACGAGTACAACGACGACGAGGGTATCCGGCGCCGGCAAGGAGTCGAATAAATTGTCCAATACGTCGACGTGTAGCAGAAGTACGAGTTCCGACGAGGAACCGGACACGGAGAAACGAAGTTTACACAACAACATGGAAAGGCAGAGGAGGATAGAGTTGAGGAAAGCCTTCGAGGACCTGAGGGTGTTGGTGCCCGAGGTTGAAATGAAGGAGAAAGCACCTAAGGTTGTTATACTACGTCAGGCAGCGATATACTGTGATCTGCTCACGGGAATCGGTCAGACGACTCTGGCCACGGTAGAGGAGTTGAAGAGTCGGCAGGACAAACTAAGATCTAAACTCAGCCAGTTGAGACGAAACTTTAGAACCGAAAGGACCGGGGCTGAGGTCAGGAACTCGAGTCAACACAATCGCAGGGCGAGGCGAGGATCAGGACTACAAGGTTGAAAAAACAAAATAACAATATTACATATATATATATATATATATATATATAAATCTATACAAATCATTTGATATCTTATAACGATTGTTTTCAAGTTTTTTTTTTTTTTTTTCTCGTCACACATTCTTTCGAAGCTGAAAATTAGAAGAAGAAGAAAAACAAAAAAAAAAAAAGAAACGAAGGAAAGTAACGGATTTCTTTTTTCGTTTCGTTTTTTTTTTTTTGTTTCTTTCTCTCTTTCCCTCCCTCTCTCTCATTCACTCGGGCATGCCAAAATTTTGACTAGAAAATTTTCAGTAGTAGTTTGAATTAATGATATGACGGGGAAAAAAGAAGAAAAAAAAGAAATCCGCGTTTTTTTTTTTTTCCTTCTCTTTTCTTCTTTTGAATACTTTTTCTAACTTTTTGTTCGCCGGTTTTTTTTTTTTTTTTTTCTTTTCGGCGGAAGTAAGTAGTTGATTAATTAGTTAGTTAGTTAGTTAGATAGATAGATAGAAAGATAGTTAGATAGTTAGATAGTTCGTTGGTTAGTTAGTTAGGGTTATAGCCGCGATAAATAGAGTTGCGGTTTTGATTCACAATCAGCTTTAAAAACGATATATATATATATATATATATTCATAGTTCAATAATAATAATAATAATAATAATAATAATAATAATAATAATAATAATAATAATAATAATCGAGATATAGATGTGTAAATATCTATATATCTATATATATATATATATAAATCATATGTGCGAGAAAATATAGGTTTATAATATAAAAAATGATAAAAATACACCTTATAATCAGTTATATAATAAAATATAATATAATATTATATGATATATTATGATATAATATGACATAATATTATATCTATACGTCTTACGTATAGATATATATTATATTATAATACGATACGATAAATACTTATCTCTCTCTCTCTCTCTCTCTCTCTCTCTCACTCTCTTTCTCTTTTTCTGTATATGTATATACATATTATACTATACTATACAGATATATACCTATATTATGGTATGCGGTGAATTAATTGCAAGCGCGAGCTATACTATATTACGTAACGCGCGATCTATTATGCATAGAAAAGTATACATATATATATATATATAGGTAGGATAGGTAGATAGATAGGTAGATAGGTAGATAGATATAAATTTAATATTATATTATACCTACTACCACGTATGTACAACATAGAGCTTCTATCTCTTTTTTTTTAATTTTTTTTTTTATATATATATATATGTATATTTATGAAAATATATATATATATATATATAAGAAAAGAAGAAAATGCATTTTTGACGGTTCTATTTTTCTATAATCGTAATAACACCAACAACAATAATAATAATACTAATAATAATAATAATAATGATAATGATCACGATGATAGTAATGATGTTAATAGTAACGACGATACAAAAAAGGCATAATTTTCAGAAAATGATGTAAAACTGTAGTTGAAGAAGAGAAGAAAAAAAAAAAACAGGTATAACATCAAATGATGTCTCACAAGGATCGATGAACATAGAGTAACAATTTTTGATTGAAACATGGACGAAAATAGGAACGAGAGGGAAAAAAAAACATAACAAATTACAGATTGGATCGAAAGTATCTTGGAAACCGAAAACGAAAAAAAAAATAAAAATGAAAAATAAAAATATGTCGCGATTATGATGTACAAATTTATTGAAAAATAAAAATAAAATAGAAAGTATAACAACAGATTTTGGTTTTATTCGTGTTTTCTTTTTTTTATTTTCTGTTTTTTTTCCATTCCCCAATTTTTTTTTTCCGTTGTAAATTTAATAATTTATTAACTTTTATGCTTCCTGGCTTTCTTATAATAATAATAATAATAATAATCATCATAATAATGATAATGATAATAATGATGATGATGATGATGATGATGATGATAAAGATGATGAAGATAAAATAAAAATAATGATAATAATAATAATAATAGAACTAATAATATTAAATCAGATCGGGGCTAATAACGAGTAGGTGTAGGTGGTATTAAATAAGACAAACTCTTATTTGTTCAATTATATTATATGTATATAGTATACATACACATTATTTTTCTCGCGTGTATATGGTAATATACCAGCCTATGCATACTTGATATAAATTTACTCATGAACTATAATAATAATAATAATAATGATAATAATAAACTAACTAAAAATAGGGAACTGATGTGAACAGCTTTTCACCCCATACCATGGTACATAATATATTATATCTATAATGTATATATGGATATAAGTATGGTTATATAGTTTAAATCGTAAAAATAAAACAGAAAAAATGACTAAATAAATAAATAAATTTACCTCGCCTTGACTACAGACACGTGTGTGGGGTCTGATAATATGTTTGGATAACCCCCTCCCCCCGGGCAATCGTTTTCATTGAGTTTTGTTGCGTTTCTTTTTTTTTTCCTCTTCCTTTTTAGTTTTTTTTTTTTTCTAACATCAGATTTCGTAAGAATAGTAACATGCGTTAACGAATACATAAATAAATAAATAAATAAATAACCGTGGAATATAAATATATAGGTACCTAACTAGGTCAGTGCTTCATGGTAGTAGGTATAGTATATCGTGTATAGGTATACATAATAATAAATAAATGAATCGATAAATAAATAAATAGATAGATATTCGATAATTTCGAATAATATTGAATTTTATAGATAAAGAGAAGGAGAATAGGATAAATAAATAAACGAATGCATGAATATATATATAAATAAAATGCCTAATAATTAAAGAAATATCGTAATAAGAGAGGGGAGTAATCGGGGGAATTATGTCGAAGGGGAGGGTTATTATACACCTAGATAGGATAGAGTGCGATTGAGACGAGGAAATAAGGAGAAAGGAAAGGAAAAAAAATAATAACGAAAACAAAAATAAATAATGTGTTCATTAGATTAATAGGTGAAAATAGAGAAGAAGAAGAAAAAAGAGAAAGAAGAAAATTTTTTAAATACGAAACAAACTGAGAGAGGAGCCTCGACGATTTCGATGCTGTTTGGCAGCGAGATAAAAATTTGTTTTAGATTAAAAAAAAAAAACAAAAAAAAAATTTAAAAAGCAGCATCTTTATTGGTACATTTATACCAAATAATTAAATGCAATTATTATTAAACGATATACGGATGCGCGGATAAAAGTGGGGTAATCCTTGCCTACCCTCACGCAAACGCACACACAACACAAACAAAAATATAAACACAAACACAAACATGCGTGAAGTCTTTATTAAATAGATTCACATATTATTTAGACGATTGAAGAAAGAAACAAGGGAAAAATAGAGAGGAAGAAAAAAGAAACGGAAGAAATAGGGAGTAAAGGATTTTCAATACCGCTTTCAATTTTCGATATATATTATTATTATTATTGTTATTATTATTAAAATTATTATAAATAATAATTAGGTTACGATTATAAGGATATTATGATAATGATGATTATTACGATAGACATACCTATATACATAATAATATGGTATAGAGATGATATTGATTACGATATAAATTAATTTCAGGAATCGCCGTATTCTTGAAATTTCATTTATTTTATTTTTGATTTGATTCGATATTTTTTTGTGTGTTTTTTTTTCACCCCCATTACCTTTTATCCCTCGTCTTATGCTATAACGACGACATATATATATACATATATATATATATATATATATATATATATATATATATATTCGTTATTTTACCTGATAAATATATCGATTAACCTTTTGTTGCATACGTATACATAGCTACACATGCGTAGGTAATTTTTTAATTTTTTTTTTTCTTTCCTCAAAGATTAAAATATTTAAATTGAGTTTTACGATTCCTCTCTTCTTTTTTTTTAAATTCTTCTTCGTCTTATAATATTCATAATAATAATAATATTAATAATAATAACAATAATAATAATAATAATGGTAAGGAGAATAATTTATTAAAATTGAGAAAAAATAATAAAAACAAGAAGATAAAAGTCTAACACGCGGAAATACATGATATAAAAACACCAGATATATATACATATAGGTACATCAAACATCGTTTTTTTTTACATATACCTATACTAGATATATAGATACATAGATAGATACACATGTATAGTATATGACTATAATAATCATGTTCTTATCGTTAAGATTCATAACAATAACGATAATAAGGATAAAATAATAATAATGATAATGATAATGATAATTAACGATAGTTAATAATAATAACGAATAAATGAGAAATATATACCTGCTAAAATTATACCATACATATAATATTGCTACTATACTATTATTGCTGTATAATACTACAGGTGTAATTTATTAATTATATTAATACTGTAATATTATCTTGTTACGTTACGTTACGTTACTATATATATGTGTTATATTATGTTATGTTACGTTATGTTATGTTATATTATGTTATATTAAAACTGCGTTCAAAAAAAAAAAAACCAACAAAAAAAATAACTAAACACATACCCCATGTGTACACCTATACCTGATAATCTAAACGAAAAACAGTAATTTTGATTTGAGTTTTGAGTTTTTTTTTTTTTTTTCTTTATAGATATATATATAAAATATATATATATATATAACGTGCCTTGCGTTCGAGCAATATTTATCAGTACACCCATATTATATACTATTCGTTTTCTCGCTCTATGGATTAATTTCTTTTCTATTCATTTCATTTTTTTTCCATTTTTACTTTCCCCACATCTCCACGCCGCAGGGGTTCGTAACGAAACGGTTATCAACCCTGATTGAATTTTTAATTGTTTACAATGATAATGGTAATAATAATAATTATTATTATTATTATTATTATAATAACAACAACAGTTTTTATCGTGCCAAAATATATTGCGGGATGGGGGGGGGGGGGGGGGGGGGGAAGGATACAGGGTATATCATGGGATCAAATCCATACGATCGATTATGGAATTATTCTTTTTTTCTTTTCTCATTTATTTCTTCTTTTTTTTTTTTCGTTCTTTCAATCTTTGAAAGGCATCTTTTTTTTTACCTCCTTCGCACACGCAATCGTTGAAGCATGCACGTTGCAGTACCGGTACATACTATCAGTATATATATATATATTTATTATATATGTATAATATATATTATGAATTATGAATTCTTACGATATTTTCAAACGATAAACTCATCGAATATAATTTCGGGTAACAATTATCATTGTTGTAATAATGATAATAATAATGATAATTATTATTATTATTCAATTTCGAAAAATCGACTCTTCGTTATTTTTGGTTTCTTTCGCTTTTTTTTTCTTTCTTTTCTTTCTTCCCTCGCTTCTCTCCTCGTTACAACACGTCAGATTATTTTCAACTTAAACTTTAGAGACAAATTCGGATTCTATCAAGCAATAATATATATACAATATTACTATATATGTATATATATATATATATATATATGTGTGTGTATGTATGTATATATATATATATATATTTGGCCATCTTAAAAAAAAAAAAAATTGAAAAAAAAAATAAAAATAAAATAGTACAACGTACCTGCCTCTATACCCACACATAGACAATTAATGATCAATCTAGATACATGATTGAATTAATAATTTAATAAATAAACAGTTAAGGAATAATAGAACATACGATATATATAAAATATACTTAGACTCTAGGGTAGATAGAAACTAAAACGTTTTTTTGTTTATTTTTTCTTTTCATTCCCTTTTTTGTTTTTTAGTTCATTTTCAGATTTGCTAGATTTCGCGATAATTTACGACTCGATGTATAACATACATACACACGCATGTGTACATTTAGTTTATCTTTTTTGTTTTTTTTTTAATCTGAATGTACATAATACTTAGTCCCTAAGCCCCGTGGTGAAAAATAAAAAATATATATATATATATATTATAATAAGGTTTTGATTTTTTTTTTTGCTACCGAATTAAAATAAAATAAAATACGCGAAACACTGAAGAAGAAAGAGAACAAAAAAAAATTACTCGATCCGCTCATGCCTTTTTCTCACTATATATATATATAATACATATATTTATATATACACGTGTATATATATATATATAAACTAATAAATAATAATAACAACAACAACAAGCCTAACGTTACCGACTGAAAATGAAAATAAAAAGTATAGTTTGCTAACGTATTATATACATACCTATACACATATACATGTATATATGTATATATATATATGTATCTAAATGAAACACGTATATATATATATATATATATATATGTATATGTATTAGTCGTAATGATGATGATAAAAATAATAAATTAATATTGAAGAGTGACTTGAATGACTCGATAACTTTTTCACTTTTCCATTTCATTTGTTAATTTTTTTCCAATTTTTAAATTTTTGTTTTCAATTTGCAAAGAATAAAAAAAACCACACGTTCGCTATTTGCCTCGGAAGCCCGTAGGAAATTTTAAGCAACGATAAATAAATATAGATATATATTTATATGAAGAAATTCATACATAGTACAGATATACTTGAGTAACACTTCAGAATTGAAATACTACCAATAATTAAGGATATACATATGCTTATATATGTATACTGTATATTAATCATACCTATAATGTACAGTCGAAGCACATTAACAAACCATATAGTATAGTTTTATAATTATACAACAATAGATGTATAGATTGATAAATTTTTACCGATTTATTTAATTTATTATCGTTCTTATTATTATTATCATTATTATTATTATTATGGATTAATTATACTATACATAAAAAAGGGTCATACAGTTCCTTCGCAATTTACATACACGTACGTTAATATACCTATAATAACGAGAGTTATCTATAATATCGAAATGAAAATAACAATAAAACGATATGCCAAGTATCATTGAGATTTATCGTCTTTATACTGGGATTGAAAGAAAATTAAAATGAAAAAAAAAAAAAATTAAAAATGAAATAAAATAAAATAAAACAAAAAAAAAAAAAGAATTTATTTTCGTTCATTTCACATTGTAATTCCTCCCTCTGACATATGTCGTACTGCTAAATAATCAATCGACTCTCTGATACAAAAATTGATATATATTGCAGAAATTTATTGATCTATATATAAATATATATTAAAAAAAAAGAAAAGAAAAAAAATCAGTCAAGATGTAACATTTTTTTTTATTCTTATCCCCGCTGTCACTCAATTTTGCGACTCGACGTGTTTTTTTTTTTTTTCTCTCTTTTCTTTTTCCCTTATCGCATATATTTTCGAGTATATATCCTAAATATCTCGCTAAGAGACGCATATAGGTACTTAACTACATACTATAGCATGAAATCGGTTGTCGGACATTGAACTGTGCTGACAAATGGCAATACGCCACATATGACGTACCCGATTCAAAAAAAAAAAAAAAAATCGATGTCTTTTTTTTTTTTTTTTGTTTACTTTATTAATTTTTTTGTCTTATTCGATTGCTTTCGTTAAATTTTTAGATCGGGTATCTTGTCGCATACCTTCGATGTATCGGAGACATATGGGAGAGGAAATAACTTCGTTTCTTTTTTTCCATCGCGCATGTATCTCTGTTTTTTTTTTGTTTTTTTTTTTTCTCTTCTTTTTCTTCCAAACTTATTATAATTGTACATGTTTCATAGTGACCGACTGGTCAATGACTCAAACTCTCCGCTGGCCTTGATAGATTTCTGATAAACTTTATATTTTGTCATGTAACTGTCCGTCTGGAATCCAGATACACACACCTACGCCGGGACCGATGATTTTGTACCGTGAATTCGTTCGTTGAAGAACAAAGAGAACAAGAAAAAAAGAAAAACGAAGTAAAAAAATTAGTAAAGAAACAAAAACGGAAAGAGAGAAAAGGACAGAAAAGTAGACGAGAAGATCGGTATTATTAATCTCCTGAAATCTGTTCTTTTTTTTTTGTACAGATGTTATGGGTATGATTTGTCATAAAATCTTCGGATCAAATTTACCGGCGAAATTGTTTGAACCAAAAAAAAAAAACAACTGGAAAAAAGACCGAAGTTTATTAATAATTTGTCTGACACGGGCGTTTTAATTATTTTTTCTTAAAAATAAATCGGGGGTGGTTCTTAATTCGGTAATATTCGAATTTCAGAGCTCCCATGGGCTTACGTCTCTAAATATGTACAAAAAAGAAAAATTTAGTCAAAATCCCAGGTTCCTATCTCAGTTCTAAGTACCGTTGTTAAATAACACACGATTTTTATTACTTCCGGGTTATTTTCTCACTTCCTATCGCATTGTCGCTTCGAATAATCCGAAACTCCGCACACTTCTTATACCTATAGCATTGGGTATCGGTGAGAAAAGAAAAATTCACAGATTTTTAAAGACAAAATTTTATGCATCACGATTTGGAGATGAGTAATTTTTCTGTTTTTTTTTTTCTGGTTCGCCGTAGCTTCGAAAATTGTATCGTTCAGAATCTCGGTCGGATTCTCAAAAGGGAAAAATGATAGAAAAAGAAAAAATAGAAGAAGAAAAAAAAAGAAAAAAAAAACAACAAATTATCGAACGATGTAACAAAAGAATGAAAATAAAAACCGAACGATTCTAAAATTCATCATCGTAATTATTATTTTACTTTGTACTATTCATTCTGAAGAAAAAAAGAAACTTTTTTTTTTTCCGTATAACTTTTTTCTGTATCCAAATTAATAAATTAGTCAATACAATATGGTTTCATATGTAATTAATAAATTATTGCTGCACAGGTGCCATATCGAGTTTTTTTTTTTTATTCTTATTTTTTGGCATATCTCTCCACATGCCATGTTATATAATAAAATATGTTTAATCCGGTCTTCGCACTAGTGCAAAAATCGTCATGTGTACATAGATTTTTAACACATATATAAATATACTATATATGTATGTAGATGTATACATATGCAGTATATACACGAGTTAATTTCATTGTATATTTGTCCAGCTGTTGACTCTAATCGTGTATTACGAAACACACGTAATATATCGTATGTGTATATAGGTAGACACTTGTACACGGAAATATGGTAGTAGTGTTTCGGTTGAATAGTTGAGTTTCGGTCGCGCCTCCTCCTCCCCCCCTTCCACCGCCGCTGAAGCTAAATGTGAGAATTATGGAAAACCGTAGTTGACACCGATCGGGCCAAGGTCGCAGGACCGTGGGATTTACGGAAATATACCATACACGATTATTGCTTGATTATTTATTCAAACACCGATATATGTATGCGGCGATTTCCACTTTCGCCTAATACAAAAAAAAAAAAAAAAGAAGAACAAAAAGTAAAAAAGTTAAAAAAAAGGCGAGATAGAATTAAAATAAAATAAAAGTAGGCAAGAAAAAAAAGAAAAAGCTATAAAACGGTAGGTATAGCAAATTATTGTCTCATTTACTTATTCTATCATCGGTTTTCGAAATAAATTTATTTACTCTACCAGGTATATGCGAAAGATATGCGATGTATCGAGACACCTAATTTTTTTGTCACAAAGTCGTCGAAATTTCCTGTTCTTTGAGAAACAACAAAAAAAAAAATGAAAAGGAAGCGAAAAAAAAAAATAGAAAAAAGGGAAAAGAATGCAAAAAACTGGAGGAGGAGGAATTATTTACGAGTCTAAGCTGTGCCGATGGCTCTGCTTGGTTTGAGTTGAGTCAGGTTAGGCCCATAAGGCCCGAGGCTCAAGAATCAAGGCTGGGCAATAATATTCCTTTTCACAAGTGAAGAATGAAGAATAGAGAATAGAGAATAGAGAATTTTTTTCTTTTATTTTTCGTCCTCATTTTCGTCCTCATTTTTTTTTTAAATTTATTTTTGTATATTATAAAATTAGGAGAGGAGACAATGAATGAAAGAAATGTAAAAAAAGGAAATGATTTTGTATTGGGTGCTGGTTCAGTATCGCATGAAATTTTCTTAGCTTTAATAAGGATACAGATCGGCACAAATAGATAAATAGATAGATAGATACAATATGTTACATATTAGAGTTACGGCCACGTGCAGGGAGAGACTCTTATCGTAAGATAGAGAATATAGATAAGATAAACCCGCCTTCGTACTTAGATGTACGTTTCGATAATTTGTGGTTCTTATCGATCGTGGGAAATACAGGTTTATTTATAATCTCGCACGTCCGAGATTTTGGGTGAAATTAAAAATCAAAATTCCCGATTGGCAAAAAATTGAATCAATTTGTCGAAATTAAAGGAAACGAAATTTTTTCCATAAATTTTTAGAAAAATTATTCCCATCGGTAAAAACTATTCGATATCTAAGAGTTCCGATTATCTAGAATTTGAAAAATCATTTACTAATCCTTCTTAACTCATTTATCTTTTATCTAAGAAAATCTACGAAGTATTGTCAATTTGATTACAAATTCTAGTACAGGCAGCTTAACTGATTGAGTAAAATAGCATAGCTGCACGGGAAACTACTTTAAAAACAGAACTACGTGTCATGAGTCATTCCGTACATTGCGCAACGTGTCGTAAGTCTGTTATTTCTTCTCCATGAGTTATAGGTACACACATAATACGATATCGTCGTATTGTGTGTATGCTAACTATCCTCTGGAAACATCTACGGGCTGAAACATGAAAAATTTCTAAACTAAATCCCGTGTAAAATTTACTTCGTCGATACTATACAGCGAATAGTTTCTTCCGTCTTTGATAGCATCGTTCGATTCGTTTTGTAATAGTCGAATCTGGTATAATAATTGCATCGCGATTCTTCGAAGAGAAGAAAACACGTCGTCTTACGTAAATTCTTAGTAACAATTTGCGACTGGCGTCCGCATGGGATTGTCAGTTCAAAAAGCGGGAATGAAATAGTCGATAAATTCCCGCGTCAGTATCCAAGGCGCGGCTCGGGTCTGGATGCGCGCGCAGCGTAGTTCGGCCGCCGGTATTAATCGCGTTCTCGAATCTCGATTCTCGTATCTCGTCCCTCGTATCTCTCTGCGCCGGTAACCTAACCAAGAAACCAACCAAACGTTAGCCTAGTGCGTGCGTGCGGAATATAGTATTACGGTTAATGGTCGATGGTTATGTGCGAAGAAAGGTGACGATGACGTCGCGAGTGCCGATTCTGGTTACAATTTTGGGCGCGACCGGTACGGGGAAATCAAAACTGGCTATTCAACTAGCGCAGAAATATTACGGGGAAATAATATCAGCGGACAGTATGCAGGTCAGTATTTATTCAAACTTAAAACAGCCGAGTTCCATGTGTGGAAAACTTTCTAGGTTAGGTTACGCGGTTTTATCAGCCAGCCTCATGCGGCACGTGGAACGTATCCCTTCTTTCATCTTATTTGGGATAATTTTAATTACTATTATCGTCTTTAGGTTTATCGATAAAGTGAACGAACTAATTAACACGATTCTCTGGCGTTTCGGTTTATCGTAACGAAACGATATTCCGTCTACGTTCAGCTGTTCCATAACCTAAAAATTCAAACGGACTTATACTAGTTCAACGATAGACGGAGAGTATGACACGAAAATTAGCACTCTGCGTCTTTTGATTGATTTAGGAGAAGAGATTTTCATTCATTGCCTTTTTTCTGGTCGTTCGTATTATCATTCCCGAAATTTACCAGACGCATGTTTCTCGTCCGGTTAAGCTTACTGTAAATAATGAAAACAGGAAAAAAGAACTGATTTCTGATCAATGTTGACAAAGTCTAAATTCCTAGAAGTAATAAATTGTTAATACAGTATGCAGGTAGAACTATATCTATGGAAAGTATGTTGATTGGTAACTAGAAACGTCGTTCGACTCTCGGGATACTTATGGTAATTTTTCATACTTATGGCCTCTCGCGTCTATACATACGGCTAGTTTACTCATATATTACATTCACGTGGTATAAATATGTACAGAATCATAATTCTCTTCATCTCTGACGTTTAGGTTGAGAGAATAATTGGCAAAGAAGCTTTATTTTCTTCGTATAAGTAGTTTTATTTTTTATTTCAATTTTCGTTCGATTTTGGAACGATTTTACGTAATTAAATTGAACCCTGAGTTTAGAAGTACAACGATAATACGCTTGTTCAATCATTCCTACGCAGATATAGGATATGTTACATCATAATTTGTATACCGTGATGAATAAACGGTCGGGTATATTACGAGGCATTTAGCAACATTCCAAAGCCTTAAAAGTATAGAATATTGACTATACCTACAAATGTCTACCTAGAACGATTTATTCTACGAATATACCACGAACGTATGTGCAAATATAATGGAAAAGGAGGTATATTAATTTCGAGTAAAGAAAGAAAGATAAAATAAAAGAATGGCAGACTCGCACGCAAATTTGCGCATCGGTACATATACGTAAGCACGAAAAGGCATCGGTTCCTCTTCTCGTTCTTATTCTTATTCGATTGCGCAATATCATAGTTTCGCAAAGAAATAAATGAACCTCTCTGCATGCCACCGGGGCCTGTCCCTCCCTCCCTTCCGCCCCCCGGTTTGTTTATAGTTTATAGTAACATTGAACCTATACTAGCAGCTATAGCTATCGCCTGTTGGCTGGACACGACTCGCGGAACCTTGAATTCGAAGTAGTTCAACGTTCGCGCTCGCGAGCGCGCACGTGATATGAATTAACCTGTCCGTTCTTTTATAGTTCTTTCGTTCATTCCCCACTTATTATTATCGTTATCATTATCATTATCATCGGGGAGCTTATGTATACTCGTTACGTCTGTCCAGCCGTTACTCTTCCTCTTATTATCGCGTTCTTATACCCTCGCGGTGGCTAGAGATCCCCTAGTCCTCCTTTATTTTAATTTCCGTTTTTTATTCCACACGATTTCGGGATCGATAACCTCCTCCTTATTTCATTTATAAAACTACTGCATAACACATCTCGGCTCGTCGCGCTTCACCAGGCTCTAGTCCGGTTCCCGAGGTCGTTCATATATGCGTCTGACTCTCCGAATACCTATACCTACGTGATACCCTATACTATACAAGATACACCTCGCTCGCGGTGTCTGTCTTGACTGACTCCTCGCGGTTACTACTACTCGCTCAATAACTATTACCAACTGACTAATACCGTATCTTCTACTTCCTCCTTCCGCCGTTCAGATATTATACTATATACAGAGTGATTCAGGTTGTGAGGATAGACATTTCGAGGATAGATTCACCGCGAAATTCTAAGACTAAATTTCCTTTACCGTAAATTCGAGGGACCGGTAGTTTCCTAGCTACGGAAGATCTTAGTTCACCAATCGCAGAGCGTATGCGTCTCGCAGACGGGGTACTGCGCAACTCGCGCTCATGGTCGTTGCGTCATCGATAAGTTCTGCGATTGGTCGACTAAGATCTTTCGTAGCTCGGTAACTACTGCATCCTCGAATTTTTGGCAAAGGAAATATAGTCTTGGAATTTCACGAGGAATCCACTATCGAGGTATGGACTGAATAGCAATAAATTACGGATATATATCGAATACCGAAGAATAATGAGATAATACGATACCGTTGCACGTAAGGAACGCAAAAGAAAAAGGACTGCCGTCTTCGTATTTTTCACTCGCGCCATATTTCGACGATCCCGAGTCGCGACGCGGAGCTACGTGTACATGCGCGTCACTCATACATGCCCACACGAGTTGGTATTCATATATATAGGTATATAGGTACGTATAAACGCCTATGGGTTCTCGGACAACGCGAGGTTCAGTCGTTCCTCAACCAGGAATTCCGTACCGTCTACCAAAGCCGGTCTTAATACCGGTCAAGATTTAACCGCGTATTACACGCACACACATATGTGCATCATATATTTATGTACATTACACATACTCCCACTCAATCAGTCACTCGAGAGGCAAATAATAATCGGCGTGTTAACCTATCTTTCCATTACCGATCCTTATACTTCATAATTACATATAGACTGGATCGTCGTATACGTAGCAGTACCTCCGCACACATATTTTTTTTTCTTTCAATTTTTAATTTCTTTTTTCTTTCTTTTCCTTTTTATTCGCATGTAGTACATACGCGTGTATCCGCATAGTTTTATTTAGATCATATATTTTTGTTATCTTGACTATCGTCGATTTATATTCGATCTTCGAACAGTTATACTGTCTTATATATATTATAGCTTTCAAATTTACCCCACTTTTGGATACTTTTTTTTCTCTTCTTTTTCCCCTTTCTCCATACATATAGGTATAGGATATTAAAAATGAAATAGGAGACAAAAAAAAAACTCCTTCGAGCTTTCTATCCGCGTATCCGTGTGCATGCGTATGTGTATATGTAGATTTCGAAAACATCAAGAGCTATAGCTAATTTCAACGAGTCACTTACTTAATCTCTCCCTCTAAACATGTCGTTTTTGTTGTGTCAAGTTTCTTTTATTATCCTCGGTTTTTTCTTTTCGTTGTTTTTTTTTTTTTTCCCTCCTATCGGCGTTATTTCTTTCGCACACTAGGATAATCCCTCAATGTCCTACACACGGTATAAATACAGTTATTGCCTCTCAGAATAAAAAGAAAAACAGAAGAAAAAAACCGATATTTTCGAATATAAACATTTTGAACGTGACAGTTCGTCACAAAAAAAAAATATATATATACTTATGTAATGAAATGAAACAAAGAAAGAAAAATTGCACCAATTTTAAATCTTAAAAATCGAAATCATCATCATCATCATCAGGAATCAAATTCTCAAACTTGATTCTCGCCGCTCGCCGAGGCGTTACTTAGAATCGAGACAGGAACCTGGGATTTTGACTACAATTTTTTTTATACATATTTGGAGACGTCCTGGCCCATGGGAGCATTAAAATTCGAATATTACCGAATCGCGGACCACCCTAATGCGTATATATATGTATATAATAATATATATATATATATATATATATATATGTAAAAGATTTGCTCCGAGCCGCAAAGCGGCAGGCAGGCAGTCAGAGATGCATGCATGCATCCATCCATCCATCCATCGGCGGTTGTATGGCAGGTGGTTTCCCTCCGAGCCAGTAGAGGTATAACGTGTACGCACATGCATGTACTATACTTATACCGAAGGATAGGGGGAACAGGTGACGCGAGAATCGCCTTTTGTCTGTCTGGCTCATCCCGCAGCACCATGGACCCCACGATACCGGTTACGCCGGATCGGCGCGTGCCCCGTACCTCTACATTTATATATTACGCATCATTCTATACACACATAACGCCTAGAATTTACGTGTAAGAATTTTTTCACAGATTTTCTTTCTTTTTTTTCTTTTAAATTTATTTTTTCAATTTTTATACATTTTTCCCCGTTGTCCCGGAAAATTTGAAGATTCGTGTTTTTCTTTTTTCTTCTCTCTTCTCGTCGCCGAAACGATTCTCCAGGTTGGCGTTAAATTCCGAGAAGAAACAAAGAAAAGCGACGAAAAGAAAGAAGAAGAAATTCGCGATATTTTCTTATTTCTTTTTTATTTTATTTATACACCTGTTTCAGGTATACAAAGGACTGGACGTGATTACTGCTAAGGTAACGAAAGAAGAACAAGCCATGGCGCCCCACCATATGCTGGACATTGTAGACCCCTTGGCAACCTTCACGGTCGTTGATTTCAGAAACAGAGCACTGCCCATTGTATCCTTTAACGCTAATAACGATACGTAACTTATTATACGTAGGTATACGCGTACACACGTACACCTGCCGACTCTATAGGTAATTATATATAAATTAACTATAATCTCGTGATTTAATGTCTGCGTTCGCGTATCATATTTTTTTCTTCTTTTCTTTTCTCTTCTATAGTCTCCCTTTTTTCGTTTTCTTTTTCCCTTCACTTTCACCGCCCGAAACTCTACGATACGACTCTCGAATTTTCGCAACAAATCGTAAAATGAACGAAAGAAGTAAAGAATGAAATTGTACCGCGATTAATTTTTTGTTTCTCTTCGTTTTCGTTATTTTTCTCACCTTTATTTCGTTCTTTTAAATAACTAAATAAATAAATAAATAACGTCGTTATCCTTGACGAAAATAAGATAGACAAACTATTGGCGGAGGAGAGGACCCCTATAATAGTCGGCGGTACGAATTATTACATCGAATCTCTGCTGTGGCAGGTGTTGGTCGAAGATCCGAAGGACGTTGAATCCGGTTCTTGTTCTTTGGTTTTCGAACGTGACGACGGTTACGTTAGAATAGAGGGTCTCGGCGGCGATAAGAGTGCGAGAAAAACAACGACGCGTACGATTCGCGACGACGATAACGAGCTCGCGGACTCGAATACGAAATACGATGACGAAACTGGGGATGCCGATTCTTTATTATCGAACGATAATAAGATCCAAGACTCGACGACGGAGAACGACGACCAACCACCGTTTAAAAAAGTCAAATTCGAAGATCCGATTACCAACGACGAATTGCACAGGAAACTCAAGGAAATCGATCCGGAAATGGCCACCAGACTTCACCCGAATAATCGAAGAAAAATAATAAGGTAAAGTCGCAACGATGTTTTTTCTTGTTTTATTTTTTTTTAAGAATTATTTGCACACTCTTTCGTGATTTCTTTTATCTTTTATCCTCACGGGACTTTCCCCGGTCGCATTATCCGGTAATAAAGTGGAATAATTGTCACGCGAGAAAATGGGAGATGAGAGAAGAGAAGGAGGAATGAATGGGGGAAAAAAAAAATTGGAATTCGGAAATTTGCACGTTTTTAGATCTTTTTTCTTTTTCACTCTCCCTCTCGCGATTATCGTTGGTTTTTCTTTTCTTTTCTTTTTTTTCTTCCTTGCTTAACTTCGTCCCTTTTGTTTTTTCTTCGTTTCTTTTTTCCTTATTTCGTCTTAAGATCGTAATCAATTCGTTAATAATTAATGGTCGGGCTTAGTGTATAAAACCTACTAATTGGTCATGCCTTGAGTTTTCTGGTCTGATGATTCCACCGAGGTTGATCCTAGCCTTGATTAACCTAACGTCGTGAACCTGACCGAAACCCAAAGACACGAATTCTCATATCTGGTTATTATACAATTATTCAGATATCGGATAACAATATTATCATCGTCGCTATTGTCACGGACATTTATCGCCTCTACGAACGACCGTAGATTTGTCGAAGGAGAAACGAAATGAAAGAAATAAAAACATCTTTTTGGAGAAAAAAAAAAAAAAAAAAAATTCATTCGGGTACGAATTTCCCGATTTCGAGACAACTTTTGATTTCATCGTCGGAAGGGTGTGTGCGCGTGCGTGTGTGTGACTCATTGTCGAATACCGAACCGTACCGTTTGGTATATAGCGATGGTGGGAGTATATCATGGCATAATTTAGTAAGCGCGTGCGTCAACGAACCGAAATTCAACGTGTCACTGGGCGCACGTGGCGTCGAGGGCCGAGTAGGAAGGCCAGCAGCTGGGTATATTATACTGGCCGGGTCTAGCCGGGATCATCTCTTTTCGTTCGTCCGCTAAAGACCTGTTGTATATATATGCATATATACGAATCCCCGGTGAATCTATTTAAAAAGAGAGAAAGAGAGAGAGAGAGAGAGAAAAAGAATTGAATAAAAAAAAAGAAATCAAATACAAAATATAAAAGATAAAGAATAGAAGAGAAGAGAAGTGAAGAAGAAGAAGAAGAAGAAGAAGAAGAAGAAAACAAAAAGAAGGAAATTAGTAGAACGAGAAACGGTGAAACAGTCCGAGAGAGAATAAGAAACGAACGAGAGAAAAGCAGGAGCCTAGGTAGAGAAAGAGAGAGAGAGAAGAAACAACATTTATTTCATTAGCAGTTCTTTTTTTTTTTTTTTTCATTTGAGAACGGAGAAAAAAAATCAGATTAGAACCGATTGTCGATTTGTCACGGAATGCCCTATATAATTTTTTTCTTTCTACAATCTTTTATTTTAATTGGTTTATACGGAATTTCCTCGCCTATAAAAGGTATAGTAACGTATATTATATCTGTTATCCGGTTGTGTTTCTATTTCATTTCTTTTTTTCGTTTGGGTTTATACATGTAACGAGACTGCCAATCGCTAGTCAGATTATAAACCGTTGATTGGGCTATTTCCGTTTCCGATAGCGATAAGCTATACTTTCTACTTTTATTTTCCTTCTCTCTATTAATTTTCATTTTGTATTATTTTTTTCTTATTTTTCTAACCGTTTTATAGCGAATTTTACGCTCGATGTTTATCGCCACGTGGTCAACCGACGGTCCTCTGGCCTCGGTTACACGTGTTTGACCCAGTCAAGGACCAACCGCGAGCTCTACGCTCTCCACTTGATCGCGAAAATTTTATATAGCTATATATCTATATGTGTGTACCGTACAAAACGCCTGCGACGTTTTTCCGAGCCAATCTTTTTTCCCCCCTTCTTTCTTTTCTCCACGTTTCAACGGCCGAAGGATATTTCACTCGATAGTCTCGCGCGGAGACGGTGGGTGTAAAAAAAAGAGGGATAAACCGTTTCAAATCCAGTCAATCGATCAATCAGCCTCTTCTATTACGATTTTTTAAATCCTGTTAATCGACGATAACGACAATAACTGATAGAACAATCGGGAAGAAAAAAAAGAAACGAAAAAGATACGGAAATAACTTTTTTTTAAAGCATCTGCTTCTGAAAGTTCCGATTCCGCCCGCTTCAGGGCGCTGGAATCACAGCCGTAGACTCGCGGAGTAGTGGAGTGGGGGAAGCTCGACTGCCAGTCGCTCGCTGGACGTCGAAGGAGCGTGATCTACCGCGGAGCAAAGAAACCGACCGTGCATAGTCGTTATCGTTGCTATTGCCAACGTTAGTCAATTAAAATGATTAACTCTATCCTCCGTGATCCAAAAGGGTTTCAATTTCCACATAGTTTTATGGTATTTTAATGCAATTTCGGGCAATTTGGGTGAAGCAAGGGTATCATAAATCGTATTTTAACATCGTCTAGACCGGATGGTCGGTGATATTAATAAAGACGAATCTACCATTATAGCCACTGGATCCTTTTCTGAATCGTATTTATAGATGGAACCCAATAAAAAAAAAAAAAAAAAAGGCAACAAATTTATCTACCCCTAAATTTTCTACCCAGTATTCGCAATATAATGCTACCCGTTTTTCCCGAAACTATCTTAAGTATTAGGGACATATCTCTGTCTACCATATCCTCCCTTTGCTTTTTCTATACCCATTCTATCTTGGCACAGAGTCAAACTCTGATTGCTTCATCGACTGGGGCTTTCGTCTGAGCGCACTGCGGTTTTTTCACTTCTTTCTTCTTCTTCTTCCTTTTTTTTTTTTTTTTTTATCTTTTTCTCCTAACTTTCCATCAGGATAACTTCCACAAATTTTTCCACTGCCTCTCCATAGTATATCGAAGGAGAGAGATAACAAGAAAAAGAAAAAAAAAATTTAAACGGTCATCGACATGTTTTTGAATTAGTTTTTTTTCTTCTCTTTTCCTTCAAATTGACTTCGATTATCGTTAACATCATCGTCGTCGCCGTTATTATTATTATTATTATCATTATCATCGTGTAAAGATAAGACAGCGAAGAATTATCACCTGCGTGTCGCAGGGTTATGTATATAACATATGTGTGTGTGTGTGCGCGTGTGTGTGGCTAATTAGCAATCGACTATGTGTATACATATTCGCGTCATTATGATCGGTCACTATTACGGCGTTGATATTGGCATTGAAGGTCACTCACCGTAATTTTAATACGCGGCCTTGAACAGCTCTGCTAAGATTCGGGAGTTTCTTCTATACGTATGTATATATGTATATATATACATACACTTTGTTTAACACGTTTTTGCGGTTTCGTTTTTGTTACTTATCTTTAATTCGTTTTTCCTTTTTTCTTCTTCGAATAATCGATAACGAATAAATGAATGAACGAATGAACAAATAAATAAATTAAATAATTAATCACATGGGGAGATTTTTGATTCCTTGCGGTTTCCTTTCAATCTACATTTGAGAAAAATGAGTTTAACCGTATAGGAATTGATATTAATTTTATCTACAAATGTCTATGTTTAAAAACGAGCGTATAAGGTAGCCGGTATCAGTGACTACACCACCCTGTATGACGTATCCTATAAATACTATACCTACGCGATCAAATATTTAAACTTCTGTCCGTAGTGGGTAATGATGGTAATGACCACGAGGACGAGGTTACTGACTTTTCTCACGTCTGTGGTATACCCAAATATATTTTACATAGCCATATACACGTGCGAATGTGATTATATATATATATATACATACATGGGACTCGGAAGAATATTCATACATTCATATGTATGACTATACGTATAGACGTGATTCTCGATTACGTCTTCGATACGAATGTCTGTACGTGTATATAGATATATACCTTACCTACCTCTATTACGTGTTAGAGATATGTCGAGGGCAGACCACTCCGTAGCTTTTAATACCGGGTTCTAAATACGTTGACAAATACCAAAGAATGTCAAATTTGTAAATCAAAGAACGACGAGCGTTGAAGTCAAATTGAATTAGGAAAAAAAATAAATAAAAAATAAAAAACCACGATGGGACAACTCGAGAGTTCGAGACTCTCTCCGTTAAGAGTAATACATCAGAACAAAAGAAGGTCGTTATTACTCGATTCAGCACGGAATCGACCATAGTTTTTCTTATTCCTCATTTTATTCATCCGATATAGGAAATTGCGTGCCAATTCGATCCGAAACTTCATTTCCGATGATTATTCTAATTAATTGTAACAAAAGTTGCTCCGTTTTTTTTTTTTTTTCTTTCTTTTCTTTTAATCCGTTTATAGGGGCATTCCCCGACAACTCGAAACGGGTGGAAAATATTCGACGAAACATGTGAATTTCGGAAAGAAAGAAAACAAAAAAAATACGTTAATTTTGAATCGTATGTATAAATCTTGTACGAGGAAGTTTAATTCCGATTGCACAAGGGACGTAATACGCCGCAATACCTTATATCTCGGTGCAAGAACCGAACCCACCACCCGGTCAACCGGTTTATATACCGTTTCACGCTGCGGCATCTCTCTATAGGTACATGACAGGGGGAGGGGGAAAGAGCGAAACAGGGAAAAACCGAACCGAACGAACCGAACGGACGGAGAAGAAGAAAGGACCACTTAACAATGGCGAAGACCACCGGTACATATATGTATATATATAATATATAACGAGGAAATATATATATATATATATATACCTTGCCGATCGCATACCTGGGTCACTTAATTATATACAGAGATACTCCTTATTATTTTCACCTCGATAAACTATATCTATATATATCGTTTATAGTAGGTACAATTATGAAATTATCGAAACCATTTTTCTTTGAAATGAAATTTGTCTTTTTTTTTTTTTCGTTTGCCACCGATTTTCAGTCTCGATCGAAGGTCGCGAGTTTCGTTCGCGAACAAAGAGTATTATTCGCGAATAGAGACAGGCAGAGAGAGAGAGAGAGAGAAGAGAGAAAAAATGGAAAAGATTTTCTGGAGATTTTCTATTTCTATATCTTTATTTACTTTCGTTTCTTTTTTTTCAACTTTTTTTCTTCTCTCGTTTGCAAATCCGATGCGATACCTGAGTTTCTTATACCTACCTACCTTTCTACCTACTTCTCTGCCTACCTACCTACCTACCTACCTACCTACCAGCTACCTAAGACACTTTTTTTTTCTTTCCTTTTCTTTCCCTTCTTCCTTCTTTTCCTTCTTCTTTCGTGAATACCAGGGAGTTCTATGTGTACGTATGTATATAGCTTTTGGAAGTTGAATAGGATTGAGGTATAAGAAACTAACGTAAGAAAGAGGCATTCAGAGTCCCGAAAACCTGTGGAGGCCAGGTGCGAAATGAATCGCCCTTTTTTCCAAAGTACCAAATCCCTTTCGCACCCCCCCTTACCCTACCTTACCTCACCTCACCTTACCTCACCTTCTCTTCTCTTCCCTTACCTTATTCCCCTACTGGTCCTTGAAGAGGAGTTTTCTTCTCTCTTTCCTACGTCTACTCTCTTTATTTTTCTTTTTTCTTTTTCTTGTTCTCGTTAATTTCATTCGTCCGGCTCGTTCCACTCGAATATACGACATCGCACGTATACCTGTAATTTTTTGTTTTTGCCAATCATTTTTATCACAACAATTACTCGATCGGTTGATTAAAATATGACAAATATTTTTATTTTCATTTTTTTTCCCTCCTCCTTTTCTTTTGGGAACCCTGGAGTCTCGGCTGTATAATTTTTCCTTACATATTTATTTCGAAACGTCAATTGGCCCACGGTAGCATCGAATTTTCAAAATGATTAAATCAAGAACCATCTCATCTCTGTATTATACCAATTCAAATCGTTTATCTCAAAAATACATAACTAGGTACTACACATGCGTATGATCTCTTGAGTACTCAGCTCGCTCTCTTTAATCTCATCGCATTGCACTATATATCGTAAGTACATACATCGAATATATGGGAATAGGCGCAGGTCAGGTTCAAAGACGTTATAGTTATTATAATATAGATAAGAATGAACTGGCTGACGATATTCGTCACAGCTATGTTATTATTATTCTCATCATCGTCATTATCATTATCATTATTGTTGTTGTTGCGTTGAATAACGTGGAAAGAAGAAGGGAAAAAAAAAGAAGAGAGGAAAAAAAAAATTGAAATGAATTTTAATTACGTAAGGTATTTTAAAGCTGCGATATAATTAATCAGAAATTCGTTATCAATCTGGGTCAATTACATATAGGATGACCACTTTAAAATACGGCGTCGAATTTTTTTTTTTTTTTCTCTTCTTCTTTTTTATCTCCCGCTATAATAATGCGCGTCAGAATTTTTTCTTTTTTTTTAAATCAATTCTTTGATCGTCTTACATAGTGATCATTATTATTATTATTATTATTATCATTTTTTTTCTCGTTCAATCATCCGGGATGATCTATACATGATCGTATAAATATGTGTATATAATATATATATTTATTCTATATAAAATAGAGCGATATAATTGAATTTTGATTAACAGAAAAAGAAAACAAAAAAAATCACTTCGTCTTTTCTATCAATTGAACCTCTTTCTTTTTTCTAGGTTTTTTTTTTTCTCATTCAAAATTTGTTTCCGTCTTCCCGAATCATTTTTTTTTTTTTTGCAAAATACCATTCACGTACGTATTCGGGAATATATTTATTATTTCCAATTATTAATAATATAGAAACATCGCATGTCGGGGGACAGGTCCCTGTGAATAAAATTCTTGTGACAAAATTCGTACGAATTTTTGTTGATCGGAAATACGAAGAAAAAAGAAAAATCGGAAATAAGGAAAATAAGGAAAATAAGGAAAATGAGGAAAATTTTATCCACAGAGGGTAAATTAAAGGCATCGGGTCTTGGAACCCGGTTAAATGGTTTTATCGCTTTTTATTTTGACCCTCGTCACTGCCGGTCGAACGAACGGTTTATAATCTGCACAGGACTTCCTGTTCACTACACTTTCAGGAATATGTTATACGTATATGTATGTATATATGTATGTATATATATATTCATACCTTTTCCTTCATTAACCGCGATAACTCTTTAACCGTATCGACCGACGCCGGGTAATTTACTTACCCTACTGTAGCCAACGCGACGCGACGTCCACTTCGGAAGATATTATCGTCGATGAGTTTAACATTGAAATAAAAAAAAAATAATAATAATAATTGGGGTTGGGTTGAATTTGCGAATTTTGTAATATTCGCCGAATCATTGTTTCCGGAAAGGGGATTCCCCCGGAAGTCTACGCGTAGCCGATTCAAAAAAAAATAACTTTCGAACGAAGAACACCGCAGGTTCGATAAATTCGGAAAGCTGAAGATCCGAAAGGCCAAAAACCTCCGAAACTTGAAATTCGCGCATGTATTCCTTCAGTCTTCGATAACTCCGGCCGTATCGATCGTATCGGAAATCCTATCGATTATTTTTTTATTATTTATCGATCAGAAGGAACTATTTTTAGTTTTCAGATCCCCTTCGGAAAGTAGATCGAAGGAAATTTCGGATTTGAAGAAAATGAGCTAAAACGGACAGAAAATTGACGAAAATTTTGTTGGATATTTTTATTTTCGTTTATTTTTGGATTCTTCGGGTCTCTCGACCGACCCGAAGAATAGAGGTCTTAAAATTTGCGAATATTTACGCGCAGGTGAGGGACAGGAGGTATTCTAACAATAAGAAGCGTCTGTCAACGCGAGGCCTATTTCGGGTCAGACAGTCCTCGGTCGTCGTCGTACCAATACAATACAATACAATACAATATACCTATTTCTATGCAGGAAAGTTAGGTAGAACGAGAGAAAGAGAGAAAAAGGAAGGGAAGAAAAAAGAGAAAAAAAGAAAGAAAGAAAGTTGCCGGCTAATTATTTTTCTTCGGGGATTTGGATTTTTTTTTTTTGGCTCGTGATTTCGCGAATTAGCTTTTGTCATTTTTTTTTGTGTATTTTTTATCATCGTCTTCGATGAAATTCGATCGGATATCTTCTCGAATTTATTTTTTTTTAATCGAACGAAATTTCACGATGAAAAGAAAGAAAAAATAATAAATAAATTTGGGGAAATCGAATCGGATTCCGTGATCGAGGAAAATCTCGAGGAAATTTTGCGAAAATTCTGTACGAAATAAGAATCTGACAAATTTGAACGAAATTTATTGATACGTTTCCTTATTATAAGATCACGAAAATGAAATGAATTTTCTTCCTTTCCTCGACAAAATTTGATAAAATTGACGGTAGCGAAAAATCCGAAAAAAATAAAATAAAAAAATTCGGAATTTTTTTTTATAAAATCGTATAGTAGAATTGGTTTCGGTAAAATTTGACATAAGTCGAGATATTCAGATCCCGAGGAACTCTGAAGAAAATCTAAAAGGGATAGAAGGAAAAATTTAAAAAAACAAAGGAAAGGTGATTTTCATTTAAAAAAAAAAAATTTTCTTTTGTTGGAAAATCCGCGGAGACTGTAGAGAATCTCTTTTCGTCCTCATTTTTATTCGTCACCACTAACGCCTCCGATTTTAGAAACACTACATACATACAAGCCTGGTATAATTATCCTTTACCGTTCTATTTATTTAACTTGGATCTGGAGCTGTCGTATTTTCGTCTATCTCACGTACGTATGTACTACCTATACATTCCCTCGGCTCTGAACGCGGTAATAGGTCCGAAGTAAAATCACATGGAAACGGAAACCCCCGTCTTTAAAGAAGATTTGGGAAACGGGAACAATAACACGATATATGCATATCAACGATACCTGTCTATAATCAAATTCCATAAATCGAATCATTTTTCCACGTTCGAAGAATTTTCTTTTTCCCTTTTTCTCCTTTTTTCTTTTTTCTTTTTTCTTTTTTCTTTACGTCTTACCGTTCGTTCGTTCTGTTTTTTTTTTTTTTCATCTCGAACGAAGAATAAAAAAATGAAATAAAAAATATCCAATCCTGAAAAGTAAATAAATAAATAAATAAAAAAATGGAAACGATCGTTTTTCAGATCGCTACAGGTGTTCGAGCAGCTCGGTAAAAAACATTCGGAAATTTTGAGGGATCAACGTCTCGCTGCCGGTGGTTCGGGTCTCGGTGGTCCATTGCGGTACGACAATTCCGTCATATTGTGGCTCCAGTGTGATCAGGTAGGTAAATAAATCAACTAATCAATCAATCAATTGATTTAACGTCTCCGCGTTTTTTCAAAAAAATCAATAAAAGTCAAAAATCAAAAATTATTCAAAATCAAAGATTCAGTCGAATTCGATCTCAAATTGAAATTTTTTTTTTTCTCTTCTTTTCTTCTCTTTTTTTTTCTTTTTTCTCGTCTCACTTTCCTCACTTATATCTATATATATACCAAAGCTACGATCGATAATTATGTATACCTACACTTAATTCTTGCCGCGGGGGAAATATTGACGCCGCCGTGATACCTATATGGTATATAGTTGGTCAGCTGTGTAGGCGACGGTGGTGGTGGTGGCGGCGGCGGCGGTGGTGTTGTATATAGGAAAAGGCAAACGAAAAACTAGGTCAGGTTCGGAAACACGCGTTGTCTAATAATAAGTGAGAGAGACTTCCCTCCCGCGCCTGTGCCTGTACCGCTCATACGCCTAAAAGGAATCACCCGAGTGTCAATAAACTCGTGTCTCATTTGTCGAGGCGAGAGAAAGAAGAAGAAAAATTGAAAATGAAAAAATATTTCACACCTCTTTGCATGATCGAACGCAGATCCGAATCGAGAGCAATTATTTCTTTCTTTTTTTTTCTCTAACGAATGATATATATTTTATTAATTATCGTATTATAGGAAATTAACCGGAGAACGAATCGACCGATTGAATTCTGATAGAGTAGCTGTTCCACGCTTCCGCTAATTATATATAGCGTATATCTAATAATTATTCGAAAAGATAATGATTTCTTTCACGTTGATAGTTTAATTTAATTTTTTTTGTCATTTTTTGTTTTTTTTTCGTGATTTACGTGTGTTCTTTGAGAAACTCGATATTTATTTAGAATAAAAAAATAAAATAAAAATAAAAAAACGGATGATTTTCAACGATTTATTATTGATATCATTGGTTTGATTGATTTGATTGATTTGATTGATCTGATTGATTTGTTTCCTTAATTTCACACGAGACGGTCGAAGCCCCTCGAAATAACTAGGTAACTAACTAGCTTTGAACGAAATTTCGGTTTCGTTATCTTTACAAGTATTTAGAAGCCGATACACATACGTATCGTATATTAAGAATGTATATCTATACAAAACTATAGTTTCTATAACATATATATATATATATATATATATATATATCTTGGAGCAGCTCTGAAGCCGAAGTATAATATATAAATGTCGGGGTGAAAGTTTGACCCCCTCCCTTGGCCCTTGTATTGTACATACCTACATACGTACGTGTATATATATATATTATATATAGATAAATACACATGCGTTTTCCCCGCAAATATTACGTTCTCTTAAGCATTCTGGCATTATGCGGTGATATGATAGCCGAGGTGAGAAAGAGAGACGGGTTTGATAGATCCGTACATATTAGGGTGTCCGTTATTTCCCAAGTTGTTTTTTTTTTTGCTGGCGCCCCATGAATTTTTAGTTTTTGCCCCAAAAGAAAATATCCAACCCAAAAAAACTCTTAATTTTCAAATTGAACCGTGCCGAAATCATATTACAATTCCCATTTAAATAACATGGGATTTTCAGACTTTTCGCATTTAATTTTTTTTCTCTGAAACCAATAAGGGTACAGGAATGACCAATGTATATTTTTCAAGAGAATTGAATGCTCTACAAAAAAGGTCTCTTATAATTTTTTGATAACTCAACTTTTTTCAATACTCACCTGGAGTACCAAGAATGTATTAATAAATTAGGTAAGTATTAAAAAGAGTTGAGTTATCAGAAAATGATAGGAGACCTTTTTTGTAGAGCGTTCAATTCTCTACAAAAATATACATTAGTCATTGCTGTACCCTTATTTGTTTCTTTAAAAAAAAAATAAATGCAAAAAGTCCAAGAATCCCATGTTATTTAAATGGGAATTGTAACATGATTTCGGCACGGTTTAGTATTGAAAAAAGTTGAGTTATCAAAAAATTATAAGAGACCTTTTTTGTAGAGCGTTCAATTCTCTTGAAAAAAATACATTGGTCATTCCTGTACCCTTATTGGTTTCAGAGAAAAAAAATTAAATGCGAAAAGTCTGAAAATCCCATGTTATTTAAATGGGAATTGTAATATGATTTCGGCACGGTTCAATTTGAAAATTAAGGGTTTTTTTGGGTTGGATATTTTCTTTTGGGGCAAAAACTAAAAATTCATGGGGCGCCAGCAAAAAAAAAAACAACTTGGGAAATAACGGACACCCTAGTACATATACATATATACGTATGCATACAGATACATGGACAAATGAATAATTAATTATACAGATCTTTTATGCGTTCGAAAAGATGTATACCTCGGTAATGTGATATCAATTAGAATTCTACCGGGACCGGGTTGAATGAAGTTCCGAATTTTCCAAGTTCAAAGCAAAAGAATCAAAAAATGTAAAAAAGAAGAATAATCAAAAATCAAAAATTCAATTTCAAAATTGAATTATATTCTTCGTTCTATTTTTTTTCGTTCCTTGCAGTTTTATACCTCCGTCATATTGACGACATGAATAATTAAATATGTGCATCAAATTCTCGGAAGGTTTTCTCGTTTTTCCTCCTCTTCCTTCTCATCTGTATACCTATATATATATATATATATATATTATACGTATACGCAGGTATGTATATGTATACCATAGAACGTATCGTGTTTAACCGGAATTCGCGGACCTACTCTCGCTCGTCTGCATTCCTCCCACGCGCGGACACGCACCTCACACACATTCATCTATCCGTCTAATACATATACGCATATATATATATATATATATAGGTATACGTAGTACATACATATAGTGAAGGAAAGAGTGAGTGAGAGGTGTGAGGCACGAACTTCTTCCCCACGCGTAGATCTGCTGCGCTCTGCAACTATAAACGCCAGTGTCTCGTATTCTCAGCCATTTACGGTTACCCTCCACTAATACTTGCTTAAAAATACGCATATGTGTGTATGTATATGTATATCTATATATATATATATATATATACAGACGCACCTATAATATACACACCGTCTCGTAACTTCAGTCGGTCGCGGAGCCTAGACGCCTATATGTGTATAAATAAAATGACACACATACAATAGATCGCGTTATAAGAGTTCTTCTTATAAACTATTTTTCCTGCAGTCTACGTATACTATACACGTAGAGTATATATACATATATATATGTCAATCGTAGTGAATAGATCACTGGATCACGTAAGGGAACCAAAAAAAAAAAAAGAAAAAGAAAAGGAAAAGAAAGAAGGAGAAAAGATCGAAAATAGAAAGAAACGAAGAAAATAATGATAATAATAATAATAATAATAATAATATCTTGCGAAAGAAATAAAATAAGGGAGAGAAGCGAGAAGAAGAAAAACGAATTAATAACGAAAAGGAAACGAAAGAATGATCGGTATGGGAGTATGTATCTACACATATTTAGTAGTCTGACAGGAAGTGACGTAATCTCATATACCAGACGTATATATAGAATATATATATATATATAGAGGGAGAGAGAGAGAGAGAGAGGGAAGAGATTTGCGCGGGAAAGAATTCACCGCTGCTGGTGCAGATGTAGAGATGCAGATGCTGAGCACATTTCTTCAACCTCTAACTTTGTCGCGGTTATAGATATATATATGTATATATATATATATATATGTATAGTATCGTATATTAGCAACGTGTACGCGTAAAAGAGGAGGATGAGGAGGAGGAGGAGGAGGAGGACGCGACGACGCACTGGCAGACGCCCATTAACAAAATCCTCCTTGACAAAGTCGAGTTGATGACCTGACAAGTCCCACCTTATATACCCCTTAGTCATCTTTACAAGAGAACGTACAGTCTGACTATTAACAGAGAGACACAGAGACATTGGCACTGTATAGGAGATTTTAGATTTTAGATTTTAGATTTTAGATTTTAGATTTTAGATTTTAGATTTTAGATTTAGATTTAGATTCAGATTTAGATTTGTTGAAGAGCCGCAGGGTACAACCCTTATCCCGCCAATATACGATAATCAATAACTTGCACAGAGGACACGGACGGAGAGAAAGACGAAGAGAGGAATTATGTTTTTAATCCACAAATTTTTGCATGTGTGACAAAGAAAACATAGAAAAAATCAGAATTTTGAGAATTTTGATAAAGAAATAAAAAAATTGTACCGAAAGTTATACAATTTTATAGTAAAAAAAAAAGAAAAAAACGAATTGATAAATTATTATATTCTGTTAAACGAAGCTTAGTTTCCTACAGAGATACGCGTTTAGAGGTGGACGTATAGCATACGGCTACACACTCGCTGCAAGTGCAGTGGGAACACCGTAGGGGTCTTGGGAAGTATAGGTATCTGTTTTAAATCACAATAAACTATGCGAGTAATGGGGTAGTCCGTTTGTAAAGTGATCCGTAAACAAGTCTGACGTTATAATTACCTGTATTTCGTTATATACGGTATATATAGAGGTACGTATTGTAGCTATACGTACGTACGTAGATTATACGGACATACGTGTTACTCGGGCGGGTACGGAAGTGGAATCTATATACCTATCGTTGAATTAATCATTTCTATGAATCATAGCCGTTTCTGTTGTTTAGAGAGCTAGAGAACTTTTTCTTCTCCGCTATATTGTATGTACGCATGTACGAGACACGATACGATATTATTATATTAGAGTTCAAGTTCAGTTTAGTTAATTACACTTTAATTTAAAACCGAGGACTACGTCGGGTCGTTATTTCTCAATAAAAATGTACACATGTGTACGTGTACGTACGTACAAATATAGGTACTAATTCAATTGAACCACGATGCGTAATGATTCGAAGAACAAAACCTGAGTCTGCGTACGATATTATTATATTATGCATATTCGCACACACATATAGAGTTCGAATCGATTATCTCGGTCCCATATTATCATGCAATGATATATCACTTCTCTTTAATTTCATATAATTTTTACTTGTTGCTTTCATTACTTAATGTAACAGGTTTTCAATTATCTCAATAATCTATACACCTAATTCGATGGAGATTGAAGAAAAAGAAATGAACGAACAAACGATATCAGTTCCACATCTGCAATCATATAAACTGATAATTATAATAATAGATAATTAAACAATAACAATAATAATGATAATCATCATCATTTTGCCGGGGAGCATTTGTGTGTATATATATATATATATATATATATATACACATATGTATGTAGGTAGTAGGTAGGTAGTAGACGCCGATGATCTCAGAGGAGATTCTGGGAAGGCGTTCCAGGCACCGCGCGCTGTGCTGTGCTGCTGCCGAAACGGTTCGACTCGTTGCATGTGCTGCGGCATGTTGCGGGAGCGTCGGGTTGCCCCGTTGGTTTGTCTTGGCGCCCGCGCCTTGCCCCACGCACCCACACACACGCGCGTAGCGCACCTACTCACACTTGGAGAGGTACGCGGTTCTTTCGCGAGAACTGAGAAACTGCAGAGAAAGAGAGAGATGGAGATGGAGATAGAGATAGAGATAGAGACAGAGATAGACGGGAAGATGGGGAGAGATAGATATAGAGGGATATAGGAGGGCGTCGTATTGCCGGAAACGCCGAACGTGCCTCTTCTTAACTTTCTGCAAATACTTATTCAGAAATTTTAACCGATGTACGAATTTCTACGAATTTTTGGAGAATTCGAAATGTATCAGTTTTTTACTCGAAAACAAAAAAATTAAAAAATATCGTAGATTCTCATGTGTATCGCCATTCATTTTTCAAATCGTCCTTTTTTTTTTCGTATGTAGTTTTTCAGATGAAATTTCAGATCTCTCGTACAAATTGTAGATTCTCTCGTATCTTTTCTCGTCGAATGTAAAAAAAAAGAACAAAAAAAATAACAGGTCACCCGAGTTTTTGATTTGATTTGAAAAGAAAAGTAGAGATGAGAGGAAAAAAAAAATGTTGGCTTTTGGTAGTCTTTTTTTTGTTTATCAGAAAAAAATTTGTTCGTTTTTGATAGACGGGGGAAAAAAAAAAAAAAATAATAATTTGTTGAATTATTTTCCCAAGTGTACCGCTCACTTATCTATCCGAGTACTACGTTTCCCACAATATTACTGTTTCTTTACTTATAGGTATACCATACTACGCGCGATTCGTAGTGAGATATGAAAATAATTTATGCATTTCAACGCGACTCGTATTCTCGCTTACGTTTTACACTCACCGCGAAACCGATTATCTCCTTTATCATTATTATTTTCATTTTTTTTTTCATTCTTCCATTTTTTTCATTATTTTATTTATTTTTTCTTCTTTCCGCTGATACGAGGTAACTTTTCAGCTTACTTCCGTTTCGTTCCACGGTGGGCTCGCTCGACACCAATTAATATTTATTATTTATGTTACATTCCAATTAAACGATTATTTCTCGTACGATACAATCCCCTGATTTTTGTAAAAGAAAAAAAAAAACAGAATTTCGAAAAACAACATTCCGCCCTTCCAGCAAAAAAAGCGAGCTTTTCCTTTTTTTTCTTTAATTTTTTTTCTGTATGTATATCTTCTTTATTCTTCTCCTAAAGAATTTTTCATTGAAAATCCATACCATATATACCTACATATATACATATATATAAAATTTCCCATCGCTCTTCTTTTATCGAGAGGTTAATGATTGCTTACTGCAGCCCAGGTTATCACCCATATAACGTAAGATGAGTCACTCCATGTATGCACGTATTAATAGGTTGCGAAAGCTTGCGCAATTCCCGATGCCATAGACTCGTGTATGTATTGTGATTCGGTATGTATGAAGAGAAGGTTCGTAAAACGGATAGAACATATCGTAGAGAATACGCGTACACATTGCAAAATGTTTCGCAACGTTATGCATGCGTTTCCTGTGCAGAGAAGTTATATTGTTTATTCCGTCACAAAAGCGTTGATTAATTATTCATTCGTTCAATGAATTATTTTCACCAGAATTGAGATCGAGAGATACGACGAGAAGAAAAAGAGAAAGAAGATAAAGAAAAAGTCAATTCTCTCTGAGACCGAAAGTCTGTAGATTGAAAGTTTCAATTTTTATTGCAAAAGTTTGCGCAACTGTTGATCGTTTTGTTATTATATCGTATTCGGTGTGGATAGACTAGCATATTGCAGAATCTGTGGCAATTTTATGCATTTGTTGTTGGATGATAGCAAACGCGGATTCATTCGTTAAGTTATTTCTTTTTTTTTCTTTTTTTTTTCAAAATTGAGATCCAGGATTTGTGATCACTGAATTCTCAAGCATTTTGGAATCGGAAATTCAAAATTTAAACGAGCTTGAATATAAAAATCCAACAATTCAAAATTCTGAACGAAAAAATTCAAATTTCCCAATTAGAAAATGGCTCGAAAATTTTAAATACCTTTCCCCGATTTCCGCCGAGGTTCGAACTAAAAATTAAAAATTTCAAATTTCAACATTCGAAGTTATAATTTTACCAAATTTCAGAATTCAGAATCTAAATTTCACACAAAGCTGCAGTTCAAACCCTGAAATTAAAATTCAGATTCAAATTCAAATTCAAATTCAAATTCAAATTCAAATTCAAATTCAAATTCAAATTCAAATTCAAAATATCAGGAATCAAAATTCGAAGGTTGAAAATATTTCAGAACTAAAAATCAAACAATCAAAAAAACTCGAATAGTATAGAACAATTCGAGTCTGTATCCCGTCTCTCTCTCCTCTCTATTACTTTTCGAAAGTTTTCCCGCCTCGAATATACAAGAACGTAAAATACGCACAGTCCGCAAATACATAGGTACATATTCCATACATACCTACATATATATATATCTGGCCTTGGACCTTGCGTCTGCGTGTCCCGCGTGCCCAAGGAAGTTCCCCTCGCGTTCCTCGCCCTCCGTCTGTCTGCATCCGCGTCTCCCGTCTGGTTCCCCGATTCCCCTGGTCCCTTGGTCCCCGGGTCCCCGGGTCCCGGGGTCCCAAGTCTTGCAGAGGCCGGGTGCAAGTAGAGGCAATAAAAAGGTCCGATTGTAATTTACGGTATTCTTTTTTCTTTTTTTCTTTTCTTTTTTTCTTCACCGCCCGAAGTCCCGAACGACGTCGTCGAGCCAGTTGGTCAAAATTCGCCCCCCCTCTCCCTCTCCCGCCCTCCAAAGACGATTTTTTTTTGTTCTTTTCGTCGTCGAAAATCACTCTTCTAATCAACGAAAATTAATCTTATACACCTACCGCGATCGGACATCGCATCGCATAGCATCGCATATCGTATGATCTGAAATATATAAACTGTGTCAAGGCGAAACGAAGATATTGTCACATGTTCCAAAAGATAACGAAAAAGCTGCAATCAGCTATTCTATATAAAGTTTATATTAAATTATATATATACACTTGTGTATAGGGCTCTCCATCCATTATCGCCCACATTCGACCTCGAATTTATTTATTTTTATTTTTTTTATTCGTTTCGCTAAAAATTTTTTCTTCTTTCTTCTCACACGTCGCAATGAGTATATTAAAAAATGATCGTCCGCGATTTTTCTTTTTTTTTTTTGCAATTTTTCAGAGAACCGTTTCGTTTTTTTTGTTCTATTTTATCTTTTGTTTTTTCTTTTGTCGATCGTCTGTCGGATTTTGGTTCTTCTTTACGAGAAAAATAAAATGCTGAAACAAGAGGCGATTTTTAGTTATCAATTTTCAATTTTATTGAGTATACCTACCAGGTAGTCAGAGGTATTGGAGTTGGACTCGGTCAGTGCTACGGGAAATTCGCCTATTCAATAAAACTGAGAGATTTATGATTTCTTTTTTTTTGTGAAACATGAATACCTGGCAATCCAGCCCCTAATTCGCCCCCGTAAGGGTACTAATGCACCGATTGTGTGCAGCGATCAGTCCCCCCATGCGGAGCGCGAAAAAATTGCGAAATCAATAATCGCCTTTGTGGGACCATTCATTTTGGATGAAAAAAGAAAAAAAAGAAAAAAAAAAACGGAAAGGAAATTCTTCAGTTATGAATAACAATCTGTCGCGTCTTTTAATGTTTATTGGCGCCGTCAGGGATTTTTACCACTCGACTCGCAAATCGCAATTTGCGATAACGCGTATGTATATACACAGATATAGATATGTCGTGACATTGTATATAATACGTAACAGATATTCCGCGTATATTCTAAATTCTTCTTATCGAAAATTGCGACTTGGGACTTTCAGGGATATACATATTATATATATAAATATATATCAGTATATATCTGCTTCGAATCTTTCTTAAAAATTTATTATCCCTGTTTGTTTCACTAATGATGTCACTTTATTATTATTATTATTTTTCTTCATGTAACAATATGAACAAATCAATTGTTCAAATCGTAGATTCTATATCACGTATTTTTTTATCTTTATTTTTTTGGTTTTTATTATTTATCGATTTTTCAATGGCCTCGAAGTTAAAAAAAAAACAGAAACAAATTTGCGACCTTTATATATATTTATATATAATTATTATATATAGTCATTCTGATTTTGGGGAAGAACCGTATTTCAATCATTATATTTATATATACATATAAATGTATATGTATGTATATCTATCAATGAAATCTTCCAAGAAATCAATCGATCGATCGATCGATCGATAATAAATAGATCGTATATAGCAGGTGTATGTACATATACGTATACTATATATAAATATACAGTATTTTACAGTTGCATCACGTTCTTGAGCGGAAAATGGGTGGGTAACGTAGGTATATCAATGTGGCATAATACCCCCATGTACCACTCACTTAGGTAGTCACTTAGGTATACGAATTTACTGTTCTTATCGATTCTAGCTAATCTCCCGTGCATGTCGAACTACCTGAATATATATATACAAACACGCAATGCCTCTATATACCTATCCATGTATAAAATAAATATATGCTATAATAAGTTTTCATATACATTTATAAAAATAATAATTCATTTTCTCTGTTTTTCGTTTCTTATTTTATTTTATTTTTTATTTTTTTATTTTTCCACTCGAGTTGCAATTTCCTTCTTCTTTGCTATTTTTCGCTCGCGCTGGCCCTGTATCTGTATACCTATATGTATATATATACAATTTCGTGGTGTACGTATATATCTGTAATAGATAAATTAAAGTTAATCGTCGTCCGCACGTGCTTTCAGGCAAATTTATGCTTATGTATGTATGTACGTATGTACCTGAGTATATAAACGCACGAGGCCGACCTTGGCCGCATTTTGGCACGCGAATCTATCCGCGCCACCCCGCGCCTCTCTTCGCCAACCCCTGAGAACATTCTTGCAACGTTTCCTATATAACGTATAGATAGGGATTTTCCGTCATCGTCGTCGTCGTCGTCGTCGTCGTTATCATCATCCCCCGACGACGTATCGTACGCCAAATCGAGAGAACTGCGTATATACCTACGTGTGTAACGCGTACCTATACCTCCTCGAATTTTTACGAAAATGAGACGAACAGGAATGAAGAAGAAACGAAAATAAAAAAAAGGATCCAAATCAATCTCATCGATTATTTTAGAAAAATTTCATCGCGACTGCGGTTGCTCTGATTGGTTTTTTTTTCTATTTTTTCACGGAGAATTTTAGAAATTTTGGTGAAAAAAGGAAAAAAGAAAATTGGAACCATCCGAAGTTCTTTTTTTTTTTGCTTTTTTCTTTTCCTCGAATTCCGAAGGAATTATCAATAACAAACGAATAACAAATTTGGTGTCGAAAAATTGTTAAATTAAATGGGAATCGGGTCATTATTTATTCAAAATTTTTCTTATCAATCGTTGATTTAAATTTTATTATATTCTAGTATATAATATATAGTATATATTATATAACTATCTACCTACAACTAATTCAGCTACCTATACAGTAAATTTTATTCGTAGAATATCGTCATTGTAAAATTTATAACCTGAGATTTGTTTCTTTTTTTTTCTATTTTTTTTTTATTTTTTTTTTTCTTACGGAGGGTTGTATATTCTAAAGTTCTAAAATATCGTGTTCGCCCACATTTTCTACATTTCTAGGCCGTCCATAACACAGACGTCTTCCGCCCGTGGTGAATGTAAAAAAAGAAAAAGAAAAGGAAAAAGAAAAAAAAAAAATTCAAAACCTTTATCTTCAATTAACAGGTGAAAGTTTATTCGTTGCTCTGAAGAGACGAAAAAGAAGTAAAAAATTATTCCACCGTCCCTCGTCCCTCCTGCAATTTAAATATACGGAAATGATTGCGTAATGATAGTCTTGCGTAAATGAAATTTTGGTTTTCTAATTCTCATTGTTTTCCGTGGAATGAAAATCAGGTCGGGGAGAGAGGAAAGAACACAAAGAAAAAAAATGGCAGGAAGAAAAAACGACGTACCGCGTGTTTTATTTATTTTTTACTATCGTCTGATCTTTCGTTTCAGGAAACTCTCGACGAAAGACTCGATTTGAGGGTAGATTCGATGTTGGAATTTGGTCTGGTACAAGAACTCCTGGATTTTCACGCCAGATATAACCAGGAGAGGATCAAGTCGAACGCGTGAGTATGAAAAAAAATTAGAAGAAAAAAATCGATTTTTTTCCCCAAAATCAAATTTCTATCGACTCCTCGTTCGTTCATTGATTCTGTTTTTTTCCGTTCCTCTTCTCTGATCTTAGCTTGATTAACAAAAAATAAATAAATTCAGAAAAAAATAATAATTCCATCATTTGTATAATTATTCGTGATTAACATTTCCTACCCATTTTTTTTTTTTTTATTTCGTCTGTATGCATATACCTGTACATACACATACACACGTATGTAACTTTGTCCACGTTATTTTAACAAGTGTCACTGTACATATACACTTGTTCGTCAATTCTTTACGGACGTCATTACATGCACGTTCTTTATTATACATATATCTATATTATATATATAAATAAGTATATCGCAAAGGTTGTCGAGGTCAATTTTTTTCTTTCTTTCCGAATTACGGTTTTATTTTTGCTTTTTTTTTGTTCTCTCTTTTTTTCCCATTCTTTACCTCTTTATTAACGAACGTCTCAATATGTCATTGTGTTTGCTCTAATACGACACAATCCAGTTGTCCAATTCAGAAACATTGACCGCAATTTTATTATTCTTCCCATTCTCTTTTTTTCTTCTCTTCTTTTCAATAAATGCATATATATTTATTCAAATATGTATTTAACACACATCGTTATTGGGATATAATAAATCGTCATTATAATCATCCTCCATTGTTCTTGTCAAATTCTAAATTTACTTCATTTTTTTTTTTTTGATCTTCGGAATTTTTTTTCCTTTTTTTTCCTCGCTCCTTCTTTTTTTTCTTTCTTCCTTTCTTCCGTTCCGAACGGAAAGTGAAGCAGAGAAAGAAAAGAAGTAAAAAATTCCATCAATTATAATTCTCATCGAAATAAGTTTTTGCGATAAAAATAAAAAAAAAAACAAGAGATACTTCTCTCTCTTTCTATCTCTCTCCGTCTAAAATCACCGAGCTTCGCGAGATGTGAAACTAGATTTTTGTCTTAAGGAGAAACGAGAGAGAAATTGGGATTTAAAAAAAAAAAAAATCAGAAACTTCACGACGTACCCAGACGGGAGTCGGGTACAGACGGAGAGAGAGGTCCGCATAATTTCGTAGAAGTCGTCGCCAAATTAATGTTTCGCGCCAAGTACGCAAAAATTGGGTAAAAATTTTCCGTTTTCCGATTCCCTATTTTAAAATTTTTTTATTATCTTCTCTCTCTCTTTCTCTCTTTTCTATCCATAGCTCGTCGTGTTCTGAGCATATCGTAGCCAGTGTTTTTGGTAATCGGTGCTGAATTTCATACGATTAGGAAAAAAATAGAAATAGAATTGAAGAAAAAAAAAAAAAATGCAAAGAGAAAAAGCGAAGAAAGAAGATTGCGAAATGCAACTTTTTCAATTTATTCAATATTTCAATATATGTATATATATTTTTTTTTTATATATTGTATATAAATATACGTATGTTCGTCAGAGACTTGGGCGCCACTCTGTGGGTGTTTGCATTAGAACCGGAGCAAAAAAGAAGAATAAAAGATACTTGTGCGTACAGCTGCCGACCAGTCTTTTCTCTGTCTTCTTGACAAACTTACGTTTCGTTTGCCCATGTATGGTATATATATACCCATATAAAACATTCATATTCATTATGTCTTATATCCATATATCTATATATCTATATACATATATTCGTTTTTTTTTTCAAATCCCATCTCCTTCCTCGACCCGATCCGTGAAATATTGAATCCGGTCCCTCCGCGGCGATTATAGTTCTTCCTTCCGTCTCCTTTTCCTATTTTTTTTTGTTCTTTTGTTTCTCGTTTTCTAATTTCTTTTCTTTTTTTTTATCCACCGTTCCATCCTTCCTTCATTATTCGAATCCTCGTTTATTAATTTCCCACGGAAATGGTGAATAAAGGAAGCTCGTAGAGAGTATAAGCCCGGATTGTATTTCCATGCTGCGTTTAAGTTGTGCAGTAGTATAGTATAGTTAAAGATACGTAAGTCGTGGGTAGAGGTAGCTCGTACACCCCTGTGCACACCTATACACCCCCTTAAGTCTCTGCGGTAGGATAACAATTCTCAGTCCTAGAGAGAAAACGACAAAGGCTTTGGACCTGACCAAATTTCTCGTTGACAGCTCGCACTTTTCTGAGTTTTTTCTTTTTTCTTTTTCTTTTTTTCTTTTTTTTTTTGAGGCTCTCGAACTTATGTGAACGAAACCAAACGCAACCAAACGCAACCAAACGAAACCAAACGAAACCAAACCCAACTAAATGAAACGAAACGAGACCAAACCGCGCCGGTTTTTCGGATCTTTTACCTCTCTACCTCTACCTTTACATTTACCTTTACCTTTACCTTTTACCTGCAGCGTGTATACCCGATTCTTGAATAGAGCCATATGCCGCCGTTGCAGGAGCACCACCAGCGGCATCGGGAGGTAAAGAATTGTGGAAATAAATATTCCCTTGGGGTTCCAGTGCCTCCTTTTCTCTATTCTCTTTTCTCTCTTTTTTCTTTTTTTTTTTGTTTCTTGTTCCTTTTTTTCTTCCCTCCTCGCCTTCGAATTTCGAAACCCCGCACGGGGTATAGATTTTTCCAGATCGGTCGAGGGTCCCGTGCATTCATCGGGATCAGATCGCCGATCTTATACTCTCCTATTAGATATATCACAGATAAAAATATGTCGTTCCTAAATCGGATGGAGATACGAGAACTACGAAAACAAAAAAGAAAAAAGAAAATGAAACTAAAAAAACAAAAAACAATTAGGTATCATTCATCGAAATTCGAAGAAACTGGATTATCTATATTATCTAATACAAGCATGGCATAAGCGACGTTAGATACGCTATACTATTACAAGTGCGTAGATTTACTTTTTTTTTTCCTTCTCTTTTTTTTTCGCAAAATATTATATCTCGTCTTACATATATAAATAAATATATACATGTTGTAGTTAGATTCGATAAAATGATATTTGCTGAGAAACAACATCAATCAGCAACGTATGCAGTTTCTCGAGTATACAAGGAGCGTCGTTTCCTGTGATCTAGAAATTTTCTTCAGCTGTAATCTTGAACTTATTTTCTTAATTTTTTTTATTTTTTTTTCCATTTCTCTTTTCTCCGTCTTCTCTCGAATATTTCATACGAATCGATTCATAGATTTCTCGGTTCTATACTTCGTCTCGCTTATACATACATCACGATTTCGATTAAAAAATCACGTCGTTAAGGTATCGTCGGAAGAACGTTGAATCCGACGAATTTTTTGAAAACTAAACAAACTGAAAAAGGAAAAAAAAAAATTTCTTTCCGCGATCAATTCCCGGCGCACATGCATGTACCGTATACTGCGCGTTTAGGTATATCCCCGCGACTTGTCGTGGTATTGATTGACAACACACCCGTAATCACGTTAGATCTCATTTAACGATTGTGTAATTACTCGCCGGGTATCGCGGGTGTCCGGCGCCGGGGATCCGTCACGTGAACTTTATCTAGCGATTGACCGATTTCTCACACACACATATAAGGTATATACACATATTTTAAATCGGCGAATCGGCAAAGCAGAAAAAATAAAACGCTATTTCTTTTTTTTTATTTTAGTTTTTTAATTTTCTTTAATTTTGAATTACATTTTTTTACTTTTTTTTTTTATTTTTTCTCGCCTCGGCTTACGTTTTATACATGGTCTATCGATTTTTGTGCGAATTGGAAAAATTTGATAAGCCTGGTGCGGGATAGATGTGTCTATATAGAATATGTCTATCCCGCACTACTTTCGAGATGTGAAAGTTGGATAAAGGCAATTTAAATGACGCAACTACACCTATAAGTATAAAGTGAGACAAATTTTTCGTCGAAATCTATTTCGCGCTACTTTTACTCGAGTTAACATGACGACAACGTTTCATTATATCACATACACATAGGTGTATATATATATATGCTATAACGCAGCCGGAATTGTAGTGGGTTAACTAATTATCGCATACGCGTTAAACGGGCCGGTATAAATATATATATGTGTATGTAATTGATAATTCTGATGAATATTGTGAAAAATGGATTTCTTTATTTTTATACATTGAGGAAAGGAAAGAGACGAGAAGAGGAGAAAAGAGAAAAAAAAAGGAGAAGAGGAAGAAGGAAATCCTCTCTCTTTATCTCTCAGAGTACTCAATCTTCGTTGATTTTTTTTCAACCGTTGTACATTATTCTGTACTGTTGCATCTAGTTGGCAGAGTGATTTATCGAGTAACGCAAATAACGAGTAACGCGGGATTTTCCTAGACAGTTTGGACAAGAACAGTGAGAGAAAGAGAGAGAGAAGAGAGAGAGAGAAAAAAAAACAAAAAAAAAATACGAAAGAAGTGTATTACATAGTACAAAGATTGAAATATTAGTTTAATTTTGAAACGTCGTTTTTTTTTCTCTTTTTTTCTTTTTTCGATTCATTCTTAAATTATCCCCCGATTTATATGTATGTATAGTGCGATTATTAGTCATCGCTTTATTAATAGTTAGTTTCGAATTCGTGTGTAATCCAATCGTATGTATATATATACGCGTGGAAAAGATTTAATTTTTGGTATAACTTTTTTTTAACATCTATTATAATATGTGAAGTCTTGAGGTCCTGAGAACTCAGAAGCTCAAATGATACTTAATTAAATATTATGCGGGCCAGAAAGAATTAATACTAATAATTAGCTATTCATTTAATTAAGGAATTAATTAATTAACTAAAATTTGGTATCTTTCTAGCATATCTCCTATCTATCTATTCCTTTTTTCTTTTATGATCATTCGTCAAAAAAACCTACGTATAACTGAACATCGCTTACGCAAAATGCGTTCGCGGTCCCATTTTTTTTTCTTTCTTTTTTTCCTCTTCTCTTTCCTTTCTACCCCCTTTTCTTCTTCAAATTGATAACGCACTTCGAGATATAATGAATGCCGGTCAGAAGCGAGGTTTTATAACACCAAAGGATAAGATAATATGATACTGTTAATTAAAATTTAATTATTATTTATTCACGCAGCGTTCATACTTTTTTTTATTTTATTTTACGGACCAACTAAGCTCTGCGCCGTGGTTCCCCAAAAAATTCGAATTTATATTTTTACCCCTTTGAAAGTTTACCGTGAGAAAAAATAAAGAAAAAGGATTTCCCATCGAATAATCGTTTCCAGAAAATCGTTCGATATAATATATCGTACGTCTGTCGAGATCCAATATATTGAATATTCCGTTGATCAAATTTTGTACACTCATTATCAATTTAACTTAGAATCATTCGTTTCGTTATCTCCCTAACCCTGCGGAGGTTGCGGGCGAGTCAATCAGAGAAAAAATGAAACGGCATATAATTATAAAAGAAGAAAAAAAAGAGGAAAAAATAAATAAAAAATAAAAATCGAAGAGACATAATACGCAGTATCTATTATTATTATGTATCAAATAATTGAGTTATAGTGCAACAGATTAATAAGAATTTTTTCTAAAACGCAATCTAGGCGATGGGATACTTTACTTTATATCTGGGTTCAAGAATTGTATATTAACAAATTGACCCGTAGTCGATAACGTTACACTACATTGTTCAACAAAGTCCAATACGCAGTAATATTCGTTTCGTAATAATGAAACGCATTTGATTTATCATGTAACATTTATCGGATGATTTCGACCCAATAAAATCACTCGAAATTCATTCACACACGATTTATTTATTTCACAGTCTGCCGGATTATACCAAAGGAATTTTCCAAAGCATCGGATTCAAGGAATTTCACGATTACTTAATACTGGATAAAGGAGAACGAGAGACGGAAAAGGTTCGTGAAAATAATGAAACAATTTAACTATTAAATTCCACTAAATTTTATGGATAATTCCGTTCCTAAATCGAAAATAGGGAAAGAAATAAACTCAGGAATTTCATTTCAGGGTAAAAAGCTGCTAAACGATGGCATCGAGAATCTGAAACTGAGAACGAGACGTTACGCTAGGAGGCAGCATCGGTGGGTGACGAATCGTTTAATAAGACGATTCGACAGGCAGGTAATCTTCATCTCCTCTTTTTGTTTTCTTAATTTGAACAAAAAAATAAAAATAAAAATAACAGAACAACGAATAACTTTGTGCATGACTGTATTCAGGTACCGCCGGTCTATTCCTTGGACTCAACGGACGTCAGTAAATGGGACGAGAACGTTTTGGGACCGGCGATATCCATAATAAACGAAAAACTTTCGGGGAAAATACCGAGCCGTAAATCATTGAACAATAATGAGACTGAAACCGGCTTGCCTGCCGACAGCGGTAACGAGAAGAGCCACTTTTGCGAGGTAATATGCGGTTTTTTTCGTTATTCTGTATCGAAAATATGGGAAAAACCGAGAAATCAAATGAATTTTAATCGCCTTTATCTACGTTCACAGACTTGCGAGAGAGTATTCATCGGTGAATTTCAATGGAAAGCGCATCTCGATGGAAGAAAGCACGAGAGAATGGTAAAAAGACGAAAAGCTAAACAGCGAACTGAATGAATAGATCGAATTCATTGCCTCTCGAATTCACGCTATAGTTTCTTCATTTTTATAAAATCAAGAATCATTAGTTTCAGATTAGTAAACAGTTATCTCGTTCGACGATGTTTCTGTGAATTAGGAAATTTCTTGTGAAGCAAGAAATTCTGTATAGCCAAAAATGTTGTAAGATTTGTTTTTCGTACTTTTACTATTTGAGCGACTGATTGATGACCCAATGTTAATTAACCGCAAGAGTAATTATATCCAGTTGTTTAGTAATAGGATTTTAAAGTATCCAAAGAATTCTATTGCATTTATTGTAATTTGATATAATTGATTAATCGGTACAAAGGAATGCTTTAAATCAAATGTACAGTAAGTAAGTAATTTTTGTCTTCGTGAAATTGATTGTTCGCTTATCAGCTTTATAAGAGGAATTCTTTCTTCTCTGGTTACGAAGAGAATAATATGTATAAACGAGACAAAAAAATGAATGAAGTCCATTAATTTTCGAAAAACTTTCTGAGTTATGCCTTTATGCAATAAATCCCCTATTCCTATTCTGCAATAAATAGCATAGGTAATTCTAATTTAATGCCGCGTCACGTCTGGATTGCGGTAAAAGTAGTTTGTGAATAGGCCACGTAGACTGCGGGGAGCGCCACCTCCTTAGAAATCGAAATGTTGCCGCACGGGGTGACAAATGGTATCGCCATCTACTAGACAAATCACGAACTAAAAGCGCAGCGGATTGCGTATAGTAAGGCGCACCAGAGTTTGCGGCAAAAATAGTTCGTCAACTCGTCCGCGAGATGGCGATACCATTTGGAACCCCGTTGGTAATGGGAGATGGTCGAAAGCACGACAAAAACACAATTAGAGTTATTTTGCAGTTATTCCACTCCGTGAGAAACAGTCGATGTATTTTCTGTTTCTTATTTTTTCAGTTACGCGTGCCGCAAAAGTTAGCGAACAAGTCAACTTAATAGAAATACTTGGAAAGTCTAATCTACGCTGTTAAAAATTCATTTCCTGTTATATCAGCATTTGATAAACAAGGCTTCATAAACCATTCGACAACTCTTACCGTCCGGTTTTATACCCACGTTAAATCGCTGGTTGAACGGGCGACTGTTACAGCGCAGCGCATTTATTCACCGGCAAGCTTCGTCGATAAGATATCGACACAGGGTGAAATGAATTTCAGGGGTAACTCACCGACGAGGAGAAAATTATTGGCAATAATTAATCATACGGATAAGTTATTCATCCGAGTATATGTATACATATTAATTGATACGTAAAATATAACGTCGACGAATTATTATATTGGCTGTTTTATTGTTTTTATTTACAGTTTATTGGAAACTGATATCGTGTACTCTGATAAATATGGATGATTCGTTCCATTAGATGGAAAATTATACCATAAATACGTGAAAAATAAAAACGCTGATATCTTTCGTATTAATAAAAGAAATAATCGAACTCCTGCTTTTAATATCCGATGTACGAATCAGCTCGAGGCCATTGCCCCAGTTATTCGAACTTGAAGTCGTTCCCGTCTTCTCAGAAACGTATGTAGAAAGTCGGGAGGAAGTCGTCTTTTCATACTAATTCCGGACGATTGTTTGGTGTACACATTATCAAACTATTGATTTTCGATTCGCTGCGTCTGTGTATATTCGTCATTCCCACAGGTCGTCAAGAGTTGGAAAAAATCATCGAACACCCGTTCAGTTTAATTAGCAATAAATAATTAAGGAGTACCGATACTAGCTTCTTATTATTCCTCGCAAATTACATCATTGCAGAGTGTCTCTGCGAGTGTCTCGTGTCGTTAAAGCCGATCTATATATCGTCGGCTGGTTCAATTAGAGTAATTAGAAATTAATGGACTTTCGGGGATGGGACGCACCTGTAATTACTTGATTGCAATTAGACGTTAATGTTTACTGGCGTCGGACTTCGACCGTTGAAATATCGGGTTTATATCGAGTCTGTGCGAACGGCGGGGCAGATATAGAGATCCAAAACAAACAGCGACAAAAAAGACGGACAAGGGCCGATAATTAATTAAGTTAATTGTCAAAACCACTTAAAGTGAACCCTGGGCAGCGTCGTTCTCTTACTCAGCTGTATGTGGACGATAATTACCCCTGCGGTTAACAATTAAGACATTCCGCTCCGCTCCAGTCCGGCTCGTATAATAGAGTCTGGAATAGAGTGCGAAGTACGTATATACCTGCCTATCTAACGGTGAAATTCTAACGCTATCTCGCTAACGAGTCTCTCTATTTCCAGCCCCTGCAGCTACCATCGTTGTTGCTATTGTGGTAACGGTTTCATTCCGTTGAATGTACTCGATGTTCCGTCTTCTCCAACCCGCGAATTTTTCAGACGTGTGTGTCTAACGAGTTTCTATAATGAGTAGTCACGAAATGTAAGACCCCTCGTGGTCTGTGTGACGTATATTGTAATTCGAAACGATCCCTCGGGAATAAAAATCCTCCGTGTCTTTTAGGGCTCGGTATAATCTCGACAGGTTTTCCGGGTCGTGTAGGTCGTTTAAGGGTGTTGTAGCCCCGAGGCCTAGCGATAAGAATCGAGGTCCGATTGGTCCGTAGGTAATAAATTTGTCAGATTGAGGCCTCGTGTCCGTTGAAGCGTGTGGGACGGTTCATCGTTGAGTAAAACCGAGCCTAGGCCATATTGACTCGCGTAATTGAACTCGAAATACACATAGTGGCTCTTCGGGCCACGGAAATAGCAGGGGTCGAAAAAAGAGGAGATCTTTTCTAGCAAAGGAATGAAAAATTGGATAAAAAATGATTAAATATGTCTCCGAAGTTTCAATCGTTTCACTACACGATCCTTCGGACTTGGTTCCTCCTCTTCCGGGTCAAGGAGTTGCGGCCTCGTTCGAGTATGTCCTCCAGAGTGTCCTTGCAGGATGAGGAGGGTCATCGCTGGGTCATTTCTGGTTTTGTCATTTCTGCAGAATCTAGAGAAGAAGGCTCTTCAGGTTCGGGGACCGGGGAGAGGGGACATATTTTATTCATTAAGTTAAAAGTTTAGAGTTTATAAAAGTTCCGGTTTAAAGTCTCGAGCTTTACGTCAAATTTTATATTTCAATTCGTTTTCAGTAACAGAGAAGTGGAAGACGAAGAAGAAGCCGCCATTTCCAGGTGGGGCAGTAGAAACGGCGAAGATTTTCTTATGTTAATTTTTGAATAAAATTATCATCTGATTTTGCGATTCAAATATTTCCCCGCCGCTAATTGCGAGCTATATATTTTTTTTGCCCCGCGTCATCTTTATTCCCTACTTTCATTTATGTTTTCCCTTAAAACAGGCGGTTTATTTTCCGAGTCGGTGGTTAATAATTAATATCAATCCGCGCGTTCAAAAGCGATGTATTCGATTGATCTAAAGTTCTCTTCCGCATCCTTAAACTAACCAATGATTATACCAGTATTACTTCTTTTTATGATAATTCCGAAAGAATTCTTCCTTATCTGTTCCTACCGCCCAGCTTACTCCATCGTCTTTCATATTGGAATCGCCTCGCATCTTTAATTCATGAATTCTTCTCCTCCGGCCCGCTGTCATTGCGTCTTTTCCCGCTCTCAGATATGATGTAGAGATTATTTCTATCGACCTAAAGAGAAGGGATACACTAATATCGTTCTGTTTTACCGGCAGGAAGCGCGAGGGTCGAGGGTCGGTAAAGAAAATTCATACGAGTATAAAACGCACGTATGGCTTTCTATTTCTGAGGGGGTTTCCCGCTGTTCCCGAGCTTTTTAACACACCTATACAATTTTCGTTGCTTGTTACACGTAGGCTCGTATAGCGGGAAGTATTTCAACGGGATGTAATAATTTCAACCGTCAAAACTGGTCTTCTTTCAGTTTTCTTTCTTTCTTTTTTTTTGAGTGCTTTTAGGAAAACTCCTCGAGGCGAATCCTCCGACGACCGAAGTATAACTTTACCCGAAAGAGTTTACGATGTTTCCCATGGGTTTGACAATTTTTATAGCTTTTCATGGAGTTTTCCAAGAACTTTTTTTTTTTTTTTTCGCCCAGAACAGGAAGAAGGAGCTTTTTTTTCGGTTTTTCCTTAAACGATTCTTTCCCATACTTTAACCGATCGCTACCCCCTTGTTACAGAGTTTTACGCGAGTTGCGAGTTGGGCTTACCTGCGGATCTTGGGTTTTCGGTTTTGGGAGAGAGAGCAGAGAGAGGCTTGACACAAATTTTCGGAAACTCGGCTTAGTAACCGGGTAGCTTCTTAATTCCACTTCTTACAACTTCCCTCACTAACAATAAGCGAAGAAGAAGAAGAAGAAGAAGAAGAAGAAGAAGCCACATCCAGTCTCCTCTTCTCCAAAACGAATTCCTCATGGTTCGTCTTGGAATTTTCCATAAACAATAAAATAAAACAACGTCTCATCCACCCTCGATCAGCTATAATGAGACAAAGAGAAAAAAGAAGAAAAAAAAAATAAGAAAGTATTATAACCAGACTAAAAATTCCATTTCCCAAGGAGAGACTTTCATATTTTATAGTAGGTACTAAAGCACTTGTATTTTACAAGTCTGGTAACAAGAGAAAAAAGATAGTCCAGACGCTTTTTTCCCTTCTTTTCTGCTTTACGGGGGCTAGACGATTGATGACTAAATTCGCTGCTGAGCTGGTCCCACGGTGGTATGGGTACACAATTTGGAGAAAATAAATACCTCACCCAGGAATCTATATAGGTAGAGCTGTAGGAGGTACCGAGGAATTCTTTCATTGAGCTTTTGCGCCGGATCAGTCGACGTCGTTAAACTCGTCGCCTCCTCGTTCGCCGAAGAAGAAATAAAGCCGAAAAGTTTTTACGACGGTTCCGAAGCGAGAAGAAAGAGAAGAGGAAACGTAAGATACGAAAGAAAAGAAAAGAGAAAAAAAAAAGAAAAAAAGTAGAGAGAGTGGCAGAGAAAATAAAGAAGGAGGAAGAGAAATAAGAGAGAAAGAATATGATACCGGTGAAATTAATACACTGCGGCGTTGATTAAAAAATACTGAGAGACAAAGAGAATAAATAAAAATAAAACTAAGAGGGAAAAAAAAAGAAGAGACCAGGAAGACGAAGAATAAGGAAAATATGTGAGGGTTGGTTCGGATGAGGGGATCGTGTGATTGCTTAGGCGAACGTGGGAGGTATCGTACCCGTGTGTTTAGGCCGCTGTCTTCAGTGGCGGACCATTACCACAATTCTTTCTCTGGATACGTGAGATTACGACTTTCGCAAAGCTTTCAGACTTCGGTAGGGAGGGTCGCGATGTGTCAGGTCGTCGTCGCTGTTGGAGCCGCGTGTCTGGCTTGTGCTTTTCCTCCGTCTGCACAGCGTCGTCGTCGTCGTATCCTCCGGTCTGTTATATCAGATTTGGCACAAAATAAAGAAAGAAATACACCGGAATACCCAGAAATAAGGGAAGAGGGAACGAGAGGGAGAGATTCGATGAGCTCTGCAGGGAGGAAAATTCTAACCACGGTAGGTGGTACTACCTACTTTTCTTAAGGGATCTACAGGTCTCATGGCGAAATGTCAGGAATACGTTACGTTACCCGCACGAAAATCCACTGTGTAAAACAAAGGGGCGCACCGAGCTGTCTTCGAACGGAATAAAAAACCTACCCCTAATGTAATATACCAATTTTTTTTTTTTTTTCTTTTGATTTCTCTTATCTTCTCTTCCCTTCGTTCTGTTTTTCTTCTTTCATTTTTGTTTCAACGTGCGAGTCAGAAGTCGGGAGAAGAAACTTGAAGACTTTCGAGACGACAGATTGAGGTGATACCTATTCCATCGTCAACATTTGTCTCAACCAAGCTCAGGATCGCATAGGTATGAAAACGATGTATATATTCATATATAATCCCTCCGAATTGATAATACGGTTACTACTCAGTTCCGAGGGTGAGTTTATGCTCGTCGGTCTTTATAACTCGATCTGGAATCCTGGGGGCTTTGTTTTACGTAATAAAGGTTCGAATTGGGGTAAGTCGGAAGTTTCTTCCGTCGCGAATTCGTCCGAAGAGACGTTTCACCCTCGAGCTTGTATAGCCAGTGGCTTTTTAAATCGCTCGAAGGATTTCACGTGGGCGGGCGAACCGTGTGTGGTCAGAAAAATGTCGAATTTTCAGGAAACTCTATACAAGTTCGATGTACGCATGAAATATGCAACGACTGTTTCTCCCCCGTTTTCCCTTCGGAGATGAGATCGCGGTCCAATAAATACCTGCAAAAACACAGGGAAGAATCGAATTCAACGAAGCAAACAAACAAACAAACTCCATTATATCCCCGAGTCTCGGTATTAAACGGGAGAGGTATTGTCCCTCTAACAGCCACTCGTCTCAGCGGAGAATTTCCCATTCCGTGGATATCTGCGTAGGCGACAAAATTTCCACCCCCCCTCACCCCCCCGTATGAACTGCAAATATCCGAACACGTTCGTGTAATCAGAATACTTGGTGTCCGGCATAGTTTACCGAAACTCGATGTCCGGACCGTCGTCCGTGCTGTTCTGTTCCGCGCAGCAACCCCTAGATCCATCTCAACCCCGAAATACCCGAACGCTGATGGGAATTCGCCGAGTGATGAGTGGTCATCGACAAATTAATTATCTCTCGATTCGATTGCGATATGTAGATCCGAATTTTGGGGGTCCCCCACTTTTTCAAAACATCGGCTTCAACATATTTCTTACCGATCACCGGGGCGCGACTGACAACCGCGATAATCCAGGGATCAATTATTCCCGCAGAAGTAACCCTCGTCTTCCTTCATCCCTCTGTCAGTGGTTCGGAGAGAGAGAAAGGCGATAGTGTTGAGTTACGGGATCACAGGATGAAATTATAGCCGTAATCGTTGTTATTACCGACAAGTGTGCGTCGTTAATGTGTCTCACTGCTTTCAGGGGAACACCGCACCCGGGTAGGTGGGTACTGAAATTATTATTATTATTACGACATCTGACAAGTGACGCTAATTTACCACCACCGTACTCCACATACGGATTACATATCCCTTTGTACCCGTATTTACTCCGTTGTTACAACATCTGCACCTCGTGAAAATGCAGTTTGTCAAACCTCGCTCGTTTGAATCCGGAGGAGAAATTTTCCGTTAGGTAAAAATCAAAGAAAAATCACTTTTTCAGGAAAAAGACGAGAAGTTCGTTTCCGGAACTCTACGATTCCTCATTTGCAACCGAAATTCAAAGAGATGACGTCTCTATCCTCGATTGGCAAGACGAAGAGTATCTCGAAAAGCACCGTTTTTGCATATTTTTTCCTCTCTTTTTTGCGTCGAGCTTATCCGTCATTATTTTGACAATGATTAAACACGTTTTATGATCTATTATCTTCTTGTTTTTTTTCCCCACTAAGTTTGAACGAATTCTCCAAGGGTGGCTATGTGTGCGGTATTCGTTATCAATTTTCTAATGGCAGGTAAATAGCGGACTGCAAGTATTACTTTGGGGTTTACGACTCCGTAATTAGCCCTCCATCAATTAGTAGCGTACGTATATATATTCATATACATTCGCACTGGATAACATCAGCCAATATTAATTAGCGAATGGGACAATTAATTATTCAGCCACACTCCCTTGTACACAGTTTTAATTTCATACCCTATACACGAGCTCTCCGATGCTCATCAGTCTCACTTAAACACAGGAGTCGAACAGCCCCCTTTTTCCCTCTTCGCAGATCATCCCTTCGATATTTCATCGGTTCTTCCTTCTTTTGAATAAAATTTCAAATTCTCGACCCACGTACGAGGCGCGTTAAAAATCTTGCAAACCAGCCTTCTGAGACTGGCTCGGGAAAAAGGGGTGAAAAGAAACCCTGGTGTTAATAACCCTGTGAAATTATAACGTGAAAACGTGCTTTTGAAAAGGACACCGGAAACTCGGCACCTGAAACTTGAGCAGAGGCTGGTTTCCGGTTGGGTAACTTAGGGACAATTAGATAGGCAGGGTAAACAGGACTCGGAGAAAGGATGCTAGGCTGGTTATTAGCGCGAGGGAAGTGGAGGGCAGTCTTGCCCCGTCCTTTATCTCTTTCTCGGCTATACATGGACCAGAGAGTCTGGGCTTTTATTAAATTTATTACACTGCACGGCTAGCTAAAATCGGTGAAAGATACTCGGTTTAGGTGTAGGAATATAGCCGGTACGTGACATCGTTGTAGGAATGTATGTTACGTACGTTTCTACCCCACACCTAGCCGGGTTTTACACGTGTGTATAATATCTGTGCAGAACGGACCGGAACCGGATGTGACGGGTAATAAACCCGAGAACACGCCCGGACTTGGTTTGCGGTTAAAGTTATGTCCTTCTGCCCGCTATAAAATACGAAAGACAGATTTGACACACAATAGAAATCCTTGCTCCCCTCGATCTCGGAATGGGGTTCGTCTTGAAACTGGCCAATTTTTGTACCGGAATGATTTTCATTTCTGCGATTAATTTCATCGAGTAACGCGCGATTTTACATGACAATGGGAAGGGGGTGGTTCGCGGGGGTGAATTTTCGAGTTTAATAGCCCCCGTCTATGATTTCAAATAATTCGTTCTAATTAATGGTATCGAGTTGTTGTTCGGGTATAATATTTAACCGAAGTTAAATTGATATCGGTGTCCGAAATTTTGTCGAACAAATGAAACGATAATGATAATCAGGAATACCGATACTCGGGTAATTCGGAATATTATTTGAATTAAACGATGCTGTTTCGCCGGACGGGTCGTAAAGCCTGCAGTGCAAATTAACTCCATTTGCATGAACGAAATTGAATTGGAAAATAAATAATCGAAAGAGTGTTAGTTCGGTTGAATTTCTTACGAATTCATACCGCGACTTTGCGAGAAGCGATACTCTCGAAGTCGCGAATTATTTTCTACCCCCTATATATAATTTATAAATTTCAGTCTCGCTATTCTGTACAGCGGGAAATAAATCCTCTATATTTCTTCGGTTATGGAAATTCGCCCTTTATTCGTATTCGATGGTTCACTCCGTTACATCTTTCAATGTGCTGTTAATAATTGATACAGTATTCGATTTGGCGAGAGTGGGTTTATGATATCAAAATAGTGCGAAGAAAACGAGAATAGAAATAAGGAGAACCCCGCACGATTTGTCACAGGGTTCGTACCGCGATATATATTTTCAAAAATATTTCTGAGATATTTGAAAAATGAAGAAAGGGATATTCCTCCGGGGTGTAACGCGAGGACGAAAGGCTAGGCAGTGGAGACTTTAGAGAGAATAACTAGATCTCGAAAACAAGGTGATACCCTGTCTGAAATTCGATAACAAGCTCGGTATGGCATTGAAGAATGATTAAAGGACAAAGCCGAAAGCTTTCATCGAATTTACCTGCGCTGAAAAAGCTTCCCATCAGGTTCACTCCAACTTGTCGGAGGATCTAACGCAATTTTATGGGAAAAGGTGGATACCGGTCTCCTTGGGGCTTCTTTCTCCCTTCTTCCTTCTCTCCTTTCAATCACTCGCCTCCTCCGAAGGTTCGGGGAGGAAAAGCGTGTCCCATCTTTAAAAAAAAAAATCTACATCTTTTTTTTTCCTTTTTTTTTCCGTGATTTCCGATCATTTTTGGAAAGAAACAAGTCTCGTGAATAATCGTCACTTTCGAACGAGTTACGGAGAATTATAACCCGTTTGATTTATCGGTGGCAATATCAATGAACGATGCTGCTACCGGTGCTGGTGCTGGTCGAATCCGTGCAATGGCAGAAATTAATACCCGAGTCCGGACCTTGAAATATTCGCCAATTAATAACCGGCTAACAAATAGACCGCAATATATTTTCCATTCAAGCTGGTATTACGCGAGTGTTAAGCCGCTTTTAGAATTTACAAAATTCGAGAGGACCGGAGGCAGGCTATAACACTACATAATACCCTCATAGTTTGTTTTCACACCCTGTCTGCAGGGGTTAAAAGTTTCGAGCACGAAAGCCGATGCTAGATATACGGTTGGAACGAATTCGCGCGATGATACGCTGAAATTACACCTAGGCGGGTGTTTATTTTTCGAAAAACGAAAACCGAAAAAAAGATTCGAGGAGTCGGAGTAGAGAAATTCCACTGCGTCTCTTCCGCATCGGACCGGGAGGAATTTGTCAGAAGATTGCAAAAATTGCAGAATAATAAATTGCAGAATTGCAGATGAAGAAAGAGGAAAGAACAGCGCATATACGTACAGCCGAGGCGTAAGACGGGGAAAAGTCTCAGAGAATACTTTTGAATTTATTAAATTTTCCATCTCTTATTCTACTTATTTGCAATCAGGTGAAAGTTACGTAGAAAGAAACGAATCAGAACCAAGAAGAGGGATTCGCCCGTCTCTCGCAATTACGCTTCTTTACTTCCTTCGCACATATTCTCCGTATACCCGCTACTTTATAATGAAATAACTAAATGGTTCGTCCGGGCAATTTCGAAGCTCGATTTAACTGGGATAGCCCTTTCGAAATGATACGATACTTTTTAGTACCGAGTTAGTATAAGCGAATAACCGATTTGCGAGGGGTGAAAGAAACTCCGTTTCTAGTTGCGCTCAGGGGATCGAGTGGAGAGATATAGGCCTCAGTTAGTTTCGGTAACTTTTTCCTTCTTCTTTTTGCGCGTATATACATATTATATATCGCGAAGATTTAGACTCGAGATCACGGTCGTTCCTCCTGTTTCCCCTTTTTTTCTCTCCCTCTTCTCTGCGCCTCTTCTTACTGTTTTAGCAATAAAAGGGAGACACGACACCGCTGGGCATACGTATAATATGTATAGATATAAATTCATTGCATAAATATATGAGAAGAAAAAACGTGTGGAAATTTTTTGAAAGACCTTTTCTCCGCACGCCTTAGTCGCGAAGGGTGAAGAGTTCTGTTCAGCAGTTCGTTAGATCGGAGTGAAATTAATTAATTAATTAATTAATTGCCGAAGAGATACTATCGTCACTTTAATCCTAATGCGGTGAATTTGTATGCGCATAAATTTTCACTCTGTCAAGGGAACAGGAACGGTATTAGTTCAATGGTGTGGCAAGTTTCATTCCATCAATGCCCTTCTCGCTAGATCCCCCTCGGAGTCTTTCTTTCCCCTTTTCTTCCCCCGTTCTCAGTCTTCCTGGTTTCATTCCTTTTTTATTCTCTTTAATGGAACAGGGAAAAAGAAAACGCAGGTCCCTTTTCCTCGATTCTGTTCTCTCCTGGCTGTCTACGTATGTACAAAGGACAATGGGACTTGCTAATAGTTTTCTATACACACTCGCTCGGATGGAAGAATACAATATATTGATGCGAGGAAAGGAGAGAGCGAGGGAGAAAAAGGTGCGAGAACGCCGAGCTACCCTAATCCCTTAAACATCAGGTATCAGTGTTGTCGAGGGTCTCAAGGGCGTCGGGGATGTCAAGAGAAAGACAAACCGTCTGCAGACTCCGATTTCTTATTACAACTAAATCTCCCGTACCCCACGGCGTTGGTTTCTAATTTATTTTTACGAACAAACAAGAAGAAAAAGAAACAGAAAGATACTCATCCGCGTCTTTTGCATAAACAATTTACCAACCAATTTTGAAACAATCAGCATTTTTTTAGTATAACTTCTTAATTCATTTACAGATCTATTCTTGGCGAAAAACTGAGGCGAAATTTCCTCAGCTAGAAACTGGAGAGTCTGATAGTTCCCGAGATACAGCGAGTCAAAGTTGACGAACTACAGAGTGACGGGCGCGCTGACTAGCGGCGGCGTCTCTAACTAGTCCGACCGTTATTTTCTACGAAACGCGATTGGTCAGAAGTTGAAATCGCTCTAGTTTGAAAACTAAGAGACCGTGGAAGTTCTTGTCGATGTAACTTCGGCTCGTTTTTTCACAAAGAATATGAATTCGGTACACCCGATGGACAATATACAGGGAATTATATAAAAGCTCGATTCCCGAGGTGGAGCAGATCGATTTTATTATCATCACGAAGGGTGGGCGCGGGCGTCGAGTTTTGACGAGATATGATATGGGCTGGAAAGCAATTGGAAATACATGAAATTCAAGTATCCTCGAAAACAGTGATATTCGAGAATGATTTCGCCGCTAACGATACGCGAATATCCACCCTGAATTTCGAAGGGCGAGAAAAACACGTCGAGAGAAATCATCAACCGTGCCGTTGTTACGCGGTTCACAATTTTCACTTTTCCTTTCTTCTCTCCTCTATATTCTTCGAGCGGGAATAATTCCTTCCGAAAATTTTCCAGGGGGATGAAAACTTCGGGAAACTTTTAACGAAGGAGACAAATTTTTTGTTTTTCTTAATTATATGTATCGCCACTTTCCTGATAGAAAATAAACACGCAACAGTCAGTCATTCTCTCCCCGTTTCTCTCCTCCCCTTCCTCGGCACTTTGTATATACATATACATCGATTTCATCCGCGAAAAGACAGACAACAGTTTCGAACAAAAAGTTTTCCTCCTCAGTCCCGGGGCGGCGGTTCAATTTTGACTTTAATTAAACCTTCCTGGTAATACAACAATAACAACGAACGGTATATAATCACTTTGCGAAACCGGTAGGCAGCACGGTATACGCTCCTACAAAACCGGCACAAAAGATGTCGCCGAGTATAAATCCCGGACCGTACACAATGCCTCGAAAATTTGCGTTTGAATATCCCGCCGCAAATCCCAGCTGGGAAAATATCTCAGGCTCTGAACTAACCAGCCCTGGAATAAAGGCAGTCGAGAAAAGGGTATAGCCAAAAATCTTCTATTTACACTGCCGACGAATTTCCTCACCGTCTCCGTACCCGGGGACGTTGGCGAGCGAATAAAATGATTTTTTTCGTCTTAAATTATTCATCAAACTTTTCCCGGGTTTTTTACCCGGGAAGCTTGTTTTCTCTGTTTGTACAAGAAGTCAATACGTTTTACGAAGCGCCCTAATAAAACGCTGGAAAAATGACAAAGGGAATGAATACGGATGAAATACCTTGGAAAATAAGAACGAGACGAGGACGAGGAGGCGAGGCGAAAAGCCTGCAGTGCTGCTGCAGAGGGATGAAAAGAAATCTCCATGCAGAATAACAACATACCTCTCGTCAGCTATTTTTCAGTAGTTATTCTATCGACACCGTATTCCTCTTCTTCTTCTTCTTATATGTCTTGTCGCGGTCCAAGTATCGACGAATACATTAGCATTGTGCCTTTTTGTGAAAAGTGGCTTTGGGGAGGCTCAAGCAGCTCGGCTCGAAGCGAGTCGAGAAAATATTTTTCGAAAATCTCCGCGTTTCTTACCCCGACGAAAAAAAGTGTCCTCCTTTGCTCGAAAGAAGTGTCAAAATATGAAAATTAATTTTCCACATTCTCACTCGTACCTCGAGGCGCAGGATTCTTCTTCCCGCTTCCTTCCTCCCTTACCCGGATGTAAAGAGACTCGGAAGACGGTCCGCGATATCGACTCTCGTGCAGTTTTTGGCTCGGTGACAAATCGCGCTGCAGGTCAATGGGCCATTTCGGAGAGAAGCTTCTTCGGCCTTTTCTTCCGTCAACTATTTTTCCTTTTTGGGAGACAAAGGGATGCTCGAGCTTTCAGAGACGGGATTGTTTCTTTCGGAAATCGCTTCGGCCCTGCGATTAGATTATTTCCGATTTTCGATAGCGGAATAGTCGATTTTTGCGCATACGAAGCTCGCCGGTTCGCCGCGATGATGTAAGGGCATTAATTTTCCATTTCCACCTCCGTTATAGCTGGTATAACGTAATAAACGCGTTTTTCTTCTTCCTCACGCCTCAGAGCCGAACTTGCCACTTACGAATTTTCCATAGATTAATAAAACCTGTCACACAGAGGCGGGCACGGGCTCGGGTCGCTCTTCGAAAGGAGAAAGAAACGAGAGAGAGAAATATGCCTGCGAAATTGGCTCGCTTTTGGATTAAGGGGAATTTGAGGAGTTCGGTTTTCTTTCGACCGGTGTGTAGGTGGATCCTGCAATTAAAGTGGAAAATAAAAGATGGAAGAGCGCCTCCGAATTGGAACGAACTGTTCAACCGAACAAATTACCGAAGAATGGAGAAGAAAGACGTATTTTATTATTTTCTCAGATTAATAAAGGTTTATTATACACTAATTACACCGGGTTGTTGGTGGGAGGAGACGAGCTTCAGTCCTCCGTCCTCGTCCAGGTCTTCGTCCTCAGGCGTAATTTTCCACGATGCTAATTACACGCTCGCGATTAATTGCGTGTAATTGCACGCGCCCCGGTGATAACTCTGATGTTAAAGTTTACCCCGTGCCCGTGGACGTGTCGAGGCTAAAGTGAGCCGTGTAATTTATATATAAATGAAAACGCTCACTGAACGGTCGGAATCTAATTCCTCAATCCTAAGAATCGGCGAGATAAAGGGGCGAGGATGAGGGAAACGCTGGTTATTATTGGGAAGGGTGAAAAAACGGAGGGGGAAATGATCGGAGCAATCGGGGATCGTTTCGTTTCGAAAACGCACTGTAAAACGATATTTTGGAAATAGTTAGTTGGAAAAAAGAAATGTAGAGTCGCGTTTACGTCGCGGATGAATTTATAGCCGATTGTAGATTGCTGCTGCGGGTAAGAGCCCGATGAAATTGGCTCTTTCGCCCATTTTCAAGCCCCTGTATCTACCAAATTACGTTTTCCGCTGAAAGAGGGGGTGAGGAAACGTTTTGCCGGGGGACACTTTTGCCGAGAAATTTTCGGAAAATTGAAGCCACGGGTACTTTTATCTTCCATCAACTAGCGAGCAGCCTCGTAATCACTCCTTTCCTCGATCGGCGAGTGACCGTGTCCATTGAATATCGACTAGGTATGGTTCATTTTTAAATCTGTTCCCTTTTCATTAAAAAAGAAAAAGAAGGGAAACTAAAAAAATTCGAGGGGTGTTTTTTGTTGGGATTTTTCTCCCTAATCCTTAAGGGATAACGTAACAACGATATCCCCGGGGACTCGGGTTCGGATTCTTAATATTCGGATTCCGTATGTAGCCAGGATGTCGACGGACGTGAAGGGATGTGGTGAGCTTGCGTGAGCCAGACAGAACCAGGACCTGGCACGTAGGAGTAGTATAACATCCTGTAACACGTGCCACTGACACAGATAACCATATAAAAAGGACGAGCACATACTTAACTCGAGTTAACTCTCTCGCAAGAATTTTATACCTAAACATTCAATTTGTTCTTTTAGAAAAAACAAAGAAAGAAAGAGAGAAAGAAGGAAAATGAAGAAATCCTTTCCTCTGATTAATCGAAACTATAATTCCATTGCAGAAATTGAATCCGTATGAAATTTGGGTGAAATGTAACGTACGAAGACTCGACGATAGCCTCTTTTCGATCCTCCATACGAATTTTGTTCGGTATCAATTTTTTTTCATTTTTCATATCACACCGCGGCTGTCGCATGATTTATTTCACGGTTCGCTTGCTGCTTGACAATGAGTGTTACCCTGAAAAATTCTGACGAATATGGAAAATATACGGTAAAAAGTGTCAACTCGCCCCGGATTTTCATTACGGCTTGCATTCGAACGTGATAACAATTCTCAACTCAATTTATACACCGCTCCAGGTTTTTAATTATATCTCGAGAGTCGTGAATGATATCGAGTTTTAGGTATAAACAAAAAAGCAAGCTTATTAAATTCCCTTCAAACAAGGTAAAATACATTTTTCTGTGTTTCTGATGGTTCGGCCGTATTTTAATTCCGAATGTGTAACTAATTCGATTCTCCTTTTTTATCTCAAAAGTGACTGCGAATGTTTTCATATTCAGCCTCGGAATACACCGCGGCGAATGGAGATACGGGGAAATCGTTAAGAACCTTTTTCATAGACAATTTCATCGACTTCAATTTTGATAATAACTTTAATTTTGATATCACGAACGGTTCTCGAGATATGATCGAAAAACTAGAGCGGTGTATTTCGAGTCGAGAATTTTCGGTAGGTTAAAAAGCTGGCCGTAATGAACATCCTGTATAACGAATGCTCAATATGCATAGCCTCGTCTCTGGTATTTTTTATTACACCTTTTCTCCGTGGCTCGGTGTAAAGAAAGAAGAGGCTTTCGGTAACGCCCTGCATGGAAGACTGGATTTCCACCCATTTTTGTCGCGTTATTTTCCCTCCCTGGATGAGGAAAGCGGTGGGGCTTGGGCTCCGCGAACCCGTACTCCGTCATTCGAAAGCATGTCGCGAGCAACGACCCCGGCATGTTCCTATTTGCGGGAATGAGAGAATAAGGAGTAAAAAATTTCGAGAAGTACCTTATACCCACCCGGGTCTGTTCACTCCTCGGATGGAATAGCTCGCCGCCACTATTCATCCGGCAGATTTAAACGTCCCGTAAAGACTGAGGGCGGAAATAAAGAGGGCGAAAGATTGAGGGAAAGAAACGGTTCAATCTTGGGGGTATACACACGTTCGCCTCCCGCACTTAAGTCACGTTTTCCAACCCTCACCTCGCGCAGTCCTTCTCTGATCCCCAGTTTTCATACACGTCTGTAATACAAGTACAGAGAACGGGGAAACGCGGTTGGGAATGAAATAAGAAACTGGAAATGGCCTTAGGGGTGGATTTTACAGCTAATACCTCCCATGTCCCCAGTTTGCATATGGCATGCATATCTATTCACGTGAAGTAGCGGCGTGCTACTCCTGCCTGGTGCAGTGGATTTCGCGATATTGCACTCGGCTGGAAACCTCTTTGAGATATCCACCTCCCGCCATGCCATCCAGCCTCTTCCACAAGCTTGTGTATCTAACCAATACTCGTATATCTGTCTATGCAAGAACCCATACCGTTAAGTGACGGAGAAATTGCACGAGTCAATCGTTCCTCTCGTCGCGGCGGTGGTAGTAGCTGCTGTTTGAACAGCAGATGAGTAAACTTACCCCAGAGCACATCCGATACCATCTCTATGCACAGGAGTGAACCACGACAGATTTGCCATTAGTCAAACCGCAAATTGAAATATGCTTTGCTTCAGCTTTGAAGAAGATGTACGCGAGCGTCGTTTCGCACGGTCAGAAGTGTATCTTGTAAACGGTGTGAGATATCGACGTCCCCGAGGCGCCATTTTGTTCGTAAAAATGTAATCTGGAAACGTTTTCGACGGTTTTGGGATTGGATTTTTTTTCATCCCGGAATTACAGCCCATGAAAGAAAAAACGGAAGAGAACCACCTCGGAATTAAATTCGCACGTCAAACAAGGGACCGACTTGCACACATCCCCTTGAGCTCGAGCTCGTCTATCCTGAGCAAACTATCAAACCGTCTGTTGTTGGGGATGAGAGACAGACGGCCAGCACGCGATTTCAGAACTAGTTAACAACTCATCATAGTTTAGAGGGTGGTGGGTACAGCTTTGGTCTTTCATTGCGTAACGCCTTGGATAAACACCTTGAAACAGGCTCTTTCGGAGTCGGATGTCAGCCAGACTGAAAGCACTTCGTCGCAAGCACTCGGATGAACCGGTGCTTCGATTTCCGATATTCCAGTCTCTAATTCTTCCGAAAGACGGAACTTCACCCCCTGAACAATTAGGGGAAAGAAGATCCAGCATCGACGCATAGATTGACAAGAAACCCTCTCGATCAGTGCTTTTTGAAAATGATCCTTCGCTGTGCAGACATCTTCGACCGAGAAACCGGCGAACGGTACACGGGGCAGAAATCGGCTAGTAAATAATCTGTGTAATACATCATCGGGTTCTGTCCAGAATTGAGATAACCCATTTGGGATTAGAGACCCTAGTAATGAGTGAGACCTTAGCCCAGGGTCTGTCGGTGGGTAGAAGATATCCTCGGAAATGATGGTCCACTGTAAACACCGCGTTGCCCCGTCAGGACTCGCGTCACATGCGATATGTATATCTATAGACAATATACGTATTATATGATAACAAATGAAGGATTACCCCAGAGATCAAGGCCGAATAATGCGATTTATAGCAGAGACAACGAGGACGGCGGGGACGACGACCGGACCAGTTTTGAGAAAGAGCTTCCATCGGGGATACGATGTTACACGCATTATACATCATCACGCGGAGTATCTTCTCTCCCGCTGTTTACAAAGGCCGGCGAATTACCCCGAGTTCATTATTCAGTACGTGATCCACCCGAATTTGAACAAATTTTTTCGAAGTTAAAAACGGAATGGCGAAAAGCTGTAATTTGGCAAAGATAAATTTTCAATGAGGTTGGAAAGGTTCGCGAAATCAGTTTTTTCGTTATATCTCGAGAACCGTAAACGATATCAAGTAAACAGTAAGGATCAAAATTAAAGTTCATTAAATTTTCTTTGATAAAGGTCGAATAAAATTTTCTTGTATCGTTGATGGTTTCCCCGTATTTTCATTCCGAATGTGTAGCTAATTAATTTTTCATCTCCACAAGACTTCAAGCGTCTGAATGTTCAGCCTCAAAATACAGCGGAACGAATCAAGATAGAGAAAAAATGTATTCCATATTTTTCATAGAAAATTTAACGAGCTCCATTTTTGGTATCCACCTTCATCTTGATATCATTCACGGTTGAAGAGATAGAGCCGAAAAACTGTTTTTGAGCATCTATTTCCCGAGACGGCATCTCGATATCGGGATTAATATATGTTTCGCCGTTCGACCGGACTAATGCGCGAATTCTAGGCCGCGGAAGGAACCCCTAACTTCCCGATGGAAAAATTCCTTACGTCATAGTAAGTAAATTGAATGGATTATAGATTATGTGAAACGACCGGTTCACTCGGATTCACCAAGTTATTTGGCAGTTGACCAACTGGGCCAAGAGTCTGCACCGCGGCAGTATATCGAGGAAATAGAAGGGAATTGTAGTCACGATGACAAAGAATCTTGACTCGGCTGGTGAAAAAAGGAGGCACCAACCGCCGCTCGATCTACCCCTACGTGTGTACGTTCTTCGTCACATTTAACCGGCATTGAGTAAGTTACTCTGTCCAGTGCCAAATGGCCGCTATTTCGGGTCAGGAATCAATCCCGGAAAGAAGTTCACAAATACCGTATAGGGCGCTGCAAGAAACCCACCCTGCCATCGCCGGCCGGTGCTCTGGGCGTCTTCCCTTCTCTCGGGAAATAAAAAAGCTCTTAATCCAGACCTTGCGCATCCCAGTCACTCATAACGTTACAAAACAAGATTTATCCCGGAATCGTCCTGCGGTATTCGAGCTTCTTGTGGACCAGCATCGGCATACCAGCACCAGCCGCGAACGGGACAAACTTTTATTTAAAAGCTCGAGCTTGAGCGAGCGAGTGGGATATTTTTTATTTTCAGATCAGTGACGGAGCTACTGCAGAAACGGGTATTGAAACCACCGCTGCTCAATTCCACGAGTGTGTGTACGACCGTGTATGAATGTGTCACACACATTTACGCGTATGGTTAATTGAACAAAACGAGAGCGATGTGCGGGGTAAAAAAGCTCCGGTTCTGTTTGTTTCGCGATGCTTTGTCGCTTAGTCTACATTGCAGCGTGTACCAACTCGGAGTGAAGCTTCGGTGGTTTCAGACAGGGAATAATCCGATTTTTCAACAAGCTGTACGGTGACATAGTTTCGTGGATGAAAATTCAGACAAGGGGATGATGAATTTTTAGATAAAGGGGTGGGGGGCGCCGAAGAGAAGAAGCTGGGGAATAAGGAGATAAAATTGGCGAGGAAAAACTCCTTTACGGGCTTTTATTATGAATTTAAAAGCTCGAGCCTTAATGTTTCTCCCTGGTTCGAGTCAAGACGTGGCCCGACCCCTTCTACACACCCTTATACTCTTCGAATTTAAACGAGGACGACACGGGGCTAATTGTAAGGGAACGGAGCCGCGCCGGGCCAGAAAGAGCCGACGACGCCGACGCCGAGGTTGGGTCACCCGCTACCCTATCAATATTCATCCCTTATACTCCGCTGAGTTTTAATGCCGGGGTTAAAAGTGTTTGCCGGTGGGTACGCCGGGCTTAAAAACTCTCTATGCGAGAACCGCTACCAAATGTAAAGAAACAAAGAACGATGAAACGGGGGATTGGGGATTGGGGATTGGGGAATCGGGATTTCGAATTGGGAGAAGACGCCGGACTGGGACGGGTAAATAGAAGAGGAACTAAAAAGGGACTGTACATACAAAATAGAGAATATACTCTACGAACTTAACTCAACAGGGATTGATCGAGGTCCACCCGATCAATCAGTCTGCTAGGGTTTCGCCCTCGAAAAGAAAAAGAAGAAGAAGCGAGATATATGTGCTCAGAAATTTCTGAAATTCAGGTAAACACTCGCCGCCTCCGCTCCTCCCTGTTCCATTGCTCAACTTTTGGGGAATTAGTTGATACTTATTGCCTTTGTAAAATATTCGATTGGGGTTGAATTTGTTGAAGATTATTTTCAGTGAAGATAGAAAAACTAAATCGCATCGAGAATCTTCGTCTTTTTTTTTTTTTTATTCTACTTTCAGGAGAGAAAAGGGGTTAAATGGGTGGAAGTGAACTTGAAGCAATTCGCGATTGGAGTGTAAAAAGAATCGGAGAAGATGAAATCGCCTCGTTTAATTTCTGCAGTGGGTGTTAAACGCGCTAGGAGGTCGGGAAATCCTTTGGCTCGCGATGTGCAGAATCCGGGTGGGTCTTCTTTACATTTAGTTTTTCCTTCCTCTTCGTCCTTTTTTTTCCAACTGCAATTAGGTACAATAAGTAAGAATTGGCCCGCGACCTCGACGTCGACTTTATTTTGTTCTCTAAACTGGAAAGAGGAAAAGAGGAAAATGGGAAAATGGGAAAAGAGGAAAAGAGGGAAAACGTCGAAGCAGCTGCTTTACAAAGCTTCTACTAATTTCGGTTCATTCAATCGCCTACATCGAACCACAACCTTTTATACTCAACACAGCTTCTTATTCGACCCCATTCTACCCCATCTCACCCCCAATGGCAAGTGGATTAGATTCAAAGACAAGAAAATTGGCTTCGGTGTTAAATTTCCTCGGACGTTATTGCGATAACTCTTTTCAAAAAATCCTGTCTAAATTCGGAATCCCAACTCGTTTTCTTCCCTTCCAAATAAATAAATAAAAAGAAAAAAAGGTCAAGAATTCGGGGTGGTTTATTTTATACGGCTAGTCGATGGCTCTACGCTGTTCTTCGTATACTTATAAGCGTTTCGGTGTTTTACAAGACGTAAATTTTCGGCCAAACGTTCTCCTATTTTTTGTTTTTCATTTTTCTTTTTTTTTGGTATCGTGCCAAGGACACAGTTTTATAGTAAGTGTTTCGAAGATTTACGTAGCAATCGAGTGGAACGGAGATAAGATAAACGGCCGCAGTAATTTACTGGGTGTAGATGTCATAGGAGGAAAAATTTCGACTTCCGTAAGTTCGGAAAATGGGATTGATTGTTCGTACGAAGGACTTTTTATTCAAAACGCTGTAACTTCGTGAAAAACCGATGAAAAATGAAAAATGAAAAATCGTTTTCGAGCTCGAAACGTCTCCTTCAAGATACTTTCATCGAAATTCATTTGCGATCATTATTCACTGAGCTACGCGGGTTCGAATGAATGATTGCGAAATTACGCGAGGGACAAACGATTTTTTCAAAAATCCCTGCGGCGTGGAAAAAAAAAAAAAAAAATGGATACGAAATGATTTCGAAAGCTCGAACTTTCTTCTCAGAAATGCTACAATAAAAATTTGCAACGGTCAATTTTTCACCAGGTTATTATAAATGTTCGGTAAAGTCGAAGAAGAGAGAAAAAAAAAAAAAAACAGAGGGAGAGAGAGGGAGAGAGAAGAAAATTCGAATTTTGTATTTTATTTCCGAAAAAACTGAACTACTAGAATGACAGTCATTTATATAGTTTAGTTGTGATAAAATCTGTGCGAATTTTAGATTCTTCGTGTAACCCAGAGCTATTTTCCGGCCCGGGGTAGATCGGGGGTGGAGGGGGTGGAGGTTGGAAAAGTTTCGCTCAACGAAAGCTTTGCACGCAGGCTTTGATTTCGTCTCGTCACGGTAACGACGTTTTAGAATTCACAACTCAATAACAAATCGTGCTTTCAAAGCTCGAAAGCTCTCTACTCGCAATTTTCGTCGGCGGGTTGTTTCGCCCGTATTCTATATACGTATATACCTATATACAACGAGTACACACTCGTACATAGGTATATATTCATAATATTTACATTTACAAAACCAACCGAAGAGAGAGAGGGAGGGGGACGAATCGTCATCGTTCGAAAGCAGTCAGAGCATTAAGGGTTTACTTTTATCTACCACTTTTCGCTTTTACTCATCCTCGTCGTCCGGCACCCTTCGAAAGGTGGGAGAATATATATCGGTCGAAAAGGTGAATAAGTAAACAAGCAAATAAACAAACACATGCGAAAAAAAGGAGAGGGAGAGAGAGAGAGAAGGAAAAAAAGAAAAATTACAACCCTCGACAGACGGGGTATGGATGGTATGGGATGAAACGGAACGGGGATGGCGTATCGCTTCTCTGTGAAGAAATAAGAAAAAAAAAACAAATTTACTCGAGTTACAACGCGCTAGATTAATTATTTATGCTTCACTCAACCGTGATGATTGTGCCAAAGTGGGGTAGGATCAAAATTTCGAGGCACCCCCCTTCCCTCGCCCCGTTAATGATCCTAATTTTCAGTGATAAAATACGCTCTCGAATATCGAGCTTTCAACGTTTCGTAAATTTCAAAAAGTTTTTTTCGATAAAATTCTTCCCGCTGGCCAAATTTCTTTTCATTTTTTCCGGTTCCCGAAAGATTCGAACGACTTTTGAATTCTTACGAAGGGGTAGGAGACTCGAAAAATGTCGAGACCGATTCCCACCCTTTTCTATCCATAAAAAAATGTGTAAAAAAATAAAAAAACATGAAAGTAATTGGTAATCACCGATAAATGTATTCCGATAAATTTCTAAATTTATACAGGCACGTATTCGAGGGGGGGGAGGGGGTGGAAAATTTCTAGCGACGACAGACGCAGGGGTAGGCGGTCGCGGGTAATACAATTTCCAATTTTCCATTCCAGGATGACAGGAGGTCGCTCGCGTTGGATTAAAATTATTGGAAAAATATGCGCCTGTGTGCGCGGTCTTGTCAGCGGAGAAATATCCCCGTTTGTTTTAGAGCCGGTCATTATTTTCCCACGACATTTACCGCACAATCAACAACGACTGTGCAACTCGTATTTCAAGTATCAATGAATGGGGGAGGGGGAGGGCTCCCTCCCCCGTACGGTCAGATAAATATATATATAGACGGCGAATCAACGATCGACGAACATTTATCTTTTTCCACATTTTTTTTACATTTTTTTTTTTAACGGAACGAAAAGCGATGTAAACGACGGTGGAAAAAATTCCGTCGAAACGGACGACGCTGGTTTTTTTTTCGAACCGTTAAACCGGAACTGAAAATTCATTTCGATCAATTTTCCCACGATTTTTTTCACCCCTTTTTTTAAATCGTGAAACGATGGAGTACCGATTTATTCCTTGGGGATTTTGCACTCCGAAATCAACGGCCGAATATCGTTTCAGTCAGAGGTGGTGGCCCGGGTTTTATGAAAATTAAGGGTTCGAAGGTACAGCTGAGGACCGCAGGGGCGGTTCGTAACCGGATTTTTATTCTCTGGGCAAAAATTGGCCAGGGGGTCGGCGAAGAGGGAGAATTAATAAATTTCGAACGAATTGAAAAACCAAAAAAAAATCATCCCTTAACGAGAGAAACAGATACGAGCTTTAATCGAGGGAGAGGGTGTCCTGTGCTTTTTTTTTCATACTTCTTTCGTCCGAATTAGATGATCGAAATTTCTGGATTGAAGAAGACGGTCTTTCATACAAGGGTGTATTTTTTTCAAAATTTTTCGCGACGCGGATGATCGGAGAATGAAAGAGGCAGAGGGTTCCCAAGGCTCTCCTACCCCTCTCGGTAAAGATAATTCGGTGATATTAAAAGTTTGACTTTTATTCGGTATTGGAACGACGGCAAAACTTAGGATGGATGATACGAGCGATCGGTTTACAGGGAAGAGTTCCTCGCACCCTTTTTTCTTAATGCTCGTCCTGCACCGTGGGAATTCGAAAAAAAATAGAGAAAAGGCGGAAAATCTGGAAGAAGAAGTAGAAGAAGAAGAAGAAAGCGAAGCTGACGTATGTATGCAAAGTAGCTACGAAGAATGAAAAGATTATATGGACTTACACCGAGCTTTTTACAACTTGCAGCTTTCGCTCTCGGTTTTCCTTCCTCTCCTGTTTCCAGGCTCCAGGCTCCAGGCTCCAGGCTCGTCTTCTTCCTCTTCGTTCACCTCACCGCTAAAACTTACCTCTCAATTTTCTCGCTCGAAGAATTTCTCCGCGGTGATAAATGATCCCTTAAGTTTAACCCCCGAACCAACCAACCAACTCTCGTGTGAAGGAAGCGCGCGAAAGCCTGTGCTGCCAATTTTTTGTCCTCGAAATCTGTTTTCAAAATCTTTAAAACTGCCCCGCGAAAAATTATATTTTTATTTTCGCCGCTTCCAGCGAAATCTTTGCGCAAAAAATTTGCACAAATTTTTTTTGTTCCCTGATTAAATCGATGCTTATCATTTCCTATAAATGTATCGTAGATTCCTCTTCCTTGGTCACGTTTTTCGAAAAGTTCGCGTTATTCCCGCGGGACATTTTTCTCCGACCTAAAGCCAGGCGTCTATTATTCAGCGGATTATTTAAATATCTCGATTTGTAAGGCGAGTTAGTTTCTTATTACTTATTCAGAAAATTCAACTCTAGGTACAGCTATGCGTCTGATGGGAAATAAGTAAAAATGCATGAATTTATGCAGCGTTGTACTCGACGCCGGAAAGTTTTCTACTACTTTTTACCGTACCTAGGCGAGGGGTTCCTACTTCCTGACTTCTTTATATCCGATCCACGGATGTTTAACACAGAGATTAATTGATGCAATTCGAAAATCGAATCGGAATCTAAAACCCATTAATTCCATCCCCGGTATTTAATTGGCCATGAAACAAATCACCAGTGAATTAACGTTACTTTCCAAAAATTCGATTATCTTCGTATACGTATAAAGGTGTATATAAATAATTGGAATGAGATTGGAAAAAGCACTCATCGTTCTATTTTTTGTTTTTCTTCTTCTCTTTTGTTTTTTTTTTTTCATTTTTTTTTGTTTCCGGTAAAATAAGTATTCTGGGAGCGTGTGATAATAATTATTGTAAAACAGTGGTCTCTTTATTTCATTATTTCATCATCCTGACATAAATGTTATACATAATTTGTTATGCGAGATGTGACTTTTTGTTTTTTGTTTTTTGTTTTTTTGTTTCTTTTTCTTTGGTTCAGTGTAACCGCGGTCAGACTTCGGCGCGTTTCGCGAACGCCGCGGAGTGAAGAAGAAGTGTGTAGCGGAAAGAGGAAAAACAAAAACTAAAAGAATCAAAAAAACGAAAGGAAAGCAACGAAAAACGAAGGGTGAAGAGAGAGAGCACGAAAAAAAAGAAAGAGAGATTACAGGCAGAATTTTTCGAACTTTCAGAAAGCTTTAATACCGAAGGAATCAGCTGTTGAGTAGATATGGGATGTGTAATAATTGATGTTCCGTGAAAGCTTGCGGGGGTAGAAAGGGGAGGAAAAATAAAATAAAATAAAATAAAATAAAAACCTACGTTAAAGTCAGACGTTGGATGAATTTTTTTTTCTTCTTTTTTTTTTCAACTCTTCGTGTATATAGGTATAGTATATCGAGGGACAGAGCTCGATGTTTGGAACTAATCATCGTCGTATATTTAATTGAACGGGAGCGGGGAGGATTTTTCTCACAAAATAATTGCAAAAAAAAAAACAGAAAAAAAATATATATATATATAGTATACATATGTATGGATTGAAATTGAGTTGGGTAAACTGTCCGTCGGTGATAAGTGAAAAGTTTGTCGTCGTGAAACGATGAAAGTATACAATTTTTCTTACAAAAAAAAAAAAAAAAAAAAAAAAAAAACGACGAGATATATACATATTTATATATAGAAAATCTTTATTGTGCCTTTTGGCTTATATATTTATATATATATATGTAGTATATATTCTTTTTCGGTTAGTGTACGTAGCCTCGCGTTTTCATTTTTATTCACATTTTTTTTAGGGATAGGATATATATATACCGTAATAGAGAGAGAGAGATAGAGAAAGATAGAGTGATAGAGTGACAGAGAGCAACATGAATAATTATAATATAATTATTAATTGATATTCATATATTGTATACATATGTGAATTATATATATATAATATATATATACGCACACATATGTATATTGTAATATGTTACAACAACGATGCTGGTCTGCACGGTGCGTTTTTTTTTTTTTTCTTGTTCCATAGTGTGAAGTACAAATTATCGTTTTTTTTTTTTTGTTGTGTGTGTTTTTTTTTTCATAATAATCATTATATTTCATACAATATATTATTTAACGTTTAATATTATTATTATTATTATTATTATTATTATTATTATTATTATAATACAACATATCGCGCATATATATATAATATATTTCGTATTGTATATATATATATTATGTATAATATAATAATTTGTTAAAACTTTGCTTGGTCTAAATTTATTACCTCACCCTCCTCCTCCTCCTCCTCCTCCGCCAGATTTTATTTAAAATTTTTTTTTTTTTTTTCAGCATCCCCCTCCGTCGTTTATGTATAACGTACGTGGTCTGGATCGATCGAAAGCAAAACTTGAAAAATAAAAATAATTACAATAATAATCGTAATAACGGTAACAATTTCGTTCTTGTCAATCCATGTGTTTCATCATTTATTTATTTATTCATTTTTCTTCTCGAGACAGGCACGCCGGAGAGAGGGAGAGAGATATTTTTCTTCTCAATCAATATTTATTCAATCGATTGATCAATCAATTAATTATCATTATTTACAATTGTATAATACACTATAGAATTATTGATTTATTGGTTTTTTTTTTTTTTACATAATTAATATAAATTCCAACGACGTAATTAACAGTGATAATAATAATAACAATAATAATAATAATGATAATAATAATAATAATAATAATAATAACGATCGGGTAAAACAAATTAGATTTAATTACATACCGAAAGTATTTTTTACCCGTTTAATTCAAAGTCGATTTTAATATGCGAAATCGTAATTAAAGATAAGGCCTTGCTCTTGCCTCTCACCTCTCGCCCCTTATTTTTTTTTTCCCTTCTTTTTCTTCGTCTTCTCTTTTAAGCAATATGCCAAGAAATTTTTCACCCACAACCTCATTTAACCACGCCTCATTTTACCCCGAGTATATATATATATATATACATGCATATGTATATATTATATATATATATAATAAGTATATAATAACGAGAAATGAAGTACATAATAATAAAATGGCGTCTGATCAAAAGCGATTAAATTTAGTTACCCTCTATAAAAGCTATATAGCGACAATTAAGGCCTGAGGGGGGAAAATTTCGAGCTTTATATCCCTTGGGTTCTCACCTCCCCCTGACTCGACTCTTTTTTTTTTCACTTCTTTTTTTTTTCTTTTTCAACCCCTCAGCAGCCCTCGGGCACAGCTTTGAGTTTGTTTTTTTTTTTTTTTTTTATTATTCGAAAAATTTCGCTCTTTCATAAAAACGAGGATTCGACACGGAGTCGAAAAGACAAAAAAAAAAAAAACAAGGAAAAAATTACTGATTTGAATATATATTATATATACATATATATATATATATATAAAAGAAAAATGAAAATATATTCCATCATCTCTATATCACGCACGTAGTATACGGCTGAGATAATATTTATTTAACCGTAACTCATTCCCACGCTTTTATAGGTATTATATATATTTTTATATATACATATACTATAATATAGGTATATATATATTTATATGTATATGGTCACGTTTTACCCGATCGTGATGCTGGTGGTGGTACGGCAGCAGCAAGTAGTAATAGAAGCTTTAGAATTCCGTAACATAGATATATAGATAGATATATAGGGTTTTTATATACCTATGTAACCAGCTCTGCGGAATTCGACGTTTTATATATCCTTTTATTTTACTTAGCTTTTACGTCCATATTGGATGGGGTAAAATTCAAACTGAATGGTCCACTTGGAGAGTAACTTTCTTCGATTCTCACCCCAAACCCCAACCCCAACCCCACCTCGAATGAACTAAAACCCTCTTTTGTTCTATTAAATTCCCCGCACCCCGCCCCTTCTTCGATTCGAAATATTAGCCGGAATTACCCTTACCCACACTTCCGTAGGAACGAGACGACAGGATCATTACCTCGAAATATACGTTATTACAAGTGTAGTTGGGTGAAACGAAAATATCGTATAATAGCAGGCAATTATCTCTTGGTTATTATGTCAACTTAGATTGCAAAATATATTTTACAGTTAATTATAGATAGTTTGCGACGTCTTCTACACGCCGATTCGTTTCCTAGATTCCGTCGATCCTCTTACACCCCTTTTGCAACAATTTTTTCAACTCGGATTCGGCGTATAGACGGTGCCGTCGCTTATATTGAAAGAGATACAGAGCGAGGATGACTATTATACTAGATACGTAAGACATAGCATCATCCGACCATAAAGTTCACGTATTATCCTCCTTCTTAATTACCCCTTACGTCTTTTTCCCACGTCTTACCTATTCCAGCAACGTATCGCTGTTTAATCGCTCTGTTTTACCGGCCTACGTCGGTAAAACAGCGATACAGTTAATCCAAGTTATACAGCCGCGGCGTATAATCGGAAACGCTGCATTACGGAGGTGAATTATTCATTCATTGTACATTATTAATCCCTAATTCTCTTCCAGGGCTGCTGTGGAGGCTGGAATTTACAGTTTGGTAGTTACGCCGCCTCCCTTACAGATATTTACTATCGTTTAGACTATCCTTATTATTATATGTATAGGTACGATTAGCCATTCCTCGGAAGTCCGGTTTTTAGTCGACGGTAACAACGCGCGTGCACTTATTGTGTAATTATAACAGGGGATGGATGATTCCTCGTGAAATGAACGTCGGTAAAACAGAAAAAGATTACCGACTCGTAGCTGCCGGTAGAAGCAACGGTGGAAGTGTTATTCTTTACGATTTCACAAAGGCAATGCGAACTTCCGTCAGATTTCTTCTTCTTGTTATTTTTCTTGTTATTATTTTTACCTCGCCATTTCTACCGTCAGACGGTTTTCTGTACAATACAAAGTCACTTCCTCTCTCCTATTTACGCGTCACTCAACGCCGTTTAGAAACTGACAAGAGGAAAGAAGAGCGAACGGAGGGAGGCTGCCTCATTGTGGTCGGCGTGGACCCGGCTGCGGCTGACTCTTTGCAGAACAGGAAACCTCAAGCCTTTATTTCCTTTCCTTTATTTTACTCTACTTTAGCGCGTTCTTTTATCTTCTCTTTTCCAATTCCTTTAACTGAGCTCGCCATTCTCTAGTGCACAGTTATTATATAGATTCGTCATTCGTTAAAACACACAGCTTCTCCTCTTAGTCACCCCGAATCTCCCCCTGGGTTTTGCAGTCTCAAAGAATATAAGAGTCCGTCCGCGTCACTACCTCTTCATCTCCTGATGCTGGAGCACTGTCTTTAGTTTATTTGCGCAAAGCGCCATTGTCGGTTCTTCATCTCAGCACAAACCAACGCAATATAAAACCCAGGAGTACTGGAAGACACATGTCACTTCGTCTACTTGCCGAACCGTGGTGCAACTCGGCTAAACTTTCTCCTGGAACAAATACCACCACTCAAACACCGAGACTTTCGTTCAAAATCAGCGAACGATCATTGCTCAAAACCCGATAAAAAAAATCTTTCTTGAGTCATCAGCTTTCGATAAATAGTCAAATCAAATTCGAGAAAATAAGACGAACCGGAGGGTACCGACAATCAGTTTATCGATCATATTTCGAGAACCGTGATTTATATCGGGTTCGAGGTGAATATAAAAAAGAAAGTTGGTTAAATTTTCTTCAATAAAGGTGGAATACAATTTTCCTGTATTCTCGATGGTTCCGTAGTATTTTGATGCGGAACGAAGGCACCCCTGAAAATTCATTTCTCGTCTCTACGAAGGCTGCGAATGTATGAATATTCAGACTCAGAATACAGCAATACCATTCAAGATACAGGATAAATGTATTCGACCTTTTTCGTAGAGAATTCGATGAACTATATTTTTGATATCGACCATTATCTCGATATCATTCAAGGTTCTCAAGATATCATCGAAAAACTAGTTAAGAGCACCCACTTTCCAAGTTCTCACAAATGAATTTCAATCTTTTTAGAAAAATTGTAGCAAATCTTTCTTTTCCCTTTTTTCTGATTCTTTTGAAAATTGAAATCATTCCTCGATTTTCTACCCTCCTGGCCGTATGAGCCATCGAGCTCCAACACAAGGGGTGATAAGCAGCAGAGAACAGACACTCACCGTTAAGCACGTGGACATGTACGATGGCAGGTTGATCTGGCATCGTAGTTAGGGCGCAGGTATAATTCCCACTGTCCGATGGACCGACCCTTGCAATACTGAGGGTAGAGTTAGCCCCTTCCTCCATAAGGTTTGTCTTTACACTAAAACAGTCAAACGATTCCCCGATGAATTCAAACATGTTTCTATTTCTCTCGCTCTTTTTCATGGGACAAGAATTTCGAATCAACGAATCGCTTTCACCCTAATACGTCCGATTAAATTTCTACCCCCCATTATACGAGATTATTATTATTATTACATTATAATTATTACCACAGGACAAAATTTCGGACCCTGGGACTAAAAGTCATCATCAATTAGTTAATTAGCGGTAATAATGAGGGCGAGGTGTCCGTACGTGTGTACGTGACGAACAAATCGAGTTACTAAGTGACAAACTCGAAAGCTACCGCACGGTTATACATTATTTTGTTAAAATTTTAAGCTCTAATAGTAGCCACATGTGTGTGTAGAGCAGCCTGCCTGTTGCAGGTGCCCAGCTGCTTTTCACAGCTTGGTAAATATCGCACCAGGAAATTAACAACTTGTGATAATAATTCACTAGTGTAAGAGTACGCCGAGGTTATTATTTCACGAGGATTTTTAACCGTGAATTATTGTTAAACTAACCGAACTACAGCTCGGTTCTTTCGCTTTTAGTATGTTATTGAAAAAAATGTTGAAAAATAAAAAGAAGGGTTTGAAAAATGAAGAGTCGAATTTTTATCACCGTAGCAGAGGCAAAATTCAGCTGTAATAGTAAATCATGTAACAAAGTGGTGACAGCGGTGGGATATTCTCTTTCGCGTTATTATTCAACAGTGAAAAAGGTTTTGATGAACGGGATATATGGCTACTGATAGAAAACGGAAAAAAAAATAGAAAAAAAGAAGAAGACGAGGAATTTCTACAACCAGGGTCTTTTTTTTCCACCTTTTCGCCTTATCGGAAGGATCCAATCGGCTAACGCCTAATACGGGGTCAGCAGGACAGCTGATTGACGTAGAATGTTTACGGTAAATACTAAAGCTGCTTATCGAACGGGGCTTAAGATTAGATGCATTTGAGGTAGGAAAAAGAGGAGAAAAAAAGGATAAATGAGGAAGCAAGAAGGGCTGAATGTCTGTCACAGGGATTTGAGGTATAAATAAAAATATTCAGTGTGAAATAAGCCAGCGACGAAGGACTCCGGTATGCTTCCCTTTTTGGGTTTTGACGAAATGCGCTGTTGGAATTGTTTCGGCTTCAAGGTTTAATTTTCGTTATATTTGGTGTACAAATAGCCAACGGTCCATGGGCCACCAGTGTGCCATTCGTTTCCCTCTTTCCGCCCCATGTGCAGGCGTCAACCCCATTTCGAACCGCTATAACAAACTCAATTTCATGTGGCAACCCCGTGTATAAATGTATATGGGACTATAGTGACACGTTGAATTTTAGTTCAATTCGCCAGGACAATAACTGTTCGTTCAAGTGCATTTACTGAAATTACAACCCTTGCAATTGCTTCACCCTTCTCCCTCTCTCATTACACCAGAGCCCCAAGTTTATTAGAAGCCACTCAAGAATGGCACGGCTCTTTTCATCGCTCTACTCGCTATAGTTCATCGAAAATGAACTTTGGATTTGTCTTTTGAGGGATGTTCGCGCCCGCGACAGACACATGACATATGTAGGTGTAACGGAGTAGCTTTTCGAAGCACGTGTGTAGTTTTCGAGCGAGTGATCGTTGGGGGTGAAACGGTGGTGGTGGTAGTCTCGTACCTACCGTTTAATCTTAAGCGTTCCAGAATCTGGTTAGGTGAGCACGCGTGACTACTACGTGCTTTTGACATAACGCCACCCACACTTGCGTGCTGATACCTAATTGAGAGTTAAGCCCTTCCATTAGAAGGTTTCGCTGGTCTGAGTTAACCAAAGTTACCCCAAAGTTGTTCGCTCGCTCGCGTTCATGCTCTTGGATAATGATCAACTTGCTGCAGGCTTCTTCTTCTTATCCCTGCATGTGCGAGTAACTACAACCCAACCCTACCCTCTACGACTACTCACGGAATATGGTACAACATTGTCAGCTCGTTAATTTTCTCAAAGTGCTTCGTCAACCGATTGATCATTATTACCTACCGCCTCACACACCGACTCAAACTCGATCGTCTCAAATGCGTGCTAAGTTGATGCTGGCTTGCTCGGTGCAGTGGTAAGTTCAAGTTTAATCGCTTATCCAGGTTTCCTTCCCTTCGCTCACCTCCCTCGATCGTCGAACTACAGAGAAATGCAACGTGTGCTCGGTATGCACATGCAGTTAGTGAGAAACCGCGTAACTTAATCCTGTATGAGTCTGAGCTTGAGCTTTGGGTTGACTTCAATTAGCATCGGAGTCTGACTGCAGCAGAACCACGATCTCCTGCCAACTCGTTATCCGCAAAGCTCAAATTGTTGACAGTAGATTATAACTTGGAAGTAAACCGGATCGCGTTATACTATTGCCGAACGAAAACCACAGCCGTGCTATGTGCCAGCTGCCACGTACGTTTGCTCACTTTGACTTACTCGAACTTATTCCTGTTACTCGTTCCATTCCGTTACGGTAGATTCACTCTCGAATGAACCGAACGGAACTGAACTTAAACTAAAGTTTGGAACTAAAGGTTCGTCCAGTTTCAGCTAAGTACGGTCTTCTTCGAATCACATTCGTGAAACGAATGAAATTTCACCCTGAGACCTGTTCAAGAGTCAAAATCTTGTCCTTGAGACCACCTGCGAAAACCGTTAACGACATCACCCGCCAAAGAGAATGTTCGACCTTCCGTTGAACGTCTGCTTTGGACTCTGGAGAGCACTTTTCTTGATGGGAAGGGTTCGGCGTAAATGCCACTGCAATCTGCGCTTACACATACTCAAGATGAAGATCTCCCTCTCGAGTTTGCTTGCTTGCTTGCTTCCTTGCTTGCTTGCTTCTTTAAAGTGCTTTTAATTCATTGCTCCAAGATTTTATCGTCATCTTTTTTCAACCATCTCCCAAGAGAGAATGGAATAGAATAGAATAGAATAGAATAGAATAGAATGGAGTAGAATAGGATAGAATAGAATAGTGACTAGTAAGATGTTAAGCTGCTGTGTGAGCGGACCGTATCTCAAGAAGGAGTAATGCTTTCCGCTGAAGAGCCGAAGGAGTCAATGTGTCGCCGTGCTAAATCAGCTCTCCAACTTGCCACACAGTAGCGTACCTCCTCTATGTTGAAGTATTGAAATGCAAGGTGGCGCCCAGTGAGCCGGTATAATCGAGCCTCGTAATTCCTAGTTCAACTCGGTTGGAAAATCGATCCGCATTCAGTCGCACTCTAAGAACCCAGAGAGCAAGCAAGCGAGCGATCGTCGTCTCGTTTCGTCTCGTCCTGGGCCGACGAGCCGTTATTATATTCACGACATTGTTCTCCCCTGGTTCTATTTGAACAAAATCATTCGCCCTTTTCATACCGTGGAAGGAACTCGTAACTTTCCGATAGCCTTAAAGTTTTTAGACAAATTTTCCATGCCTCGTATAGTTCGAGCTCTAGTTACCTAATCCTTATGTCATCTAGCTTACAAGTTTTAAGACTTTACTTGAACCTCGTAGTCTTTTATGGATATTAACATGGAATCCCCGCGATATACCCTTCAGACGTCTCTATTTCAATCCAAATTTATAACGGGATTAGTACTCCACACTTCTCTGTACAGGACGTGACAACTGGTGACAGCGGTGGGATAGCGAAGAGACATGCGACGAGTTAAGACACATGGCTACAGTTTCAGCCCGGAATTAACATTTCTGGAAGGCCTTTCGACATTCGGAGGTAAAAAACATCCCCTCAATTATTCGCTACGGGATTTTTACTGAAAATTCTGCATACGATCCCGTATCTCAATTAAACCGCAATCTTGATACCCCGCCGGTGTATACGAACGACTTACGTTACTTTAATTAAAATATGCTAGTGGTTTGATTGCTCACCTGATACCGCCTCTCGTAGTATCGTAATTGAGAGTTCTGTTCCCGTGAAGCCATTGCACGACGCTGTACTGCATCTGCATAGCGATATGTCGTACTACACATAGTAGTTCAATCGTGCTGTCAGCTTCGTAGTATTTGTCTCTCAAGGGCTGTCCCATTCCGTCCACTATTTGCACAGATGGGGCTGTAAAAGACAAATACCACAACATGAAAAAGTGTTTCTGATTTTTCTTCGTGGTTCTTATTTTCTTCGGCATTCGCCATTAGTCAATCTTCAATTCCGCACGAACGGAGACCGAATAAAAGATTCCTACAGACATGAGACGTCGTGATATCTATGCTAAATCGGGGCTTTAGGGGTATAAAATTTCTCATTCTTTTTACCGGGTTTAATACTCCTCATCGATTCGATCAACAAACCAATTTCGCCGCATGGTTCGATGTCATACCTGGACCTATGAGAAATTTGATAAAGACGTCGGCGTAACAACGTCCAAAGAAGATCAGCCTGGAACCCTGAGTCTATCCGAGCATTAAACATCAGCGTATCATTTCCCGAAGGTATATTAGGCAGACGTCTGACGTGGAACAGTTTTGGCAAGAAGGATCGTGACATCCGGCAGTAAAATTATTTCGAGAAATAAGAAATTCACCCTCGAGGTTCATTTCGGGTTCCAGAAACGAACCGATCATCCTGGCGAGACACATGCTATCCTGGCGGTACCCACACGCGACAGATTCTACTTCGGATCTATGCTATACGCGTAAAACGAACGGGACAGGGAGTGAGGGTGAGGAAGAGGGACCAGATACATTAAATCACAAGTATCAAGGCCGCCAGGCAATCCATCGACATTTTCTCCCAAAGGATTTATGGAACCAGGTTCGATTCGAGGAGGATAAAAAAGTCCGCATTCATTCGAAGCATCAGGCCAGGAGTACCTGGGCGAAAAATGCCACGAGAATTAGACTCGTGCATTACAATTCCACACCCCTAGCTAAAACGATGAAGAAAAGTCCGTTCCTTCGGGAATGGGGAAAACGCTGCGTCTCGTAGTAGCGGGTACTTACCAAGGCATGATTTTAAATCGTCGTGCAACTATGAGACAGGCATTCAACCGAAGTTTCAAATCGTTATACGTAGCAGTTCTGACTTTCAACTGAGGCGTTCAAACTTTTGATGCCAGTACCATGGCGGAACAAGGGTGGGAGCCGCTGCCGCTGCGAACCAAGCACATCATATAGGGGTTCTCGACTTTGCACGATGTTCTTCGTCGCAGGTATATATATACACACATTTTCCTATCGAGGACAGCTCGAAGTACAGCAAGGGAACTTTTCCCTTCTTGGTGGGTCGCCGGTTGCAGCGACTGGAGAACGACGCACGATCCTATGAACTTTGCCTACAATCTGACCTCAAGTGTGTCTCTTAACGGTTAGTGTTTTCCGATATATCGACTAGGCGTGTCGCTTGAATAGAGCAAAAACTTTTCACCTAGACTTAAGTGTAGTCGATATATGGATTTATCGAGGTATCTAGATTCTACGTTGTGCTAGATACACGTACGTATGTAGCCCCGTGGCTCGAAAGGTGAATTATTACACCCCGTGTACCACGCGTGTTTATAATATCGAGCAGTATTTTCCATTCGACATTTCGGAATGAAATTTATACTTTTTATTACTTCCTCTTCATCATTTATTCCGAAAAGTTGCAACTCTTTGGTGCAAGGCCAGCACTTTTTAAAGAAGAATTTTTCGCACCCCGATGAACAGACCCTTTTTCTTATTCTTCTTCTTCTTCTTGTTCTTTTTCTTCTCGAACGGGTTCCCACCGATAAGTGGGTGTAGAGTATAATAAGCAGTATTCTTCTTCTTCTTATTCTTCTTCTAGTTCTTCTTCTTTGCGTTTTTGAAAAACAAGAAAAAAAAAAAACACTTTTCCAACGAAACTTTTCACCGGAGGAAATTGTCCCTTTTAAAATTACGTTTCGCAAGACAATGACGCGAGGGAAAAATTTTCAACGATCCTTCACATCTTTCTTCGGTATTTTTTCACGAATACAAAAGAAACAAAAAAAAAAATAAACGAGAAACGAAAAGATCAAATTTAGGAAGAGAGAAGTAATAAAAGACGAGGAAGAAATATTTTCGGTTAGTTTGAAAGCCTTGACGGTTTATATATTATTTATATTTTCGTTACTACTTTGGCGGGGGGTGGGGGGTGGGTTTTCGCATCACGGCGTAAAATACATCTTCTTCGATACCTGCACGATGTTGTAGAATTTTACGTTTTTTTTTTCTTCTTTCTTTCTCTCTCTCTCTCTCTCTCTCTCCCTTCTCTTTTTATTTTTGATACCGGAGGCTGTCATTTGATGTTTTTTCATCACCATAAAAATTCCTGAAATATATCCACCGCCTCATAAATATGTAGGGAAGAACGGAAACAGATGGCGTCTTTCTCTCGTTCGACGTACTTTCTTTCTCCAGGCTCCTACCGGGGTGGGTACGCGATCCCATGCGATCCGTGGACCGTGATCCTTGAACCAGGATTCTGAACGGTGTCGAAAATCCTCTATCCCATATTCTACCTCTGGATCACATTGACGCCTCTCTCTACTCTTCGAGATTGTCAGCATTTTAAAGGCTTAAAACCATTACGTTAGAAGTAATGCTTCGCCCCGGGTAGGACGGGGGTTGCAGGGAGTTACGGTGGCACATTGAATACGAGTAGCGGCAAAAACCCAGTTCCCGGTTCTTTGCTTTTCACCCGAGCGAGAGAAAGCTCGTGTTAGGAAAATAAAAAAAAAACAAAAACCAAAATATATATATATATATACGGATACAGGGAAGAGAAGAGAAGAGAAGAGAAGAGGAGAGGAGAGGAGAGGAAAGCACGAGGGATGGAGGGATGGGCAGAGGCATTTTATTATCACCCGAGCTTCACGTGGCAGGTTTCATCCCTCGAATGAAGAAGAAAAAAAAGTACGGTGAAAGAGGAGAGAAAAGAGAGAAAGAAGAGAAAAAAAAGAGAGAAAACGAAAAAAACCAGCTCATAAATTTGTCTAATTAAAACGGGTAAAAAGCCTAATGAAAAGAGATAGGTGGAGAACACGCACACAGAGAGAGAGAGAGAGAGAGGAGAAGGGAGAAAAAAAAATCAAATTTCACGACAATTTAATAAACCTACGATGTTTGGCTCGCGCTGCGGGTGCAGCTAGCTCTGGGCTTTGAATAAGGGATGATAAATAAACGAATTTAAAATTTTTTAAGAGACTGAAGGGCCAAAGGGAATGAAAAGAAACGCGTTTTATGCTAATTTTAACTAAGGAAAAACTCCGTAATGAATTAAAAGATGCTTTAAAAAGCTGCTGAACAAGTTAAAGCAGTTTTAAAGCCGTTGAATACGTAGATGCGAGGGAAAAGCGAATCGGTAGTTTCACTGCGTTTACCTAGACGCGGAAATAATCACCGCGGAAAAACGTGTAATTGGAGGAAATGCTGTAAGGTTTGTGAAGAACACAGGTCGGCAGTCGAAAATTAGAAACCTAATTTTTTTCACCCTGGAGGCAGCGTTCGATTTTAACGAGTTATGGAAATTTTTAGCGCCCATCAATCTGGAGGTGAAATCGTATAAATTTCAGATTTTTTTATTCACCCGTTTTAAAGATCATTCCGCGAATCTGAATTCGCGATCTTTTATTTGAAAGGAGTAAAAAATTTAGTCTGGCGATCAAAAATCGGAATTCAAATTTTCCTGCGAATGTAAAATCCCATGAATTTCAGATTTTGTTCGTTTTACAGTTTTTGAGATAATTCAGGGCGTCCGTCGAGCTGACGTTCCATCTTCCCCCCGATCTTCTTCTCGGGACACTGGAGTCCCGGAATCGTCAAGATTCGTTGAAATCATCGAAAATCCCTGGGACGACGAGGGTTCGAAAAACCGGGGCGTTTTTCGGATTTTTTTTCGCACAGAGTTCGCAAATTTTTTTCACGCGAAGTACAAGGGAAACGAATACGGGGCTGATGAATATAATATAACGACGTTGGCTTCGAGTGTAACAACCGAGCCGGGGATAATCGAGTATCGATAAGCAATTTCATCCCTGGTAGAATAACCGTCGTGGTTTGGCGTTAGAGAATCTAATTTTTCGTCTAATCGGTAAGAATTCGTAACCCGATGTGATACATGGACTGCGTATACCTTCTCTCCTCAATTTTCAGAGGTGATGGAGAGTGAAAAGAATTGCGAAAAGGTAGAACAGCAAAGAGAGACTGGACGAAGCGCGAGCGTGAAGAGGACGGAGCTTTTCCCACCCCTTGTATCCGCTGCAATTGGGTAGACGGCGCACCCCTATTCGACGGATAAGAAGAACCAGACTCGTCTAGGTCTCCACGGTTTAACTCAAACCAGTAAATGTATAAGGGCTCGTGTTTAACTGGTGCACTTGGTTCGGAAGGGTAGTTGAAAGGCGAGAGGTTGCTGGGGTAAGGATAAGTGGAGATAGCGCTGCATACTTAATACTTGAACGCGGGGCTGCTTCTCGGGTGCCGTTTCAAGCGGATATATCTCCTCGTCGTCTCGGATTAGGAAGATCATACCCTGGGTCTGTCTCTCTCCAGGGGTGGTTCTGCGATTCAACCACTTCCACCTTCTTAAACACCGAGAAGTCTGCTCGCGAGCTAGACTGAAGTATCATTTTTCGAAGATGTGTCTCAGTGGACGACGCCTCTTCGCTTTTTGACATCGAATTTCGTTTCGAATTCATTTTTTTGGTCTCGTTTAGAAGCGAGGAAATAAAAAACAGTTCCGAAACTTCACTCCGCTCCGTCTATTGCCATTCCCAATTAATTCTAGCTCTTGATTTAAGGGTCGAAGTTCGTTCTAGCTGCTCTTGTTCCAGGCTGTTCCGCTATATACATCGAGTTTAATCATCGCGTTGGAGGTCCTTCCTGTACTCCAGTACCAGCCTGGAATGGAATCCTGTGTCGTTTAGACAGCGTTATCCTTGGGGATAAACTCCGGGTAAAACCGTTGCTTACAGGGCTGTTATTCCTCCTGATCTGCGCCATTTACCCTCGACAAACCAACCTGGACCACCACCGGCTATCTAGCTCGTCCCAATTCTTGACTCTCGACGTCGTCTGACCCCCTGCTGATCCCATTCGGTAAAATAGAAGAGGAAGCACATGCGGGATAGAACCGGAGAGAACGGGGGATGAGACAGTGGCGAGAGTGGAGCGATAAAAAAATGATTTCTTCCCTTCAGAATTTGAAATAAAATGTCGATGCAAAAATTTTTCCGACTAACGATTTCATCGTAGATTTGAGAACAGTTCTACTCTGTACCATTCAGGATTATGTGTATGGTATACTATATTCCATAGAAAGACGGGGGGTGAAAAGAGCGCCTCCCCCTTTTGTTGTAACTTTGCAATATGATATTCGCTGGTATCCATAGCAGATCCGGGTGAATAATAACGCGGGTAGGTAGAGAGGGTGGGGGCATATATTGAAGTCAGGAGATAGTTGCTGTTGCAGCAGCGGGAGTAGCAATGAACCAGGAAAAATCTAGGGGTGATATTATGAGGATTGAATACGAGGGATGTTCCCATGTCAACTCAGCCACTTGAAGTCGCGATTCTGTCGTTGATTTTTTTTTCTTTACGATTCATTGAGGCATTGTGGGTACTCGGTATTTTTTTTTTCGAAATTTTCATCCCCCGTGGATAGAATCCGGATATGAATTTTCGATATTCACTCATTTTTTATTGATTGCCATTGACTAAATCGTGAGAAGTGAGAACATCGAACTATCCGTCTAGGAAATTATTTTTTGAAAAACAAAAAATTTTTGGCTCTTTCTGACGTTGCAGAAATTTTCTCCTCGGATACGAAAATCTATGTTTCCCATAGAATAAGGGCTGAGCTCAATTTTAATGAGTCCAGAACACAGAGAAAAAAAGCCTAAAAAACGAGAATTTCGAGCCATGTTTGATTTTTTCGTTTTCAATTTTTTTCTTCCGAAATTTTGAAAACTGTATATTCAAAAATGAAGAATAGAAAGGACCTTGTCATACGTTCGTATAAAAACCGGTACAATGATCCCTTGCATGGCGTGAAAAAGAAAAAAAAACCGAGAATGAACGAAAAAAAAAAAGAAAAAGAAAAATATTATTCAGGCTTCATTACCCTCGCGTTACTTTTTTCACTCTTTTTTTTTTCGTTCGTACGTTTGTTTTTTTTTTTTTGTTTTTTTTCGCTCTTATTTTCCGCGAACCCCGGGTAAACCGCGGCTGGCTCAACATTTCATCATCAAAATCCGAAGGGTTGAGAGAACGAAAAAGAGAGGAGGAGAAAAAAAAAAAAAAAAAATTGAAAAAAAAAGAAAATAAAATAAAATAACCAGTAGCGCACGTCCCTCGCGGCAGCTGTCTCGAAATATTTAGCCGGATTTTCAATATGTTTTCCCAGTACTTTTCGACACCATTTTAAAAGGAGAAGAACGAAGCGGGGGTTGTGTTTCACCCCCACACGACTGAATTCCACGCCGGGTATAAGTGAACAACCCGAACTTTAAGGGAAAACTTTTCTCTTATACTCAGGTGTGCGAAATCGATTTGATGTTTCTCTCCGCTCTTTTCGTATGCATTGAATTTGCTGCGAATACGTTTTTTGAACAAAAAAAAAAAGTTTAAACGAAAAAAAGACAAAAAAAAAAAAAACACGACATTCCCCATGAAACTTTCGTCAATAATTAATTTCTAATTGAACGCTGCCTGAGCGTTTCGATGTGCGATCAAGTTTTGTTTGCGGATTACGATATTTTTTTTTAAATTTTATTTTGCTTTTTTTTTTTTTTTTTGAAATCGATCAAAAACGAACTAGCTAATACCGTAATCCGTATCGCGAAATTATTACACGGCTCTCGGGCTCTTTTTGTTAACGATTTTCTGCCACGTCGACGTACGGAAAAGAAAAAAAAAAAAAAAAAACGGGGGTCAGTTTTCTCTCTTTTTTTTCGCGTCTTGTTGTTTTTTCATTTTTTTTTTTGGCTTTGTTTCCGAAAAAAATAATCTCATGTAATCATAAACTCGTATACGTTTTACATATCTTTACTCGCCGTGCGTCACGCGTCAGGTCGGTTGAAGGGTGTGAAGTCAATTAGTAGCAACGTCCACCGGGTATATCGTGTACCTAATAAAAATATTTCGAAAAAACAAAAAAACAAAAAAAAAAGGAAACAAAAAAAATCGAGATAAGAAAATGAAGAAATCAAAAAACTCAAGCCCGGTCGAATTCCGCAAGTCTTTCTCGTCTTTTCTTTCCGTTTTTTTTTTTTTTCTCCTCTTTCCTCTTTTGCTTCTCTTCTGGGGGATGAAAGTTGAGTCGGAGAAAAAAATCTCCGGCAAAGGACACACACGCACACACGTATACACGCACGCGTGTCCGAAATATTATTGGTTCCTTTTATAATCGATGCCCCTACCTTCATCCCTCTCTCGTAAGTGGTCTCTCGAAAGAAGTTAGCCCCCTTATTTGTTTGCGGAGCTTAGAATACCCCAATAATAATCAGAACGTTTAGTGTTCGGCATACAGAGAGGGGAAAAGAAAGGTCGAGTGAACGTGGGTCTCATCCCCCATTTTTTGTCACAGAAAATCCAGCTTCGCCGAAATAAGTATGGAAGTGAATTCCAAAAATTGGAAGAAAAAAAAAGATCGAAGAAAAATAATCGCTCCTACTTTCACTATCGTTTCGGTTCTACTTACGACAAGATGTAAATCAAGAGGGAAAAAGGTTTCCCTTTTTCTCTCTCTTCTTCTTCTACTTCGATTTTTTTTCTTTTTTCTTTTTTTTTTTTTTTTTTACGAAAGAGAAAGAGAAAGAACGACAGAAACGGGGAATACGCGTCGTCGGCGACTGGCAGTTAAACTTTCTCAGATTGGCTCAGTGCCCGAGATTATTTTCACCCCGTACGTAATCCCGTAAATGATACCTACTCCGAGAGGAGAAGGGAGAAGTCGTAGCTTTCTGACAAAGTAGGGCATATTTTTTATCGTAATTTTTCCCTAACCGTTCACCCCTCTCCGATAACGGCGACGGTTACTGGGGGGAAGGGGGAGGGGAAGGGGTGCTCGATTCCGCGACTGTTATGAAATTATCCCCGAAGGATAAAGAGAGAAAGAGCCAGATAAACGGGGTTAAAATTTCAGTGACTTAAATCAGATTTTTTCTTCCCAGTATATACGGTAAAAAGAATCAGACGACCTCCCCCCGAATATCGAGAAAATTTTTATTTTTTGAAAAGCTTCGTGAGAGAGAATTTCGCAGAAAAAAAAGAAAAACGGAAAAAGAAAATTGTTTCGCGTCTTCTTTTTTTTCGGGGTGTCGGATGTCGATGTTCCGTTTTAGTAATTCGAAACACATTTCATTAGAGTTTCGTCTAGCAATTACCCCGAGGGAATTAGAGCGTGTAATAGAGGGGAAACAGGTTTCTTGTTTTTTTTTCCTTTCATTTTTTTATCACTTTGTATCGCTAGCGGAGCAGCTACTACCCCTTCCGTGGAGATAATGACACAGTTTTGCCCTGGCATGACATTCGATAATAATTAAAACATAACCCGGGCCAGGTCGCTGCGTGTTAAAAGCTAATTACAAAGAATTGAATTCTATTTACGGGCTCTATTATACCCAATTTTCTTCCATCCTATTAAACACGCGATCAATTATCCAGTAGTTAATTAATCGAAAATTTAACCGAATACAAATTCAACAGAAATAATTGATATTAAAAAAGGAATAAAAATTTCACATCCCACCGCTGTCACCGTTTTTTTTCTTCTTTTTTTACCAAACTCTCTCCGTTTGCTTTCTCATTGTCTTCAACTCTCTCACCAGATACGATAATTATTATACCAGATAATTGTTAAGTCGATTTTGATCGTTCAATTTGATAACCAGAACTGCAGGGGTCCGGGTAATCGCTACCCTAGTAATCCATAACTAATTGCCGATACAGTTCGAGGTGGTGGAGGTAGAGGGGAGTAATTAATCGACTGTTCTATAATAATGATGATGATAATAATCGGTATTTGGTTCGGTCTAGATGCTAGTCCTACACCGATGATTAACAAGCTTAGAGTACACACCTGGAACATCGAAGCTCTTCAGCGTGTATACCGCAGTATCGTAATCGGATTTATAATTGCAATCAGCAAAATTGCTTGTTCAGATATTATAATTCACTTCGATCCGTAGTCGCGGTTTTGGCGAATTTCATACATCCGATCGAATGTGTTTGAAAAAAATAAAAAAAATAAAAAATGAAAATGAAAGAAAGAAAGAAGGGATAAAAATGATGGTCAAGGTACTCACCGTTTATGTGCAAATTTATTTGTATGAATTTCGGTGGGTGGGTGCTTATTTGACATTCGTATTGGCCCTCGTCGCTGCTGTTCACGTATTTTATCTGAAGTCGCCAATTATTCGGGTACTGAAATTCGACCGTGTATCTAAGATCACCGGTGTAAGTCTGTTGTCCGACTGTTAAAAGGCTCAACTGTTCGCCATCGAGTTGTCTCCGAACCCAAGATACCTGAAACAAAAATGGAGAGGTGAAATAACGTGGAAAAAGAAAAAAAAAAATCAAAATTCGGGATCGAAAATTCGGAACAAAAAAAACGAGAAGGAAAATGATTTTTCCTTTTTTTGTTCTGTTTCGCTGAAGGGTGAGAAAATCGCCTCTAGATGCGGTCGTTCTTTCGTGACGTAAACCACATAGACGTAATACCTCGTTTAGTATATTTTCTGGAAATAATAAGGCCGTCGTGGCAGTATATCACACGGTTGAACGACGGTGTTTATCTTTACGTACCGTTTCACCCACGTGCTACACTACCCCCAAGTTTCGTACAAATGTTTAACACGTTAACGAACGGATCTTCATTCTCTCGTTTAAATATTAAAAATATTTTGAAAACAAAAAAAAAAAAAAAAACGGGGAGAAACTAAAAAAACAAAAACAAAAAAATACCCACGTTTCTCTGAAAAATTATCATCGGCATATTTATATACGTGGTGTCTGGAAATTCGCGCACCATCTGCATACCAGCGGATTCCTTGCGAAAAATTGAGACGAAAATTACTCGTGCGAAAAAGTCCGCAGAGGCTTAGTTTTCCTGTAAAATCAATTAACAACGAACCAATCGGCGTTCCGCTTTAGGAGAAACTGCCTTGCTCTCGGTGGTGGGGCGGAAGGCTATGCTGAGTCTTATAGACGGTCTTCCCTAAAGCCGAACGCCGATTGGTTCGTTATTAACTGTTTTTACAGGAAAACTAAGCCTTTGCGGACTTTTTTGCATGGGTAACTTTCGCCTCAATTTTTCGCAAGGAATCCGCTAGTATGCAAATGGTGCGCGAATTTCCGGACACCCGTATGTATGTGTATAGTATATATGTGCAATTTGCGCAGCTGAGAAATTTCGCGTTTCATTTTCCTCTTCTTTTTTGAACGTCTCTGACTTTTTCATATACCCACCTCCAGCAGCAAAAGTCAGTTTTAATTTTTAATTGACACCAGGCAGCAGTGAGGCAGGTAAATTATATGGCAGGTTATTGAAGAAGAAGAGAACCCATGTTCTTGTCTTCGTCGTAATATTCGTAATTCTTAACCGTTGACGCTCCGAGAGGAGGAGTTTCGTGTAGTAGGTTGAACTTGAGATACAGAAATATCGCGGAAATTGGACAAAAACGAAAATTTTCTCAGGGGCTGCTTCCTTCCGCAGAATCTGATTTTTTCCCATTTTTTGAAAAGCGAAATTCTCCGCTCTTCGAGGATTGATGGAATCCGATTTAGAATAGAATTGAATCTACTTTGACTAATTCGTGAAAAAAGAAAAAGAAAAAGAAAGAACTGCAGGCATTTTTCATCCCTTATTCCACACATTTCTCATTTCTAAATCGTTGATAACCGAGTGATGAATTTACTCACAGTTTTATCCTGCAGCAAAGATATCCTGCAGTTCAGAGTGACCGTGGCCCCCGCTTGGACCGTAAGATTTTGACTCTCCCCTTCGAAATGTGGACCCCAACGATGATCGTGGTGATGATGTTTGTTGAGGGTGCTGTGGGCGTCGAAAATGTAGTTTAACATCGGTGCGTCCGTCGGTATTGACCGCTTGGCCGTAGTCGTTGCCTTCGTCGAAGTCTTTTCCGTAGTTTCATGCGAATCTGAAACCAGTATTTTTTTTCCAATTCAGAAATCGATTCTCCAGTCGTCTCACATTTTTTCTAGTACCGGGGAGAAGGAAGAGGTGAACTTCTGCGGAACAAAAATCCACCCAAAACAAAAAAGAAAAAACGAGATCCGAGGGGATGAAGATTTTTCAATTAAATTAACGACGCCCTTTGACAACGAGGCAGGGATTTTATCACCTTCCGATATTAATTCCAGCTGGGATATTAATACGGCAGGTCCTCGTCGAGGTCCGGTCAATCCTGGAACCAGCGAGCGACGACACGACGTAATTTACGTTGCGATCAGCCGTCGACGTATAGTACAGTAACGTCGTGCGATTCGCCAACGACCGTGCCGCGGATGGACCTAATACTGGGCTTAATTATCACCTTTTTTCCCCTGTTTCCTACCCCAGGTTCCATCCCTCAAGTGTTTACTGGCAGCAAGATATATCCAGACCCTCGAGGATTACACGTCCCTTAATAATATTTCCTACTTTTATACACACCCTTTTCATCCACCGGGAATTTATTTCGCGGAAGACCCCGCCGCCCACCCCTAGACGCGGAGATAGGATCCCTTTCCACAATTCCTTACTGCATACGTCCGCAAAACTGTTCCAGGTGCACGGAATGCATAAGATATCGGGACAGCTTTCAACCATAGCTTGCGCAGCTCAGGGGGTGGTAGAACCAGCGATAACATTTTCTCTCGGTACGGCTCAATGGTTGTCAGATGCAACGCTGTTCGGGACACGATCTCCCTTCGATACGTCGTAAAGATGAAAAATCACTTGATTCTTTACCACCCAGTTTCGCTGGTGCAGTTTCCCCTATCTTCTTTCATAAGCCAGAATCGAATCTGTCATTTATCTGTTATACGCAAGACTGGTGTAGACATAGGCAAAGAAGCCGGAGACCGTATCCTTAGCGAACTTATAAACCCATTTACAATTTTTTTTCCTTTTTTTCTCATCGCAGAAGCTATCCATCGAATCCTTCAAATTTAACAAGATATATGACATTTTTCGCGCCCTCGTCTATCCGGCTCGGATTTCTTTTCTCTCTTCAATCATTCAGAGAATCAGGAACGATCAACCCTTGAGCAGATTCTGAACGAGAAATTAATTTCTCCTTGTGTTCTTTGCGGAAATTCAGGCTCGCTGATTTATCCTCGAGATCTTTGATGGGGGTGATTTTTAAATGCCAATGCCAGGCCGGATACGGTGTGGGATCTATAATCTATACAAAATCAGTTTGATCCGAGGATAGGGTGTCTCAAAGGCTGAGTGGATATGGGTGAGGGTCTCTGTATCTCATGTGCAAACAGTTTCTGCGGTAATTCAAATTTATTCAATGGAGTAAATATTGCGAGAAGGAAGGAAGGAAGGAAGGAAGGAAGGTTATTCGTATAGGAAGTAACTTAGCCGAAGTCGAAGTCACTCGAACTTTTGATACCCACTCGATAAAGTCACTAGAAATATATTTTAAACTCTACCCCCTGTAGTAGTATAAGCGACGAAAACTCAAAGAAAACTCTTAGGCGGTGGGTCTGCAGAGGGTATTTTGAAGTAACCGAAAGTCCAGGGTGTATTTAGATCCTTTCAAAATCGTTCCGAGGATCTGTGACTTCGGTAAACCCATTCAAAGCCATTTTATAAGCTGTTGAAAATCTCTCTTCGACCATTTTACGTCATTAACACGATTATCGAATCGATACGCAACTAATTGCACGAGTAGAATCACTAATGACGTCGCTTTAACACTATTTTAACACCCGTTTCAGCCGATTTCTACGCCCCTTATTTCATTCCAGTCCATTTCAACGCCTGTTTCAGCATCTCGAAAACGCATCCTAACACCCTTCAGTTCGTTTTGGCGTCTCGTGATAAGTTTGAGCATTTTTCAACCTAAATTAACCCGTTCTAACTAACTTTAACACCTCTTTCAGCATTTTTCAACCTGAAATAACCCGTTTCAGTTGATTTTAACACCTCTTTCAGCATTTTTCAACCTAAATTAACCCGTTTCAGCTAGTTTTAAAACCTGTTTCAGCCTTTTAACACAAATTTTAACATATTTCAGTTGATTGAAGTACGTTTTGTCATACTTCAGTACGTTTTTTCGCGATTCAGCTTACCTTAGCTCATTTTAACACCTGTTTCAGTCTTCGTAATCAACTGAATTCAACATATTCAGCTCATTCTAACACTTGATTAAGCAACTTTCAACGGATATCAACATGTTTCGCCACTTTCAGCCGATTCGAGGCTCTCCCACACCCTTGTGTCGAATGATTTCAATCTGTTTAAGCAAATCTTGAGGTGTTTCGTTATGTTTCAGCACACTCAAGCTCTCGTTTTGCATTTTATCAACTGTTTCAACATGCATCAGTGTAAATCCAGACTGACTTCAGTCCGTTTCACGGTATTAAATCTCACTCTAGCTCACGCAGAGGGTAATTTTATAAGTGATTGAGAACAATCTAGTAAACCTTTCCCAGTAATTTGAAAATAATTTCCCATTCACACAAGTGGGAAATCAAACACAGGAGTTTGAAACGAGTACAAATCGATATCGAAGTCTGAACCAAACCACTCGTTCGAAAAAAAAGGAGGAAATCTCGTTTTGAAATCGTCGTGCGTATGGGATCAGATTTTTTTTTCAAATTTATTTATATATTTTTCCCTCTTATTTTGAACCCTTGGGAAGTCAGTGATCCAGTCAGCCAGTTAGTCAGTCAGTCAGTCAGTCAGTCAGTCAATTTCTGACTCCCTGCAGACTGCTTGGAGCATTCGAGCTTCCCCTTGGGCTACAGGTTTGCGCTCAATAGCCCTCGATAACACTCAATAGCGGTAGAACTTCGCAGGAAATTTATCCACCAGAGTGTGAACGAGCAGGTATGAGGTAACTCGATGTTACATGAGCCGGTGTCAATTTCAAAGGGTCGACTACCTTTGACAGTTAAATTTTCGAATGGAAACCACATCATCCGAGCTCCTGGCACATTCAAGTAAACACGAATATAAATACTAAACAGGGGCGCAAAAGGACTGAGTATAATCTGACCGTGGACCACGTCTCTCCCTTGAACAATGCGAATTAAACGAAATGTTGTTTCAACTTCGTTAGTTCCGGCTCGCGGATCGGTGGCTCTTCAAGATAGAAGAACGAGGGAAAACGCTACTAAACAAAAATGAAAAAATAATATAAAAACTGGATAACTGAATCAGGAAATTACTTTTCCGTTCGATAGATCACTTGAGGAATTCAGTCTAGATTTTGTTTCTTTTTTTTTCTTCGAATAGGAAGAAATGGGAGAGAAAAGCTAGCCAATAACTGTAACTCGGCCGAGATGTTCATTATAGATTATTTTTGAACGTATCAAACATTCTGAACTCGATGTACAGCGCTCGAGCCACCAACTTTATGAAAAGGTATTCGGAATCAGTTTTTCGATTATATCTCGAGAACCGTTGATGATATCGAGGCAGAGGTTGAAATAAAAAGTGAAGTCCGTTGAATTTCCTATGAAAAAGGTTCAATACACTTTTCTCGTATCTTCATTGGCTACCCTGTATTTTGAGGCTGAATATTTAACCATGTTCGGAGAGGCTTGGAATAAACGTGATAATCAGCTACAAATTCGGTATCAAATTGCGGTGAAACTATTAGAATTACAAGAAAAATGTATTTCACCTTTTTTGCAGAAAATTTAACAAACTTCAATTTTGATATTCACCTCAAACGCGATATCATCTACGGTTTCCGAGATATGATCGAAAGACTGATCTCGAGCTCCTTTTCCAAATAAATTGACACCTGCGTGTTTGTTTCACCCCAATTTCACTCCACCTCAGTAAATTTTCACTCAAACAAGTACATTCCCGGAGAAACATCGTTCAGACATCGTCGATTGCGAAGAAACCGACTTAGGTCATATCCAAGAGTAAGGAATCCTCAATTTTCGAAAACTACTCCGTGAAGCCCCATCACACGTGCGATGTGCACAAGTATCGTCAGTTCCATATCACAGACCCACAATGGGGGAGAAAACCAACTGCCAAGGGAAAAATACAGCAGCGTAAGAAGCCCCTGGTCAAATAGAATCGTTTTCCACCCCAGTGTGACGCGTGCCCCTCACCTCCGATTTATACGCATCTATCAACGAAGAAGTATTTCCCTTTTCGTCACTTCGAATAGCGGTGATAATAATTTACAAAAAAATGGTAGAAAGGGGTAAAAGTCTCGTGCTCTCCTCTTAGGAGAAAATTTGTTCGGTATTGGTGACCGGAAGTAGGTGAAAGATCCGGGACTCCGTACACAGACGATTTCCAGAACGGTGCTCATCCTCGTTACGCAGCTCGTTTATCACGCGGTTATGTGGCGCTTAGAAATCCCACCCAACCATCCTCGCATCACCCTCGTTTGCCCCCTTGACAAGGGAAGTTTTCGAGCCCCCAGAAACACTTAGGAGCCACTCTTGCCCCGCTCCTTTCTCTCCCTTATTCCCCTCGTCCTTCTCCCTGTCCCTGTCCTCCCCCCACCCCTTTCTCTCTCTCTCTCTCCCTGGATTTTTCTCCTTTACTCTTTCTTCTACATTTACCCCAACGATCCCATGCGTAACTCGAAAAAGTAGGAAAAAACCGCTGGAACTTTCAGCCCCCGCAGGTGCTGCCGCTGAGAACATGTATACCGCCTACGGTGTCGACTGCGAAGAGATTTTATTCACCTCTTCTGTCGCCATAGATGTATGTATACGAGTTTTCTCTGATTGCGGAAGCATATGTTCATCCGGGTTAAATTTCTCGTATTTTTAGTCTCTCGGGGTGATATGAATCCCGATCTCTCTACAGGCTTTGAATTTAAATCTCGGGTTTTCCATGGTACCTCAGGCAATGGGGATTCCGATTCTTCCGACGATTTTCTCCCGTGTTCGTTCATTTTTTTTCAAATTTTTGTCTCCTGTAGAACTCCAGTTATAAATTTTTCCAATTTTCACTAATTTTCAGGATTTTCGGCACGTGACTGAATCGTGAGAGGTTGATTTTTTTCCGTACCATTTCATCCGAATTCCTGACGAAAAGACAGAAATTTGGAGACCGATTTGATCGCTGGTCGACGATCCCTTTTTTCATGTTATAAAAAGCGTGAATTCTACCTCTTCAGGACTTCGAAATTTTCCCAAAAAATTTTCCTGGAGCCTAGAGACGGGACGGGAGTACCAGGCCGAGTAATGATTCTTGTAATTATTCAAATTCCCTTGAATCGAGAGTAGATCGTTTCACCCAATTAGATAACAAGAGTTCAAGCTGATTAACAGAGGGAGAAAAGCCCTAAGGGATTCCTGAGAAAATGAAAATAGGAGGAGGTTGAGGACACGTGCTCATACTTCTGCTCCTACTGATCCCCGAAAATCTACTAGGGCTTGAATTCCCGCGTCTAACGATCCGGAGATCGGAGCCACAGCCGTTTACTTATTTCCCAAAAATTTTCTTTCCGTCACAATTCGATTTTCATCGAGAAAAAAAAAAAATCGTACGACTTTCGATAATTCCTTGAAAAAAAAATCCTTTGAATTTTTCGGGATACAGGATATATCCTTGGGATCGTGACAAACCGCGACGTGAGATTTGCCGGAGCTAGATCTCTCTTGAGGTGTACGAAAAGCGTGAGAATATTATTTGGAAATTTTCTGGCGAATTTTTCTCTTCTTTTTGGAATCGATTAAAACTTTTGGACCAAAGCCGTGGGTTAGATTCAGGTTTTATTTTATTTTTTCCCCATTTTATAACGCGGTAAAACCGTAGGATGAACCTTTTTCACGCCATCGTTGGGGAGAAAAAAGGTAAAGAGAAAAAGGGAAAAAAGAAGAGCAAAAATCAACAACAGGAAAGTTTGAAGTTGAAAACTGTTTTATTTCGTATACGTATAGCCGGTTTGATGGGGTGAAAAAAGTCACTCAACTTTCCGGGATTCCAAGATCAACTCTTCCGCGGCTTTAAAACACCGAATTACACGTTTGGATCAAAAAAGAAATGGGAAAAGGGGTGATGACGATGACGAGGAGATACGGTGAACGTAATGAGAACGAAAAGTGACATTACCGACCATATAAAATAAGGGATGGTATTTTTTTCCTCTTCACGAGGCTAGAAATCTTTTTCAGAGCTTTCGCCGAACTCTTCTTCACCCCCCTTTCATTTTATTTTTATTTTTTTTCCCCTTTTTCTCACGCTTCTCTTCTCTCGCGTTCATTCGTCCCGAGTTTCTTACTCTCCAAGGAGGAAAAACTGATCAGAATTCCAGAGAGATCTTCGAGCGTGTCTGGGGTACCAATATGGCCGCTAGTCCTCCCCCAATCTCTCTCTCTTCCTCGGTTCTCGAATATATGAAAATCATCATATTCGACTTTGTCCTGGTCCCCAAACTTTGACGCCATACTAAGATCGAACCACCCTCTCCTCATCTTTCTATTTCCTTTTTATCGAGACCGGAAACGAGATCTCACATCCCTTTTTCTCTCCTCATTTCATTCCGCGCCCTTTTATTCCCTAAAAAAAAGACAAGGAGCTCGAAATTTCGAAATTCGAAGGAAACAACAAATTTCAAACTGCATCGCAACACACTCCGCCTGAGAAAATTTCTCCAGCAGTAAACTACTCGCGGGGTCAGGGGGTAGGGGGTTGGGGGTAGGGGGTAGGGGGTTGGTTGGCTGCCTTTACCCCCTTTAGAAGCCAATTAATACTTGGTTCAGACGCCTCCTCCCCACCAGCTACTAAACTCCAGAGTTTAGTTTAGTTTAGTTGCGGTTTGTACTTGCGGCCCAGGGTGTACCGACAGTAAATGAATACAGAATAACTCGAACCAGTTACTTGAACAGGAGCAACGAGTAACTATAAACACAAGCCGAAGGAAGTCGTCCCCCAGTTGCGGTTCGCCAATCTTCCACCCCAATTAAAATTTCAAATTAACGCGCCTGGAAGCGAGCGGAAAGAAAGTCGAAGAATTTTCGAATTCTCCCCCGAATTCTTCCCAATTTTTGTTTTCCCCTGTCCGGATAAAGAGAGAAAAAATCATTCCACGATTTACAACCCCCATAGCTGCCGTTAGTTAAAAACATCCGCCAATTTTCCGGGCCTTTAATCGCCCCTATCCTCACCCCTATTTGCAAATATTCGATCAGAGGAGGATGACGTTGCGGTTTTTTTTCATCCACCGAAAAGCGACAAAATTGGGGGGTTGCTACGGGGTAAAATTTTTCTTTCGATGATCGATGATCCGCGAAACAGTTTTTCTCCGAGGAAGAATCGAACGCGTTCGACATTATTCGACTCCGTTTGAAGATTCAACCCCCTTTCAACCCGTCTGCTATTTATTTACTTATTCATTCGTTTACTTGTTTATTTCCCTGCCGGTTTGCTTGTTTCATTTATTCCTTATGCATATTTGTTCAAAGACGGAATCACGTCGTCCGTTCATAGGGAGTCGCGGTATTACAGCTAGTATAGACGTAACTGGTGCGTAAACGGCAAGTCAAATATAACCCGATGAAATTATATCACCGACCCCTTCCTTTACTACCCTACCAAAACGCACACCTAACGTACAAATAAACCTAAGGTTTACATAACAATTATAACCAACAACGGAATAACAACGTTTATCCCGATAATTAGGCGCGGCGTTGATATTTACGATATAATTAATATAATAAGGGTGGTTATTTCCGAGTGGTATTTTTCTCCCTAATTAGCGAAATATAGAACGTATTTCCACCCTCCCCATCGATCGATTCATCAACATTCAAAAATTCAAAAATTTCTTTCTTATTTTTCCTGCTGATTTTTTTTTTCTATTTTCTGGTGTCACCGGGGGGATTATTTCCTTTCTTTCACCGACGTTGAGGGTAGATTTTCCGGCTTATGTAATGCGCGGATGTTAACCACCGCGTTACTTTCCCACGATGGCAAAAACCTTCTGGCTTGATTATTAGTCTTATAACAGATTAGCCAAAGTAATCCGTTAATCACCTTACGCGGCGATGGGTTTCGTGCTATAGTATATTTATACCTATATACATATATAAGGTAGACCTAGCTGGTGGTGCTCGAGGGTTTTCAATTTTTGAATAAGGTAAAAGCCTGTCTCGGGGGTAGCTGTACCGATATAATAATAATGATAATAATAACATCCGAACCCCGGCATGGATAGAGGTTTTGCGCCCAAGGGTTGAAAAAGGAACGAAAGAAAAATAAAAAGAGGGAAAAAACGAAATTTCTATTAAAATTTTGGTCCTCGAGATATTTTTTTTTTTTCTTCTTATCATTCTTGGCTTTTTGAAAGATGCATGAATGAATTTTTAGACTTGATTGCTGCTCAATAATTTGAATCCTGGGACTTTAGCGTAGCTCAGCAATTACACAAACCATTAGAGCAAATTATAATGCTCGGGACGATTTGCATGCAACGGTATTTATTACGGTGTTTTATTATTTATCAGTTAATTAGTACGTGAATTTTAAACCGGTGGAAGCGAGCCAAGTCGAGCCAAGTCGAGCCGAGTCAAGTAAAGTCAAGTCGCTCGGTGCCGAGCGCGCAGACCCTTAATAGTTTAAGTTCAATTTCTCGCTGGTATTATGCCGGAATCGTTGAGTGTTACGGTGGGAAGTTTAATCAAAACCGCAGGGAGACCGTTAATCGTTGCAATAAAAATAATTAACAGAGATTATCCCGATTAGCATGAATTAACGAGGTTTTCGGAGGAAGTCGTTCCTCGACTTACACCCAGATATACGCACACGTCATTATCGTCATCAAAACGACGAGGATTCAGAATTCCGGGTGTAGAAAGAACGATTCGCAAATTTTTCGCGCTCGTCGTCGGAATCCGAAATCCTGCAAATCTCAGATTCCGTCGAAACGAGCGAAATTCGGTCTTCGACCCGAGCCAATGGATTCCTTGTCGCCGACCGGGTGACGAATGGTAAAAAAGTGAGTCAAGTGAGAAGAAAAATGAAGGAAAAAGGAAAAAGGCTCGCGCCAAGTGTAGGCAGAATATAATTTAGTTTCTTGTAAATTAGCCCGACTTTTAGGACCCTTTGGTCCCTCGGGCAAAACGCTTTCGCGTTTCGCGCTGCTGGCAGGTTGGTTTATTGTACAGTAAAAGGGCGCGAGTTAATCCGTGCCTAAGCCTTGCTGCTTAGAATTCGGTTAGGCTCCAGAGTTATGGACGTTATTAAAAGCGGCTGGGAAAAGCCTTAGCCTCCGTCGCATTGGTCCAGCACGCTCTTCGTTAGGAATGATTTACGCGGTAAGAAGTAAACAAGCTTAATTTCCGCGGATTTATCGAACGAAACGTGTCCAACCGTTCGAAATTTACTTTCCAACGAAAAATTTTCTTCCGCATATAGAGAGCCGGATTCACCCCCCACCCTCAATTTTCCCAAACTCGGGGGGTGGAATTTTTCCAAGTTATAAAAATTCCGATGAGTTTCCTCGAATTTTGGAACTGAGTTCAGGCGAAAATGGGAAAATGCGAATTTCAGAAGCATGTATGAGCGTGTGTGTGGGTGTTATTATTTGCACTCTATCCGTATCCCGAGTTGAGGAGTGCAGGGTGAATTGGCGTAATTTCAGAGCTAGCTGACCCAGGTAAATAATTCTAATTCAAGCCTAGAGACCCGTGTTCATGTTTTATGCATATACCTACCTGCGCGAAACAGCCCATATTACGTGACGTGTGTTGAACATAAGTATGTGTACGTGTGTGTCTATGTGCGCATGCATGTGTGTACTTCGCCTTATGTATACCGGGGCAGCCCCACTTACCGAAAACACCACTTACCCCCTGAATACACAATCTATATACATAAGTGTATGGTCGAGCTCTACAGGATGCAGATCAAATAAAATAAGCTGGAGGCCATTTTTAGGGGTTGAAATATCTGGAGTTTTATCGAAGACGGTATATTTTCACCCTCAACTTTTCGTCGTCTCGTGAAAAACCCGTTTAATGACCAAAAACATGATCCGGAATGCGAAGAACGGTCGAAAACTACCCTTGAAATTTTTGCAAATCGTTAATCCCATCGCGAATCGGGTAAAATTCCAAATTTCGTTCATTTTTTGATCGCAATTTGCGGCAGAGAAAATTCATGCGATAAATCTATACGTATATATTATAATTTAAACTCCGACAGGGAAGTAATGCGATTAAGGTTGTCGCCATGACAGGCGGGTAACCAGGGATGAAAATAACGATAAACTTTTCTAAGAAAATAGGAGCAAGAAGATATAAAGAGAGGCTAACGACGTACGAAGAGTCTGCGCCTGAAACATTTTCCCTGAACTTTATGGCCTCGGGGATGATAGTATGGATACTGGGTACAGCAAACAGGTGTGCCATCCGGTTTTCAAAATATGGAAAAAAATCGAGGAGGGAGATAATCTCTCTCCCCTTATTAGTTGCCCCTTTACATTATTCTGGAATTCGGATTAATCCGTGTGTTTATACAATGAGATGTTACGCGGAAACTTTACCCCTTGGGGGCGGGAGGGAGGGCGAGACTGTTAAGGGGACAAATCTGTGCTCCTCCTGCCTATAGAGGCTGCTCAGAGCGTTTGACGAAGGTATTTGACTGATCGTTTCTCCGTCCTTTCCCTCCTTACCCTAATTCACCTTGGCCGAGAGAGAAACCCTTGAAATGTTTAGCCTTCCTTAATCACTGTGACAGATAGTCGAAATATTTCAAAGACGAGGCCTTCTGCGCCTTACTGGCGCTTACAGCAGTCGGAGGTTACAAATAGATCTAATTCTTAGGTCGTAATTATGTTATACCTTACTCAAAACTTAGCCAGACAGGGCGAAGGGCTGTGGCGAGAGAGGGAAGGGGGATTTGAACAAGAAATCAAAATTCTGGAGATGTTTCATAAATATTTAGGATTTTTAACATCGAAATTGGTGGAAAAGAAAGGTCCACAAGAATTTTCCAGGGGGTTCTAGACCCTCGCAGCTTTCGAAAATTCCAATTTTCGAGTCCTTCGTCATCGAGGATTACTCTAATACTCGAAATCGCATTTTGAGGAGAATTTTATCCAACGACTGTGTGAAATAAGCGAAATATTCAAGTAACGTGAAATTGGTGACAGCTGTGGGATAGGAGAGAATAAAAACCGTCATAAAATGTATCTCAGAGCTTCTTCTAGCAGCTTTTTCGTCGGAACTAAATTGCAGCGGAGTCTCTCTCATCAGCGGTCATATTTTTCTCTGATTTTTAAAATTCGCCATATTTTCCTGCGGTCTTATATGAACTCCTTTTTACCTCCTTTATTGCCTCCGCGCTCTGGTCTTCCTCATTCAGTTGCGGAATGAAACCTGCGACGACTAGATCGCCTCCTTTACTCATACATATGTATTCCGAGCCAGTAAACCACCCCTGTCGTTCGTTCGTTCGTTCGTTCGCTATCCAAGTCACTTTTAATTCCGGAACTTCCCGGGGTATATAAAACCGGGTTTTCTATCGCGATGAAATTCCACCTTGTTTCATCTTTCATACGTTTCAACCCCTACCCCGACCCGTCCCTAAGTTTGAGGAAACGTCACGGGGCGAGCGTTTTAACCTCGATTAAAACCAGGGAGTCCTTTTCCCTTCGAAATCGAAGATCTGAGTTCAGTTCGAATTGCTGTTGAATGAAAAAAAAAGGTTTTATGGGAATTTTTAGCGATTGAGTCGTGCCCCTTTTCCATGCAAAATGTCCAACGTCGAAAATAGGCCACCTTCACCAATCCGGGGGAATAATCAACTGGACACAAAGCCTGTAATACGATTCATGGAAGGAACGGGAGGACAAGACGAAAGCGATGCTAGGGGTTGGGGCTGGGGTTGGGCTTGGGGTTGGGGCGGGGTGGGCTCGGGTACGTAAAGGCAGGAAACGAGATTGCGCGTATATACTACCTACCTACCTACCTTCCTACCTACCTGGAGCCCGCTCTATAATAATAGCTTTTTTATCGAGGAAATAAAACGTTTCACGGTTAGTTGTAAACTGGACGTTATCATCGACCAGTAAAAAGGTGTGGAGAAAATTTTTCATTATTCAAAAAGCCCAAATCGTTCGGCGCTACCCCTACGATCGTGAAAGTGTTATAAAAGTTTAAATAAATGATCGGAATCAATTTCGTTCTGCTTTCTGGAAGATTCAGCTTCTCGAATCTCGATTTTCGACCCCAAAAAGCGATTCGAATCCACCCTCCGGTTCGAAAAATTTCCAAAAAATATCAAAACGTCAAAATCAGTCCGAAACTGACTCGATTTTCACGAATCGCACTTTTCTTTGAGCCCTACAAAGAAAATCAATCGCGTTTTTCTCCGAGTACCGATTTCAACCCTTAGAGATCACATCTCCTCGTTCATTCATCTCAAATTCAAAATTTACCTTCTATTATATCAAATGCCGATAATTATTATCAAAATCGTTAACCAGGTCAGTTAATCGTTGATGTGAGCTTGCGGGGTTCATTATTTAGCGGCCTAAGCCACACGTAAAATTTTCACGAGCTTCATCCACCGGATGATCAGAGTCTATGGGGATGGTGTTCCGATCATGGTTAAAATATCCGTGTAATAAAAAGTTCTACTCGTAAACGGGCATCGAACTGCGGTCGCTCTTTCAACGATTCAATATTTCACTTTTTTCATCCCTTATTTATTAAAATCGGGGAGAAAAAGATTCTCTTTAGTTTTTAAACGGTTTCATGGTTTTTTTTTGGTTTTTTTGTTTTTCAAAAAAGAAACAGCTCGTTAAATTCTCCCTCGATATTTAGAGCGGAGGAAAAAAGTTCAGGGTGTTTTTTTTCATTTTTTTTGTTTCGATACGATTAACGCGGGGGTGGGGCTACACTGGAACAAAGCTTTTTGAAAATGTGTTCCGGCTCCATAATTCAGGGAGAAAAAGTACCAAGCTTGGCCGAGGTCCAAACTGGTGTCTCTGCATTGTAAAGAAGATAAATTTATTACCGCGATGACCCGATAAGCGACTACCACTATTTTACATTCTGGATACACCTACGCGTGTACCGAATCCAGGGTGAGAGATTTAAGACGTTTTTTCGACGGACTTTCTTATTCCGTGCAAACTTTATACAATCCGACATTTAACTGCAGTCGAGTGAAAGCGCGATCTGCGAATTCAAAATTGTTAATCAATTCACCCTTTTTTTTCAAATTTTTGTAACTCGGAGAAAAATCATCAAAATTGGAAAAATTAAATTGCATTTTGAAGGTTGAGGTTTCGGCTTTAAGACAGTCTCTTCGAAATTTTTTTGCGATCGTTTTTGACCAAGTTGTGCGGGGCTGAACGAAGACTTGCGGAAGGCCCGAAGATAACAAATTTTTTCAAACTCGTAGAAACGATGGAAATAAAAATCGTGGAAGATTTTGGCAGTCGTGATTTCGAAGATTGAAGATATGCCTCTTCGAAAATCTCCCTTCGAAATTTTTTTCGCCGATTTATTACTCGATTTTGAATAACTTAAATCGTAACTCGTTTGTATAGGACTGAAAGATAAAAAAATGGGAAGAATAAGAAGAGAAAAAAAACTCACGAGGGCTGTATATATTTATTTCACCCCTTCTCTTCATCCCCTATCGATATAATATTTACTCACCCGTTTGTGATCGAATCATAACCGAGAACAGGGCAAGGCAGCAGCATATTAGGAACTGCCTGTGCCACATGACTGCGCAAACGCCACTTTCCCTCGCTATCCCCAACCCTGGGCATGGGGAGTCACCGTCATAGTAAACTGAAAGAAAATACGATCACAATGTTAAGGGATGCAATTTTCAACGATTTTTTTTTCATCGATAAAAAATCCACAAAAAATCGTGAAACCTATAAATTTTTCAAAAATTTCAAATCGAAATAATTTCCAGACCGGAGATGACGCTGATTTGAAAAATTGAGGATCGAATCTCCCCACAGAGAAGAAATTTTCGTCAAAATTTCACCCAAATCGGACGAGCCGTTTTCTCAGAATAAAATCTTTTCCTCCGTCGTCGAAAATCAACGTTTAATGCAATGACTACGTGCGATGATTTCCTGCCGTTTTATACCCCTATAAAGTGTAACGAATCTCGTTTAAAGGAAGGGTTAATTTTTCCCTCGGAAAATAACAATATGGGATTTAAGAGCCAGGTTTTACGGTTTATTGCACGTTGTTAGGAGAAAGAGAGGGTGAATTCTTGATGTTTCGGAAGGGGTGTGATGCGACGTTCGAGATGTTTTACAGAAATTTATGGCATCGTCGTCCAGCTCGGGTGGTACGTATATACGAAGCGTCTAATTTTCTATTACTATTAATCTGCTATTCTGGACGGAGTTAATTACGGTTTAATTAAAACCAGCTGGGCCCTGGAACCAGCCAGGAAAACGTCGACACCCTTGCCGCCCAGCCACCCTGCCGCACCCCGGCCCATGGGAAAGTTTGAGAAGTTAATCCCCGCTCGAGATGCTTCGCGATACTTTCATATTAGCAAAGCACCTGCTGAGTTTTAAATAAAACGTTTTAATTATGTTGTTTCCCCATGTCTTTTTCAACCCCCGTTTCCTCGTCCCCCCGTCCCCCGCCAAACTGCCACTTTCCATTTCACGAACGAAAGAATCCACCTTACCCACGATTTTAACGAGCTATCCCCCTGAATATTTTCAGTGCCCATAATCCGGATGCAAAATTCCATAAATTTGAGATTTTTTTGGTTTTACGGTTTCTGAGATAATTCAGGGCGTCCGTCGAGCGGACGTTCCATCTTCCCCCGATCTTTTTCTCGGGACACTGGAGTCCCGGAATCGTCAAGATTCGTTGAAATTATCGGAAATCCCTGGGACGACGAGGGTTCGAAAAACCGGGGCGTTTTTCGGATTTTTTTTGCGCAGAGTTCGCAAATTTTTTTCACGCGAAGTACAAGGGAAACGAATACGGGGCTGATGAATATAATATAACGACGTTGGCTTCGAGTGTAACAACCGAGCCGGGGATAATCGAGTATCGATAAGCAATTTCATCCCTGGTAGAATAACCGTCGTGGTTTGGCGTTAGAGAATCTAATTTTGTGTCTAATCGGTAAGAATTCAGTGACTCGACGTAATACACAGACTTCGAATACCTTCTCTCGTTAATTTTCAGGGCGAAATCATCCCTCTTTCAACTTACCCAAATTTTAAATCGTCATCGAAATGATTGAGACCGCAGCTTTTTTAATGAGCTTTACGCTAGTGATGGGAGGGTTTTACATCATCTTCAGAGAAACGGTGAGCGAGTTAATAATATGGATCTGCCAATTTTTTGATTTTATTTTTTCTTCCCTTTTTATTTCGGTTCGTAAAGGGATTCGCGATAAAATCATTTATCAATTTTTGGTGGCATTTGAATCACCGTCTCACAATTCTCGGTCATTGTGTGTCTCTGAATAATGACCGGTTAAAATAACTCGAGATGAACTTTTGTAATTATTGACTACCCGCCTGCCGCCACCACCCCTAAGTCAGAACTTTCCCCCGGCCGTTCCACGCCTCGTAGAATCTCCTTCGAACACGAGAATAAGATGAAAAAAAGAGAGAACCAAAAAAAAGAATCCCCTCGCTCCCCCGTGAACGAAAGTTAGGCATAATATTCGGCAAAATTTATTAGTTTCCAATTTGAACTTCTTCGCGTAAAGTTTCCACTCCGTGTTAAAAAAAAATGAAAAAGAAAAAAAAAAAAAACCACCCCCGTTTCAAAAATAAAGTATAAATCTTTGTTTCTTTCCATCGTACTTGTACCTAAAATTTCATTCCCGCCTCGTCCATATCGCGTCTTTTCTCCCTTGCGATACACACGCACCCTCCCCACCCCCTCCACGCCCACATCTCAGGGAATAAAAATGTGACCATAAATACCTGAATACATAAATTCCTGTTTCGTTATTCACCCTATTATTATTATTATTATTATTATTACAGAAGCCATTTCAGCCCTTGGTCTCGTTTCAATCACCCTCGAAGCGTTTTCGGTTCTCCGACCTTTCTGGCCTCGTCGAAAAGGGACAAGAAACTATTCGGAATCGTCGCTGGTCATCTATTCGCGGTGGAAAAAATCAGCCAAAGGTCAGTGGTGGAATTTCGAAAGAAGATTTTTTTGGGGTGAAATATGAGAGAAAATTGAATACGATATCGTTCCCATACTTTTTCGAAAAAATTATTAACCGCAATTTATTTAATTTTCTTCCGATTCAAATTTGAGATGTGTACATATATAGTTCGACCCGTTTCGCGTCGAACTTCGTCTAAAAATACCGTCTCCGACGACGAAGAAGACGACGACGAGAAGACGCGTGAGAAAAAAGAATTTGGGGAGGAAAAATTTTTTTTTCAAAAAAAAGGTTGACGAACCTCGAGGAAATTATTCCGTTCACCGCCGAGACGACGGAGCCGGGATCGCTTTTTTCATCGATGAAAACGAGCCGGAATCAAACATCCCCTTTTTCGCATCGCCAGATGAATCCCCCTCGTTCGAGGGTAACAAAAAATCACAAGGGGAAAGAATCCCGCCTCAAGTATATCAGCGGAGACACAGGTGAGATAATTCGGCACCAAGAATTTCTCCACCCCTCTTTGGTTTTTATTTTTTGTTTCGTTTTTTTTTTTTTTTTTAACATCCCCGAGATCGACACAGTCTCGGAAAATTTTGCATCCCGTCGACGAAAGCTCCCTCGGAGCACTTTTCCCTTTGTCAATGATCACGGGGTTCTGTTTACCCCCTCAGATATTCGAGATTTAATATATGGGTCTTTCGATGTACAATTTCTTTTTTTATTTTCTTTTTATTTATTTTTTTCAAATCGGAACAGGTCACCACCTCCGAGACTGACCAAGCATCGTATGATTTTCCCGCAGCCCCCCCGGGAATAAGAACCGAAAGAAAATGAAAAAGGGGCGGAAGGTTGTACGAATTAGAGAGAGGAAAAAAAAAAAAGAAAAAAAAAATCGAACACGCGGGTGAAAAATTTTTTTTCCAATAAAAACGATGGGAAAATAAATTTCCTCGTGCTGGCCAGTCTGAAGATAAACGTTACACGAGCTATCTGTCTAAGAAAATTTCCCCCGGCCTCTTGGGGGATGAAAAATTTTTTTTACACCGTTTCCGCTGACAGACTTTTGAATCTTGACTTTCACTTCGTAGCATGAAGTAACGTAGGCTAGGGGTGTCGTTGGGGGGATGAAGATGGGCCTTTAGATGACTAGGTGAATAGTGTAGCATACGAGTTTAGGTTTAGAGAGGAGCCCCTTTTTTTTTTCTTTTTTTTTTTTTTTTTTCTACCCCGAGACCTTTCAAAGCCAACCCCGGAGATATACACTTGCAGATTACTTTCATACGGTGTCTATAACGTGCATTAAGGATAAGATTTTTCCATGGTCGGTGTGTTTACTTGAATATTTTAACACCACCGCCTACCCTCTCTCACCCTTACCAGGATACCAACTCCGCGCCCTTAGAGGTGGTTGTCGGCTGTTACTGAACTGCAGTAAACGCGTACACCTGAATCGTATCTCTAGCCCGAGGGCCATCACCCGCCGTTGTAGCCACTTTTCTATTTTGTTTATTTTTTATTTTTTTTTCTCGTTTTTCATTCACACCCTGTTTCTGTTTTTTTTTTTCTCATCCCTCGAAATTCTATCGAAACACACGCGACGCCGAGAAATGAGAGGCTCCGATTAGTTTATGAAAATTAAGTCGTTGATCGTTTTTGGTGTTTTTGGGTTTTTTTTTCATTTTTTGGGGGTTTCAAATTGCTCAAAACAAACGTGATGAAGGAAACGAGGGACGAGGGGCCGAGGTGACGATGAAAAGGGAAGAGCCTGCCTCGACTTGGTTTATGAAAATCGCAGAAAAAAAAAAAGAAAAACGTGACGAAAACGAAATTTTTATTTTTTTTTCTTCCCTTATTCGGAAACTTGGGAAAGAATGAGAGAAAAAAAACAAAAATTTGATTGAAAAACGTTGAAAACGACGTCGTCGCGAGTCGTTACGGTACATAGCTGCTTCCTCTTCTCCTCTTTCATTGAACACAACCTCAAGGGTTGGTGGTGGTGGTGCAGCACCCTCTTTTCGAAATGCCTTTACAGTTTGTAGCATAGAAGCGACCGACGCGAACGGGACGGACGGACGGAACTCGCAAGCAGCAGCAAAGGTTGGTTATAAAAAAAGTTTTCAAATATTTATGATCCCATCCCTTACTACCCCCATCCAAGGACCTCCTCGCATCTAACCGACTACGACGTAAACACCCCAGGCTATATGTACGTCGGTGTCCACAGATTTTTATTCATTTTTTTTTACACTTTTTTTTTCTTTTTTTATTTTTTCTTCTCCTCTTTCCTCCCTTCCCTCTTTCATCCACTCGCCCCGTCTGGGCAAAACGATGATCTATATATTTCACTGTTTCGTTTTCGGATCGCAGGGTTGATTTTGACTTCTTTTCTATTTCAAACGTGTGGGCGATTTTTTTTTTTCTTCTCTTCTTCTTCCGACACTTTTTGAACACCCTTCTATCCTTTTTTTTTGGTTTCTCTCTTGACCCTTCTCTTCCTTCAGTTTCTATTTCTGTTTTCTGATTTATAGCTCTCGCATCGAGGGCTGGGGTTGGGGGTCACGTGGGTTCGGGGTGTTCCTAGGGTTGGTCAGGGTTTTTTTTTCTTTTTTTTTTTTGTGTTTTTTCATTTTCGTTTTCGTCTTCATTTTTCCACCGTCAGGTGGAACACACGCTCAAGTTTCGAAAGCGGTTCGGCGAGAAGGGAAACGCGAAGCTACCTGGGGGACGCGCCGAGTGAAAAAAAAAAACCGAAAAAAAAAGGGAAGAAGAAGTAAAAGGAACGGAAAATTTTTTTTTCCTTTTTCTATCTCGCTCACGTCAAAATCCAATTCGTCTTTTTTTCTTCATCCCCCGGTCTGACACTATAAACAGACGTGGAAACCGAGAAACGGGGGGGTGGGGCGAGAGAGGGGGGAACGAGGGCGGAGGATTTTTTGTAATGAAAAAGAAAAGAGAAAAAGAAAAAGAAAAAGAAAGGAAAAAAAGAAAGAAAACAAAGGAAAAGGAACAACACGAAAAAAGGAATCAACCGTTGAGTATATAAATATTACAGTGGGGGGAGAATTACAGCTGTTCCTCGTGAGATGAAAAAAAGAAGAAGAAAAAGAAAAAAAAAAAAAAACTAGAACGGGCACCGCGGTGGTAAAACTTAGTTAAATAAAAAAAACCCACGAAAAAAAAAATAAAAAAATAAAATAAAGGAGTGAAGAGAAAAATGTGCAAATTCATTTTTATCCTGCACGTCGTAAAAGAGCTTTCGAGATTTCTCCCCTGTTCTGTTTTGCCCCAGCTCCGCGGCTCTGGCTCTGGCTCTTTCTCTGGCTCTGCTCTGCTCTGGTTTTAACGCTCGACTCCTCGATCCTCGAGAACCCCAAACCCAAGCAAAACCGCAGCAATTCTTGCGGGAGGGATCCTCTTATCTTACTATAATTTAACCCCCTCACTACCGAGGACCGAGGTAAAGAACAAGGGAGGCAATGGTGCAGGGCACACCGAACTGTGCAAGGATCTCCCACTAACCCTTAACAGAATTTCATCCATTTTTAAATCTCAATTAACATAAGATTTTCCGGGAAAACGGTATTATCAGATGCTCCATAAATTATCATCAACGTTTCATTCATCCGATACCAAACATACTCTACCCCAAAATTTACCGTTTACTCTCGTGTCGTACATCTGGTATCTCGTCGTTAAACCACCGACGATGCACAACTTACGAGTACGATTAGGACTGACAATGAAACTGAGACTAAGACTGAGACTGGGACCGGAGGCTGAGGACAAGTTGAGGATGGATCCTCTCTGCATGAACCCAGTCTTTGTCGAGACTTAGTTGGCCCGGTGGTCTATGTATCCAACGGTATAGTGTTTCTGCTGTGGAGATGCGAATTAGCTGGGTATACCCACCTTGAGGTAAACTGTTTATCAAGAGATGACGAGAGACTCTCTCTCTACCACGGGCACGTTTTCATTGTCATAGACGTGTGTGCGTGGGTAGGTATGCAGGTATGTATGTACTGCGAGGTACGCGATGGTCGGGTGTTCGTTAAAGCACAACACCGACGATGGAGACGAAAGAGGGCCTCGCTTCTTGCGAGTGGAATTTATGAGAACAGTTTTTCGACTATATCTCGGTAACCGTGAATGATATCGAGTTTGAGGTGGATATAAAAAATGAAGCTCGTTCAATTTTCTTTAAAAAAGGCGGAGTGCATTTTTCTCGTATTTCTCATCGTTATGCCGTATTTTAATCCCGAACGTGCGACCACCTCATTTTCTTCGCTCCAGAGTGACCGAAAACGTTTCAATATTCAGCCTCGAAATACAGCGAAACTAACAAAGATACGGAAAAAATGTATTCTATATTTTTTATAGGAAATTTAATAAACTTTCTTTTTGGTATCTACGTTTATCTTGATATCATCTACGGTTATCGAGATATCGCCGAAAGACTGGTTTCAAGCACCTTTTCCAGATCCGTACCGTTCTTCTTTCTCAATTTTTCCTCATTTAACTGAAAGAGACACTAACTTCGGGCAATCCCTTCTACGACCTGTGTACAGATTTTCTATTCTTCCATCCCCCTGTTATTGCCACAGGGCAGATATCGAATCAGTTTAGGATCGAGGACAGAGTTTACGACATTGAATAGAAGATATAGTTGATAACATCCGGTACAGGGTATCTGATAAAAGCTGTTCGTTACCGAGGCTATTCACTTCTAACCGCAAGCAGCAGCTCGGCCTGTTGCAAAAAGCTCTAAAACCGATGGGGTCGTGAAACAGAAAAAAATTTAAGAACGATTCCACGATGAAGCGAAGGGTAGGAAGAAGCTGGTAACAGATGCTGTTTTCACTCTAATTATTATCCCTCGCCCCTCGCAGTGTATAATTGTTGTATTTTTTATTACAATTCTTGTCTTTTGATTGAATCAGAAAATTAGCCGTATATGTATACGCGAGAAGGAGCGGCTGGTTTTTGGTCGTTATACGTGAAACGAGAATCGAGGATACCGCAATAAAAGAAGAAGCCGTTATATCGCGAGGCAGAGAAGCGAGAAGCGAGGGAAAAATAAAGGAGAAAATGAATAAAAAAGGAAACGGTTTTAGCATAGAAAATAAAAAAGTAAATTTATATGCGTACATGTATAGCTGCCTAATTAGCCGACATAAAAGATCGCGAGCTTTTCTTCCCCTTCTTCGTCTTCGTCTTCTTATTTCCTGGTCAAATTAAATTGAAGGTAAGGAAAGCATCTCGTTCTTCTTTCTCATTTTCGTATACATTTTTCCTTGCTCATCTCAATTGGATAAGAAACCTGTAATTGCGAGTAACGCGAATAACAAGATGAGAAAAAACAACAAAATACATAAATTAATTAACGTGAAAAATAAAATAAAAATTAACGACCCCTCGTTTACCCCGCTGATGCGATACTTTCGCCCAAAAATTTTCTTACCCTAGACAAATCCATTTTATTTACATTCAGTTTCATATGTATGTACGATAATTCGGAGCAAATTGAAGCAAATTGATTAGAGGATTTCGCGCAACTCTTTCGCGACACGTATAGGGTCCAGATTTACGAGATTTTTAATGAAATTTTTTATCGCAACTGTTTATCGAATTAAATTGTTTTTTCTTTAATTTTTTTTTAATAGAATCCAGACCCCGGAACAATTCAGCGCTGATTAATACTCCTCCCAGTTCCTCCTGGAATATAACAATCTGTTTAGAGGGATCCGCGCGGTTTTTCTACTCATCAGCAAATAACTCGGTCGAGGAAATTTTTTTCATTACTTTTAACTCGTTATAAAAATAATTCCACGTTTCACGAATTAAATCCGAAACGCGATTTATCGGGCTCGAGGAACAATCGGTGGCTCCTTAAAATCCCAAAAAATCATCGATAGTCGAAGAACGAAACTCAAGGAATTTTCCGTAGCTGAAACCACCCCCTCGATTTTAGGGGATGAAAATTTCGAGAGATTTTTTATAAACTCATATAATTACTCGTTTATTTTGATTTCGCTTTGAAGTATTGATGCGAAAAATTTGAGTTCGAAATGGCGATGAAAGTTGATCAATGCATCGAAATCTGTATATTATCACAACGCGTTGTTATTTAAGGCGTAAGAAATAACCTGCGTGGAAAAGCCCAACGGCAATGTGATATTCAAAGGAGGTTTAGGGCGCATCGGTGTTTCCGTGTGTTTCAAACAATATTGTTTTCGCCCCTAGGGTGAAAGAGGAAGAGCGAAGAGCGAAGAGCGAGGGAAGGCGTTAGTTGGTTTTAAGGCTGCGGTTTTGGGGAACTCGAGTACCGAGGTGATAACGTTCAACTAAAGGCTTTGACTGTATACCTATGGGTGCGAAATTAAGTCGGAAACTAACGAGTACCGGTAACTTTAAGGGCGGGGGTTAAAATCGGGAAAAAACGGCGAATTCTTTACCCAAAATCTGTTCCATTTTTTTCTATTTTTCTTTCTCTTTGTCAGGAACTGGATTCCCTGGCCTGGAGAAAATATAGTAAACCGGAAAATTCCACCCCCGTAAGAGCAGCCGTTTAACGTCTATTCCAACCGATCGAGATGTTGGAAAATAAATTGTTAATTCGTGACATGAATTCTCTTATCTTTCTTGTCTTTTACTCGGTTGGGGTATAGGGAGTAATTACTGGAAGATATTTATCAGCTGGTAGGTAGCTGGCTACCGTCTCGTTTACTTCCCCTATAAAACGAGAAACGTGACTCTTTCATGGGCTGCAAAAGTTTTTCCAAAACTTAAGCGCTATTAAAATAGCCAATTTTTCTACGCGAATAACTCCGCTTTACGTATCGCTAGACCCGGGGAGATAGATGATACATATTTAAATGCGAATTTAATTTGAATTTTATCAGATACTTGAGAGAAGGCTGCAGTGTCAGGGGCTTAGGGGTGGCTCGGATGGGGACGGGGATGGGATGGAGATGGGTTGTCTCAAGGCTTGTACGACTCGCGTAGCTTCGGGCTGCTTGTTAGTATCTTCAAAGAGGAATAATAAACTCGAATAATATGGTCTAATTACGCCCGACGGCTACGCCGGCTTATATTGAGACCGAACCCCACCCTCGCCGGGGTGTCTTTTAAATAAAGCAGTTACTCAAGAGCGTGAGATCCGTAAAATGCCAAATACAGAATTACGGGATTTTGAAAACTTCGTGGAGCTTTTTTTTCTTTCAGATTTTTCAGACTTGATTTTCTACCCCCGATTTCCCGGGGTGTATCGACTTCCGGTTCCTTTCGACGGATTGCCTCGAAAACTGGGAGAAAAAAAAAGAAATCTCAAATTCGCATGATTTTACCTCGAAATAGATTTCGGTTTTCGGTGTTTCGGCAGAGGGGTGGTTCTTCGGCGAGTGAAACTTGGGAATTGAAACTTAGGGAGAATGTGTGTGGGTATAGCTATACACCTAGCCGAGTAATAAATTGTTATTATAAGGTATCTGCATATATACATGAATGCAAAGCTGTTACGGGCTGCTTACGGAAGACTTTTGGCAAAGTTGATAAGAGGGAGAAGTGTCAACTGGTTCAAGTTGGAGTTCACTTATGCGGAGAATACAACTAAGTGGGGATTACTCCGTCGCGTGGATTAAAATTAGCGAATACTGAAAATTCAAATTAAGAGTTAACGTAAAAGCTTTTATCTTCACGCTCGCGAAGAACCCATCCCCCTCCATCCCCCGCTCGCCTTTTCGCGGATTTTCCCTAGGAGCTGCGACGCTGTATCCGGTTGCGAAAACAACGAAATACACCCGCGGATAAAATTTCGCAAAACTCTCAGACTCTGCTAATTTTCTATAGCACATAGATATACAATATCCTCCACTTGACTCAGTTTTCATTTACCTAAAACTGACATTTATACGCAGAGTAGACGCGATGGTAGAATCGGAGGATAGCGGGAACTTTCTTCGGAATAAACGAATACGTATTTCGGCTAATTAGTTAGTCGCTGATGAAGAGATTCCTCCACTTTCCTTTTTTTTTTTTTTCATTTTTTTTTTATGTTTATGACCGCAGATTAATTAGCGAGATGTAGTACCTTCGTACATGTATTATATTATCAAGAGTTAAGTTAAGCCGGGTCTTTTCAACGGCGAAGGAGACGGTCATTCCTCTGGGGAAGGATTACGACTGGACACTGTGAAAATTTTCGTTAATAAATTACGCAAATGTAAATACGCGTATGTATATTTAGATTTGTATAATAATAATTAAAGTAATGAATCAAATGAGAAGAAAAAATTCAAAATTATCATTTTGATTCCCGACTTTGTGAAAATTTCCAAAAGTTTTATACTTCCTTAATTATTATTAATTAAAGAAGTTAAACAAATTCCATTTCCTGCCCAAATCTCGGGAGCAATTTCGCTCGAAAACTCTGCCAAATATTTCAGCGTAATTTTCTCTATCCCACCGCTGTCACCAGGCGCAGTATTTATATAATGATAATGAATGGATTAAATGAGAAGAAAAAAATCAAATATTATATTTTTATCAACTATTTCGTCAATTTTCTAAAAGCTTTATATTTATATAATTTAGTTAATTGACAATTGAAAAAATAAAATAAAAATTTGAAATAAAATTGAAAGATAGAAAGAAACGGTAGATTTTTCTTCCGTATCTCGAACACACCGACGCGACGTACACGTCCATATATTGTATGTAAATGTTGAATGTGAAATTCGAGGGAAAAAGCTCTGCAGACTTTCGTACACGTATCGGTATGCCATTTGTTCGTATCATTTACGCTCCGATACTTTACCCGCGAAAGCTAAAACCTACGATCCTGCCGGGTTAGGGGTAGGTTAAGTATCTGCAGTACGTTATTCTCAAACTATCCGCTTTCCTTTCTCCGAACCCTGCAGCATGCTACATCTCTTACAACCCTTATTAGCTTTCGTTAACGGCGAAGGATCTTATTTTTTTTTTCTTTTTCTTTTTTTCTTTTTTTTCCACATTTCGGGTAAAATCGAAGCTTTTTCTCGCCCTTATCTATCGACATTAGTTTCTTTCGCGTTTCTATATGCAACAACGTGTCCGGAAATTGGGAAAAAAACTCATCGATAAACCGGAGAACTTCTTTCCTAGCTTTACTTTTTCAAGAAAATATAGGGGGAAATCCATTCCGCAAAAGGAACATGTCGACGGATAAGCGACTCGAGACATAAACGTCCCTCTGCTATGTCCCCGTAGCGTCGTACTCTCCTCCCCAAGACAGAATCAGAAAATTTTTCACAAACGTTGGAGGGTATATCCATACGATGTATTCTCTCTCTGCCTTTCTCTGAAAGGTCGATCGCCTTATATCCTTACACATATCCAGACATGTTGCTTCCCTCGCGTCATGGCGCCAGACCAAGTGCGCTGCTTCAGTAAAACCAGAAAAGACGAAAGGAAAAAAAGGAAAAGGAAAAGGAAAGAAAAAAATCAACGAGGATTACTCGTTCGTTCGTTTCTTCGCTTTCCATCCTATTGTATATAGCCATATCTAGTGAGATCCTCTTCTTATTTTTCCACTTCCATGTATCATTTACTTTTTTCTTTTTCCTTTTCCTTTTCCTTTTCCTTTACTTTTCTCTTTTTCTTGGTCATCCCCCTCGCTGCCATCCCTCCTCACTTGCCTCCCCACGATATGGAGGGTCTAGCCCGCAGTCCGACCTTTGTTATACTCCATAGTGTCGAAGGACTCTCCCAGAAGAATTGGCAATTTTGTTTCCCCATAACCTCGGGGCCTCCTCATAGTAGGTAGGTATCACCGAAAACTGCGGAGCGAAGCTTTGCTTGCCAAACTCCCGAAAAAAAAACGAAAAAAAAAAAGAAAAAAGGAAAAGAAGGACTACACTACAACCGGGAGAGTAAATTTCCTTCAGGATCACTATTATGACCGAGCGCATGGATCGGTGAAGTAAAAAGCTCAGCGGAGGTTTCAGGAAACATTTCGACCGGATGGAAGATTTTTCAAAATCCGAGGGAAAATTCGAGTTTTTTCTTTTCAAATTTCGCTCACCTCTTCAGTTTGAATATATACATATAATAGAAAACAATCGGGCCAAGAGAAGCTGAGGAATTTACAAAAGAGGGATAATTGAAGAGCGAAAATAAGGATCGGGGGTGAAAAAAGGGATTTAGGAGTCGATTGATTGATTCGCCTTGTCTCAAAATTGTATTTTACTGAAATATTTGTTCTCACATGATAAAAAAAAATAAACTGATGTATTCATCGAAAAACAGGAGGGTGTTGAAATACGTACCGAATTGATTGTACGATGAATTTTCGTCTTCGATTGCAATTAAATTGCAAAAAAAAAAGACAACAAAGGATTCCGGTATAATATCGAGCAAGGAGATCTTCGGGATGTTATTCTTATTTTTATTTGTCTTCCCTTTATCTCATTGTATTTCTTTATTTTTATTTATTTCCTCTTCGTTTTCCACTTTATTTGCGAAGAGACAGCGAGGAGGCGGCAAGGATATGTTTCGTTATGAAACGTGAAGAAAGCCTGTGGGATTGCAGGCAATAAAGGAATTCTGTGTGTGGAGCTGGATGAGAGACTGAGGGGCGGACGAACGGGAGGGATTCGACCTCGCACTTGATATTTCTTCTTCTGAAGATGGAGAGGGTGGAAAATAAAAAATAAATACAAAAAAAAGCACAAAAAATAAGAATGCTAAGAAAATAAACAGATCGAACAAACGGGGAAAAAAACGAATCGAAAAAGAAAAAAAAATGAACAAAAAAGGAAAACCGCATGAATACCCACGCTTCGAAAGAACCTGAATCATCCCTCGGGCCATACAACGGGCTTTCGAATCTTGAGGAATATGTATATATCTTTCCGGGGTAGAAGATGAATTTCCGTTATCGAATATTATATTATTTTTACCTACCTACCTGCACCCTGAGGTATCATGTCCTTTTTTCTTCGCGTCATCCCCTACGGATACCGTTCTCTGTTCCCGTACTAGAAAGAACGAACGAAACCTAAGCTCGCAGCCAATTAGAGGAAAAGTGAAACGAGAAAAAAACAAAAAAACAAATCAACAACAAAAAACCTGATTACCCATTGTCTTCTGCTTTCGGTGCTTATTGCAAAAAAAAAAGAAGCGTAAAAATAAAAACAATAATTGATCACAGAAGCCAAAGTTTTACCTATATCCGCAAAAAAAAAAAGAAAAGAGCTGATTGTGAAATATCGGAGTCCGTTTCATTATATACCGTTGTTTGTATTATTGTTATTATTATTATTATCATTATCCTCTCATTTTCTATTTACAGAAATTCCTCGTTTTTTAGGATTCTTTCTCTCGCTCTTCTTTACCTTCATGTCCATCGTAGCTCGTTGACCATCGTCCACTGTGGAAGCTCGTCGGCAAACAAAGTATCGCGATTTACGCGGTTAATATACCCGTTTGAAAAATATATATATATATATATATGTGTAGTATATAGGGTACGGGGTGATTTTTCCGTACGTTAAACCCCGTCGCGTATTCGCAAGCTCTAGAGCAGAAAAGTCTCTCTCTTATTCACGCCTCCTTGCCTCGTAGCTCTCATCCCTTACTGTTTCTCCTTACTGATCCTAAAAGAGTCTCTTTTATCGACTAGGAACTTCACCCCGTCGACAATAATACAATATGAAATATTTTCAACCCACTCTCTGTGTCTCCGTCCTCACGGGGTTGAAGAAAAATAAAGTAAAAATATAAACAGAGGAGTGAAAGAACAAAGAAAAGAAGAAGAAACCGGAATCATTCGATCTTCACAGAAAGTAAAACCGACGTAGACTCGTGTCTAGTATTTTAGGGGATGAAAAAAATATCCAGAGAGAGAGAGAAAGGGAATTCAGGGCACGAGTGTCAGTCAGCCTCGCGCTTTTGGAAAACCCGTTATTTATCCTTATCCTCATTCCGGGCACACATAGAAGCTGCAAGCCGCAGACTCCATCCGAGATAGCTGGATAGATAGACATTCGATTTGGTTGCTTTCACCGTGCGTCTGTCCGTCCATAGATTCGTCGCGCTGGCTGGTGCTGCACGAGACTACCGCGAAGTCTATTCAGGTCTCTTCGGTTGGTTTATAGTAGTTCCGTTAGCTCTGTACACAGTTTGATTCTATCCAAAGACTTCCTAGGACTCAGATATTCGAGGCACGTTTCAACCAACCAGCCAGCCAACCAACCAGCCCACAAGACCACGTCGCCTTCTCTTCTCCTCTTCTCTATCTCCTTCCAAGAGTAGATACACACCCCAGAGTCCCATGGTGCAGGCGCAAGTTGCAACTGACAATCTTCAGTTAAGTGGATCGTCGGCGTTACCTGCATCAGCCGGGTTCCTTCCCAGAATGTCAACACCGATTCAGAACGATTCTGTTCTACTTTATTCCTGCTACAAATGCGCCAATTTGGAACAGAGATTGGATCAGAAACACGAGTGAAATAAACTTCGAGACGTTCCTGTTTCATCGAGAATACGTTTTTTCCATTTCACACCCAAATTGCGAGAGAAATCTTGCTCGAAAACTGTGCGAAATACTTCGGGGTAATTTTCTCTATCCCACCGCTGTCACCGGCCACAGTGACCTCCGTTAAAATCGATCACTGATTAATCCGTCTGGGAGAAAGTAAAAGAGAAGGGAATTCGTGCGAACTGTTTTTCGCTCGGGACTGATAGCAAGCGTGGAGCAGAAACACGAGCCGAAGGAATTTTAAGGCATTCCTAATCCCTCGAAAATAAGTTTTTCTACTTTACACCCAAATCTCGGGAGCGATTTCGCTCGAAAACTGTGCGGAATAGTTCGGTGTAACTTTCTCCATCCCACCGCTGCCACCAGTCACAGTGACCTCCGTTCAATGTCAGCCGATCATTGATTAATTTGTCTGGGAGAAAGTAAGAGAGAAAAGTAGATCAAACAAATTTTTATACATTCTCAGTTCCTCGCGGAGACGTTTTACCATTTTCCCGAAATTCATGGGCCAATTTAGCTTAAGAATCGCGTGAAATACTTCGGCGTAAATTTCCCTAACCCTTAGCTGTTACCGGTCACGGTCACGCCCGCTAGAATCGTCCAATGCCAATCGATTACTGATTAATTTGTCTGAGAGAAAGTAGAAGAGTGAAGAATTTGTATGGGCTGTTTTTGCGCCCCGGACTAATACATCGGAGTGACGATAAAAATGTTTGGGAAAAAGTTTCTACGCTACATTATGCAGTGTGCGGTGCGTTAGTGGTGGTGCACGGAAAGCGTCTAGACAGTTGATAAGTTTCTTTGAGAGAAGAATAGTTTTTTACGATTCTGTTGCACACTGCGTTTCGGGTTTTACGTCTTTGCTTGGGTTGCGGTTATTTTTCAGTCTTTGGAACGACTCGGCTGCAGAATGCAAATCCGAACTTTTCGATAACAGTAATTCCCAGATCGTGAGGAGGAAAGGAACGAGTTACACGTCTCGACGAGTCGGAGTTTTCGTCATGAACTAAACTGTCTCAAATATAAAAATGGCAAAAAAAATCGCAATAACTTTCCCCTAACGCGTACCAGTTCCTCGTTCGCTTGGCTTGTTAAAGGAACGACACGCAATACTTTTCAGTCTCCAATCGAGTATCCAATTATCGAGGAAAGTAGTACCCCACCCAGAAGCAGCACCGGCAGCGGCGGCACCAGGAACTACCACCATCACCTAGAACTCTCGACCCCGGTAACACCTCGGATAATAAGATCGAGCAATTCCTCCGAGGATTAGGTTATTACGTGTTGTGTTATAGCCCCGATAATAAGAGCTCGTATCCTGAGCGAGGAAAAAGTTGTTATCATGATTGTTTATTTTTTTTCTTCTCAGCGACTAATAGCGCGGACAGCAGAAATATTCATTCGCGGTAATCCGCGGAGAATAATGAAAAGAAAATGAATGAATAAATAAGATCGGAGAAATGTGATTGCCTCAGATCATCTCCTGCGCTTTAGGTACAATTCAACCACTGATTGGCCTGATTTTGGTTAAAAGACTGGCTCGGTTCTCTCTCCCTCTCGATTTTCCTCGGGGGTTAATAATTGTGGTCGTGCTTTGGGTCGTGTATCGATTTGGTGTTCGGCCTCCTCCACTATTCCACGATCTTTGAGACGGCAACACCTCACCGCGTCCCTGACTGGAACCAGGGCGGCTAACTGACTGGATTATGTGCACAAAAGCTCGGTCCAGGTCGTGAGCTTTAATAATGTCAAAGAAACCTGAAACTTAAAATCCAAAACCTAAAACCCTGGTGGGGTTTTGAATTACAGCCGGTTTACACCCTGCGAGAAACTCGAATCGCACTGTTTTTGGAAGGAGACGAACCGAGAGGAACAAGGGATGATTATAATCCCCACGGTTAACGGAGGACGGGGTGGCGCTGGTTCCTCGTCCTGCTCTAAAGGGCAACCGAGGGACAGTCCTTTATGAACCCCTGGAGATTTTAGCTCTCGGCCTTCGCGCTCGCTCATGGAGGAAAGAAATCGCGTCGGGAATATGGGGTGAAGCTGCGAGACGAGGAGGGGCAAGAAAAATTGTTCGAAAGCTTTGCTCCGGAGCCATAAATCGGGGCTGGGTTGTCATTCCTTGAGTTTCTCTCGCATTTTATTGACAACCGTGAAATGGAAAGCGAACTTGTTATATCCAAAGGCTCGGGGCTCGGCTCGGAGCGATTGCTTAATTTCCAAACATTTGAAATTTAGATCACGTACACCCGAGCCCATTTTCATCGAGGCCAGGATTCTTCGATTCCGTTCAATCCACATCCTTCATTTGCTCGCGTAAAACACAAGTGATAAAATCCGGTCGTCACCACTGTTTCCAGCCGGAGTTTGAACAAAGAATTTATAAACCCCGGGGGAAGGTGGGATACGGGAACTCGAATTTATTTCGCAATATCGCTAATCCATCGTCGCCCATGTTCGTATTCAACCCAACCCATGCACGTCGAATATTGTACCCATAATAATTCAATTCGTGAGTGAGGGAATACGAAAATACTTATTTCCCTCCATCCCTGCCGTTTGGCCTAGTAATAGGTTCTTTCAACCAAGAAATGAAAGCCATAAATTTGGTGCTGTGTTTCGCGAACGGTTCTGCTCCCGCTTCTTCTTCTTCTTCGTCCTCCTCTTCGCAGCGTTTCACGAACCGTCGAGCCCTGACTCCTCGGCGTTCTGTATTCGTTAGAAGTTTAAACGACGGGGTAAAAGCCAGGCCTGGTTGTCCAAACAAAAGGCCTGTACCGATCTTCACCGACGGTTTAACAGCGAACTTTCCGAATGACCATTTCTCGCGAAAAATGAAAACGGTCTCGATCTTTGAATCCGTGTGTCAACCTTCGGCTTGTTTCTGATCCAACGAAAGTCCTCGAAAGATGGAGCCAGATATCACGCCGGGGTTTCTAATCAATTAAGTAATCCGGAAGGACCTGATTCTAATCCTATTCGCACCGCTGCGTTATGCGGTCTCGTTAATTAACGAACCTAGAATTTACAGAATCAACTCCAGAGCGAAGGAACACAGTGTCTGTTTTCTCTCACTCCTCTCTCATGGGAGAACAAGTCCCTGGCAAACACGAGGGAAGGTTCACTCGTCGACATTTGGAACTGCGTAGACCGTGAGACCCCACATCTTCCAAAGTTCACTGGCTGATCACAGTACAGTACGCACGGACTTTCCCCGAATATCGAAGTTCTGGGAGAGTTTTAGCGAACGCATTTCCATTTTGAATCCATGAAAACGTCCATTGCGGACGTGTACTACGACATATCGATGTTGGGTCATTCCGGAATGGAAAATCGTTGAAGGTCACATGTGTACATTGACGAATCCGCAGTTTGCTGGAGAAATACGTCGAGGCCACGACTGCAGAACGGGGTAAATCTACCCGGTACATTTTCCAGAGTAAATATTGAATCGGGAAACGCGAAACACGGAAATACACAATCGGTTTCCACGCATTAATCGATGGAAGATAGAATAATGATCAGGTTCTGGTCTGTTTGTTCAATTCCAGAGAAGTTTACCGACGTTATACCGTCACCGGTGTTTCCCGGCGGCAGAGACGAAGGTGCGAAACGTTCCGATTCCAAAATTCGAGATTTTGATGTAGTAAAGGGATGCGAATTTTATTCGAAAATATTTAACCTCGAGAGCTTTTCCCGTTACAAGAAAAAGGGATATTACCGAGAGGAGGGTCGTAAAACAATTGATGCCCAGGGTTTCTTTCGCGCGCGTTTTACATGCTAATATCTCGAACCCCGCGAATATCAGCAGGCTTTGAATGTTTAATCATTCAGAAAGTTGGTATATACCGAAAGTTCAGAACCCGAACGAACGAGAACGGGGCTGGGGAGAGTTGAGTCGCGAGTAAAGCCCAGCCCAGCCCCGGCTCAGGGTTTTCACTTCTTTTCACAAACGTTCCGACGATATTTCGATCCGAGTTGTTTCCCGTCACGATTCTAACGCCTTTTGGAACGGGATGACGGATGGCCACTGGTCCAATCCGCTCAAAAAAATAAGAAAAAGTAAAAAAGGGAAAGAATAACTTGACGATACAATCCAACATCCCGCCCATTGATCTCGACGGTGAAGTTTTCCCCATAGTTCCGAGCCGCGCGACAATCCCTTCGCCGTTTCATCGGTACAGTATTATTACCCTGAGAGATCTAATTTGTAAGTATGATTTGTTTTAATTAACAGCCACCTACCCCTCCGGCAACCTGTACCCACGGTACGCTAGGAACGCCGCAAAGTTTTAATTAAGACATTTTTCGAATTTCATTAGCCCTTTATCCGACTACTCGAGCAAGCTTGGCCTTCTCTGCTCGCTGCTGCAGTGTTCTTTCTTAATTACAATACTTAGAATTCGCACGAACACCGGGCACATCTGTTTACAGTAAAATTCAATTACCGATCGCCTCGGTGTACAAGTACAGAAATATAATGAACGGGGTCGTGGATGCTGCCGATTCGATCACGGCATTACATGACAGGACCAAAATTAGAATTTTTGCTGATCGGACGGATCTCGCGAACAGAATGTTCCGGGTCAATTTTCCTCCCATCGTTTTCGGGACGACTGTAACGTCGGGATATAGATGTGGTCAGATATACCATCAGGTTTGAAGAATCGCCTCATAAAACGTTTGATGGATGTGGTCTGCGTACATGGGTGTTTAACACCGTTGAAAATTTCATGGGTTTGAAATATTCCCGACCAAAAAACACGTTACCCGGGTTGTTAAATCCACGGTATAAATCACACACCGTGTTGTTACTGCATCATGGATTTGGTGTTCCGTTGAATATGTACAGGTTTGTTTCATTTAAAACAGCAATATTGCCGTGCCCGACGTGTTTTTCATGTACACATGAAATCCCTTCATTCCTGATCCCCTTTTCCTCCCTCAGTCCCCCTTTTTCTCTCACTCTCTCAGCTAACTTCGAGAGCAGAGGTATATTGTTAGCTCTTGATGGTAATATCTGTCCACTGAATATCAACGAAGCAAACCGGAATATTAAATCAGCGAACTCACGGATAACTTTATACAGCTGAGGAGAGCCTCGTCTCATCAAACCCGGTTGCGGTTGGCCGGACGAAAGTTCGTTCCATCGGTTGTCCGCAATGCATAACAATATCCCCCTGGCTGGAAAGATCTCGGTTTGCCTCCCAGAGGAAGAGGAAGAAGAATGAGAAGAAGAAGAGAAACGAAAGGGAGGAAGGTGGAAAAATAGAAAGAGGCGTAAAAGGGACTTTGCGGTGTCGAGGGAAGAGAGGAAAGAAAAGCAGCTCGACCCAGCAGCTGTTGCTGATTCTGCATCGGCTCGAATTAATCATCTCCGTGGAAAGATGTCTGTCCAACGATTTCTAAAGGATCGATTCCGCTTTTATACTTCGCTAAGTTCCCTTCGCTCCCCGTCAAAAATTTCGTGAAGGATGAATGAGGAGGACAAAAAACGAGGCTGTACAGATTTCTGCAAATCAGTATCACGTCAGGGTCTTCTTTCCCGTCATTTCGCATCCGACGATGCTGCTACCGGCCGGAGAGGTACGCCGGGTTTCCTCACTTCTCTCGAGTGATAATGAGGAGGCTTGAAAACAGGCCAACTTCTTTTCCTCAAACGAATTCTGGAGCTGAAAGCTCGGGTAGCTAAGAGTTCAATTCAGAGAAGAAAGAAGACTCTTCAAGCCAAGGGTTAAGCCGGCTAGACGTCGGAGCTAGCGTTGTTTGGTCTTAGTTTCGCGCTTCATTTTCGCGCCTCTATTTCACCCTCTCTCTCCGGTTTTCTCTCACTTTATAAAACGGTGCAGGATGGGATTCGCGGGGTGCACTCAAGCTAATTAAACCCTGTTTTCGGGGGCGGACTCGCTCGCCCGCTGGCAATCCTACATTGCAGTCAGTCAGTCGATCAGCCAGGGAGGGAGGCAGGGATCGGATTCAAGCTCAGAAAAGCCAACACCCCCGTCGCCCTGCTCTGACTTTCCAGACTGGAATGAACCCCCGCCCAGTGAACTATAAGAAGGAAACGTTAGAAAAGGATGAAGGAAAGAGGAAGAGGCTAAACGGTGACGGAACAATTCGTTCCAAACCCGCTGGAAATGTTCTTAAAATTCTTCGGCTCAGCATTTACTCGGTGTTTTCCTAGGTTTGAGGTAAACTAGTAGCAGGAAATGGAAGGGTGAAAAAAGAAACTGAATCTTCTTTGAATTTATGGCGACACACATTCCCGCCCTCGTCCTTACCTCGTTCTCACTCACTTACCGCGCACATAGTAACCAGCGAGGACATTGCAAGGGTGCTGCATCAGGGACTGCGGCATGCCCGTGCCGGTGAGATATGAATTTCTACAGACATGTAAGCCGCAGTGACTCCGGGGCTGGTGCCGCGAGTATCTTATTCTTTTTTCGAGAAGGAGAACCAGGATTGTGTGGGCAACTTGAGAAAGGGGATGAGGGATGACGTTTCGCGTCAGAAGTCACACGACGGTGTAATTCAACGGGACGGGTTATCCGGCAGGGTGTACAGTGCAGTTTTCAAGACCTGCGAGATAAATAACTACGAAATTTAATTTTTTTTTGGTTTTTCTTTTTCCTCCCTTACTCCCGCTATTTTCTTCCCCGAGTTGTTTTAATTCCCGGCGATTGATGGAACGGTGGAAAACGTGTTTCAATTTATTTTCTAATAACGCAGCTACCTGCCCGCAGTTTTGAACTAATAAACTATTTTCTTCTCTTTCCTAACGTTCTTTTAAATTTCTTTCATTTTTTTTTCTTCTTGTTGTTTTCTCCTTATTTTTCACCTCGTCTACTTCCGCACCAGCCACTGCGAAGCTGAGTTATGATTCCCTGAATTTACAGCTAATTTCATTTCTGTCACCTGCAGCTTTTCACCTGTACACACATCTACCATACACTTATGCCAAAAACTGGGTCAGAGTTTATGTCACCTCGCTACTTTCCACTTTTCCAACTCACCGACCAACTACGACACCAAAAATTCCCATCCATATCCGCTCCACCATTTTTTTTCCCCAAAAACTCCAGGGTGTATCGAACCCTCGAAAATTGTCCGGCCATTTCACATCCTCATCCGAAATATCGATACGTAACAATTACTCGAACGACGTAAGGGTCCGAGCTTCGGGCAGTCCATCAAATACTGATGAACTAAATCACCTCTCTGCACATGTTCATGCCTCTGTACCTACATTCGCCAGGTTTACATCAAATAACCGCTATGTGTGTGTGTACGTACATTTTGCGGGCAGGTATAGTATCGCACTTGTCAGTGGTCAGAGCATTGATTGACCGATGCACAAGCCGGACATTAACGGACGGGAAAAGCACCTCACACCTATCTAGGTGGGCCATACCAATCGTTAACTACTAATACGATCGATTATACTACTTCGGTTTCGTAGTAGCTCACACTGCCCGGTGTCACACCGGACTGAATCATCGGTGATACTGCGCTGAATTTCGCAGTTCCGAATTCGGGACTAATTTCCTGATTTTTTCATTACTTCCGTTTCATCTGGACCGAAATTTTATACGCTACTGGAATAAATTTGTTCGACGAGTTGAAGCACCCGTCAGGATCTTCTGGTCTCCAGTTTTTCGAGAGACAAACCTTCGCCGTAAGAACAAGCGAATTTCCGATTCGCTTGATTTTTGCTCGAAAAAATTTTCCTGAATTTGGAAATCGAGCGGAAGGAAATTCGATCGAAAGGCGTACGACAGAAGTTCGTTCTACGAAGATTCGGAGCCTCGAGTATCGAAGATCGGAGGACCGATCGATCCGAGTGCTTTTTCTTCGACCGCATCTAAATCTGAGATGCAGAAGCTGGAGAATCGGAGAATCGAAGAGACCGGTGAAAATTTTCGAAGCTCTTTTCCCCTCGTTTCACGCTGCCGTAGATTAAGCTCAAAGCTCTTTCAGGGCGGATATATACTCTCCTAGTATAATGTGGAGTAGATTTGCGAGCACTGGAAAATCGCGGTTTTAGCAATCGTTTATTTTACCGAGGCGTTGAGAATCCGGACGGCTATTTCTGGATCGGAAATCTCTGTGTGAGTCCCTGTGACAATGGACCGGGTAACTACACCCGATCGAGCACATAATGGTAAGCGAAACCCCACCAGAGGCGGTAAACCAAACCGAAACTCCGCGCCACGAGCAGAGAGGAAGAGACCGAGGAAGCGGAATAGGAGAGGAGAGGAATTGGACACATTTGCGAATCGGTGGACGTATATTCGACCCCTGACAGATTACGGGCACCACCCGCCCACCCACCCAACCCTTTGCTGTCCCCTTCGATATACAGCGTGCATAGAATTATAGGCTATTTACCAGAGCATGTGAGAGAGGAGAGTAGGTACGAGGACGACATGGTTCTAAACTAACGAATACCATATACCCGAGTGGGTATCGTTGCGAATATATTACACATGGTGAATATTTATCGAGCGAAATGAAACACTCGTTCGAATTAAAGAGAGGGATGAATTCGATCGGATATCCGGGCTTAATCCCCTTCATTATACTTTGAAAAATCAAAATCCCGGACACGCGAATACCTACATGTGTGTAAAATTTGCATTTTCATTCGGCACTGCGTACCTGGGTCCTCTCAGCTTGGTCGAAAATCGTCCGTATCGAGCGCTGCCAATTTTTTCCAGCTCGAATCGATTAGAGAAAATATCTTCTCCGAGACGAGCCACTTCGCAGATTACGATGAAATTTTCACGCGAAAATTTTCTCCCCGATCCCGATGTGTCACCCTTCTTTTTTCCAACCCCTGTCACTTTCGGTTTCGAAATGACAGGCTATCGAACGCTTTCGAAAAATTCATAACTTTCTCCGCTCTTCGGACAACCGGATCAACTTTCGAGTACAATTTCTCGAGATTATCACGATCCCAGAATTCTCGACGGCAGGAAAAAGTCTCCGAATTTTTTCATTCCTACGATCGAGACGATGATCGACCGTATTTTGGTTTCTTTTTCCAATCGTCGTGGCAATTGCTAAAAAATGTGCTTATAGGCTAAATTACCGCGATTTTAATTCCAGCCCGATGATCGCTTTAACGAGAGCTGAGGAAATGTGGCGGATCGAACTCTGGCTCTGACGTGGTAGTGAGAGGGTATAGAATAAAGGGCAGGGGGTTGGTTAATTGTTTTTTAATATCGCGGACGCGGTTTTTAATTAAACCGTGTCATTCATCTGGCTCGAGAAATTTCATTACCGTGTAGTCAGTCGACTGCGATCAATGACCCAAATTTTCACACGCCGGACTCGATACATCGTTTCGAATCGACGGATCGAGGAAAACGAAAAAAAAAGAAAATCAAAAACGGATCCCAGGCCCGTTGTTTCTTTTTTTCTTCTTTCTTTTTCAAATTGGCAAAAATAATCGCCTGACGGCAGAGGGGTTCGAAAATCGTTTGATAAATCAATCGGCCTGAAACGATGGACAAAATTACACATCGCGGATATATCCGTTCAATTTTTATAATTCGATACCCGCCAACTGCACCGGGTTTTGATTTTTTTCTCTCTCTCTTTCAAAAGGCGGAAAAAGCGATCGAACGAAATTACCTCCCCATCCAGGATTCACGGTAGATTTTTAATCCACAAATTTCACCACCGAATAGCAACAACCGCCCGTACCAAACTAGAAACTAATTTTCATCAAAGGCTCTTTTGACCTGATTGAAAAAATTATTCGGGTTTTTTTTTTTTCTTTTTTTTTCTCCATCCCTTCGGTTTTTCGATACTCTCGTTTTTTCCGTCCATTCAGAATTCTCTCTTTATTTCAGTCGATTCCTAATAAGAGGATTCGAAGGATTTTTTACGGTGCTTTTCAACCCCCCAGAGACCCGTCTGAGTATTCGAAATGCTATCTGGGAGTACGGAGAGAGTAACGGCTCGGTGGTAAAAATTGAGTTCTTTTTTTTCGGATACTCGAGTCTCGAAATTTGAAGAGAATTTATTTTTCTAGGGTGAAAGATTATCTGATTTTGGTGATAAGAATCAGGTTCAATCGTGGTTTTTAAAACGAGCTGAGAGTCTTCGGAAATAATGGAGGAGCAAAACCGCGAGAGGGTTCCAGGGCGGCGGTGGTGACGGCGACGGTGGTAGCTAGAGTATAGCTTGAAGCGGTTTTCCGAGGGTAAGAAAACGTCGCGTACCTCTACCCACCTCCTATTCACCAACCCACCAGCCCAACAACCCATCGAGGAAGAGCACTCGATATGTTTTGTCAAGGGATGAGAGCCGTGAGTGGCTTTAGTTGGCACGAATAAGGGTGGCCTCAAGATAACTTAATTTTCTTACCTCTCGGTCGCATTCTCATCGATATAATTTCGCTTCTATTATTCCACCCTTATAATAGCTGAGATCTTCCTCCCTCGAGACGCGAGCCAAGGGTTGTATCCCGGAAATAAAATGAGTATAGGTAAAAATAACGTGAGCAAAAATGGACGAATAAAAAATTGACGATTGAAAATTTGATTAACATTTTTAGAGACGTCGAAAAAAAAAAAAAAAAAAAATTGGGTGAAGAAGGGAAGAGCTTTCGCGCGTCGTGGACGTCGCCGACGTATATCCATATCGGGTTCCTCATATCTACATGTTTCAAAGTGGCGCGTCACGGTCGCAGAAATTCTCCTTTGCTCAATTCTACGCGTCGGTAGTTCGGCATGAAATTTGATAGAAAAATCCAGTCTCTTCTTTATCGCAACCCAGCTATTGGAACCGTTTCAACAAGGGGGTATATCAACCGTGAAGAGAAAAGCCCGAGGATTTTTCTCGTCACGCACCGTATGGCGCCGCGTGACACTGTACCGGTGATTGTACGATTCTATCGAAAGAGCACCACCTCCGCGATTCCATTTTTCCGCGATTTTGTCATCTTTGCAAATTTCTCATCCATTTTTTTTTGGCAAAATTAGATTCTATCTCGGTTCAATTTTGCCCGCGAAACGAGACTCGGAGCTTTATTTTTCATTGAGCGAATCGATTCGTTTTTAATAATGAAACCTCTTTCATCCCCTTCTCGTTTCAAATATGCAATCAAGGTGTATCAGGGCATCGTTTACCCAAAAAATTGTGGAAAAAAAAAAAAATGGAAAATCGAATAAAAGTGGCTGAACGAAACGGAATTTTCCGCAGATTTTATTTCGCAGGAGCTTTTTCCGTCTTGGACGGTGACAAAACGGACGGAGCGTGCTTTGAGCGGCTCAAAGCGCTCAGCTTTTTCGCGATTATCCCCATGTGATTTCGCGAATAATCCCATAATCGTGGACACGAAATCGCGGAATTCGGAATTAATCTCTCGGAGATAAAGCGAAAAGGAAGGAATCAAAAACCTCGTTGCACTGGTTTTCCGTCACCATACGGTCGTCCGCGAGCCGATATGGCATCCCTGAAAATGTGATTTTCCCCGTTTTCAACGCGACTGATTTTTCCTCCCTTCCTCCCGCAGGGAAACCCACGCAGGCTTTAACGCACGGAGTCTGGTTTTGGCTCCGGAATCAAATCCTTGACTTCCTGTGGCACGTTTCCGGCTGTAGTTACCGTCCCTTGGACGAACCTCGACTCCTCTGTTGATCCCGGCTAAGCCCGGGTCGAGTCATCCCTGACCAAAGCTTTGCACACAATCGGGAATAGCCGCGTGCCACTTCTCTCCGAAGAACCCTCATTCACACGTGGCTCCACCTCATGGGTCAGAACCACGGGAATGTCACTGGCACCCTGGGAATCCCTTTGGATATAATATTCCCGGTCCCGTCATCGATCGAGCGAAATCCCGCGGGAAGAGCCTCGATATTTATTCCGGGAAAAAGTGGAGACGAAGAGTTCCGAATCCTGAAATCTGCGGGATTTCGCATCCGGTTTGTCCCTGGGAGATCGAGAGAAAGGAAAATCGACACCCTTTTTTGCAGCGGATTTCTTAATCAATCGAAGTGGTAGACTGCGGGGACGAGATTCGTTGTATAATTTGATCGTTCAATTAGTTGTGATTATAAATTGATTGGAAATTAATTGAATTTTACTGAAGTACTACGTTCAAGATACCCCTTTGTACTCGGAGCAATCGATGATTAGGAGGTACGAGGCGTGTCAGGGAATAAGATTTGGGATAAAACGATTTATAATTAATTCCGATCCCCAATTCGAATCGCTAATTGGGTTTACTGATTGGAAAAAAGAAAAAAAAAATTTCGAAAGGTTCGAATTTGACCACCGATCGCAAAAAATAGCCCAAAGAAATCGGTCTGCGTAATTTTAAATTCATCTCATTCCAAAGGGCGGAATTACCTACCGATAGAAATACACCCATTCATTTTCCTCCCTCCTCCCTTCCTCCCTTTACCACAGACTCGATTAGCAATCATACTTTACTTGAAACAGCTAAATATATCTGAGTTTTGGCTGGTATTCCCCGAGTCTCGAGGGAAGGTGAGACGCTATCTGATAACAGCATCAAGTTAATGGCTTGGAAAATGGCCTTAAAGGGGCTGGGGGGCGTAAGCTGGGCCTCAATGGAGGGTAGCAGTTTAAGATTATGAAATTTGTTGTCTCACTCGCGGTTTTGACTCGAGGATCTTCCTCCACTTTTTTGAGCAGAAATTTTCAGCCGCCTCTAAACACTCAGAGCCGAAATCCACGTGGGCGTAGAAAAGCTCGCCATTATTAGCGTAAGAGGCTTTTGAATTTTGAGCCCTTTCGTGACATTGTATATATCCAGGGACGACCGACCAGCCCCAACCCCTATCGAAAAAAAAAAATCCTCCCTGACCGAAGCCTGACTAACATTACCTGGCGATATACAAGCTCTGTATACACTTTTGCGTACGTGTACGTATGTGTATACCGTATGTACGTAGGCGAGAGCCAACGCGAACGAGAGCGCCGCTCTTTTTGGATGTATATCTGTGTCATTAGCCCTCGACATCGTTTTACACTTTCCGCAGAGAAAATCGTTAGCTCTTGTTGTCAGAAAAAGTAAGCCACTCGTACCCCCGGATATCTGGAGCTTAGCTTCGAGCTTTTTTTCACGTTTTTGATGATCTGTGCCGCAAATGGCCCGGGGAGGAAGATCCCGGACAGAAAAGAAGCTCGAGATCGAACGATAACTACCACGAATTTTTAGGAGATTATGATAAACATCGGTCTCGTCTCGATCGATAAACTTTTTGGAAAACTAGGGAAAGCCGGAGGGTCGATCGAGTCCGTAGAAAAAAGGGGATGAAGACTGCCAGGGAAATTCTGAGTCGGTGGAAAAGTCAGGAAAGAGTTAATCAGGATATTTTCGAGCTACTAAACGAGTCGAAGAAGAGTCGGAAAATTTTTGAGTCAGTTTATATTGAATTTGGGAAAAGTTTTGAGTTATACGAATTGTCTTGTGAAAATCAGGGGGTTTTTACGTCGATAGAAGAGTCAAGGACAAGTCAAACAAGTTTGAAGTCTATTTGAAGGAATTGAAGAAAAGTTCTGAGACATTTTTCACTCGGTTTAAAAGTCGAGGAAAATCAAAGGGCTCCAAGCTATTGGAAAATGAAGTGGAAATCAGGAAATTTCGATGCCACTCAAAGCGTTGAAGGAAGCTCGAGGAATTTCCAAGTTTCTAAAAGAGTCGAGTAAAAGTCAAGGAATTTTCAACCCAGTGTAAATTAAGTCAAGGAAAAGTCAGTAAAGTCGGTTTTCCAAGTTATTCGAAATGTCAGGAGAAAATCACGATGTTTTCATGTCACTGGAACCGTCAAGGACGACTCAAAGAAGTTTGAAGTCGATTTGAAGAAGTTTAATAAAAGTTCTGAGACATTTTTCACTCGGTTTAAAAGTCAAGGAAAACCAAGGGGTTTTAAGTTGGTGGAAAATGAAGTGGAAATCAGGAAATTTCGATGCCACTCAAAGCGTTGAAGGAAGCTCAAGAATTTCTAAGTTTCTAAAAGAGTTGAGGAAAATTCGGAAAAGTCGGCTTTTCAAGTTATTCGAAGAGTCGCGAGAAAATCGGGACATTTTCAGGTCACTAATCGAGTCAAAGAAAAGTCAATAAAGAAGTTCGAAGTCGATGAAAGGATCTACGAAAATTCGAAAGAATTTTCGTTTTTTCGAGTCAAGGAAAAATCAAGGAGTCTCGACTCGTTCTAAGAATGAAGTAAAGATGAGAAAATTTTCCTGCCCCTCAATGAAGCGAGTTAACGAGTCAACGGAAAATCGGAAAATTTTTTCGTCACCAAACGGAGTGAAAAAAAAATTAAAGTTGCAACTCATCGAATGAGAATCGGTCAACAAAAAGTGACGAAATTTCCGAGTCGTTTCAGACTCGCTGGAAAATGAAAAATCTTTTGAGTCGTTGGAAAAATTTGAAGAATAAATTCCAGCATCGACGTTATAGGATAATTCGGTCTCAACTATGAGAATACCTGAAAATCCATATTATAATTACGAAGATAACAAATGTAAGGTAAAACGGTGTGCGGGTTAACGATGAACGGCCGTTTATTCATTCACTCGTCCGAATATTGAACGAGAGAATGAACAAACGGGATCTTTTGTGGTGTAATTATATTCGGCAGGCGGTCAATTACGCGGGTGAATTTCCGGACGGTTTGAGTAAACGGGCTTCCTCTCTTTCTCTCTTCTTCTCTCGCAGGGTTCGAGACCGCGATAAACGGCTAATGCCAAACGGTAATAACGCGTTGCTAAAACAAAAACGCTGTGCGATTTTACGAGCAATAATAATATCGAGGGGAAATATAATTGAAAGAGTTCATCCAATTATAATATACGACGATTAGCCGAGGTGAGTGGGAGTGTATATCAAGCACGATGAATTTTTCTTACAGATTTTAAAATCGCTTTTTCATCCGCGTGAAAATGAGCTTCCGCATCGATTTATCCGCCCGATTAGAAATCGCGTCTATTCTGCTCGACCGATTCGAGATATAATTTGGCGAGAAAATGAAACCCGGATTTAAAGCCGGAATTATTTTCCGCGAAGAGACGAGAAAAGGGGTTGTTCTTCGCTTTAATTTTTTTCCGGGAATTGGAAATGAGTGTGAAAAATAAATTCCAAACTTTCTTACATTTTTTTCATTCGCTTCTATCGACTGAGACGGAATAGTTCGTGGCGAAATTAGGGGTTGCGGTATATTCCCGAGGAAAAACCTCCCCGAGATGCGCGAAAAAAATTGCGAAGGAGAAAAAAGAAGAATAATAAAAAAATGGAAAAATGAAAACAAAAAAAAAAAAACATACGGGAAAGGGTGTGATATTAATGAAGATAAATGAATGTTCTTGCGTGAGACATGAAATGGGTGCGTCGTTCTGTTTCTCTTCTCTCAAGGGAATTCGACCCTCACTTTATACACATTATATACACGTAGTCAAAAATTCTAAATTCAGAACCGGACGCTGAAATGGGTTGATCAAACATTTCCAGTTCCATGACCGCATCGCAACCCACCCAAGGAAGAAAAACAGAAAAAAAAGCCCGCGGGAAAAAAGCTTCCGGATAATTTTGGGCTTTTTTTCTTCTTCTTCTTCCTGAATTTTTTCTATTTTTTTGTTTTTTTTTTCTCTCGCGTAAAAACGACGTGACTGTATCTAGAATCCAATTCGGGGTTGGGGAGCTTTTCAAGTGTGACAGGGTGGACAGATCAGTGTGGCCAGTATGGTGAAAAACCGTGGCGTGGCATCCCAATTCCGTGGTCAGAGCTTGACGGTTAATTGCGAACCTGTCGACGTATCTGGTGGTTTAATAAAATCCGGGGTGAAAAAAATCGGGTAAAGTTTTTTCGCAAATTTTACAGCACTCGTATCCATCCCCTTCTTATCCTCGCTGTTCTATACCGATACGTGTAATCATCGTAATGATCGAGAAATCGGAAGAAATTTCCCTGAGCTTCTTTCGCTTTGACATCTTCGGGGGTAGTTCTTTGGCCAATGCCATTCCCCCGACATTCTCGCCTTCGCCTTTCGCCTTTGACCATTTTTTCGAGAAAATATACCCCCTCGACGATGTAACTACTCCGATGATCTGCAGGCCACTGACTCGGAAGAACTCACTCACTGGACTCGACGCTGCTTTGCTTCCCTTACCGCATTTTCCCAGCGGAATTCTCTCTCGTTCACCTTTTACCTTCACCCACCTATACCTACGGCTCGCCTTCCTCACCCACCGCACTTTCGCGCTACATTTATGCTCTTCGTATCTTTAAACGAAATTAAACCGTTTTTCCGGGTTGGATCTATTGAATGCCGCATAAAAAGCTCTGTAGTTTCTTTTCTTCAAGGGTCGTGACCCTATCGGAATTTTCCGGTAAAATTCCGAGCTTTTACCCCCCGAAAATAAGAAATTGGTGAAAAGCTCTGTAATAGAATTGAGATTCGGGGGTGAATTTAATTGCGGGAGAAAAAGCTCCGTGGTTTCTCTCTTTCGATAGTTTTCATGGGAACGGAATCATCGGGTGAAATTTTGAGCTTTTTCTCGGAGTCGCGACCCTCGCACTAAAAGTTGGTGGTAAAAAGCTCCGAGTTATCGGAGTTAAATCTTGGACGAAATTTTGTGGCTCCTTGCGGTTAGACGTTGTGGTTTAACAAAGCAAATGTCAACGTCAACGTCAACGTCAACTTCTCGTTTGCCACACCCTGGCCTCGGCGGGCTTCCGAGCCACAGAAACACCCCCATAAAGTAAACCAAATCGCAACAGGGAACGAAGTGGAGAGGAGAGAAGGGCGGGCGAGGGGCGGAAAGCGAGAGAAGGGAAGTTAAGGCCGTGATACATAATGACTCAGTAGTTAATTGAGTTACAAGTTGAAAGCATTCAAATGCCGCGTTTCATGCCCACGTCAGGTCTCTCTCTCACCCTCTTTCCTCCCCTTTCCACTCCACTTTTCGCCCCTTCTTCTTCTACTACCGAGAATTAATCTTCGTTCACTTTTCCTGCTTAGCAATCACCTCCAGGACATGACGGCAGTCCGGTCACGCAAGCTCGACGCATTCTTTCCTCCTTTATTTCTTTCCTACTTTTTTTTTTTTTTCTTTTAATCCTCATCCCATTTCGATTATCCTTTTAAAGCTTATCTCTCCTTCCCTTTCTTCCTTCATCGGGAAATGCGATTGTAATTAAACCCACACACGAGGGAAAGAAAAAATCGTCGTTCCTTTCGCAATCGTGACGCTGATCTGAATTTTCAAACCTATTCTTTTCTTTCATATTTCGACCATTCTACAACCCCCGGAGTTTCCTTTCGGAAAGAGTCTCGAGAAGATATCTTTCGACCCTATAAACACGTGATTTTAACGGTGGATTCCTTGTGAAATTCTAAGACTAAATTTCCTTTTCCAAAAATTCGAGGGACCGATGGTATCCGAGCTACGAAAGTTCTAAGATGACCAATCGCGGAGCGTATAGGTCACATAGACGGGCTACTGCGCAACTCGGGCTCACGGTCTGCGTCACCTACGAGTTCCGTGATTGGTTGCACCAAGATCGTCCGTACCTCGGAAACTATTGTTCCCACGAATTTTTGGTAAAGGAAATTTAGTCTTAGAATTTCGCAGGGAATCCACCCCCAAAGTATGGGCCGCTATATTCGAATCACCCTGTATACGAAGGCGAGAAAATTCCCTCCAATAAGTGCGATATACATATGTATGAGTTAATGTATTAAAAAATACGCGATCCTTAGGAAAATGGTGATCAATAAATCTAATTAAATCATCCAAAGGCGCGGGATGGGCGGGTGGCTGCGGACCCGCTAACGAACGAGCCCAAGGTAGGTACTAAAATGTCGAACAATTCTTTGACCAAGGAATATCCCGCTTTTTCCCTCTTTTTTTTCCATTTTTTTCTTCACCCCTCCTTCGTTTTTTTTTTTCTTTACGTAGTAGAATTTAATATAACCCCCAGGGAATGATCGCAGAAGTAATAAAATTCTTCGTTTCGTTTGAATCGCGAGTTAACTCGCTGATTGGCGAAATAATTGTGTACACATATATATATATATATAAATATCTTCGTATTAAAAAGGAGAAAACGCAAAAAAAAAAAATTACCGAAAAGAGGGGGGGAAAAGAAAGGAAAGAAAAATCGTCCAGCTTAAGAAAATTCTCGGAGCTCCTCTTTTCTTGACGATGAATCGAAATACGAAATGGAACAGAAAAAAAAAGAAGTCAAAAATGGCGCCAAAAATTTTTCAACCCTTGTTATACATGGCACATACGTATACGTATACACATATATCTACAATCGAATGATTATTCATTTCGTAATGTTTAATCCGTTTAAAATTTGTTGATCGTGGTCGAACCACCCGTCAGAGATGGGGGATGCCGAGCATTTTCCCGTATGTGTTCACCATACGTCGCAGGGGACGCATTCATCCACGTCTATGTGCATGGGTATACATAGGTCTGTATATACCGACATGACAGTAGGTAAATACGTGTAGCTATTTACGAGTATCGACACAATTTTTCGACCCTCCCCTATTTTCACGCGATTTTGAGGGACCTTGATATTTTTTATTTACATTTCTCTCCCTCTTTTTTGGTGTATCTTTGTTTTTATTTTTTTATTCATTTTTTTGTTCATTTGAAAATCCGCTTCGTCGCTCGCTGGTCGATAAACTTTCCACGCATTCGAGAGAAAGTGAAAAAAAAAAAAAAAATCGAAATCGAAATCGGTCGAGGGATCTTTAAGTGCGAAACGTAGTTTTTTGGGAAAACCGCGTAGTTCAAAAACCACGCCTAAGATGTGAAGCTTTGGTGTAAACGTGTGAAAGCGATAATCGATGTTTTCGAAACCCTCCATCCCCCTTAATAAAAACTTTTTTCTATCACCGGGTATAGAGCCCAGCCTAGAGGGTACGCAATAAACTAATAATAGTAGAACTTTCTTATTGCCGAAGAGTGGTGAATGACTATTAAATTGGTAAATTGAGTATTAACAAAAAAAAAAAAGGAAAAAGGAAAAAAGTGATCGAAGAATAGAACGGGGGATCGGGAGTTAAATAAACAAGCAATCATTGCCGATGAATTGAAGTTAGATTAGTTCGGGGAGGTTAATGGCTCTAACTTTAGTTAGAATCTCCGACTATGCCAGGGGTGAAAAAGTGCGCTTAGCCAGGGTGGTATGGTGTTTACTAAATTATTGCTCTATAATCAGACTTTTTTTCCGAATCCAATTTATTTACAGTAGAGAACTACTGCGGCACGGCGCCCGATATTCGGGGTTTACCGTGAAAGACGGGGGTGCAGCAGACTCGGGGGTGTGATGAGGCGGGTCGTCGTAGGTCGGAGGGAGGAGGAGAAGAAAAAAAATTATTTTTTAGGCAACGAAATAACCGAAAAAAAAAATTAAAAAAATTGAAAAGGAGATTAACGTAATTGATAATCAAAAAACTGTTCGTCAAACATCCCCCGTTCTTTATTTTGTCTTCGATTTTTTTTTTTTTTTGCTTTTTTTTTGTTTTTCGCGCTCTCGAAACGCTACACCCCCCGGTGTGGCGAAATCCCGATTCCAAATCGTCGTAATACTGTCGCGTCCATGGAATTGGAGAACCATTTGTCAAAAAATAAATGGCTCGTTCTGTTGCTGATCGTTATTAATCATCGAGAACGAATATAAATGAAATAAAATATAGAAATAATAAAATATCGACGTTTCATATTATAAATAATATATATTCATATATATTATATATTATATGATCCAAGATTTTGCTTCGTTTAATATTTGCAAAATCATTTTAATTTTTAATTTTTGTTGGTGTGTTGGTGCAGTTTCTGAGTTTTCGATCCGCGGAGATTTGCGGTTCTATCGATTTTCTAATAGAGTTTCATTTTTTTCTTCGAACGGAAAAGAAAGGAGTAAAAAAAAAAATCAAAAACTAATTACACAAAAATCATGAAATTTTGGTATCGCTTTTCGTCTCTCTTTTCTGTTATCTTTTTTTTTTTCTCCCTTTTTGCTTTCATTCCAATCACAACGCGCCTCGAGAGAAATAATTATCGAAGGAATAAATAAATACGAAATATATTCCGGATGAATGAATTTAACGAATGTTATTGTTACGAACCCGTATAAAAATTTGGCAAAAAAAAAATTTTCAATTAAAATTAATAACATGAATTGAAAAAATAAAATTAAAAAAAAAAAATACGAAAATTCTGTTCGTTAACTAAGCCGAGTTTCAATTATAATTATTATTATTATGATGTATATATTGATATAGATATATGGGGCATTCCAAGTCAAATCACGGGGTCATCGGCCGGAACCCTTCCGATTTTGACTATGATTTTTTTTGGGTTCTTTCAAGTCCCAAAATCTACGATAATGGTTTTCTTGTTGCAAAAAGAAATAAAGCAAAAAAAAAAGAGAAAAAAATTGTATTCGGGTAAAATTCGATTTTCTCCCTGGTTCAAGGGTATAAAATTAAAAAAATTACCCTTGATTTTCGTCATTTTCTTGAAATTCTACTCTGGAAACCAAGGAGAAAATCGAATTTTCTTTTCTTTCTCGCGTTACGCGAGAAACCATCACTTTATGTACATATATATATATTTTTTTTTCAATTTTTGATTCTTGAAAAAAAAAAAATCAAATCAAAATTAGAAAAACGATCAGGAAAATAATACCAGTTGATCTCTTTCGGTCCACTTTCGAAGTATCATAAAAATAAGAGGGTTCTTAGTCCTAAATTTAGTGAGAAATTTTTTTTTTCGATTTTGAAAAAGGCCTTACTGCCTGTTTCCCGCTCGATACAGCGATATTAGAGGGCGAATGAGTGAATGAAAAATTCGAAAAAAATCGGACTTCCATTCTGGGCCTGGAAGCACCGCGAAAAAATGAAAAAAAAAAAAACTTCATGGTCAAAATCGAATGAGGTCCGGGCGATGACCCCGTGATTTGAATTCGAATGCCCCATATAATATATATTTTTTATTTTTCAATTTTTTTTTCCCTCATTATTTTTGAACGACGCTTCTGTATGGATTCGAGACCCTCGCGGTAGAGCCGCGTTTATTCATAATTTTGACAAATCTAATAAAACGTTGACGAGGAGGACTGTGCCCACCCACCACCTACCTCGTCAGGGTGTTTTACACCTGCTGAGATTCACTTCCTCTCGAGTACAAAATTCGGACGAGGAGAAGGGATCCGAAAAAAAGGGAATATAAAGAAAAAGAAAAAAATGAACGAGAAGAAGAAAAAAATAAAATACAAAAATTGAATTTTGCACCTTTGCTCCTTCTTCTTCTTTTTTCTTTTTTTTTTTTTTCCCTCCACATATTCTCGTTCGACCCACTTGCGATATCGACGTGGTAATACGAGCCGCTCTCATTCCACATAGGCGAACTCATCCACTTGAAATTTTCACCCGGAAAAAAGCTCGACTGTAAAGAAGAAAGAAAAAAAAAAAGTAAAAAGAAAAGAAGCGAATCGATCGCTACGTATCCCGGAAAATTTCCGTGGAAAACTGAAAACCACGGAGAATTTGGAAAATAATCGAAACGAAAAAAGAAGTTTCGTTCATTCGAGCCGATACAGCGTCTCGTTTGACGAGCTTTTTAATTTTTTCAATTTTTGTTTTTAGTTTTTCGTTTTATTCCTAATTTTCTATCTCGTACAAAAACGCGATCGAGTTGCTTCCGAAATCTGATTAATTCCCTGAACCCGTTCGTTTCATTCGAAAAAAGAATACGGTATCCGTTTAATTTCAAGAGTGGACGGATAAGGGTGTTTTTTTTTTTTTTATTCTTTATTCCAAGACCACGGGGTAGGTTCCTCGGGTGCTCGGAGTCTTCGAGGTATTATTCACGACCTTGTGATAATTGAAAAAAAAATTTAAAAAAAAACCAAAAAGGTCTGACATACCTGTTGGGTCTCTTTCACTTTGACTCTCATTATACGTGAGATCTAAATTTCTACCCCGTGTGAAAATTCTCCCTTTATAACTTACCTCGTCGAATCGCGAGGGTTTTCGGTCAGGGGTTTTGGGTCCCGACCCTCTCAGCATCGATGGTTAGGGGTATGTATGTATATATCTGTATAATATATGGTATATATATACACAGAAAGAATTTGGTGGTAAAACCGAGGCGGAGACACAAGGATCGGATCGGATCGTATCGGATCGCACCTCGAGTAACGCAACGGGGGCTTTAGTATTTTCCCAAGGGAGGGGGGTCGGTACGTATTTCAGAATGATTCAGAGACTTGGCTATCCCTACTTCCCTCTCGTGTCCGGGCTGGCAAGGGTTCAATTCCACCATCCCCTCTGGGTCGAAGCTCCCTACGCCGCTCCGTGACGTGCCTATTTCAAAATTTTCAAAACCCCGCTTCTACATACTCCCTCGTGGAAAAAAAAATAACAATAAAACAAAAAACCAAAAAACCAGAAAAAAAAGAGGGGGATAGAGAGAGACACGAAGAGAGATAGAGAGAGAGAGAAATCACCGAAAGCTGCGAAGTGACGGGGTAGATCGTCCTTTTTTATTTTTTTTCTGGTTCTTGTCAATTTTTTATTTTCTTTTTTTTTCTGGTTTCGTTTTTGTAATTTTTTTTTTTTACGGAATCAAATTTTTTTTTTACCTTCTTTCTCTGACGGGTGATAGAATTCCGGATAACATGTGTTCTTGTGTTATACCAATAATTTATGTATTGTTCGTCGGTGCGGGGTTGTAGATTAAAAATATTCAAAACCGTCAATCATATGGTGGGGTAGGTACCTACTGTACATATATATACATATATTGTGTATACAAATATACATACACGAGTCACTTCACGCCCTAATAAATTCCGTATATCGTGTTATTCGAATATAAGGACCATCCCCCCATCCCCATGAAAACCGTCACTCATACGTGTAAATATATTTACGGTATAGATATACAGATACGTGAAGTATATGTATCTAACTATCCGAATATCATAACACATCGTTTCTGTACATTGAAATAATAAAATTTCTGTTTATTGTAGTAATAATATAATATTAAATATATAGACGCGTAGATTCGTCGGGTACTAATTTTTACGCCTCGTCAAATTCACACACCATCCCTTATATTCGATCTCAAAATTAAATCCGATCCTTACACATGTGCCTATATATGTATCCACGTCGCATGGCTCGTAGTGAAAGCTTGCGGATCGGAATTCTTTCCGAATTGTTATAGTCTCGAGGCTTTCCGTGAGATTGCCAGTTTCTTTTTTGTTTTCTTTTTCAAATTTTTACGCCACACGGATCTACGGATACCCACGAATTGAAAAAATTACATTCTAGCACTTTTCGATCTGTTTTTGTGGTGTTTTTTTCTTTCTATGTCGAAGAAACAATTTCACCCTTCAACAATATCACCGATTCCTATTCCTGTACGACCAGCCACCGGCAGACTAGAGGGATGATTATGATAATCCAGAGGCGTACGCAGGTACCGAGATTTAATTTTCGCCCCGGGGGTTACCTTTAGGGAAATTATTCTGTCTGACGTGTAACGTACAGATATCTATACCTATACATGTATATATACGTATGTAAATATATATATATATGATACGTGCACGTGAAACAGATAGACATATATATATATATGCATAAATATTCGCGAGGCGAGCAGACATGGTATTGCATATCCAGGCCACCCGGCGCAGAGACGAACTTCGTGGCTAGGGAGATATTGTGTTTTACGTTGTTTTTTTTTTTGTTTTGTTTTTTTTTCTCTCATTTTTGTGTGGGATTTTTTATTTTTTTATTTTTTATTTTTCCACCCCCAGAGATAATGACGATCTATGGCTCGGCTTCTGCTCTTTCCTCGTTTTTTTTTTTTGTTTCTTTTTTATGCTAAATTTATTTCCAACCGACTCTCCCTCGTCAGCTCGACTAATTCATCCCTTTATATATATAATATATATATAACGTAGAGAATAATTATTATATAAATATATATACCTATAGATACAAATATCCTATATCCTATACCCTATGCAGGATATATTCGGAATATATGTATATAAATAATATATAATATGTATACAATGTAATTTACATTCACGTAACTATAGAGTATATGTATATAGCCGGTGTATATATACATACATATAATAGATGCAACGTGTATAAGCGAATAGTGTTCCATTGTATGTATACTTTGTTGACGTTGAATACCATCTGCATAAATCACACCCCCTCGTGAACCCTTATACCCATACATAGGTATAACCCTGTAATAGATCGAGTTTTAGATGCTGATGAGATACTAGATCAATGTTTTATCATCGATATAGTATAGCTTTGCATTACGTACTTTTTCGAACTTTTCGTGACAAATTTCGTTTTTTGTATTTTTTTTTTTGATCGATTACTTCTTTGCGAATTCTTTTCCTCCCTCTGACAAACCGGAATCGAGAAACCGAAACAAAAATAAAATAAAATAAACAAAAATAAATAAATAAATTACAAAAAAAAACGATTTCACAGACCGTCAAAAATTCACCGTCAACGTATATCGTCTGATACAATATATTCCGTTACCGTGAGTTACCGTATGTGGTAGTCAGTTATATCACAGGCGGTGGCTAATTTTGTACATTAAACACACGATTCGGGTTACCTAATAAATTTTAATCAACCTTATAGATATACATACGTATATGTATATGTATAAATATTATATATGTATATTTAGGTACGTATACGTACGTATGTACGTGCCGGAGAGTGGTTGCCGTAATTTTCTGACGTGTTCAAAAGTTATTACCTAAATTTCACCAGTTTATCCATTTCGTATAAGAGGGCAGAGGTAGTACAACTTATGCGTTAATTTTAATTAATTTCTGAGTACTAGCCTGAAACCTTATATCTAGATAGGGGTATTATATGAGTCGCAAATAGAAGATCTGCTCGCACTCACTTATGTAAATATACATATATGTAACATGCCGGCAGTTGGTTTAATAAAACGGGTGAAACAGTATCGTAAGGGAGTGTAACAAATTTTTTCCTTTTTTTTTTTCAGTTCAATAAAGAAATATTTTATCAAAGAAAAGCAGAAACCTGCATTATCCCCTTTTTCTTGTCCATCAAAAACTAATCAAGGTTCCTGCCTTCCTTCGGTCTTTTTTTTTTTTTTTTCTTTTCAGTTTTTCTTTTTGCACATTGAAATACTCACCCGTGTTTATAGTCTCTCTATCTATCAGGTCGCAATGATGTTTTTCTTAGACTCGTTATCTCGATGGTTCGGCTTTGGCCCGCTCCGCTGACAGCGGGTATCCTGTAATGATCAGAAAAAACAAGCTTTCAGCAACTCGTTCGGTAAGAAAACGATCGCTAAGGTTTACTTTTATCAACCTTCTTGTAGGGCTGGATCTCCGGTAATCGTCAAAACGACTTCTTTCCCGTTTCCAAATAACAAAAAATCACTTCTAATCTCGATCTATACTTCGATAGAAAAATTTTAACCCAACTTATGCCCCTTTTTATCAACCGATATATATTCTCCGATCGATAAAACAGCACCTTCGATCTATTCTAACCGGTAAAACAGCACGACGATTGTTATTCGTCGATAAAACAGCCCTGTGGATCTTTTCCGATCGGTAAAACAGCACAACGATCGTTAATCGTCGATAAAACAGCGCGATGGATCTTTTTCAGCCGATAAAACAGCCCTGTGGATCCTTTCCGATCGGTAAAACAGCACAACGATCGTTGTTCGTTGATAAAACAGCGCGATGGATCTTTTTCAGCCGATAAAAATATCTCGTCAATTAATCCTAAGATTATATCAATCTTTCTTTAAACACCCCAGAGTCTAGACGGTGAAATTAAAAGCTCCGGAGCTTTGGGCCCCTGTAAAACCTCGTCTCGTCGAAACATTGATCAATTAATCAAACTGGAGGGTTTAGGATCAGCTCAAGGAACACGACGGTCTAGATGTATCAGATTTTGATAACGACGAAGAGTGATACTCGCGTCGATAATTGCTAATCGCATTGGAAATAATCGAAAGAACGTGAAAAAAAAGAATTTATAAATTGTTTAAAATTCTTTTTGAATGGAAGCTTCCAGACCAAGCGAAAGAAGCCTTGTTCCAGTGGATTGACCGCTCGGCCTATTTGTCTATCAGAGATACATCGACGGGGTTCAAAGGGGTCGCGCCCTTACCTCCCACTGACTGATTGGCGTGAATCCCACTCACGTTTTTCCTTCGACTCCTCTTTCCACTGTCATTTATAACGGTACACGTCAAACCCACGTCAAGAAACCAGCCGATCTTTCATTCTGAGGAGATTATGATTGAGTGGCCGGTCGCGTGCCAATCTATTTTATTATTTTGAGAAAAATCGAGAAGACTTTAAAGAATTTCACACCATTTTCGTTTTCGAATTCCAAATCCGAAAAGGGGAAAATCCGGAGAACCTCCCCTCCTTTTCTGTCCGACGATATCTCGATAACGAATAAACGGATTTCGACTATCGTTGTACCAATCGACGCGGTTTTTATGCAGCTTAGAACCGATCGAATTTCTGATTTCATCGGTGCAGTAGTTTTCGAGTTATTTGAAAAATAAAATTCGGAAACGCTTTTTTCTTTTTTCTCTTTTTCGTCAATCGACGATATTTCGAAAACGGATCGACGGATTTCGGTCGATCTTTTTTCCATTCGATAGGATTTGAGCCGGCTCTAATCTGACCAAATTTCGGAATCGATCGATCCGGTAGTTTTCGAGTCGAAAGCAGCACTCGATTTTTTTGGAAGCTATACCTCTCGGTCGATTTTCGAAATTCAAAAAATAAATTCAGCAACACCATTTCTCGAGCCTGACAAACCGATTTTTATTCGTTAATCGGTTTCCGTCTCATTCGTCGAATTCGAAAACTGATCAACGACCTTTTTTTTTTATCTCTCAATTCGGAGTCCGAAAAATTGAAGAACGAGACGCGATTTTTCACTGGGCTTAGGTCCAACTTGGCTCGCTGAGCTCGTGGAAAGAGTGAAAATTAGTGGAGGCATTAATAAAGTAGAAAGCCGAGGCTTGAAGAGGTCGGTTGGCCAGAAAATCGCTGCAGTAGAACGCAGACGATGGCCCTACCGGAGTTTGCCAAGGCGAGGGAAGGCAGACTGCGGTGGACCGAACGAACGAACTAAGGGTTGCTGGGAGGAAATTGTATCCTATTTTTCTTTCCCGATTCGGGAGAACAAAGATATTATTCGCAAGGGTGGGCGGCGGGGGGGGGGGGGGGGGTACAGGGTGGATGTAAGGTAGACGTTGAAAATTTTTCTTTTCGTTTTTTTCTTTGTTTTTTTTTTTTCTTTACTCTTTTCGCGACCATTTCAATCAAACGAAAAGCTATTTAATCTGAGAATTTGCCAAGACAACGATTCCAAGATTCGACCACAATTCATCCGACCAACAAAAGTTTTTTACCCCGTTTTATCTCCTCGAGGGGTTTCGAAGAAAATGATAAAAAATGATGAAAAATGATTAAAAAAAAAGACGAAGAAGCAATTTTTTTTCTGTTCTCACTCTCTATCGCTCTCTCTCTCTCTCTTTCGTACAAACGGCGGGCGATTTTTATTAAATTTCACTCGCTTTTATCTATCGTATCCTTTCGCGGTACATTTTCGCGATACGGGAATTTTCATTTTTTTTTTTTTCTCTTTTTTCTTTTTCCACCACTTCGTTCCGCAAGGTGTTGAAATTTCGGGGATCTTCTTTTCTTCCTTTTCATCTTCCTTCTCCCTCTCCCTCTCCCTCTCTCTCTCTCTCCCTCTCCATTCTCCTTTATCGCGGAAAATTGATTTTCCCGCAGCCTCTCAGAGTCGATATATATATATATACATATTATATATGTACCTATAATATATATGTATAAACCTGTACACGATAAATCATACCTTCCAATTTGTCGTTTTGTGTAACTGCAAGCAACGAAACCGCGAGAGCTTTGCTACGGAGGAAAATTTATCGCACTAACGTGGAAAGAGAGAGAAAAAAAAAAAAAAAACAGTGTGTCTCTACGTACATACATACATACATACATATGGATTTCGGCCAATAAATTCAACCAAAATTAGGGTCCCTCCGTTGCATAAGCTGAAAACTTTCGGTTCCCCAAAAAAAGGAACCGAGAACGTCCTGCGATGGTAATTTTGAAAATGGTTTTTTTTTCTGTTCCTTTTTTTCTTGCTTTCTCTTTTTTCTTTTTGGTGTTTCGCGATCAATTTTCCCCTCGTCATTCGACTCTCTGATAATTCCGACGATTTTTCTCCGGAGTTCGAAGACCTGGGGTGAAACCGTCTTTCGAAATTTTCTCACATTCTCATTTCGCCCCACCCTAGCCTCTTTGGAAAATCGCTGAGATCATCAAGATTGGATAACTAGAACTGCATTAAAACGTGGTTACCTTACGGTAATAGCTTCGGTCGTTGCACATAGTACCTAGAATTCCACCATCACCACCCCGTTCGTCGAGAATTCCATTATAAACTAATTGAGACACTTATAGAAACGCTTTTTATTTTCTACTTTGCAATTTTCTTTTCTTTCTTTCTTTTTTCATTCTTGCGCTTTCGCTTTTTTCAATTCTTTTTTCCTTTTTTTTTTTACGCGACTGTTACGATAATTTTACATTCAGTCTCTAAGTGATAATCAAATTTCGTTTCATATCGTATCCTCTCATCGATGTACAGTGAAATTCTTTCGCTAAAAGACAACAAAAACAACAGACAATTGAAAAAAAAAAAAAATGAAAATGAAAATAAGAAGTGTAAAAGAAAAAAGAGAATTCCTCTCTTCCATCCACCCCGGTCGCATGCACTTTTCCAACCCGTTGTCAAAATAATGCATATTCAACGTGCACCACCGGCACCAGCACCAGCACTCTTCTCGAAAAAAGCTCGTGTGTACCGAACGATGTTAAAAAATGCAGTTGTTTGTGTACCGTTTATTTTTCATTTTATTTTTCCCGTCGTTTTTGCCTTTTTCGCTCTTCTTCTCTAGCTTCCTCTCTCTTCATTCTACCTGTACGCACACGAGTATAGGTATAATACGACTCTCTCTCTCTCTCTCTCGTCTATTCTGTAGAACAGAACAGAACAGTACGGGACGGGACGGAACAGAACAGAACTGCAGCTTTCACAAAAAGAGAAGAAAAAATGGAAAAAAAATAATGAAAAAATGAAAAAGAAAAAACGGAAAATGAAAAATAGAGTATTTTTTCATTGTTCCGTTTCTAGGTTTTTTTTTTTCTATCACTCCATCCCCTAATAGGGGTGGGTGACGCGAACGCGTGTGGATACGTTCAATAGTATCTTTTATTCCAATTTTTTTCTTTTTGTCCTCCCTCTCTATATACACGTGTTCTGTACTACTCTTTTTTTTTCTTTCCTTTTTTTTTCCAATTTCAACCGAACAACTTGACGCACGCGTTATTGCTCGGTTAATTCGGAGAGGGGGAAGAAATAGAGAGAAAAAAATGAAAAAAAAAATATAAAAAATAAAAAAATGCTCGTACTTCATCGACACCCCCGAGTCGATCGAACCGGCCTACGGTGTTACGCGCGGAAAAGTGGATCCGCGATTAATCGGCGATTCCGTGTTTTTTTTTTCTTTTTTTTTTTATTCTTCGTTTTCTAGTTTCCTCCCCCCGCCCCCTCGACCTTAACTTTTGAAGAGCTCTGAGCGGATAAAAAAAAAGAAGAACACAAAGAAACCCCCCCCAGAAAAAAATGCGAAAAAAAAACAACGCGGAAAAAAATTAGAAAAAAAAAAAAAAAACAGGGACGCCCGGAAGTGTCGGGGATCGATTTCCATCGGTGTTTCCCAACCCTCGAAAAAGGGTATGTAACAGTGGAATATCTAGTAGTTTGGACGTGCGGTAGCCTGGAGCAACTATGTAATTTTAACTAAAAGTCTAGTTTCGTGTGGGGGCGGGTGGGGGTGTAGGGGGCTGCAGGGGGCTAGAGAGTTAGATAGCTTGCGGCTGAAACTGGCTCTACCCAACTTAAATGGCGGCCGATTTGCATTTGGACGAGTGTCAAATTGCCGCCAGTAAAATTGCACTCTCGCTCGGAACCCACCCCCCCAACCCCCTAACCCCCCATCCCCTAACTCTCGTAACCATCCTGCAACCCGTTCTCCACCACCCAGTTACCTAATTGCATTCCACCAGAAACACACATCTCCATTTGCTGGATATTCGCGTTGCCGTACGTATTAGGGGTGCGGTACCCGTTCCAACCCCCCACCCCCACCCCCAAGAAAGAAGATGAAATTTTTTTTTTTTCTCTTCAAATATCGAGTCTGGATTTTTCGTTTCTCTTTTTTTTTCTAACTTTTGAAAATTCTGTTTCATCACGGGATAATTGAACCCCGGCGAGGAACAACCCTATAAGGTCCTAAAGTATAGTTCCGTGTGATCGGATATTGGAATGCCGTCACGCCGAGTATTTAAGGAGACCGGTCGCTGCCTTCGGGAATTCCAATTTTGACGAAGGACTCCCTGTCCAGCATCCCCTACAGTTCCATCCTTCCTTCCCTATTTCCAAACGATTATGACGTTAAACTATAATTACTTTATCGCGAAAGAAAATTCCTTCGAGAGGATCTCCAACCCCCCACCGGTTGATCGCTCTTCCCTATCCGGATATACCCAATCGAATCGTTTCGTAACAAATTTTCGATTCCTTTTAGTTTTTCAATTTCTGTTCCAGGGCGGCGATATAATTTTACGAAAATTCGAAACCGCCCCTAACATTTTTTCCTTCCCTTCTCCCTTCGGTTGGCAATTTTTTTTCTTCCCTCGATCTTCACCGATCCTCCCCTCACACCCGAAACAAATTTTCGTACCGTGGTTACGAAAATTGAAGAAGAAAAAAAAAGAAAAAAAAAAAAAAACAAGAACAAAATCCTTCTTTCGCGATAAATTTCATTTTGATAAATTAATATCGTCGCGTCGTGCGAAATGGCTTCGCGTAACGACTTATATACTTTCAGAAAAAAATTGCTGGGAAAAATATTATAAAAAATAAAAAAATAAAAATTTTCACTACGAGCGGTAGCTCAAGGATTTGGGTATTATATATATACATACGAACGTATATGGGTATAGCTGTGCATGGTAGATGCAGTACTTTGATACACGTGTGTGTGAGGGTGTGGGGGTGCGGGGGTCTGTTTCTCTTGGTGTGAGGCTGTAAATCGCGGTATATCGTCGACATGTTCCTAGTTTTTGACGTTGAAATATAGCAGCCAACGTCGCGACGTCGTACGCCGTTATACTGGCCACGTGTGATACTGTATATGTACACCCTTAACCACTGACTTAAAGCTGCAGGTACCCACCTACTACACTGTTATTTATATACGTGTACACCGAACGACCCGGGGCGATATAACCGAGGTATAAAATGTCCTCGTGCAAAGGGGGTGTACTTCACTTTGATGATACGTTCATTTTCAACTTCGGGGTAAATTCAGGACTTATTCGCGTTTTCATTTCCACTTCGGATATTCATCACGGAGGTATGTATGTATATATATATATATTCGTATTGGTTTCGTTAGAAAAATCAGTTCCGATCGTATGTCCATGTGTAATTGACTTTGAGATCCGTACGCGTATGAGACTGTGAACTGAGTCTGTGCGAGAGAATCCCCGAGCGCATTCTCTTACGAAGGGGTAGTGATGCTTCTTGGTGGCCCTTGTTTCTCGATCGGGATAAATCACCGATAAAACTTCCGCCCCTTTTTTCACCCTCTTTTAGGTCAGTATCGAATATCTCGAGAGGAGAAGAAAGAAGAAAGAAGAATGGAAAAAAAGATCACTACGGTATTCAAATCCGTCGGAAAAATCATTCGATAGAATCCGCACCGATCATATGTCCTCGAAAATCGAAGAAACTGTTAATTTTTAGTTCGATCTGATCGTTTGAACAAAAAAAGAAGAAAGAAAATTTAAGAAAATACAGAAATTGACTTTTTTTAAAATCGTTTCGGATCATTTTGGCTTCGATTATTAATTTCGATCCGTTGAAACGGTACCAAGCGATTCCCTAAACGGATGCAAAGGCGTAGATGTCTGATATAATTTGCTTTACATACGCGTAAGAGACTGTGGTTTGAATCTGTGCGAGAGAATCCCCGAGCGCATTGTCTTACCAAGGGGTAGTAATGCTGTAACCAGTTCGGAACGGACGGGGATACCGCGGCGGAAATAAGGAGGATAGCCGATTTGTCCTACCGATTTGTCCGCCGCATGCGTTACGGTTCTTCGATACGGAAATGCGATGGTAAAATCGCGTGGGACCGAGGCTGCGGTTCCAAAAAGCTCGCGGTTTCGATGGAAAAATGAATTCCGATCATTTCAATGAACGATCTTCGCGTTTTTGGATTCTGGTATCCGAAGGAACGGCCCGAAACAGAGATCGGAGATCCGTTCGAAAAACTAGACGAATTATTTCGGAAACCGGGAGATCAACGAAGTCTGAAATTTAAGGGATTTCACCCCTCAACGATGGGCGAGAAAAATTTCCACGTCTCGTTTAATTCTCAGGACCTATTCTACCGGAAGAAAAAATCGAATTTCAATTTTTTACCTACGAATTATATTTCTTTTTTACTTTCGAATGAGAGATCGAGTTTTTCCGAGTTCGGAACGGTGGCATCGACCAGGTTTCTCAAGCGTAGAATATTTTCTATCGATTTTTGAAATTAGTAAACTCAAATTCGTCGAAAGATCTCAAAAAGCGAGTGGATAAAAAAAAATCTGAAATTCGCAGGACTTCACGTCGAGATAGAAAAATTGCCATATCTCGTTAAATCCTGACCTTTTTTTTTACACGCGAGAAAAGTTGGCCTCTCAATCTCTGACAAACCGAATTCCGATCAGCCATCCGTGTTTTTTACCCTCGAAAACAAGAAAGCTTTCCGCGTTTCGAAAGCTTTGAAATTCTTCGAATTCTCCGATTTTCTATTCGGTAGAGCAATTCTAAATCTGCAGAAGCCAAATTTAAAAGAAGATCAGGAGACGGCAATCGAAAAGCGAAACCAAAATGATCGAAAAACCACCCTTACGATCAGTAAAAAAAAAAGATGTTCAATAATTCGTCGAGGAGTATTAAAACTTCAAATTCGAAAACGATTTTCTTTCTTTTTTTCCATTTTCTCATCCCTTGTATCCGATTCGAATGAAGAGTGAGTATTATGAGGATCGTAATTTTCCTTTTTGGCATAATTCAAGCTTATCTCGTTCTCAGCAAGCGAGGAAAGCAAACAAACTGGAAAGGCCGAGAGGTGGGTGGTAGGTAGGTACTTGCAGCCTGCGATTATACAATATACGTACAATTTCCCATAAACCTTAGTTTTTGCATTCTAATCGTTCCCATGTTTTGCCATGTTCAACCCTTAGATTAATTGCCTCGGGACAGGCTAGCCGGTAAACTAATTCCTTGCTTACTTGCTCGCTCGCTCGCTAACTTATGTTATGCTCTCCAGTTATTCCATGCATCGGGACGGGGGCATGACTTGCGATTGCGAATCTCACTGCACTCACCCCCATCGAAAATAGCGAATTCAAAACAGGGCAGAAAATATAATTCCTCGTTCATTCCCCTGCGCCTGTTTCATTCCCACTCCAAAAGATTTAGATAATTTTTCAAAAAATTGAAGAAAACAACAAAAACAAAAATAGGATTTGACATTTTTTCTTTTTTTCGAAGCGACTCGAAACAAAACGAAGAGAGGAGAAAAAAAAGGAAAAGAAAAAGAAAATTACGGTTCAAATTACTCGACTGTTTACTTGAGGAGTGACAAAGAGCCAGTATCAGAAAAAAAAAAGGAAAAATCAATCAACGAGTGGGGGTGGGTATTATTCCGCACCCTCTTTTATCCGCCGATTGTCAGAGTTACGAAATTACTCGAAAAATTGGAAAATTTTAAAATTGTTCGTAAATTAATTGATAATCAGAAAATGATTACTTCCTTTATCCTCTTTCGCGTGTTCGTTATCGCCTTTTTTCTCTCTTTTTTTTTTTTTTTTCGTTTTCCGTCATCTTTTATCGATGATACTCATTTCCAGATATCAACCCCTCCGCATAGTCGATAATAATAAAAGGATTATGTATTATATGGCAACGGGATGTGCGATCCGATATCGATAACGTTCTAATTGCTTTCGCGTTTTTTGTACAGTGGTTTAACCCGTCAATCTATTCTTTTTTTTTGCCTTTTTTTTCTCCTTTTTTCACCCTTTTTTTTCTTCATTGTTTTTTTTTTTTCATTCGTTCAAACGAAATACCCACGGCGCTGAAGTGTGAGCGTCGCACATGCGAATTTATTGGCATAGAAAAAATAATTGCTCTCGATAATCGCTCCGCCGATCTCGTCAACCTCTCGAATCTAGTTTTTGAGAAAAATTAAAAAAAAAAAACGAAACTAACGAAACTAGGATTTTGCATTTCGGAGTAGAGCGCCCCGAAAACTTCAACGCCGCGTATTTCAGAAGGCGAGAGCTTGCGCCCTTACGGCAGCACGCTTTTCTCACGGGGTTCACCCGTCCAATTTTACAGAGACGCACCCTTACCGTAGAAATTCGCGATGTCTTTTTTTTCTCCCCTGATTACACCCTTATGGTTCATAGCCCTCGGTATGACAGCCATCAAGATCGCGAATCGCGAAATTGATCGAACGAGCGATTTTTTTTCCCTCCCCTTAGAAACGTCGGCCTTTTTATGACAAGATCGGGAAATGGGAGCAAGTGTAAATAAATTTCCCGAAACGGTAAATCTTTGACCACGTTTCCCCTTCTTCTCGGATTTTTCGGACTCTCGGAATTTCGATCCTCCAAAATTTTCGAACGTCTTCCGAGCATTCCGGAAAATCTTCTCGAACGAATCCGAAAAGATGGGAAAGAAAAAAAAAAGAAAAAAAAAAGGGAAAATATTGAGACGGAGAGAAGACGCGTGGTTCTGTCCAATTTGCGCTTCTTCGAAAGCACGGAGCTGCTTTCCTCTCTCGCTTTTCGCCAATGGAGCTTTTTACCCCCTCTCACCCCCCCGCTGCGGCTGTCTCGATTCTATGCCGATATTTACCCGTCGTTTTCAAGTCGACTTCATGAAACAGCTTTTTTCGTAGCTCTCGTCTCGCTATTCCCTCTTGATTTTCTTTTTTTCTTTTTTCCTTTTTCTTTTTTCATTCCGCGAAAAAAGTTTTCGCCGGTTTCTTCCCGACCCCTTTTACCGTACGGAATCGACTTTTAACGGAAATTTGCCTCTTCGCTGTAGCCACCCTTCGATATCGATGACTCGAGCTTGTATGAGGCTTGCAGCCCCCTCCGATTCTTCTGTACAAACTCCGGAACTCCGGTGGAAAAAATGGCTGATGCCATCCCTTAAACGATGGGATTTTTTTTCAACCCCTTTGCGATCTTAATGTATACATAGGTATGTATATACGATTCGAAAAAATTGAGTCGCAGGGAGAAGAAGTTTGAAAAAAAAAAAATGGAACATTCGCGCGACTCGGGAATTCCTTTCGACCCCTGGAAAGGAAATTTTGGAATTCTAGAAGTGAAATTTAGCCAATTTTAAACCCGGGTTACCCGAGCCGAGGAATTGTTTCGAAACTCTTGAAACCAGCTAACTAACAATAAGAAAAATAAGCCTCGGAAACTAAAGGTCTAGAAACGCGAGGGGATGAATGAGAAGAAGAGTTCGAGCCCTGGTTACGGTCGGAATGCTTTACCCAGATCGTTATGGAACCCGAGGATACAGGAGACCCCCGAGTATCTCAATCCCTCAAGAATTTCGCGATATGCTTCTACAAAAGTGGTGCGAAAATTATCTCCGAAAAAAATTCACAACGAACCGAACACACCCCGATGAAATAAAAATTCACGCTCTACTCTCGAAGAAGACTCGCCCCATCGATCTCACCCCTAAGGATCGTAGCTTCGAGAAAATTCTCCCCGAATTTTTTAAAAAAATTTCAAAAATTAGCGACGAGTCAAAAAATCCGATTCCATGGAATGATGCGAGAAGAATCATTTCGAAGACTTATATAGCCGTACACCCCTTCAACCAGAGAAGATAAAACTCGAAGACTGGTGACCGGAAGTTGTTCGGTAGTTTCAGCGTCTTGTATCCCTTTTTTTTCGTTTTTTCCTTTTTTCTACCCTGACTTCGGCCGTTTCTTACGAATTTTTTTCTTTATCTTCTTTTATATCTTTTTATCTCGTATCGTACAGCATGTACGGTATAGCTGGTATATAGGTATATAGTTCAGGACGATTTGTCGACGGGTGGTTAGGGTTGTCTCCTATATATATATATAAGGATCTTAGTAGGGACCATGGCGACGGCAGTACATTATATAATTTGTCTTTTTTATATATATCTTTTCTCTACTTTCCCAGGTTTTCTTTTTCTCTCTCCTCTCCTCCTCTCTCCCTTCTCTTCCCTCTTTCCATACTAACTTCGTGTTTTATTTCATTCCTTGATATAAAGGCAAGAGTTAAGTCGTCGACTTCCTTCCAGCTAGCTAGCTAGTGGCAGTATCTACCCCAAACCAGACTCCTGTCCTAAATTTCAGGTCTGATTCCTCCCCATAAACTTCTGCGTCTTTGGATTCGCGCCAAACGCAACGCTTCCGCGAATGCCATGCCGTACCACCGGAAATTCGGAATCTCATAGGATCGATGTCGCGAAGGTTTTCTTCCTCCCCGTAAACCATACGCGTATACTTCGACTCCAAAAATTTCGCAACGTTTCGGACGAAAAAACCGTCGCTTCGCAAATTTTTCTCTTTTTTTTTGCAAATTTTTTTCTAAATTTTAAGTGAAAATCGCGAGGTCCGAAAAAGGGGAGAGATCGATGAATTTATCGGGCATGAAGCGCGTCACGTTGTCCCGTTAACGAGGGTTGAAGGAAGGGGTGGAAACGTTCTTTGGGAAACTATCGGTGTACGGGATGGAAGAAGAGAAAAGTTTCGGTTCTGTTGTCCTAAGGAAAAGTCCCGACGTTCTATTCCCACCCTGTTATACCCGAGAACACAGTCCTCGCCGAATAAAACTGGATCTTATTTCTCCCCATCCGGTTCTCTGCACCCTACGAATAAGTGGGGCACTTGAAACTTCTACCAATTCACGAGCGATCCTTACCGCCCTCGACCATCTGTCAATTACTATATTTACTCCGGATGGAGTAATAGTTGCAGAGATAAATTTTTCCAGATCCCGAAGCGATTTTTTGGCCAGAGAAGGGAGAAAATGAAACTGAATTGTCCCGATTTTCGGAAATGATGTGAAGTGTGTGTGGAATACAGTTTGGCAGTAAAAAATGAAAAGTTCGTTTCTGGATATGGAATTCTGTGATTTTTCGATTTTTTTTTAATACACTCGATTTTGGAGATCGGTCGGCGAATTTGAATTCGTGAGTTTCAAAAATCGATGGAAAATATTCTACGTTTGAGAAAGATGGTGGATGCTACCGTTTCGAATTCGGAAAAACTCGATCTTTCATTCGAAAGTAGAAAAGAAATATAATTCGTGGGTAAAAAATGGAAATTCGATTTTTTCTTCCGGTAGAATCGATCCTGAGAATTAAACGAGACGTGGAAATTTTTCTCGCCCATCGTTGGGGGTGAAATCCCTTAAATTTCAGACTTCGTTGATCTCCCGGTTTCCGAAATAATTCGTCCAGTTTTCCGAAAAGATCTCCGATCTTTGTTTCGGGCCGTTCCTTCGGACACCAGAATCCAAAAACGCGAAGATCGTTCATTGAAATGATCGGAATTCATTTTTCCATCGAAACCGCGAGCTTTTTGGAACCGCAGCGTCGGTCCGACGCGATTTTACCATCGCATTTCCGTATCGAAGAACCGTAACGCATGCGGCGGACAAATCGGTAGGACAAATCGGCTATCGTCCTTATTTCCGCCGCGGTATCCCCGTCCGTTCCGAACTGGTTACAGCATTGCTACCCCTTGGCAAGACAATGCGCTCGGGGATTCTCTCGCACAGATTCAAGCCACAGTCTCTTACGCGTATGTAAAGCAAATTATATCAGATATCTACGCGTTTGCATTCGTTTAGGGAATCGCTTGGTACCGTTTTAACGGATCGAAATTAATAATCGAAGCCAAAATGATCCGAAACGATTTTAAAAAAAGTCAATTTCTGTATTTTCTTTCATTTTCTTTCTTCTTTTTTTGTTCAAACGATCAGATCGAACTAAAAATGACAAGTTTCTTTGATTTTCGAGAACATCTGATCGGTGCGGATTCTATCGAATGATTTTTCCGACGGATTTGAATACCGTAGTGATTTTTTTTTCCATTTTTCTTTCTTCTTTCTTCTCCTCTCGAGATATTCGATACTGCCCTAAAAGAGGGTGAAAAAAGGGGCGGAAGTTCCATCGGTGATTTATCCCGATCGAGAAACAAGGGCCACGAAGAAGACCGCGACCACCAATCACGCTAAGAACTAGTAGATATCTAGCTTCTTCTCGCTGTATGGGGTGGTCCAGTTTGTTTTCCGAGTAATTTTCCATGGGATACGATGCGACGTTGATATAATAAAAATATTATCAGTCCTGGTCAGAGAGAGCGAGAATAAGAAAAAACGAAAAAAAAGAAACCAAAAGAAAAAAGAAAACAAGGCAAAAGGGCAATACGATAAAAGAGAAAAGAGGGAAGAAAAGGGTGTAACTTTAATCCCCTTAACTCCCTCAGGCCACAAAAGATCCCTGGCTCTTTTACTTTTACCGGATTTATTTAACATCCACATATATATGTATATATCCGTGTATACCATACTATAATACATTCCTCCATTTTTTCTTTTCTCTTTTTTTTTTATTTATTTTTTTTTATTTTTCGTTTTTCACTTCCTAGCTTAATACCGCGGTGATTTATAGTCTGGGAATTGTATAAAGGGGGTGTATAAGCGTCGCCTCTCGCGTCGGGGTAGTAGCTGTAAAAGAGAACGAGGAAAACTCTGAGCATAACGAGAGGAGAAGACGAAAAAAATTGAAAAAATTGAAAAAATTGAGAAAAATTGAAAAAATGAATTTTTTTTTTCTTCTCTTTATCCCGAATTCTACGTAAAATAAAACGAAAAAATCTTCTCCCCGGAGAGTAAAGGACTCTGTCGAAAGATCCCCCGACTAGTTTTACACCCCTCATCAACCCTCCGCTTATCAAACCTCGAAAATATTTTTATTGCTAGATTATATTCACCCTCTCCTCGTTTCAACATCCCTGTATAGATATATACATACACCCTCGACGAATTATTTTTTTTCACAACTTTCTCCACTCCTTTTTCTCGTTTCTCGACGATTAAACACCAAAGTTCAAGCTCAGTTTCGCTCAGGTCATTTGGAAATTCCCTTTGTTTCGTTATTTGCACATTTTGCGTTTGACTTGGGTCACATAGTGTGTACACGGGGTGTACAGTATATACGCGTATATACCGATCGTTTCATATTCATCCCCTGGGAGAGTTCCCTGCCCAGGTGTATTCCCTGTTTACCCCACTAATTTCTTATCCTTTGGCAGGATCGTCCTCGTCGCCTCTCGTTCGTTCCCATGCTCGTAATTATTCCTTTTCATATCTAACCGCGTATAAAATACATTCCCGCGATTTCCATATCTCGATTTTTTACATCATAACTCAGCTTTTCAGATTCTGATATAATACATTGTGCAACCAGTGCGTTTAAAACGCTGTGCGAAAAATTCCACCTTGCGTGCGCAAAGTCTCCGTTTCTCGCCCTAGCGTGAAAATCGATCGCTTTCCACACGAGTGCGAGAAATGGACACTTTGCGCACGCGAAACAGGTACGAAAAGTCGAATTTTTCCGACATCGACAGATTTTAAATTGGCTTATTTATATATATGAAAAATAGTAACTTATAGGAGTTTCTTTTTTTCATAGTTTTTTTTTTTTTTGTTTCTCTTTATCCTTCTTAGATGGAAAATTCTTTATATACGTGTCTCGTAAATTCAGTTTCCTACAATTTCCACTATTCTATCGAGGAACTTGTGTGGCAGTAATTCTCCTCGGCATCGATATAGGTATATAGCTATAATCGGCTTTTTGAGGATATCGGAGTAAATCGATTATGAGATAGGAAATTTAATTTCGAATTGGTACCAACGATTGTATTTCGTAGCATCGCATTTCGCAGTAGCGATTACCAGATCTACTGCAGAGCTTTATATTATCTGATTAAAGGAAATATCTCGACTCGTATATCTCATTTCCGATCATCCAAATCCTTTCCCGATCATAAATACTCGAAATGGATTAAAAAATTTGATCATAAAAATTGAAAAAAATTCATCGCCCTTTCACGGAACGACTGAGATCACGGTAATCGTCGTATCGCTAATATCGGAGTCGTATATCGAGGAGGGATTATACTTCCGCAAAGATTCAGACATTATGGGAGACATTTTTCCCGGTCAGTCCAGATTCTGAAATCCGAATAGTTCGTTGATCCACCCTTAGGTCCTTTTCGAACGGGGGTTTTTTTTTTTAATTTTTATTTTTTGGTCAAAAATAGATTGGACGTTGAATCTCGTCGGTTTGTTTTTCTTGAAATAGGTAATACAGCTGTACTCCGGATTCTGTACGAGATTCATTCTTTATTTCTTCCCGAGAGGGCGGGGGGTGGGGGTAGACGGGGGATGTTTGTTTGTAAACAAGAGCGCGTATGTGCATGAACACACGTACATATATGTATATATGTATATATATATGTATCCGGAAACCGCAGGTATAAGAGGGTGGAAAATAGATCCTGATAAGGGAATAAATCTAAACCGGAATAAAATAGAAAATAAAAACCTGAATTCTTCCCGTTATTCCCATACCCCAAGAGTCACTAAAAGTGAATATAAATTATTCGACGGGGGTCCGGGGTTGGGGCTCGGGGTTTGGGGTTGTTTTCCATTTTATAGACTAAAAACTACCGGGGAGAAAAAAAAACGAAACAAAAAGAAAAACGAAAAACGACAAAACGTGATAAAATGATTTCCTCCCACGTTATTTATCATCGCTAATTCGCTTTCTTTTTCGCTATCGTATATATATATATATATATATACACGTATGCGTACACCGTCTATATTATACACCGCACGACTCCTGGGCAAGAAACAAAACGGGAACCTGATTTATTTCCGATAAAATTCTCTGCTGCACAAAAAGGAGAAGAAAAGAGAGAAAAACGAAAAATGTCCGAAAAACGTGAGAAAGAATTTTAAAAAAAACACACACAAGGGTGGAAAATTCCGGGATAGAATATATACGACGATCGTGCTAGGTAATTTCCAACGCTGCTGATTCGTTTTCGAATTTGTTTTTTTATTTTTTCTATTCAAATTTGGAAAAGCTAGAGAATCTGTAATATGAAGAAAAAAAAAAGGAAAAGAGATTGGATCTTTTCTAGGTATTTGAAAAAAATCGTCGCTGCACAAAGAGGAGAAGAAAAGAGAGAAAAATGAAAATGACCGAGAAACGTGAAAAAATTTAAAAAAAAAAACACACACAAGGGTGGAAAATTCCGGGATAGAATATCTATAACGATCGTGCTAGGTAATTTCCAACGCTGCTGATACGTTTTCGAATTTGTTTTTTATTTTTTCTATTCAAATTTGGAAAAGCTAGAGAATCTGTAATATATGAAGAAAAAAAAAAAAAAGGAAAAGAGATTGGATCTTTTCTATGTATTGTAAAAAAATCTTCGAAGTACGTATTGTATGTAACATAAGTATGCGATCGTGTCTCGTGAGCCAACTTCGAATTGGGTCAATTTCGGTTCAATTTTCTCGTGCATAAAAAAGTAGATCAACAGTTATTGAAGCCTTGAGGCAATATAATGTGTGTATATCTATACGCCTAGGTAAAAGGAAAGGGAAAGAAAATTAAAGAAGGGAAAAAAGAAACTATGAGAAACAGTGAAACGAGGAAACTAGAGGAAGAAGAAAGAGAAAAAGAAATAGGAAAAAAAAAGAAAGGATAAAGGAGGACGTAAGAAACAGGATTGGAAATATAAAAACTAATATAGGCGAGGATATCTACGTACAATTCTCAGATAACGGTAAATTATTGTGTTTGTTTCAATCCCGAGACTTCGAGACTGTCCTCTCGTTTTGAATCCCTCTCTTTCTCGGTTTCTCTGCCTTGTATTAACAACCCAGTTTATCGCGAATTGACAGAAGCTAGAGATAAAGAGAAGGGACTCTAAAGTCGATTAAAGTACCCACCTCAATGTGTTCTTCGACGTAATTAGTTTGTCTTCAATCAAGGGGATCTGAATGGAATAATAGACTAAGACTGAGGAAAACACTTAGCCAGTTTCGAGTAAAACCCCGCAGCTCTCGTTCTAGACAAAATACGAGACTTTGGAACATTTCGGTCCATCGAATGGTGAATAATTTTCAAATTCACGATTCCATCGAGTCTCGAGAATTTTCTGTTCCCTTTTAGGCCCCGAATATCTTCGAAGTTTCGATAATTGATCTTGGTTCGGAATTCGATCATTTACTTCGAAACTAATGATCTGAATAATCGATTCGATTTTCTTTTCGCTCATTTCTTCGGAATTTTTTAATCGATATCAGCGGCCGCGGTTTTCGAAGGATATCGACCACTAGAATAAGAAACGAAACGACAATCCGGTCAGAAATGATTTCGATGAACGTGAGACCCGAAAAACGTATCTCAAATTCGCCAAAAATACGATATTCCGCGAGTATGACGCCATGAGGCGAATTTTTGGATTTTCCCATCAACCGGAGCAAGAACAACCCGATTGTCGTTTCGATTCTTAGTCAGGGTACCGAGTAGATGAGATTCCGCGGTATCCAAAGCCCGTTGGCGAAATTTGATTTTTTTCCGGAAATTTCGGTGAAAAATCCGAAAATTTTCGACTTTTCGAGAATCGGGATTTCAGGACGGTTTTCGATAGGTCTCGACCCCTAGAATGAGAAACGAAACGACAATCCGGTCAGAAATAATTTCGATGAACGTGAGACCCGAAAAACGTTTCTCAAATTCGCCAAAAATACGGTATTCCGCGAGCCTGACGCTATGGAGCGAATTTTTGGATTTTTCCATCAACCGGAGCGAGAACAACCCGATTGTCGTTTCGATTCTTAGTCAGGGTACGGAGTAGGTGAGATTCCGCGGTATCCGAAGCCCGTTGACGGAATTTAATTTTCTTCCGGAAATTTCGGTGAATAATCGAAAATAATCGATTTTTCGAAAATCGGGACGGTTTTCGAGAGGTTTCAACGCCCAGAACTCCTTATTCCACCCCAAACATCTTCGACGTTCCGATAACCGATCTCAATTCGAAATTCGATCATTTACTCCAAAACTACGATCCGAATAATCGATTCGATTTTATTTACGTTCATCCCGCCAGAATTTCGAATACATTTTTCACACTCTATTCGAGTGTGTGTCTCGAAACCTTGCGCAGGGACTAACCCACGTATCCACCCATGCAGTAGCTACCTATACCTGTTTACCAGCAATAATTCTGGGGTCCATTACCGCCCGGTGTAAGCCATATCCCGAGCCTGTTGTGTACTTTTCCTAGGCATGTGAGAGAGGGGCTATGTGGTTTACCGGCAGTACGATAACCCTATATTCCGTTAATTCTTGCAATAAGTTAACCACCACGCGTTATTTTCCACGGGTTTAGGTAAAGAAAGGTGTTTCTGGCACGTGGCTCCCGAACGGTATGTATTAAACCTATTATATGTATTACTGGTGTAATAGGGCCGATACGACCGTGTCGTTACGTATATATTCTTAGCATGTATTCACGTGTGCGTAAAGAAAAAAATATATGTATATACATACAATACATAAAAAAATATAAACACATACGTACGTACATACAGGTATACATATATACATCCGCGTGTATTAGATGGCTCGCGCAGCCATTAGAGATTATTGCTTGGCTTCTTCTTTTTCCACCCTCCGTACACTTTTCCAACCCCACACGTGTGCAGAGAGCTCCAAAAAAATTCCCTATATGCTGTACGTATATACTAACATTTACCTACCAGTATCGCGTATTTTTCGATTTTTTCTTTCTTTTTGTTTTTTGTTTTTTTTTTTGTATACTTTTTTTTTTCATCATCGTCGTCGTACGAGAGAAAAGTCGGCAGCGAAAGTGGAACGGATATTTGACACGAATGGGGCAGCAAAAAACAAAAAAACAAACAAAAAAAACCACCCCTCGCCAAATTCACCGTCGCACGTTTTACAGGTATGTTTGTATATCGTTTCTAATACATTTTTACGATTTCTGTCACTCTCTCTCTCTCTCTCTCTTTTCAAAAACAAAAATTTTTTTTAATCCTTTTTTTTATTCTACTCTCTTCTCGCCCAATTCTCGATCCTCGGGGAGTTTGCCAAAGGATCTGAAATAAGTATATATATGACTCTGACTCTGACTCACTTTTTCTTTCTCTCCTTTTCCCTCGTTTTTTTTTTTTTTTTGTTATTTTGTTTTTTTTCTCTCTTCATTTTAGGATTTTTCGCTTCTATTCTTTTGACAAAACCGACCGATTCTTATTCCAGCCGATCTCTTCACCGGCCAGAGCCACCCCTGCCCAGTTTCGAGGGAAAAATCAAGTCAGTTTAACGACAGGCACTTCGGCTACGATCAGCCACCGAATTATCCGACATAATCGATAACCTTATTAAACTGTCGATAAGGGTGACGGGGTAGAAGCCTCCCCCTACTACTACTCCCTGTTTCCACTATATTAGTTGCAGCTACGACGTCATAGTCATTAATATTTCGCGAGGAATTCGATTATACGTTATCGGCGGATATGCAGGGGTGGCCCGCGGAGGGCTAAAAGGACTAAAAGTCATATTCGTCGATTTTTAACGAAGCTCAAATTTTTTTTTTTTGCTTCTTCTCTTCCCTCCTCTCTCGCGATATTCATTTTTATGCGTTTTTGATGTATTAGAAGAAAAAAGAGAGAAAAAAACAAGAAGATAATGAGAAAACCGTTCGAAATCCGGAAAAGGGCGAAAAAAATAAGAAAATAAACAAAAGAAGAGATATAGAATTTACTTGTTCGGCTATATATCGCCTTGTTGGTTTTCAAAATTTTTTTTTCCAATTTTCTTTTTTTTCTTTTGATTTTTCTTTTTTTTTTTAATTCCGCGTTAAATTCATTCGGATCGGGGAAAGAGGAAGAACTCCGATCCATCTTCTTCTTATTCTTATTCTCGCATACTCTTATATTCTTCGTCTTCATCTTTCTTGGATTTAGGTGCTGAGGCGAGTTTCTTCTTCAAATCGACGCACAGCTCGCTGCATTAGCTGCCACTGGGTTACACGGCTCGCTCACCTCTTCTCCCCGTGCCTTGACGGGGTTTAAGGATAAATTAGAAAATTAAAGATTAATTTCTCATCAAACTTTTCATTTCACAGTCTGAAATCAGTGCACCCCCTCTCTCGCTCGAAAACCATTCGGTATGAAAATCGAGATTCGTTGTTATTATTATTGTTATCATTATCATTATTATTATTATTCGGAAATTTTTTATCGGAAAATCGTTTTTTTTGGTTTTTTTTTAAAAACTTTTTCTCATTTCCCGATATATCGCTCGAAAATATAAATCCGGTAAGAAAATCGTTCCCTCCAAAATTTTCTTCCGTTTAGTTTTTCTTTTTTTTTTCATTTTTCTAATATATTTTCATTTTTCTAATATATTTTCATTTTTCTAATAAATATATTTTAATTCTTCTAATATATTTTCATTTTTCTAATATATTTTCATTTTCTAATATATTTTCATTTTTCCGTTTTTCTTTTCAAACGCAACCTTCGTTCAACTCCTCGAGGAACCTTTTCCTTGCCCTTCTTTATTTTTTTTTATTTATATATTTTTTTTTTCTCTCTTGTTTCTGGATAGAAATTTACTTGCTGTGTACAAAGAAGTCACCCGCGGCGGTGACCTTTTTTTTTTCTTTTTTTAGATAATCGTGGGTCGCGAGGGTAAAGGTCTGTCCGAAAATGGCCAAATCAATTTTGCACTCGGATCCTGTGATTTTTTTTCGTGCGCACGTCTCGCCATTCATATTCCCTTTTTCCACATTTTACCAAAAATTTTTTTTCCCCGCCTCAGTTCAGGGGTTGAAAAGACAGGGATCTCCGAATCGCCCCGCAGATCCGAAGGAAAACCGAAACGACGAGGAACGGATTCCGTCGTACAGTTATTCCGAGACGGAAATCATCGCGAATCGATTCTCGGGCAAAAGTGCCCAATGAAAAAGGTCGGAAAATGGTAATTGGGTAAAATCCCGTTAACCCTATACGATAGAAATTAACGGTCGCGTCTCACCGATTTCGAGGGGTGAAAATCTCCGTTTCCCCCATTATTCGAAACCCGGGGGTGAAATTCATCTTCGTTTTCCTTTGGGGTCCATCGGAAGTTGGTCAAGTTATCCCGTAGGTCTTTGAGGCGAACCTTTGGGCGACGGACGGGGGTGGCGTAGTACGGGGTTGAGGTGGGGCAGGGGCCGGGTTTTGGGTCGAGTTAATATCGTCTTCGGATTCTTTATGGCTCGTCAGATCAACCCTGTGTCTCCAAAGGCCTTTGTAGGCTATCTGATAGGGTTACACAGGTTCCCTTTGTGTCTAGCCTACGGATATCAAGCCCAAACTCATTGCCGCACCCTGTTTCTAACCCCCGCAGCTCACCACCCCGACACACAATCGTTACGTATAGACGGAACGGTTACCAAGTGAAAATTCATTAACTTGGAAAATTAGAGTTTCCCTTGAAACAAAAACGAAAATGAAAATTCTTCGACCCTTCAGAATTCGAAGGAGAAAAAAAAACTAAAAAAAATTCCGCATCCCTTAAGTATAGGTATAAAACGCGTGTGAAATAATTGGAAAGATTCTGATTTCCGAAAATTTCATTTTTTCCATTTGTTTGCGATTTACTTTTCCAATTTGAGTGACTCTGATAATTATAACTCGACCCGAGAAAGAGAGAGAGAGAGAAGTAAAACGAAAGCGGGAAGAAAAGTATTTTAACCCCATTTTCTCAAGCCTCGAGAAATCGTCGAAATGAATTGTTAGGGACTCTAATGAGCGAGGGGGTGGAGGAGGGGTTGGGAAATAATAATTGAAGTTGTATTAATGAAACTCGTAAAAAATAAGGGATAAAACAAAAAATAAAATAAAAATTAGACCAAAATAAAAAAATTTGGAAATAATAAAAAAGAAATTTGACAATTAAAAAAGTTACTCCCACAGCTGAGTAGCCGGTACAAGGTATGAGGTATGAGGTACACATCCCCATCGGTATAACAGTTCAAAAAACAATCAACCGCAATTAGAATCGCGGGATTTACCTGGAAATTAAAAAAAAAAAATAGAATATGAATTGAGGAAAAAGAAAAAAAAAAAATTCCAAAAACCAAGAGGTACTCGATCTTCGACGACGATCGATTGATCGCAGCAGCGTCTCTCGAATCATTATACGTAGAGGAAAAGATTCACGTTTCCAAAATTCGCTTTTTGGTGATTTTCTTTCTTTTTTTTTCCTTTCCTTTTTGATCAGTCTTTTCGAAAAACAATTATTCGCTAGACGTATACATATATTATATATTATAACCGCCACCCTACATGGCGATGGTTGTATTTAAATAAATATAAGCGAAGGTCTCTCAGCAGGGGTATTTTGGGGTGTGTAACGCACCTCTCCCGCGCGCCCTTTAGTCAGTATACATATATATATATATATATATATATATATAGTCTCAAGTTTTAGCTAATTACAATAATGCGTGGGCACCCCCTTTCGCCCCCCCCCCCCCCCCGAAACAATTACGTACAGAGGCTCTAAAGTTCTCCAATGGGTTTATTGTTGTACGTAGAATTCAACCCCCCACCACCCGCCTGGCTCAGCTACCCCTTATTTTCAGAGAAACATACATACGTACCTACCCCAAAATTTCCTACTCTAAATCTCAGCTTAAACAGGGCAAAGATTTGTTCCTTCTACGGTTTAAACCACCACCGTAACGCTACCACCCTTATTCCCCGTTTATATGGCATTAAGGATTTTCGAAAAGTCGCCTTCAACCCTTCCGCACGTTTTTTTTTCTTTTTTTTCTCTTACTTCGTATCCTTTTTTTCTGGATAAGTTTATAAGAACGGAAAAAGGGGTTGTAAAGTTTTCTTAGAAACAAGGACACGTCCGGATGTGAGAAAATAACTCTTCCCGTTCGCGTTGATCTACTATTCATGGTTTTCGAGTTTACCCCGAACCCTCGAACTTCCATATCTCATAACATAGTTCATAGGTTTAATCGAGAACTGTTTTAAATTGCAAATTTACTCTAGGGAGGTATGCATATACACGTGCACCCTGTTCCCCTGACCAGGTGCTGTTTCATCCCATTGCTATCTATTCCTCTATCGAAATTCCGACCCTCTACCCCTTCCCGAATTTCTCCATACTGCATATTATCCCTCTCCCAACTTACAGAGCCACTATTATTACATATCGATCGCTTCATCTTATTCTTCTTGGCTCAGGAATAACGCAATAAGCACTAAAAATCTTTAAGCCAAAGTGCACCCCTCGAACCACCGTCCTGAAAGAAAAGTCGCTCAAAGACAGTATTTCTACGATATCTCGAAAACCCTTCATGATATCGAGATGAAGGTGGTTACAAAAAATTTAGCTGATTAAATTTTCTTCAAAAAAGATACAATACATTTTTCTTGTATTTTCAATAGTTCCGCCGTATTTCGATGCCGAATGTCCGACCAATTTATTTATTTTTTTCTGTAATCGTCCCAAGTGTGTAAATATTCAACCTCGAATTACAGCGTAACCAATGACGAAACAGGAAAAACGTATTCCACTTTTTTTATAGGAAATTTCACGAACTTCATTTTTGATAATGACTTTAATCTTCATATCATTCACGGTTCTCGAGATATAATCGAAAGACTGGTAGAGTGCACTTTTTTTCGAAGGTATCTTGAAAATCGAGCTCTAACAAAAGCCAAGGCGGAGCTTTTCGGCATTTCTTGCCTCGTTCAACCGGGCTATTATTCTCCTCGTCATGTGCTTCAAGTTCAGCCACTTCAGTCACTGGTCTATTATTTCCACCCAGGCCTTACCTGTTTATTGGGATTACGATTTAATTGAGAGAAATGTAACCCGGTCTGACATCGAGCTTGCAGTAGCTGGTAGTATTATACATACGTATTGTTCGGCTCGGGGAATAAGCTCTGACCTCCAACCGAGCTACGCGTTATTGCCCTTAATCCTGAATATGAAATATATACCAGGGGGTAGGTATACCAGACTGGCTATTCGCTGCAGAGTTCAGACGGTTATTACGAAGGATAAAAACTCGTAGAATCCTGATTAAATTTGATTGATTTTTTTTTTTTTCTCTACTTTCCTGCAGGGGGTGGGTAGCTTCATTCACATAATTTCAAACGGAATGGGACTAAATTTGAAAAGGAAAAAGCTCCCTATATTTTTTTCCCTCTCTTTTATAAGAAGCCTAAAAATCTTACGTACATTTATACGTTCTTTTTTTTGGTTCATTTTTGGTGCCAGAGGGTGAAAAGCTCCCCAATAATACCATACGGAATCGGGACAGTTGGGAAATCAGGAAATCCGGTTTTCCTAAGATTTTTCGTCGGCGGTTATGATCGGTAAAACGATAACGCGGTTTTACGATATACACGAAAGAACCAAGCGAGCGGGTACCTTTATGGTGGCCATCGAACCGGATCAAGTATATTGGTTCATTCCCTACAACCGTTAACTAGATCGGTCTAACGCCTTCGCCTCAATATCGTGCACACAGATTTTATAAAATAAAAAGGAGGCTCGAGCCGAATCGCACCCTCGGTGTACTCGAGGGATGCTTTAATTCCGAAGAATTTTATTTTCACCGAATTCTATATATATAAAGAGGGAAAATAAAGAAAACCGAGAATCAAAGAAAACGACGAATTTTTTTTTTCTTTTTTTTTTCATGCAGGCTTTTCATTTTTTTTTTAGCCAAATATTTATCAACACACTCACACACACAGGCACGCACACCTTTTCGAAATACTTTCCTCCGATGATAAAAAATTCCAGGAGACTTTGAATAATTTGAAAAAAAAAAGAACAAAAACAAAATGCTCGACGGCATTTCGAATTTTCCGAAACGTTGGAAATACAACGAATGGGGAGAACAATAAGGATACATATCTCCTCCGATCGTTTGATACGAGACGGGATGAAATCTGATGGCGGGATGTTGCGCTGACTATAGGAAATACCGCATAGCAGTGATAGTAACTAGTAGCGAAATACCGTAGCTAGCCAGCCAGCCAGCCAGCCATCTAGCTAGACTAGGATAGGCTAGCTGCTAGTTAGTTTGCCTGGGTATTCCGCTAGGATAACTTTTGTTATTGCTGGTACGTGTTTCTCCCTGCAGTAGGTATACGGATTACGATAATGTTATAGCGGGTGAACCGAAACTTCGTTAAGGGTGGGGGATATGGGAGGCTGGGGGTGGCTGGGGGCCGGGGGGCTGGGGGGTTCCAGGGGGATGAATGGAATATAGGATAGCGCCCGGAAAGCATTTAGAGTTCGAAGACTGCCTCTACTGGGTTTCGAAATGTCCAACGAACGGAGGTTCGGGCTGGTTACATCCCCTATATATATATATGTGGTATATATAGGTATATATATATATATATATACACATACACCGAGAAAACCTTGCGATAAAGCCTTGCTATTCCGTTTCGAAACGGTGTTAGTATCTCTGAAGGCTGTCTCGAAATCAATTCGACAAAGGCTTTCCATTCCTTTCCTTATTTCACTCGAACGTTTTTGTTTTTCCTTTGCTTTCATTTCCTTATTTTTCTTTTTTTTTTTTTCTAACGGTATATATATAGTTTCACCCTGTTGTTATTTTCGCATATACGTATATGTATAGGTATATGTGTATTGTACTTATTCGAGAGAGATAGGCCTGCTTCTTCGATTTCTTATACCTCGGTCTTGAGGATCGTTCAAAGTTTCATTGAGGAGGGGGTAGGGGTGGGGGGTGGGTATTGGGCTTTCAGTCCGGCACTTGACCACCCTTCGTTTCTTCTCTGGGATATAATAATTCTAATAACAATAATAAACACCGCCTCGCGATCTAATCTAAGGAAGTATCGCGGTATAAAACCGAATGATAAGAGGCGGTGAAGAAAATGAGCTTTTTGGATAAAAAGAGAGAAAAGGAGAAAAATGATCGTTACGTGGCCGATATATAACGTGTACACGAGAATATATAGCTGCTGGAAATAAGTATGAGAAAATGGTAAAAGAAAAAAGAAACGTGGAACGTATTTAGTCGCTATATTCCCTCTTCCCTTTTCGCCATACGAAATGGACGGGGAAAAATAAAAAAAAACGAAATAGAAAACGAAAAAAATAAAAATGAAAAAAATAAAACCGTGTAGCAGTTCGTTTCGAATCCAATTCGCGACGATATTCCAGTTTTCTCAATCGAACGAATAGTAGTAATATCCAATACAGTTGTAGAATATCGGATAACCCTAGGAGGTGCTTTTATATATATATATATATATGTATACATATATGTATATGTATGGGGTAATAAATTGGGTGAAAATATTTTATCGATACATTCGCAGTTACCGTGTATACTATATCTATGTATATATCTATCTATCTAGCTGCTGCACCGTTTCAGGGTTTCAGGGAATTGAGCTTGTTACTTTTAACACCCAATTTCTACCCGAGTAGTACCAGCAGGATTTTATATCGAACCATTGCTCGAAGTGTGAAAGAATATTCGAATAGGTATATACGAGTAAGGGAGGAATTTCTCCCCAGGCGAGCTTAATCCTTTTTTGAACGTTTCGTCCATCAAGAATGGCGGGAAATTTAACGTCTTTGAGGGTCGTTTTGTCAGTCTCGGCTTCTAATCTCTAAAATATTGTTAAGGGTACGAAATCAGCCCCGAGGCCTCCTCGAGAGTCTGGAATTTACTCCCCCCGCTTCCTTAGGTTGAAACAAAGAACACGGGGGTTGATATTCCTCGGATAATATCTTCCGGTATAAAGTTTTATCAATATCCCTTGGCGCAGGGTAATACGCCCGGCTAAGGGATGCGGGGTCACGAACGTACGACGGGCGCCACGTACGCGGTATACGAGGTACACGTATGCGATATGGCGAAGCCCCACCCCGCGTAGAAAAATTGGAAAATGATTTCCCCGCTTTTCGGCCCGGAATAATTCTTGAGAAAATTCAAGGGAGGAATTAAACACCGGGGGAAGAAAAGGGTGGGAAAGGTTCGGCCGTAGCCGCAGCCAATACTCCGGGAGATATATTGAACCCAGTTTTCAGCCTTTCGGGGGTTTTTCGGTCCGGGTAGTTGTATATATACACCCTTTGAATTAATATTGCAGACTTAATTTTCCTACCCCGAGTATAACGTAAACGACATTCTGCAGGGTGTGTTTTTAGCCGAGGGAGTAGTAGTCGTCGCTGGAACCTGATATCCGAAGTAATATGTAAATGTTTCGTTATATATACCGACGCCTGCCCTTCTCCGTCTCTCCTCCCTCGCCCGGTATTTTATTTATTTATTTTCTTCCTCCCTTTCTTATTTGGTAGCGAGAAAAAAGAAAGGGGCTACATTTAAACGGAAAAAATTCACTTTATCTACTCGGTTTAACACCGAGCCTCCGACAAGATGGATAGTCTGTGACAACTAGGACAACCCCACCACCCCCAACCCTTATACCCATTACTACACTACCCGAGTTGTCCGATAAATCCGGATGGCGTTTTCTCCCTGTACGATTGATTCGATAAGATCTAACGATGTGAGAATCGAATTTACCGAACTTTAACCAGTTTCGCTTCATTTCTGCAACCCCTGATGCTTCGGATTGCAGAAAATCGTTGATACCTGCGAAAGGAAGGAAGGAAGGAAGGAAGGAGATATGGTGGGTTGATTTCTCGGCATTACTACCCTTGAGGAATGCTTGTCGAAACTTTGACGGATGGTAGAGTCTGACACAAGGCGAGAACACGGAAGGGTAGGAACAAGGGAGGACACGAAGGGCACAGAGGGACACGGAAAATTTCTGATTATTGTCGTAGCTGAAGGGGCTTAGTCGTGCCTGTCGGTGTGTCAATCCGCCTTTTTTCCCCCTTTTCTCCCTCTAGTAGAGGAATAATCCGATAATTTTATTTCCGAGATCTCGGCGTTCCAGGGTGGGTATCAAACTTCCAAAAAATTGTTTCTCCGGGTCGAAAAGGACCCTCGGAAATTCGCCGCCTCGAGACGATTTCTCAATCTCCGCGGGAGGAATCAAAGCGCGAAAATTAGTTTCGGTGGAAAAACTTGATCGGAAAATAAACGGGGAGGGATTCCGGAGGGTAGAGCGGACGGAGAACACTAGTCTGGGTTGTAAAAAATTGAAACAAAGGGAAGAAAACGAACTCGAAACTCGATTTTTTATTTTTACTCTCATTTTCCTCAAACTTTTTCCGATCAATCTTGTCCCCGGCTCTAAGGGAGGATTTCTTTACCTTAAATTTCGATTTAAGTGGTTAGAAAAGGACTTCACAGTGCAGGGTAGGTGGACATTTTCGAGGGTAGGTATAGTGGGTATAGAGAGGCGAGGTGAGAATCGATTCAAATATTTATTCCCCTTCGTTCAAAGGCCAGATTCGCATCTCGAACGATCAGTTCAGTTCGCGAGGGGGATCCTCATCCCGCACGAAATTTTTCCCTTGCTAATACCAAACTACCCCCGCGGATTTGGCTTGTAGGGATTTAGGTATACGTGACTTAGCTTAACCGTAAAACTACATTTGTACCCCTAAATCCGAGTCATTTTTCTACTAGACTTTTATTTAGACTGCTAAACATATGTAAACCGAGACATCTTCATCCCTTCGGCGAGCTTTATTTATGAATTTCTTCATCTTCATTTTTATCTTCGCGTTTCTACTCTCAGGGGGTGGTTGGAAAAAAAATAACAAATTCGGAAGAATCGTTCGCGGTCGATAATCGTTTTGCAATGTATATCGCCCTGCTCCACGCCCCCGTGCAGGGAGAGAAAAAAGGGAAGGGATGTGAAACCGAGCAGAATCCGGAGTCGATATTACCGAATAGCAGTCATCAATATCTCTCGAGGATGAAGTTAGCGAAGCGTTGTTTGGCAAAAGGGATGAAATTCCTCTTCCACTTTCTGCGGAATGGTCAAACGGAGGGAAATAGGAAAAAACGTGAAGACCATAGGGAGGAGCTGTTTGTGTAATTTATACATATCATGCCTTAACACACACAGATGTCGTCATATCGTATGCAAACCGCGTATTAAATGGATGGGCAATTTTTTCGTCCCCTTTTTCTTCCCTCCTCCTTTCTTTTTCTCTCTGACCAAAGCCGGCTCGTACAATACCGAGAGGAAGATATATACGCGGGGGTGTATAACTTCGGATTTTTCTTGACTGGGTCAACGGTTTCCCTGAAAGAGGGGAAGAAAAAAGGGACGGAATTTATTTCGGGACTTGATAACGCGCTCTCGAGACACGGCTGAGAAAAATCACCGCCAATCAAACCTGCGAAACTGACTTATAAATGAGCTAGGACTCGCTGAAACGTTACGGCGAATTCGCTACAGGGTATAAAAGTCGCTTTGACACGGGCTGAAATTAGCTCAGACATAATTAAACACCGGCTAAATAGTTTAGAATGATAAAACACGAGCTGAAATCGATTCGAGGGTAGTAAAATCGGGGATGAAACGCTCCGAAATGTTCTAAAACGGTATGAAATCATCTCAGATACGCTGAAACATGCTGAAATGAGCTCCACGCACTGAAACACAGACTAAATTGAGCTACGACTTACTGAAACACGTTGAAATGAGCTATAGCGCACTGAAACATGCGCTGGAATGAGCTCGATCGTACTGAAGCACGTGCTGAAATGAGCTACGACTTGCTGAGAGATGATGAAATGAGCTCAACTCACACTGAAACACGATGAAATGACGTAAAATACACAAAAGCACATGCTGAAATGAGCTACGACTTACTGAAACACGTCAAAATGAGCTACGACTTACTGAAACACGCTAGAATCAGTTCAAATACACTGAAACACGTGCTGAAATGAGCTAGAGCTTTCTGTAAAAGATCTGGATCAACTAAAACACACTGAGAATTGAACCGAAGTGTACTGAAACACGCTAAAATGACCTGACACCGGCTGAGAGGCGTGCTGAAATGAGCTACGACTCGCTGAGAGATGATGAAATGAGCTTAAGTCGCACTGAAACACGATAAAGTGACGTAAAATACACAAAAGCACATGCTGAAATGAGCTACGACTTACTGAAACGGGATAAAATGAGCTTGAGTCACACTGAAACGCCTTGATATGGATTGAAAGAGGATAAAATGACGGGGGACGCGTTGAATCACGTGCTGAGATGAGCTAGGGGTTGACGAAGCAGGTTATCATGACTCGAAAGGCATTAAAGAACGTCTTGAAATGAGCTATAGCTTGCTGAAACAGACCAAACCAAGTTGAAATATACCGAGAATGGCGATGATCGATTAATTACTTGTGAATCTTATTGAAATATGATCAAAGTCGTCCAAATTCTTGAAGTCTGAGGTTTCGCCGAGGCTTATAGAGGCTTCAAAAATGAAATGAGATCCCTGAGCTGTGGCGGGAAGGGAAAGGGGATGGGAGGGATGAGGAGGGAAGGGAGGGAGGTAGTTGGAAGAATATAAATTGGATTTTTCTAAACAGAGTGAGGTTTTACTTTTTTTTTACTGGTCTGGTATATCGCGAGGTCTCTCCACCTCAAACCTCCTACTACACTTCTTATCCGGCCACCGATTGAATTGGAAGTTCAGGCGTCTGCGAGGCGGCATCACAGTGGTCATTCCAATTTCAGGGCTTCTCCGGTTACAAAGGAAACCAATGGACCATGAGTGACCCTCGGCCTACCTTTTGGCCTTCTCTTGGAACCATTCGAACCCCCGAATCGTAGATACACGCGCGCGTGTACACGTGTGCACGCGTGCATGTCCCGTCTTGCCGTTTTTTCCCCCTTTTCATTTTTCGAAAACGCCGAGGGGCGCGCGCCCTTCGATTTCTTGGCTCGCTTACCCTAACGCCTTCGTCCCATCCGCCCTAACGAGAACCACCCTGTACACATCTCCTCCTATACATCGAACCGAATCAAAGGGAGGAGTACCTCGTTAAGGAAATCTGCATCTTTTGAAATACTGTGTATCCTCCTTATTTCACGAGCTCTTTGAGTACCGAGCCAACTTTGAAACCGGGGATACCTACCCGGCGACAATATTGCCTCGTACCATCCGATACCCCATGTATTTCCATATAATCGTTATTGGGATAGAGGGTATGGATTCGCTCGAATGCCTATCAAACACTTCCCTCGCGATCGACGAACGAGATGATACATTGTTCGGCGGAAACTTGTTCGCAATTATCCCCGACTATTACTTACAATTAGACCAAAAATTGGAATACTTGGACGGAAAGAAAAGAGCGTATTTTCAAAACTACGTAACTGTTAATTACGTTTGATTGCCTGTTTAGCCACCCTCATGCTCTTCAAAGTTCAAGCCCCAAAAATTTCGTTTGTTTGGTTTATTTCCTCCTTCTTTTCGTTCTCCTCTCTTTTTCTCTTACCCTGTAATTTAGATCGCTATCCAAACCAACCCCAACCCTCAAATTTCGGTTTAATGTTCCCCTTCATCCCATATGATTATAACGAAACGTATATTTCCCTTTCGTTCTTTTATTTTTCACTTTTACTTTTCCTTTTCTTTTCCCTTCCCATTTTTTCCTTTTTTTCTTTCGCTTTTTTACGTCTGCTTCTACATGTCTCCTTCTTCCCTTCGTCTCTCCCCCTCCCCCCGTATACTCGATCTCATATTTTTCACAGAAAAACATTTACGGGCCATTACTTCACCGCGTCGCGTTTGATCAGAACCCACGATAATCCTTGTTCCGAAGCATAGTCGTTATCAAACGAATTTATATCTAGGTAACAAACTTCTTTCCTTTACCTTTTTACCTTTTGACCTTTTTTTTTTCTTCTTTTTTTGTTACTAGTTTATCCCATTTCCCTCGTACTCTTTCTTTTTTATCAATTATTCAACTTTCATAGTTCCATACAGTCCTCCTGATATTTTCCCTCTGCTTTTACTAAAATATAACTTAGAATTACTAGGCAGCCCAACGTTCAAATTCAATTAACCAGCGAATACCTCTTGCAATTAGATACATTCACATTTCCCACTTCTACTCGATATTAGAATGAAAAATACGAGTCACTCCCTTTTACACCCTCCTTACACATTCACATTCGTTCGTTAGTCTATCAGTCGCACCTAAATTCGCACCTAAAATCTGCAACCGATGGTACATCTCTTTTCAAGTTGGCAATACCCCAGGTTGTAGCTGGCTACGGTGCTGCCGCGGTGGTGAGCGGCGGAATAGCGCGCTCCGTATCGCTTCATTGGTCAAAACCTCGATTCGCCTACCATGAAATGCACGAGTGCCAACTTAAAAGATGTATGACCGGCTGCAGGTTTTAGGCGCGACTGAAACCGGTGTACTCCCGCTATTCCGTGGGCTGTGGATTTAATTTTGTATATTTCGTATATTTTGTTGTGTAAAAAAAATGAGGAATTTTTCCACTCGTATTAGTTTCTCTCTATTCGACGTTTATCCGCTCCGGTAACCTTTAGGTTGGTTGGTTGGTCAGTTTAGTCAATTAATTAGTTTCTTGAAAATTAAGTAGAACCGCGGATATCGCCTAGCTTGTCGTAGAGCGAAATTATAATCGTTGACAATATGTACGAACCGGAGGTAATTGCCCGGTAACTTTCCAGTACGGATATTCTTTCCGGTATGAAATTAACCGAGTTTTCCGTGCTGAAAAAAAGGTAGGCAAAAAGAAAAAAAATCCGAAACCCGATTTCGTTTATCACAAAAAGCAAAGAGGATCGAAAAACACTTGTTTTTTCAATCAACTGAAACGATTCTCGAATTTTGGGTATACCCGTGTCCAATTCGAACCCCGCGTTAATTCAATTTGTCTAAAAAGCCAAAAACCCCTCGGCGGTTTTAGAAAGCAAAAAAAAAAAAAAAACGAGGAAACGAAAGAAAAATTTTTATTCGAATTGGGGAGTATCGACGGTACGGAAAAAATGAAAAACAAATGATTGAAAAAAAAAAAAAAAAGAAACGTGTAACAACCCCTGTTTTTACGGCACGGTTCGGACATACGTCAACAATTTCTGTCCATCCTGAATAATTGTCTCACATAGATTGATATACCGAAGCTTTACGGGAATGAAAATTTTATTTTTTTTATCTTTCGGGATTTTTTTTTTTTTCTTTTCACTTTCTCACCCCTTTTTTATTCCCGTTCTTATTTTCTTTCTTCTCATTTTTATCACACCGTTACAAAACAGATGTAGGGAAAAAATATTTCCGCCCTCTCCGTATATAGCCGATGTATTTTTAATTCCATCTTCCCTCCTGGGAGGGTGTAAAGGCACCTGTAAAACGGTCCCTGTATTCTTTCACATTTTAACAACTATTTCGTCTCGTGCTATCGCCGTTCACCACTCCTTTACGGTATTCTACACCTCTTCTGTAGTACAGAAAAACGTATACATATTTCGCGGGGGTTGGGGTTGCCGCTGGAACTGGGGCTGGGGCTCGGGGTTCAAACCCTCGACCCCCCGACCCACCAGGACCATAAAACATTTATTCGACTCTCAGATTCGCGCCACTTAAACTCGAGCAAATAGTTATCGAATACGAGCAGCTATGGGGATGATGTTTAAGTAGGTGAGTAGGTAAGGGTGGGGGTACAGGCTGAAATTATTTCTGTTATTCCGGTAATAGAAGAACGAGAATAATATTAACAGAAACACGAAAATTTCAACGTATGGTTTAAGTTTTTTGTTTTTTTTTTTCACCGAATAACAAAAATCTGTTTTTGAGGGTTGATCTGCAGACGGGCTGACAAAAACGTTTTTCTTTTATATTATTATTGCAGGCAATTTATTTTTGTTATTGTTATTATTTTATTTTTTTATTTTTCACAGGGAAACACAGCGTGTGTAAAATTAATTTGAAAATTCTATAAAACCAAACCGAGCCCCGATAAACCCAATCCCGAATTTCCGACCTCGGGGTTATCCTCCTGCAGCTATACGACTCGACTGTATATATACAGAAATAACAGCGGGGGTAGGGAAACACATTTCAATATTATACCCCATGAATTGTTTGCCCTCGATATTGCTTCGATAATGTAATTGTGATCTCAGTAACAAACGAGAGACGGTGGTGGTGCGGTGAGAGAAGAGAGAAGAGAAAATACGAGAACGAATGCGAGAGGTAAGGAAAAACTGCTTTTGATAGGCTTTTTGGTTTTTGTTTTTTTGTTTGTTGAGAAAATAAGACAGAAAAAAATAGAGAAAATACGTCGTTGGAAAATTACGAATTAATTTCTCACGTCTCGTGTAATTTTAGTCCCTAGGTAAAACGGGAGAGTCGGTAATGATAAAAGTCGCGATTTTTTCGAACCCCCTTGGGCTAAAATAAACGTATTACGAAACGAAGACTTGAAAATAAGAAAAAAAAAGGAAAGAAAAAAGAAAAAAAAAGCATACTTGGCGAGAGAAAGGAAAGAAGAGCGAGGTAGGTAGAGAAGTAGGTAGTATAGGAGTTCGTCCATCCCTCTTACCGCACAACCCCCGGTGCAGATATTTATCAAGCCAAGATCGTTGCGGTAAGGCGAAAGTACCGGCGATATTTTACCGGGGTAGTGGAGGTAATTTTCATATAAATTGACTCGCGTGGATTGTAACGTGTTTTAATTTATTTATACATCTATATATATATGTATATACATATTATGTATTTTTAACGGTACTTTGCACCCCCTACCCCTATCTTCCGCCGTTACTATGAACCCCGTTATAAATTGAGGGGGTTGCGGGGGGGAGTACACTTGGACATCGAGAAATAAAACGCTCTGGCGAGTTTTCTGGAAATCCGGGGCAAAAAAAAAGAACAAAGAAATAGAAAAATAAAAAAATTTCTTTCCCCCCAAAATCCGAGGTGATTGATTTTTTTTTTTTTTTTTGGTACGAAGGCTGTGAGCGTTGTTCTTCCAACGTTTCGGTGGTATACCCATGTATGTATCTCTCATCTCGAATGAGCGAGTAGAGGAGAGGGTGTTTCCCCATTTTTGTTATTTTTTTACTTTTTAGCAGATCTAGGTTCCTTCTTTTTTCGTTTTTTGGTTCCAATTAGTCCAATTGTTTCCAACCCTGTTCGGGGAACAGGTTATTCCGGTGGCAATTAAAAACTGATTTCCCGAAGTTCGCGAAAACAATGGGGGTGAAAAAAGAAAACAACGACAACAAAAACAATTATAAAAATGACGAAAAACAGGGTAACAAAAATAAACGAAAATGAATAACTAAATTTAAAAAAATTAGAAAAAAAACAGCGAAAACAACAAGGGAGGAGTAAAGTGAAACGGAACAGAATGTATATATACCGTAATTTGTGAATAATTCGAGTTTCGCTCAAGAAGACTGTGACGGAAAGAAACGGGGGGCTGGGGGTGGGGGTGGAAGTGGGTAATAAGAAAAGTAAAAACAAGTTATCAAAGAAATTGCTGGCCAGTACTCAGCACGAGCCACGAGACGCGATCTCCTCTCCCTCGTTTCTTATCCTCGATTTTACGTACAGAAGGAAAGAGAAGAATAAGAAGAATAGAGAAAGAGGGGATGCAAAAATGGGCGACGAGCGAGTAGAAAGAAAGATTCGGAGTTTCTACGGTACGAATAATTGCGAAGAGAAAAAAATAAACAAAAAATAAAAAAAAATGAATCAATCGAAAGTAGAAGAACTATGAGGCGATTATTTATTTCGATTCATGTAAATCTTACCCTATCACTGCGACGAGTCAAGTCTCTCCTCCTCCGTCTGGTAGCAAGCACAGCAATTCAAGTCGTTCTGGACTCCAAAGACGGCTGTATCACGTCGTCGTAGTTCCATTCTCGAACTTTCCTCTCCGGCACGGCATTCGCTGTCGTAACTTTCATTTTTTGTTTTCTTTTTTGTTTTTTTAAATTCTCAAACACACCACCAAGATCCTCGGGACAATTTTCAAGCAACCGGGTAAATCCTGTGCGCACAATTATCACTGATCGCGGAGGAAAAAGAGAAACAAAAAAGAAAAGAAGAAAAGAAGAAAAACGTAGAAAATCGAAAGAAAAAAAAAAAACTCGAAAACGGACGCGATTTTCACTGCTCTTTATTTTTTCATTTGCTTCCTTCCTCCTCGTCGAACTTTCAGTCGATATATCAGAGCTCACGATTCCTCGACGACGCGTGGGGCGGGGGTGGCGGATTTAATATTGCAAGTTGACTCGTAACGAAACCTCCCGACGCTTTAAACCTTTCTAATGGAATTAATTCCGGCGATGGAATAATACATCGTTACTCCAACCTTTCTATCATTCCTTAATGCAGGATAGAGACCCCTTATGAATCATTTTCGTCAGTTAGTTTCCGCCCACGTTATACCAGGTGTTGTATTCAACTTTTGCTGGGTACACCTAGGCACGAATCGTTAAGGGATGAAGAATCATTCGTTAGAAATTTATAAAATCGGTGAACATTTTTTATTCATTTTATTTGTCGAATTCTTTTCCTTATTCTTCTTCTTCTTATTATTATTATTTTTCTTATTTAATTTCTTTGGTTTTCTTTCATATTTTTTTCTTCATTTCATTTCACCCTCTCCATCTCTCCGTCCTTCTATCTCACGAGCTAGAAGAAAGAAGTCAGGTCACGGTACGCACTCTGTCGGTTCGGGGGACCCGGTAATTTTTCAAGGTGGATTACGAGGTAGGAAAAGTTTTGATCGATTCGCGTGGGTCTCGTTTACGTTTGAATTTACCGTAGTAAGACACCGTAAGGTCAGAGAGTGTGACAAAACTGCTGAAAGTTCCTTCCTTCTTTCTTTCTTTCTTCTTGTTTGTTTCGCTTCTTCCCTTATTTGTTTCTTTTTTTTTTTCTTTCTTTTCTTCTTTTTTTCTTCTCTCTTTCACAGGTCAATTCTCCTCTGTACAGATCAGGGAAACCTTTCGCTCTCCCATTTTCCTCTCTTCCTTCTCTTCCCCTGCTTCTATTTTTCTTTTATTCCTATTCTCATCCGGACCCGAAAGTTATTCCTTTAAGATTCGAAAATCTCCACCCTCTCCCTCCTCTTCTTCTTATTTTTCAAGCAGCGCGGTGAAACGCGAACGAATTCATACCTCCTATAACTCAAAAGGTCCGATTATCGCACTAACACGCGTCGTACACGTCGTCACAATAATTTTTTTCGAAACTCCATTATCCTCACTTTTTTCAAAGTTTTCCCTCAATTTTCATTTTTTATTTTCTCTTCACCCCTCTCTCTCTCTGTCTTTTTTTTAAATTTAAATTAAAACCAAAAAATCCGGGAAATTTTACTACACAAATATTTTCAACCCCTAAATGGAAAAAAAAAAAACGAAATTCGGTTTTTTTTTCTGAATTTTTTTTCTACTTCGTTCTCCTCCGTTTCCTAATTTTTGTTTTTTTTTCGTCGATATTTTACAATTGTTACGGAAGAGTTTTCGTTTATTTATATTATCGATACAGGCGCCTCACCAACGTAGGGGCAACCCTCACCCTAGGCAGCGCACTTCGCAAGGGGCGCGGCGTTACTGAACACAGAGAGCGAAGTCTCGTTCCGTCCTCCTCCTCCTACTGCTCCTCTCGCCTCCTCTCCTCTCCTCTCCTCTTCTCTTCGCCTCTCCTCTCCTCTCTCGTTTTCTATATATTCTTTCTCTCTCTGCGCGATAGGGTAGAATTTCTGGCAAGGATACGCGGCGCGGGCACGGGGTTGGATATCTAATAGTTTCGTATCAATGAACTGTGTGCCAGTTACCTATCAACATTTTCCCGATTTAATGCTGCACCAGATCCCGAACTCGATGATGCAGTCGCTTATCTAGATACAGATGACAAAAACATAGAATTCTCTCATTTTTATCTAGATACATTTATCCGCGTTATCGAATCGTCATCCTTCACCATCCAGCTACGAGTTGAGGATGATTTCACTGTCTCGTTTTCTGACGTTGAGATGATTATCTAGATAATCGCTGATTATCTGAAGTTAAATTCTAGATGATGAAATTATCTCTTATATCGCGAGACGACAGTTTAAATTTTAGAAATTTATATGTGTCTACAGATATTCCAGTTGAAGATGATTTCGCTATCTCGTATCACGGCGGTAAAATTTGGGGAAAAAAATTATCATATTATCTAGATGATCGCACAGTATCTAGTCGTCATATTTCATCTTCGGGCTACGAGGTGGAGATGATTTCACTGTCTTCTATTCTGACAATAAAATTTGAAACGGAATTATCATATCGTCTAGATAATTAAAAATGATCTGAAATCAGATATCTAGATAATAAAATTATCTCTAATGTTATAAAACAGTTTAAATGTCACGAATTAACGTGTATAGAGATATTACAGGTAAAAATGATTCCGCTGCCTCGTATTCTGAGGAGAACAATTGAAGAAAAAAACTTATATCATCTAGATGATCGCAAATGATCTGAAATACGATATCTAGATAATAAAATTATCTCCAATATTATAACCCAACGGTTTAAATTTCAGAAATTTGTGTATCACAGAGATATGACAGCTTCGCGATAGCAAAAAATGTTCAGAATCTTATCTAGATGAATATAAATATATTATCTAGATAAAGATAATTCGCAAAAAATTTTTTTTTATTTTTTCTGCCTTCAGATGAGAGATGATGCATTTTATTTTTCTTTATATGCGTATAGTACAGTATTTCTCAGGTATGAGACGTGGGTGACATAACGTATACAGTAACTCGAGCAGTCCAAGCTATATTACGATCGGAAATAAAAATTTCGAATTTCGATACATTCGTAGACGTATGTATATACATATATGTATTACACATAAATATTTTATGTCACGTACATGTGTCTGCATATACCTTTTTCTATATATCCACCACTTTCCCGTGTATACGAATATATATATATATATATATATATATATATATATACGTGATAGAAACGATTTCGAGAAACATGAAAGAACCGAAACACATATGCCACGTGCTGGCGGTGCTGTTGCTGCTACTCGCCCTATGCTTCTGGGTAGGTAAACGCGGTCAAATTATTGCCAGAGATTTATGTCAAAGGCGTTACTTTATACTTTTCCCTCCGAGGGGTTTCAGAGGTCAGAAATAGACGGGAGTTCCGCGATGTAAAACGAGGAAAGAGAAGAGAGAAAAGCTCTCGCCTCAGTTTCAGGTAAAAGTAAAAGAAAAAAGTGCAATAAATCGGCAGCCCCGTCCGAATACGCACATGATGGAGTAGAAGCTCATCAGTTTCGAAATTAGAATCTCGATTCTCAACCGAGTCGTCTAATCGATTTAAAACGACCCTTGACCCCGATGGCCAAAAAGTAACCAGAAATCTCGTCGCTCCATCCGGGCATGGAACGAATCGTGATTAGTGATCGTGTAAACATAGCAGCTCTCCGAACCCTTTAGAATTTGGTTTTCCACACAATGGATGTGTCGCCGTTGTGTATCTGCCGGTCGAGGATTCTCGAATCAGAGCATAGCCTCGTCGTGGTGTGCCATGGCGTCGTGTGGCTTGGCATGGTGTATGTAGCGGCGCTTCTTACTTACCTACCTACCTACCGGTTGGTTCGTTGGATAATTAATTGTCACAAGGTTGATTATTAATCTTGGACAAAGCCCCGCAGTTTGTCATTCGAGGACAACGAACGAGGGACATTACGCCCTTGTCCGTATCTCCCTTTCCTCTCCCTCCCCCTCGCCCTTCCTCGGGCCCTGTTCTTCTTAGTCATCATCTACCATCCAGTCCAGTTCTTCAGACGGGAAGACGAGCCCGTGATAAGTCTGGCTAGACGGGGTCCGGCCGAACCACCCCTTACCCTCATCCTCGGTCGAAATGTCCCGCAAAAAGGAAACCGGCCACTTTCATCCGTTCGTTATTGAAAAGTTACAAGCTTGGCGAATACATCGGCCCCTTAACAGTCTGGAATCCGAAAAGCGACGCGTTGATGGGAGTTTGTGTCCCTTCGGTAACCGGAACGACATCCTTTCGGGCTACGACTTGGATTCACTTTGTCTGGATCTAACGAACGCTCGGCGATAAGATAGCCCCTTAAGAGACGCGGAATACGGAAGTGATCAGCGTTTCGCGGCCGGAACCATTACACGGCTATCTCCTCGATTGCGCGAATGTTACTCGACACCAATGCTCACCTATACGTGTCCCATTGACGAGGAAGACCCTCTCTGAGCCATGACCTGTTCAATTTTTATGCCCCGAGTAACATTTTTGGTTAAATGGGTTCCCGCGATACAATGGCCAGGATTATACCCTCCCTTCCCACTTCCCACTTTTCACTTTTCGCTTTCGCCCCCGCCTCTGGTCCCCGAAAAGGAAATTTCTTTAGGGTCGCCGGTGCGATCTGGTGAGAATAATTTTCGAGGAGATGTTCGGTACCTGGTCCAGGCTCTACGGCTCTCCGCTCTCCCTCTCTCTCCCTCTCAAACATTTGTCAGGATTTTGTAGGACATAGTCTTCACCCTTGTCCTGCAGAAGCACATTGGTAAACAGAACGAAACATTCAGAGGTGGTTTCCCGCAGGCTTATCTACGAGAGGTAGTAGTATAGTAACTCGGCCATTCCGCATTTCCCTCTCTCCCTCTCTCCGAGGGACATTTGCTTCCCTCATACATAGAGGACCGTCTTCTAAGCCGTTTTCCTTTACTGCAAAAGGACGTTCAAGACCTTGTTAAATTCCGGGTCACAGTGCCGGGGCTTTTTCCTTGAAGATTATAAGACCGATCTTCAATTTTCGTTTGCTCTTAGGATTCCGTAAAACCTGCGTTTCTCCTCTCGTTTCAACGGTACGTATATGGAAACAATAAGAGAAAAGTAAGCCAAAAGTAAGCGGGAATAAGTCAGCCTTTGAACTCCTTTGGGGTACAGGATCGCGGGTTAAAAATAGCTTACCCTAACCCACCCCCGACCCATCGCATCGCTTTCTTACGGTCCAATAAGCCGGCCATCAAAGCACATGGAAATTTTTTGAGACAAAGAATAACCCGAGATTCTGAGCTGAATACGGCCGCACATTCTCGGCTTGACCTCAACACTGACGTGAATTTGTGGTTCTTATTTCCTGAGATATGGAAACGATACAAGACGTCGGATCTGTCTGTATGTACGCGAGATAAATCTACGGCGGTATTTCTTCGTCTGATAAAACCTTATACCAGACGTGTTATCCGCAACGTGTGCGGATAGTCCAGTTGAATAAGAGAACGGATTCTGTCGAATGTAAAAGATTAGCGGTGAGAAGCTATAACTCGTGCGAGGTCGTCTCGTTTTCGACGATATCTCGGTAACCGTGAATGTTATCGAGTCGAAGGTGAGAATCGAAATTGCAGCTTATTAAATTTCCTTCAAAAAAGTAAAAATACATTTTTCCCGTATCTCCAAAGGTCCCGCTGTATTTCAATACCGAATGTGCAACCGATTGATTTTCCGGTACCACAATTACTGCGAGTGCTTAAATATTCAGCCTCGAAATACAGCGGAACCGATAAAGATACGGGAAAAATGTATTCTATCTTTTTCATAGAAAATTTAACAAACTTCATTTTTAATATTCACTTTTATCTCGATATCGTTAACGGTTATCGAGATATCGTCGAAAGACTGATTCCGAGCGGCGCATTTGTAACGAAAATTATCTTCGCCGAGTGACAACTGTTCGCTTGTAGTTCTTTTCCTAGTTTCTCCCCATTCTACTGGTACCAGGGTGTTTACGGTTGAACCGTAGGTATCCCAGCGTCCCCATACGATCTCGTGATCGCGGGTCAGTTTTAAGGCCGATCTTACAGGTGCGGAATTGAATTCTACCATGGCACCGAGATGATGGGGGTACAGAATTGATGGCAAATCCGTTTAGCGCAACCCGGCACATCGGTAGGCGGTGACTCCACCTAAGGAATACTAATCCCAAAGGTCCTGGGGGAACAGCGACACTATTAAGGACTTCTCATTGCGCAGACTCAGCCCTATATTTCCGTCCCTCTTACTCCCTCGCATTAACCTTGATGGATTAATTGAAATCTAACAACTTTCATCCCCCAATTTTTTTTTATCTTCTTCAACCCCTTTTTATCTACTCACCTAACACTTTCCTTCGAATTAATATCACGGACTTTTTTCCTTTTTCTTTTTTTTCTTTCCCTAATCTTCTCGATTTTCATTTTCATTTTTTTTTTTCTTTCATTTTTTCTCTTCGTCTTCTTCATTTCACATCATTCGCCATTAGCCGGATGAAGGAGCAGGGTACGATCGACTGATTGGAGTTGGAGTGGGATCGGGAATCCGAAAGCTGAAAGCTGAATGCCGAAAGCTGAAAGCTCAGGGGGTGTAGGAGAACTTTGAATATCCGTTGTCAGTGATGTTTGACAATTCGGATGCTTCTGGTAGTTCCGCAAATCCAGCCCTTGCTTCTGTGCTGGTTTCTGCTCCTGTTTCCGGATCGGGTGGTTCTCGTTGTGAAACATGGAGTGTCCTCTCTCCGGCTGTCTAACCAACCCACCCCCAAGCCTCCCTCGCGCGCGTTCTACTCCATCCATAATTTATGAGCCAGAGAGGAATTATTGCCCGATAATAGAGACATCAGACATCGAGAGAGAAGAGGAGAGGAGGAAGAAGAAGAGGGAATAAAAAATAAAACGGAAAAAAAAGTAAACCGAAAAAAATGAAAAAATAAAAAAATAACGATATTTTCCTGAATATGGTTGCTGATGCTGCTTCTTATCCCCGACACGCTCAGGACGCATTGTACTCGGAGGAAATAAAAGCTGGAGAAAAAAAAAACAAAGGAGACGAATTTGAAAGAGTAAAAAAAGTGATACTAGAAAAACGCACTCGCGTGTCAGACCGTAATCATTCGCCTTTTCTTATACTACATCCCCGTACGGCAATCATCGTTTCCCGCCAAATTACTCGTTCGAATTTTTTTTTTTTTTTATCGATCGGTAAACATAAACGGGAGTTATCTCCGATCGTCTAACCCACGACGAAGGTAGATAGATCCAGGTGAACATGTTTAGTCCCGTAGAATAATATGGCTCGATAAAAGGGGCGATTTTTTTTTTTTTTTTTTTTGGAATTGCGAAAAAAGAAAAAAAGAAACAAAAACGAAGGGAAGAGAAGGGAAGAGAGAGAGAGAGAGAGAGAGAGGGAGTCGGGAGAGAGGAAAATAATGATCGTACAATTAGCTTGGTGATTTTAAACGCAGATAAAATTGGGGGTTGAAAATTTTTCCCGCTCCCCTGTCCGCGCGTCCGTTCCGGTTAGTGGGGTAGAAAAATTAGGGCTGACCTTGCTTAATGAGATCAGCGGAGAGATCGGCGCGGTTGAGTAGAAAAAAAAAAGAATTTAAAAAATAAAAAACGAAACGAAGATGAAATTTAGTCGAATAGCTAGAATTAATATCTGTAGCATCGAAATGATCCGCGTATTGGTGAAAATTCGACTGTTTTCGTAAATTTTTGTAAAGGAAACCCATTTCACCTCCTATCAAAAATTTCGCGATGCCGTACAGCGTCGCGGATTTTCCCTCGGCAATTAGCAAGTTTCGACGAAGAATTTTCTTGCCACGAAAACCTCCTTCTCTCATACTACTACCCTTAGAGGGTATCGAGGCTTGTACGAGTTTTCGAAGAAAATTAATCTCGCACCGGCCCATAAATTATCGAGTCGGTTCCTAGGGGGGTGGGAAAAAAAAATTATACATATATATATGTACATATATGTATAGATACACACGTGCAGAGAGACTAGAAACAACGTAGTTCCAGCTAGCTGCGAAGCTTAAGCGTGTAAAACTTACCCCAAGATCTATAAGTACTTGTCAGACTTCAGCCGCAGAACTGACTTCAAAGATTAGCCCAGATCTCAAAGCACACTCACACCGTGGCTTACTTGATATAGGTATAGTAGGGCCTTCTTAGATCGTCTTGGTTATACGGTAGCTAGGTCTAAGGGGTTGCGTCTTAGAGACTAGCTCAACTAAACGTATATGTGTCTAATAACTCCCACCCTCGGTTACTAAAGCCGCCGAACTTTGTCCCGTGGAGCGGGCATTACATTGTTCCACATTTGTTGCTCACACCAGGATCATCTCTTCTCTGGACAACTGGGATTGTACTTCAGCCCTTGGTGTCGTAAATTACCTTCCCTGTCTCCATCGAGACGCCGCAAACTTTCCAGACGTTGGGCTCTCGTCATCTCTAAATGTTTTCTTGCACGTCTGTTCGTTTCTAGTTTTCTCTAAGAAACAACAAACAAAAAAAAAAATAAGAAAAACTAAAACCGCCACTGTTTATCTTAGCAATGTAGACCGAAGCTGCTTTTTCGGTCGAATTTTCAGCGGTCGTTTCACTTTCCGAACTCACTGCGGACAGGAATCCAATTTATCAGTTCCGATAACGGATGTAACGATCGGTGACAGCGGTGGGATAGACAGATGAGTGAAACGTATTCCTATGTATGGTTTCAGGTTTTTTTTTCCCGGAATAAAAATGTGTGAACTTTTGTGGCAGCCAATAATGTAAAATGTGTTAAAATTGAATGAGAGGAAAGTTTTCTCCGGCTGCTGCTCAGCTTCGAAGATTGGGTAGTTCAAACCTCGGGGGTTATAACAAGGAAGGTTTGAGAGGTTTGAACGCTCTGGTTGCTACCAGGTACAGCGGATTGATTGGCCGATTCTACTGCCGGAGCTGGTGCATTTACTGAACCGCGTTTCGAGATGAGATTTATTTTGTTGAAGAGCTCTTATCCGCTGCTGCTTCTTCTCTTCTCGTCTGCCCAGTGGCTGCGGATCCAGATATGGTCCAGGTATTTTTCGAATTAGCTGCTCACTCTCTCTCTCTCTCTCTCCGTCTCTCTCTTGTGCTGCTTGTATTATATCTTCCCAACTGTTGCTCGTTCAACTCGTTCGAGGCGTGGTTATCGAATTAACAAGGGAAGAAACTTAGCAAAAACAATACCGGAGAAGAAATATCATCGTTCCAACGTGGGCTCTCTAATCTCGACCTCGATACAACGGGGTGGAGATGAAGAAAAATAAAAGATGGTAAGAAAAAAAAATAAGCAGTTTACTAAAAACAACCGTAGTTTTGACCTGATTTTCAAATCCCTCCAGACACAACCGAACTAACGTGCTTGCAGCTTACTTCCCTAGTTTTTGCACCCTCGTTCCTTTATTCCTTGATAAAATCGCTCCCACGAACTATTATTCAATTAGAACAAAAACTAATTAACTGGCTACGGTATCACGCCCGACACTCGACTCCCTGCAACAGACGTCAGTTACCAGGAACCTCATAAAACTTCACCCCATTTGATAATTAGGGGAGAAATTAGGCGAAATTTGTTTAAAAAAAAATAAAGAAAAAGAAAAATTACATTCTTAGGGAAGAAAACCTCCGTTGAGGTATGTACCTCCATCCCACCGCTGTCACCGGCGTTTACCTCGAGTAAAGAGCGATTGCGAATTCTCATGAGCTTGGAATTGTTATTTCTGAACCTCCAATTAAGCAGTACGACTCAAATTTTTCTGTCTTCTTTTTTTTTGCTTTTTCCTTGTTGCCAACTTAAACGCGAAATGGCGTGTCGAGAATTATTCGCCAGTGTTGAAATCGAATTCTTTCTAAAATAATTTTTTTTACTCCCCCTCATTCTCTCATTAAACTCTTATCTGACTTCCTGCTAACTCTGCAGACCACCTCTGCGGTGGTCACGCGGAAAGGGGGTGGAATTTTCTGCCGCTACTTCCACTTCCTACATCTCTCTCTCTCTCTCCCTCCCTCTCTCTCTTTCTCTCTCTCTTTCTCCTCTCTTGGATGGCGGATTCGGTTCGTCAGCAATCAGTTGGAGCTCCGTAATTTTTCTTCTTCTGCACCATATCACTGTTGGCCACGTTCTTCGGCCTGCACTCCGGTGGTGGGTGAGTTGCACACTTTCGGTTGAACATTATTTTGGGCGATTCTTTCCTACCGTTGTTTAATTATTCCATAATTTCTAATCATCAATTTCGGTTAATCACTGTCTGGCACCTGCCACGTTTTTCTCGGTGCGCACGCATGTGAGTGCGCGCGTTACCTGTTATTGTTTTGACGAGACTCGGATATGTCGGACTCAGAAGATAGCGCCTTGCTGGGATGTGCTCCGTCTCTCTCTAGCACGTTGGCCTCTGTTGAGTCTGATGTTTTCAACTTGAGTAGCATGCGTGCTAAACTGACAGCTCTCGACGGCCAATTCCTCGATTTCGTGAGATCTTCGCGAGAATCCCTCGAAAGGAAGTCTGCGCTTCGTGACATTTTTGTGTGCTATCAGCACGCATTTAATACCCTCGCGATTGAATATGCCCGGCTCGAAGGTAAATGTGACGGCTCTCGCGCGTGTGTCAAAGCCGTGTCTGACTCCTGCTCGGAAATTCTGCGTGTGTGTGCGTCTACTGCCAAGAAGGCCTGTAGCGATGGCGTGAAAGAGACCATGTCCGTCGTAAATAATTCCACCGCGTCGTATGCTGCTGCGGTTAATCGCTCTGCTAAGATTCGTGTACCTAGAGGTCCCACGGTCGAGGTACCGAAGACCACTAGCTTCGTCATTGCTCCCACCGCCAAATCTGCCGAACTGTTCTCCTCTTCTGCGGCCACCAAGACTGCTCTTTTCAAGGCAGTGAATCCTGCCTCCCTGGCGATGAAAGTCGACCGTATCTCCAGTGCAGGGAATAATGCTATTCGCATTCAGGCCAGTTCTGTGAACGTCGATCGTGTCCGTGCGCTTCCGCAGCTTGCAAAGGCGGGATTAGAGGTCAGGGAGGATCTAAAGATGAACCCTCGCCTAGTTGTTCATGGTGTCCCGTCTGACATGAGCATGGACGAAATTAGGTCCGACTTCGTAGCCTTGAATCTTGGCGGTAAGGATGATCCTGACGTCAAGGTGGTGTATAAATATCCTGTCAGGCAGGGCAACTCTCGTGTTCGCTGTGTCATCGAAGTGCCTCCACAGGTGCGTAAAAGTCTTCGAGAAATTTCTAATTCCCGCATTTACCTGAGATTTTCAGCCTGCCGCTTTGATGATCACGTCGTCGTTCGCCAATGCTTCAAGTGTCTAGCTTTCGGTCACTTAGCCAAGGACTGTAAGAATTCCTCTCGATGTGGGCATTGTGCGGGAGCTCATGAACTCAAGGATTGCCAGAAGTTGCGTGACACGCCTCGCTGTTTCAACTGCGAGGCAGCCAAAGTGCAGGATTCTTCGCACTCGGCTCTTGATGGTAAGAAATGCGCAATTCTTAGTAGGCGTCTGTCTGAAAAGGTCCGCAATATCAATTATGGATAGCACCGTGTCTGTGACCCATGACAATCTTTCTATTTGCCACGTAAACTGCCAGTCTCTTGTTGCTCATTGGGATGAATTCCGAGATTTCTTCATCAATTCTAACTATCACCTTATTTGCATGTCCGAAACTTGGCTGAAACCTGCGATCTCCGACGACCTGGTCCGTCTTCCTGGCTATCAACTTCTACGATGCGACCGAATCGGGCGTGGCGGGGGTGGAGTTGGCGTCTTCGTGCATAATTCTCTCCAAGTCCGTGTCCTGGACTCTTCTGGCAGCATCCACCTGCATAAGCCAGAGTTTATCCTACTTGAGATATCGCCTGTGGGTTCGTCGAAGTTGCTGCTTGCCTCAGTCTACCGTCCACCTCACATAGGTCACCTGGACGAATTCTTTGACTGTCTCCTGAGGTATTCTTCCTCCTATGCCAATCTTGTGATTGTGGGTGACTTCAATACTGACATGACAGGTAGTACCTTTGACAGTAATTACTTACGAAGCTTTATAGATACTTCTAACTTCTTTCTGGTTCCTCATCGGCCTACGCATATCCTTCGTGGTTCTGCCACCTGGTTAGATCTTTGCATAGTTGATGATCCTCAAAAAGTAATTGATCACGGCCAGCACGACGTTCCATTTCTATCGGCGCATGACTTGATCTCCATCTCTTATCGCGTCAGGGTCTCACGCCCGCCAGCCAGAACCTTCACCTGTCGCGATTTTCGTCTCTTTGATAGATCTAGCCTTCTCCTAAGTCTTGAGGAGACCGACTGGAACCATTTCTACCATACGCAGTCTGCTGACGAGAAGGTGGAGTTTCTTAATTCCGCGATTCTTGGCTGCTTTGCTCGCCTTGCGCCCTTGCATCAGGTTACACCGCGCACATTTCCTGCACCCTGGCTCACGCCTGAGATGAAACTCCTAATGTCACAGCGTGACAAAGCTCGTAGACAGTGGCGTAGAAATAGATCGGATTTTCTGTATACCAGGTTCAAAGCACTACGTAATAAAGCGCAAAATGAAGTTAGAAATGCAAAAAGAGCCTATTTCCTCTCGAAACTTGGATGCCTCAGGGATTCGAATGTGATCTGGAGAGAGCTGCGTCGCTTAGGTTTAATTCGACCACGAACCTCCGATCGGCCGCTGGTAGTCTCTGCCGACGCGTTGAATGTTCATTTCGCAAATGCAGGGGCGGACGATGATGATGATAGTGTAGCCTCCTCTTCCTCGGAGCGCTGGTTCTTGGGCGAAATAGGCTTTGATGATTCGAAGTTCTACTTCGATAATCTTTCTATCGATGTCTTGATTAAATCCTTGTCCTATTCTAAGTCCAGATCCACCGGTGCTGATGGTCTTTCCTCTCAGCTCATTGTCTTATCCTTGCCTGCGATCCTTCCGCAAATTCACCATCTGTTTTCATTTTCCCTCACCTCCGGTTCCTTCCCCTCACTGTGGAAGTCAGCTCTGGTGTGTCCTCTCCCCAAAATCAAGTCTCCTGTGAGTCTCAATGACTACCGTCCAATTTCTATCTTGTGCTCGCTTGCTAAATCTCTTGAGCGTATTGTTGCTGATCAGGTTATGCGCTTCCTCGTGAAAGGCGATCTTCTCGATCCTCATCAGTCTGCGTATAGAGCTGGACACAGTACTCATACGGCACTTATACGCGTAACCGATGACGTTAGGAATGCTATGGATTCTCGGATGGTCACTGTCATGGTCTTCTTCGATTTCTCTAAAGCCTTCGATCGCGTACGTCATGCTCTTCTGATCGAAAAACTCAGGCTCCTCGGTTTTTCGAACTCCGCACTCAAATGGTTCTGTGAATATCTTTGCGGTCGCAAACAAGCGGTGAGGCCGGGTGATGGCTCCACCACTTCGTGGCAGCCTGTCTTCAATGGTGTTCCACAAGGCTCTGTTCTTGGTCCCCTGCTTTTTACCCTGTATATTTCCGATATTAAAGACTGTTTAAGGCACTGCAGGAGGAATCTCTACGCCGACGACTTGGTCATCTATCTTCACTGCCCTCCGCACGAGCTACCTGAGGGCATTGCGAAAGTCAACGAGGATGTCGCTAGAATCTCCAACTGGGCCTCACGGAATGGGTTACTACTCAATGGGGCCAAAACGAAGGCGATGATTCTGGGTACTCGCCGCTACCTCAACGCTATCGATCTTTCTGCCACACCTGCCATCATGGTCGGAACTGATCCTGTGGTCTATTCTCAAGAAGTCAAGCACCTGGGTGTCATCATTTCGAATACTCTGTCCTGGAGCTCGCATGCAACTGGCGTTACCAAAAAAGTCAATGGAACGCTGTATCAGCTCAAACTATGCCGTGACTTGCTCCCTTGTGCTCTTCGGGAACGACTCATCAGCACTTTGGTCTTCCCGCACATTGACTACTGTTGCACGATATTTCTTGACTTGACCGACGGACTCAATCTTCAGCTTCAGAGAGCACTCAATTCATGTGTGCGTTTTATATTTGACGTCAAGAAGGATGCTCACATCACTCCGTACTTCAGAAGATTGAAATGGCTTAAGGTTTCTGCACGACGACAATATTTCCTTGGTTGCCTGCTGTACAATGTCATTCACACTGGCATACCATCTCACATGGTCATTCGCCCTGACCGAAGACTCGAATCTGGCCGAGCTACCAGGACCCCTCTCGATCTTCTCTACGTATCACCCTGTCGGACCGAACTATTCAAAAACTCATTCACCATCGCCGCTGCTCGTCTCTGGAACAGCCTTCCGCCTGAAATTCGAAACTCCACAAGCGCTCCTATCTTCAAGGCCTCGCTCCATGACCACCTTCTTGCCCTCGACTCCTGACCTTGTTTCTCTCATCCCGTTTGAGTCCACTCCTCGTTGTACCTGGCATAGGTTTTCTGCAGTTTCCCTCATGCCTACGTTACCGAATGGAGGTACATCCTCTAAGTCGGCTGCAGCCGCGACTTCCTTTCGCCACTTTTATCTTTTATCTTTTATCTTTATTTTCTAAGGCTCATGACTGCTATTGGAATTATATACTTATTTATCTAATTTTTAGTCATGCTTTATGCTTTATCTTCTCAACTGTTACTTTTTATGCTTATACTATTTTCAACTGATTGTTAATTCACTATTTCTCCTTTTTATATTGCAATGCTATGTATTCTTTTGGTCCTGCGCTTGAGGGGATACTATCCCAGAGCGCATAATAAATGTCTCTCTCTCTCTCTCTCTCTCTCTCCCTAGAGACTAATTAACGGCAAATACTTATCGCCAAGTACAAAAGTTTTCGTAGGTTCGAATTACCGCGGAAATGTTTCCAATTTTACGCCCTTGACGAAGGGAGGAAATAGGGGGAAACCGAGGGGGGTTTGAACTCATCGCGTGAGGTTAAACCACAGAATCGAGTCACTTAGCTTTTTCAACTTCCTCACTCACGCTCAGTTTTCTTACCACTTTGAATTGGGCGGAGCAAAAACCAACCCCACGTCCTACACACAGGTCTATAATTTTCACCAGGGTAAGTGTACACACTAGCTATCGTCGGCTACGTAACGCGAAACTTATACCTACTGGCCTGGCCTTGTCTTGTGTACACTTCACTATTACAAGCTTAAACTTATAAAGTTTCAGGGTCCTCTTTCCATTGTTAAAACTTTGATATTCTTGGTAGGGAAACTCACCGACCGACCGCCTCTTGCATGGTTGAGTTTCTCTTGACTGTTTTAGAAAAAAAAAAACGAGAGCCTGCACACATTGTCTGCTCGAGCAATGATCATCCGTCAAAGTCCAGTCAAATTGTCACAAATTTCTTTCTTCAACGGATCAGTCTTTCGACGATATCTCGAGAACCATAGCTTGTATCGAATTGAAAGTGAAGATCAAAAATGTAGTTTATTAAATTCTCTTTCGAAAAGGTAAAACGCATTTTTCTTGTATTTTGAACGGTCACGCCGTATTTTCATTCCAAATGTGTGACAAATTAATATTTTTGCTCCAAGGTGATCGCGAATGTTTATATATATTAAGCCTCGAAATATAGCGAAACTAACGAACATACAGGAAAAATGTATTCCTTCTTTTCCATGGAGAATTCCATGAACTTCATTTTTGATATTCAACTCCACCTCGATATGACGCACGGTTTTCGAGATATCATCGAAAAACTTGTTGCGAGTGCCTTTTTAACCACGACGACGGTACACTGTTGAATTCGAGCCTATGGACAAGAGGATGAGCAGAACCACCGTGTGGACATACCTCGAGCCCGTCCCTTAATCAGAGGGCTTGAAATACGCCAACAATTAGTCGGAGCATAGTTGATACCACTCGAGGTAGAAGATGCAATCTATCCACCGTCAGTAAACGTTGGAGTGAAGAGAGACAACCCCTTGACATATCTGGCCTTTCATCGGAGCAAACGACCCGGAAATACCTCCGCATGCAATATAGATTTGTCTCTGCACGAAGGATCTTCTTGCACTTTCATCTCACATTATTCGGAGAAGGTATTCTCCTTTTTTCATGCAAAAAAAATAATTTGGCGCTGATTTTGGGTCCCTGAATCGCATTCCTTCAACGACCTCTTTATCGCTCTGTCCGGAAAGGGAGATATAGACTCTGATAGGATAATGATATTCAAGATATTTTCGTTATGTGAAAAGTTTCAGCCAGGGAGCTTAAATATCATCGGGTTAGTTGGTCTCGTCCTCGTATATAGAGCCGCAGCTATTCGCAATATTGTTCGAAGTAACTTTACAAATAAGTTTATGGTAATGGCGGTACTTTTAACAAGGTGCTGTGGGCACCTAGAGTTTACTTTATAATTTAAATCCAATAAAACTGGGGTGCAAAATTCCACCACTTCCAGGATATGCCGAGGCGCCCACCCCTATCCCCGGAATCTACATAGCTACAAATTCTTCGTTATTATTCTTTCCCTCGAGGTTTATTGATCATCGATAGAACCCCATCAACGTTTAATCTGATTGTAAAATGCCCCAATCATCATGTCTGACAAAGTAAAAGTCAATCAGACCAATTTTTATCCCTATAAAGCGGATTATCTTTTACAAGCTTTACTCTTTGGGGAATTATTTTTCGTTTACTGGAGGCTTTGAAAAGACGTCGATGTAACGCGAATGATAAAAACTTCGGAGTATAGAATTTTCTGAACTTCGCTGGAACGAAAATTCTCTTTTCGGGAAACTTTCTTTCCGCTTCTTTTTTTTTTCATCCCCTCTCTCAACGTTAGGCATATCAGTTTTCCTTTCCGAATCGCGAATACCTTTAATTTTCCACAAAACCACCTGAAATCAATTTCGAATAACGAATTTCAAAACGCGAGAATACGACAATACTTGTAGCCGGGATATCGATCTGTGGCTTTAAATTAATGGATTTCATTTTTTTATCATCCCTTTTTCTCTCCAGCCTCGAACATCGACGGGGGAATTATTCCCGTGATTAATCAAGGTAATTGCATATTCACTGGAATTATTTTTAAAGCTTGAGTTTAGAATAAATTTTAGTCCGACAATTTATTTGTGAAAGAAAAAAATAATGGTTTCGAGACGAATTTCATTCGGAGGATCGAGAAAGTGGATTAAAAAATCCAACCCTTAATTTTCGGGCTTCTGACTCTAATCAATGATCAATTATAACAATTTCGCAAAATTCTCTCCGCCGGAAGATCCCGGATTAATTTTGTTTCCCGATATTTCAATTAACCCGTACGTCACCTATATCCGATGACTCCGCGACGCGAAAATTTCATGCGATTAATATCGGCGTGTCATTCCCTCCGGGTATTCCTGTTTAATTAAAACTACGTTTCTTTTTTTTTTTTTTTTAATAAGTAATAAAAGTGTCTTCCACCCGGAACAGGATCGTTAGGCCTCACCTAGATTAACTTTTAATTAAGCTCAGCTCCAGTCAACTTTTCCTAATTCGTTAGCTCGAGCCATCCGAAGGAAACGATACATCTTCTACCTACCACGAGAGGAAAACCCGTAACTTTGCGGCGCGCCAATTTATTACCTGGAAACTAAAGTAACGAAAAAAAAAAAGGAAAATAAAAGAAAAGTAAAACAAAACAAAAATCGAGGAAAAGTCAAATTTGTTTTTTATTTTTGCATTCTAGGAGCGAAAGTTCCAATTTAAAGAGACGTGCCGATTCCTCGCGATTCGTTTCATCAATTTCATCCGCGCGCTATTCTCGCTAATCATATTTTACACCTCGCCAAGTTTCCTGTTAATTAAAACCTAGCACTGTCCCTTCAGTGCACCTCGAGGAAGATCTTTACGGATAATGTCTCCGACAGATATGGGAGGATGCTGGGGGCTGTTGTCTCGGTATATATAACGTTAATGTTACTAGTAATCAGGTTGGACCCGTGTTCGTACCGATGTTCACTTAATGGTCCAACCCGCAAGAAGGTATTTAGGTATGTGTGCGTCGGCTTCTGCCTCTGTGCACGCACCCCGGCTATCGCGTATACGAGGTGTCTTAATGCGGAAATGAAATGGAACGGGATGAAATGAAATGGAAAATTTCGTATTCCATCGGAATTATGGCGAATAATTTCTGGGGATTTTGAAACGCGAATGGCTCAATGCAGTTTCGCAGATTTTGAGCTCGACCAGATTAATTGAAATTGCAGTTGGAAATAATAGCGACGTAGATCAGGATTCATTTTTTATCTTTCTCGGATTCCACCGGCCATTCCCCGACACTAATTTTTTCCTCCTACAGCTTACTCCTCCTTTTGTACAGGGGTTGAATTAAGTAGGTCGAATTTAAAAACTAAATAATTCAAATGTGAATATAGTTTGAATTTTTCAGCAGTTATTCTGCCCACCTCGTTACCCCCGCCTCTGAGGCTAATGAATTGCTTAATTAATTACCTTATACCAACACCGGCTATAAATCAGGTCGTATTCTTCCGCGGCAGGTGATTCGAGGAGCCATACTAGTACGATCTCCTAAAATTGGCGAATAACTCAATTTTCTTTCCTCCAACTAGGTATGTACATTGGGGTGCTGCTTAATTCGATCATTTTCGTATATAAATATATATAAAAAAATGTAGCCAAAACCCCAGGTTCCTATCTGGATTCTAAGCACCGCCCCAAAGCCATGTAAGTAACTGCAGATTTTTCCTCTTTATCTGGAATCTAAATTCCTGCAATTTCGATCAGTCGAAATTTATCAGCAGTTCTTCAATTCGAACCCCCTGGAACCGAGAAAGTCCAATTCCAAATCGTGTATGATATATCTTCGAAAGTCGCGGATTGGCTCCAGAACCAAATCGCTTTAGGCGTCCCAAAATTTCCGGCCCCCGATGACCATTCCCTCTCGCCGCAATCTGCGACTGATAGTGCAAGATTCTAGCCATTTCCATGTACATAAATGCGGAGGTTCATGTACTCGGTGTCAAATTCCAACGCTACAAAGCCGAACCAGTTTCTGCCAAGAAAGAAACACGGTAAGAAAACAGGCATTCAGGTTCTCAGAGAAGGCGGCGACGAAATTTGCTGGAAACTTCCGTCTAAACCGTTGAAAACCGTCGATATCTTCGTCAATTTAATTCCGAGAATAAAATTTCGGAGTCTATAATATCTGGGAATAAAAAGCGGACAACTTTGTCCCCAAAAATTTTTTTCCATCTCCCTTCCCTCTCGAAATAATCGTCTAAAACGATGAAGAGGGGTCACCCTGTATCCGCGAACTGTGTATGTATAACTCGGCATTCTAGGATCCTGCGATCCCCTCCCTCCGGAGTTTCGGGCATCCCTTCTTTACCGATAACGCTCTCTGCGCCATGCTAGATTTAGTGGGGTACAACGTTACGTTAGCCGGTCCGCATCCGTCCGTCCGTCCGTCTGTTTGTGGTTTCACGTCTAATAGAATCCGCCACAAGTGTTACGGAGCGGGGAGAAGGCAGAGGGAGGTAGCCGGAGTGGGGGGCGTTCGTGAAGTTCCGTTGTCGAGGTTCTACGCTATATCTACCGCTGCGTCGAACGATTGAGTGCAGAGATGATGCTGCGCAGTGTGAGCTGCTCGGTCGGTCATACTGTAGCGTAGCGCGAGAGGAAACGGGGTGGGGGTAGAGTAGCCAGAGCGCTGGCTAGCGCCTAGTGCGACGTAGAGGGAATAGGGAGAAGGAGAAGGGCCGGCCAAAGGGAGTAAAAGGACGGGGGACATTAATTACTCTTATCTGAGCAAACAGGGCGACCGTTAACGGTATCCCTACCCTTTACCCTCGGATTTCCAGCCGTCTGAAATCTGTCCTCGCTTCTGTTTCAAAAGTTTAACGGGTTTGGGGGTTGGTTGCTGGCGAACAGCTATATGTATGGCTGCCGCCCTTCAATCTAAATCCTGATTTTCACCCAATTCAACATTTTCATAGCAATATTTAGGGATGTGTTTACGGATCGTATATCGAGGTATACATAGGGGATTTATTTGTTTATTCGTCACCGTATTTGTGTCGTTGATCAATTTAAGCTCTGCCATCCTGTTTTTGCTCACCGATCAGTTTAATCAGTCGTCGTAATTAATTTGTACGGATTTTTCTCGCTCGCTCGAACCCAGAGTCTCCTTTTGTTCAGACGTTATTTCCTCTCCTTCGTTCTCCATTTTATCGTTTTCATTTCTCGTTTTACAGCTCATTTTCAATTCTTCACTCTCCATTTCATAGCTTTTCATTTTTTTTTTCTTACCTCCACATTGTCGATTTTCCACTTTCAATTTTTCATTTTCCACATTTTCCACTCTCGATTCTTCATTTTCCCTTTCCGATTTCCAATTACCACCTTTAATTGCTCATTTTCCATCTCTTCCTTTCACTATTGCATTTCCAATTATCCATTCCAACTTTCCCTTTCGATTTTCCCATTTTTCCGTTCATAATCTCGTTTCTTAACATACCATTAAGGATTTTCCTGGTCAATTTTCCATTTTTACAAATTTCCACATCCATTTACCATTTCACATGTTCCATTTTCCATTTTTAGTTTTCCGCTGTTCATTTTCCAACTTTCCCTCTCATTACTTCCCTTCCAATTACGAATTTCATCTCTCCCTTTCGATTTTCCCATTTTTCCGTTTATAATTTCGTTTCCTAATATACAATTTTGGATTTTTCTGGTCAATTTTCCAATTTTAAAAATACCCACATCCATTTTCCGTTTCCCATTTTCCATTTTTAGTTTTCCACTGCTCATTTTCCAGCTTTCCCTTTCATTACCTCCCTTCCAATTACGAATTTCATCTCTCTTTTTCGATTTTCTAATTTTTCCATTTATAATCTCGTTTCTTAATATGCAATTTTGAATTTTCCTGGTCAATTTTCCATTTTCCGTTCTCCATTTTCCATTTTTAGTTTTCCACTATTCATTTTCCAGCTTTCCCTTTGATCACTTTCCTTCCAATTACGAATTTAATCTCTCCTCTTCGATTTTCCAATTTTTCCATTCATAATCTCGTTTCTTAAAATTCAATTTTGTATCTTCGACTCCTGATGCCGTCTTTTTTTCTTTCCTCTTATAATTTTCACTGAACGCGTTCTACAAGAAGATTTGAGCTTCCTTGAACTAGGCATCAACGGGCTTCCTCCGCTGCTAATCGCGTTAAAGCTTACGCCTTAGTTAGCGCGCTAATCAGCCAGGTATTTTACGCTGTCTTAATTTTATCTTTCAAGACGTCGAGAGAAGCACGACTACGTTTCGTCGTCAACCTCAGAGCATGGGCCATGGTACGTCGCGTCGTCCCGACAACCAGAGGGTAAATTTTCCGGCCCTATTTCTCCAGGAGGCGGTTACGCTCCGGAAACTTTTTCAGGACCAAGCCAGCTCCTACCCCCTACCCCCTACCCCCTACCGCCATCCTCCTAGCGGTTTACCGGACGATTAACGTTAAATACCTTCACATCCCGCCACCACGTACCAACCCTACTTTTCCCTACTTTGGAATCCAATTCGTTCGATTTCAATAGCTTCCCTACAAACTTATAAGGGAACGAGAGACCGTATTTTTATTTTTTTTATTTTTTTTTCATCGCCCTTAGCACAATAGGAAATAGGAAATCGGATGAAAGCTCTGAAAAATCTTGCGCCATTCGGAGAAAGATCATCTCAAAAAATCAATTCTCCGTTCTTCCAGCTTGAATTTATTTTATCTCCCCGATTTTCACCTCTTTTCGTTTTTTTCCGAAAAATTCTTGAAATTTTTGATCGAAAGAAAACAAAAACAAAAAAATGAAAGTGATATTTTTTTCTTTTGCCAAAAATTGAAAGTGAATTCGAAATTTTCAATGAAATTGATGCGGAAGCTTTGATTTCTAATCTAATAACCCAAAACAACGTACCCGTGCTCATGGGCTGACCACATCCTGACCGTATCTACTGCCGCAAACCCCTGAGGCAGAGCTGCGGAACGTTCGAGTGTAGTTTCGGCCTCTGGGTTTGGAGCTACCACGATTTCTGTCTTCGGCTTACCCGACCGCGTAGATGTGCCTTAGTAATTACCCGGGTTTCATCGCCTCGTATCAGCTAAGCTTGACCGTAGAGAATAAAGCTTGGAAAGGGGCTAGAGAAACGAGCCTAACGATTCCAAAGCTTTTTTTTCAAATTTTTTCATTTTTTTGTTTAAATTTTCATCGAAGAATGGCGGAAACGAAATCCGAAGCGATAAAAAAGCTCCCGATGCTAGAGAAAAAAATGTTTCTTTTTCTTTCTTTCTTTTTTTTTGCGATCAGAAGAAGAGAGATTGATTTCTTCGTTTTTTTTCATTTTCTTTTTTTTCCCTCTTTTTCTCTTCTCTTGGCTTGTTGCTTCGGGGTTACAGCTTTTACCTTCTAGCATGAGAGGGAAGCGTATACCTAAGGGCATACCGACTGAACTGCGGCACTAACCACCCTCGTCCAGGTTTTTACAGCTCTGACCCATTTAGTTGAGGCCTAGCACCACCGTCGTTTAAGCTCAATTTATGTAATAGTTAGGGGTGGAAAAGGGAATAGAAGAGGGGAAACGAGAGAGATAAATAGAGAGCGAGAGAAAGAGAGAGAGAGATTTAGTCAACGAGCAAGTTACTGGAGTGGAGAACACCCACCGCAAGAGAAAGAGAAAGAGACCCCGAGCTTTAAGTCCTTGGCCATTATGTCAAGAGTAGTAACTGAATATTTCAGGATATTCTTAGAACGCGATATGCCTTGTCTATTTCACCACCTGTCAACCCCATGGTACATAAATATTTCTCTGTGTATACCCCGTTCATATATACATTATTTTTGCATTTTGCATGCATGTGTGGGGCAGGAATTACATCGACGTATTTTCATAACTGAAACAGATATTTCTACATGCATGTATACTGCATGGACACACATACGCTTGTAACAAGCCAGAAAATCTTCGCGTAAGTTATACTCGTTCAGCTTGCAAGTCAGACACGAGTAGTAGAGCTTTGATAAATATTAAACAGCATACTTTGCATTTGGAGACGCACGACTGCGTGATAGTAGACGGAAATCTTTCTTCCTCTTCTTCTGCAGGAGTCTGTCCTTACATCTAGCGAATAGTAATTTCGCGATATTGATCGCACATCGAAAAGCTCGAATCGATTTTTAAGCTCTTATACAAAGACGAGATGCTCGATCGGATCTTTAAAATTTTTTTCATTGACGTTTTGATTTTTCCAGAGAGCTTTTCTGGCGCTGAAAGAGAAATATGTCCTTCTTCTTCCGAGATGAACTTTTAGTTGATGTCGGAGCGAATGTGTATCGGTCCGTGTAATTTCATGGCATAATTTCCCTGAGTCGATTGAAGCTCCCGAGAGTATTGAGCTTTTAAATTCTACCAATGCCTAACTTCGATTAGGCTCTTATAAGCGACTTTCGAAACGTAATTAACAACGTAACGGCTGACGGAAAAGGGTTGAGAGAGAAGAGGGAAAGAGAGAGCGAGGGAAGGCCGAAGAACCGAGTGGAGAATTCTGGGATCTACGCAATTAACTAATTAACGAGCCAAACTCATTAAATTAGAGCATAATTTACGAAAGGTTAATGTGAAGTCGAGTAAAGACAGAACTCCTCCCGTCTGTCTAACGCTATTCAAACTTTCTATGCGTAGGAAGCGCATCCCTTAATTCGCAACCCTTAATTTTAAAAAAATTATAAAATTATCGGTTTCCGTAGAAAAAAGATTTTCCGTAGTCTCAACGAATCTCACGTCGCATTTTCCGAACTCCAACAGTATCCAAAATGGAGAAAATCCGGAGCCCGGATGTAGACGGGGATGAAAAATCGCCATTTCTTGTTAAGCTCAGAATTCGATATTTTCTCGCGAAGAATTAGAACCCTCGGTGCACAATATCCAGGTCAGAAAAGTGCCGATAATTTTCTATTAAAATTCGCGAACGTCGGTGGTAACAAACCACTTCCTCGGTACATTATAGCCTTAGCTTTTTTCACCCTCTGGCCAGTCGCCAGGCACTCGGAGGGCGAAAAACGTTGCATTAGGTGGACATAGACTGCAGGAAAAAGGTAAGTTTCCAGGTCGTTTGGAGATGCAAGGTGGTTTCTTGTTGGCTGAAAGCGCGAGACGACGCTGGGATCTTTATTCGGCAAAATGGGGTTTCTTTTCGGACGGGGGAAACCGAGCCCAGATTTTTATCACTCATTCTTTAGGGGGCGAGAATTTCGAGAAGAATTCGGCGAGAACCCGAATGACTTCGAATATAAGAATAGATTGAAGTAGTTTAACGACTTGGGGATGAAAAACCAGAGGCACTCCTTTTTTCGGGGTACCTGTGCCTGGTGCATGGGCCTCCCTCTCCCTCGTGGTCGTAAAATACTGGGTTAAGGTTGAAAGAGGATGACGAAGACGAGGGGAGGGAATAAACCGCGTAATCATTAGGTAAAATTACTTCGTCGGATGGTAGAGGGTGGAATTTTCTTACCGTAAAAAGGGAACTTATATATCTCTGATAAAAATCCAATTTGGTACAAAGTAACGGTAAACAAAGGATCGGTATACGAGCCCGTGACGGATACTACCTCGGATATAGGCATGTCATTCCGTCATCAAAATTATACCCGAATATATATTGAGACGTATAACGCTGGTTGGTGGATGAAATATTACTCAAAAATTACACGCGGGGGGTTGTCGATCTTTATCGATTCGTTTTTCCGCTACACGGATACGAGTCATTGACATAGACTGCAGAGTTGATCCATAAGTTTTTTTTCGAATTCATAAAATTATGGTCAATTTTTTAGAGTCCTAGCGAATTTTTAGGGAAAATTTCTTCGATCCGGAATAATTCGACCAAAATAACGTTTTTGGAAATTCGCGGTTGATGGTATAGATTTCGAAGTGCCAGGGAATACCGTTGAAGTTCCGAAAACTCTTTTAGAAATTTTTCGAATCTCAGAGGTGATTTTGAAACTGAAAATTGAAATTGAAAATTGACCATCCAAGAAGTTCTTGAAGTTCCGAAGAACTTGGAGAATCGTATAGAAATATCGTGGGGATGTGTCGAATGTTAAAACAATATCTGAGAAGTTTTGAAAATTCGAAAAAAAATTTGACCGAATTTGAGAGAATACTAAAAAAAAATTTGGGAAATGTGAAACGAATTTAAAAATAGCAAAGGGCTCGCACGGAGTTCGTAGGATTGAAGAATAAGGTGAAAAAGCTTCCTGAAATTAATAACAGAACCTAGTTTCGCGCTTTTCTTCCCTCAGACTCTCGAGCTTTTTTAAACTGCATTCATTTCTGTGTATTTATTTTTTTGTGCGCCTGTCTCGTTTCTTTGGGAACTTTATTTCCGCTGCAGTTTATCTTTTCACTAGAAAATTCCGGGGCTGGGTACACGTAGGGTGAAAAGTTCGCGACGAGTATGAGTGCGATATGTATAACTTAGAGGGTTTTCACGATAGGACGCGGAGAGAACCTCGCCTAGGTAATCTGCAGGGTAGTTATGAATGGAGAAGAGATAAAGCGTAAAACTGGCTTAACGCCACGAGCCTTTCTTGTCCGGTGTAATCTCGCCCTGAAGGCTGAAAAAGCCCTTTTCACTGACGACCCTCGCAGCCCCTATGACCCCACCGAGGACCGCGAATCCAGCGACTTTATTGCATCCGTCGAGGTCTTTGGCTCTCCGTTTAGATCTTATCGCGGAATTAAGTTCGATTCGAGCATATGTATACTTAGCGGAGGAAAGGAGAGACGAGAGGAGCCAGAGCTGGAGTCAGAGAGCCAGCGACGACCCTTCGGATAACATCCCCTAAGACCCTCGACGGAAACGCCTATCATACGTCCCTCGTCTTCCCTCAATTTCACGTACGGTGAAACAGCGCACGTGTAAAGCTGCACCATACTCTGTGCGAGGATTCATACGCCTTTTTTCACCCCCTCGAAGTGGGTGCTTACATATGGACTCTGGTGAGACGTAAGAACACCATTCGCCGGATTGATGTGCAGAGAAGAGAGAGAGTGCGGTCTAATAGCGATGGGATAATGACGAGACTTTCTATACCGGAGGGTGTAAAGTGTCGAGGGTTTTGTGTCCCGAGAAGCAGGTTTCGCCGCGTAATAAGCATTCGTCGTTTCTGGATTCTCCATATTTGAAAAGCACTCTCAGCGAGGATTTGGGTCGCCGACGGTAATTGCTTCGATTTTATACCTCATGCGCTTTGATTGTTCGCGAGGTTGATTTTTGCATAACGAATTTGGCGAATGGGACGCGGGTGCGGGAAGCTGAACTTCCGGCTATCTGTCCACCGCTATATCCCTGACCCTAGCAAACATTTAATTAAGACGAAGGGCCGTGGCGATTATATCTAGATTTACGATGGTCAGTTTCGTCGGCCTGAATCCAAGTTCCTCGGATCCCCGGACATTCTTCCTGGCTCACAAAACCCGAGAAAAACTTTGAGGATAATTTTGATTTTCAATTCGCCCCCGGAAAGCAGTCGAGCTTTTATTTTTCCGCTTAAGAAATCCACCCCTAAAAAACTGAACTTGCAGTCTGTAGCCATCTGAATTTATTTCCAGAAATTTAGATGCGTTTCGAAGCACCGAAGCTTTTTTCTTTCCCTCGACAACGTGGAGGACTTCCAGATGCTTTGTTGTGGCGATTCATCGCTAATTTATGGTTTTGGTTGGATATCTCGGTCTGGAAAAGTCCGCATAGTAGTTACAGAAGTGAAACGAGTCGAGGGTTAAATCTGGATCCGAATTCTGCGGCCGGTTAACTCTCTGAGTTGAAGCAAACATTCCAGTTACCACACATCTCATACTGGTGCACCCACATCTCTACCTCTACTTCTACCTCCACCCTCCACCCTCCACCCTCAACCCTCTACCTCTACCTCTAGCTACTCGTACAGCAGCATAAACAGTTCTCTGAACTTTAATTAAAACCAACTAGATAAAGGCAATTAGTTTTGGGAAACTGCTTCTGGCCAACATTAACCACCGCTTAACCACCCCCTGTGCCTAGAGGTCGGATTCGTTCTGGGTCTAACCCGAAAATGATTGTTTAGCAAATGGATAAATATATGAATAAACAAATTGGAGCGTTTCTGAAATCCGGAATTGACGCGTTACGGCCAATTGACAGGCGCCAGTTATCCACAAGAATAGCCAAAACGTTTCATGGGAGCCCAATATCGGAGGGCATTCGAATGTAATAAGGCAATGAGCGATGGGATTCACTTGCCAAAGATCGAGACGATAACCCAGATTCCTTTGGATGGAGTAACGCTGAACTGTTTCTAAAATCATTATCCCGAGTGGGTATTCCGTTACACAATAACGCACCCTGCCAACAGAAACTCGTATCAATACTCGCGAGGCGAGTGAATTGTTACAGCTGTGGAAACGAGGAAAGAGAGAAAAAAATGGGGGAAAACTGAACAGGTGAGAGAAAAATTTAAGGCCCGATAATTGACGAGGGTAAATAAATAAGGGGAGATAGTACTGCAGGGTGAGATGTTTAATTGGCAAGATAAATCGGGGAGTGTTAAATTTCGCGTGCGATATTAGGCCGTCGTCACATCGTACCGTGGTGCGGTGATCATCTTAAAAGCGCTATTTCCTACATCCAGCCCGTCTGACGCCACGTCCATCAGTCAACCTGCGTCATTATTCACTCCTCTGTTTACCGCCACGCCATCAATGTACTCTACTTTATGTTCTACGACGGTATAAAAAGTTCCTGAAAAATTACTGGCTGGGCTGATGCTTCTTCATAAGAAGAAGAAGAAGAAGAAGAAGAAGGAGAAGAAGAACAAAAAAAAAAAAAGGAAGAACAAAATCTACTTCCACCAGCGATCTAACTAACATGCAAAAGGTATTAGAGCCGTGGTACCGATCATTCAAGTCAAGTAGGTGTGCCCGTTCACTCGATACCGTTTCCAAGCTCCACTTCGGAAACCTGTTTTATCTTCAATATTCAAATGGCACGGGGCTCCGTACTCCACAGAGCGTAGCTAGGTAACTCCCAGTAACGCAGTAATGATAGTTCGTGCTACTGATTACAATATTCAAATATTCCAATCTCCATACGAGCACGTTGTAACACACACACTACCGTAGCCATGACGAGTTTGCTCGTGGCCTGATGTACACAAAGTGAGCAGGAACGTTCATTGGGTTGAAACTGTGAGATAGACTGACTACAGTCAGCGGGAACAACTCATTACATCTCTTGTTGCCTGAAATCACAAGAACTGTTCATTTCGTACTCGAGTTCGAGTCGCGAGTCGAAGCTATCCCACCGCTGTCACCGGTTCTCGTTACGTTTAGATCGTTCTTCGGGTATTTAAAGATCAGGCGAAACACTCTTCGATCCTTTTAATCGTCCCATACCACAAAAAATTGCCCTGACCTTCCTTGCCACACACATATCTGTGTGTCAAGTCTAAAACCATGAATTAGATTGACTGTGGATAATCGTAGAATCTTTTTATATGTTTGGTTGTCCGAAATAACAAAAAATGTGCATTTCATGCCTAAGTTCAAGCTTCGAGACGAAGCTATCCCACCGCTGTCACCAGATTTGGTTACGTTTCGATAGTTCTGGGTTCTTTGAAGACGCGGTAAATTGTTTGGATGTTTTCTCGGAACATTTTTCCGCGCCTTAGCCTCGGGAATGTTAAGGTAGGTATTCAATGGTCTGGCACACGTATCCGGGGATTATTTGACGTCTGAAAGAGCGAGGAGGCCAAGAGCCTTCAAAGGGATTATGGTTGAAAATTGAAACGTCTCTACGGATTTGTGTCATTTACATCAGGGGAAATTTCCCAAATGGGTGTCTGCGGGTATATTAATACCTCCGAACGTGCGATATATTGTATTAAAGTTCGGGAGTTATTTGATTGGCGAAGCGGTTTTGGAGGACCTTGACTATACTACCACCTCCGCAAGCTCTCCAGGGAATAGGTTAAAGACGTTAGGTGTGCCAACTTGCCCGACTACTCGACGCGGTTGCTAATCTCGTCTTCCTTGCAGCTTTCGCCGAAAATTCTATTAATAATCAATCCTCGGGAAGAAAATTTAACCCGGTACAAAGACCCCTCCTCATTTTCATCCCTCTTTCTCCGTCTCTCTCTCCCTCTCTTTCCCCGGTTCGTTGTCTCACCGACTCTTGTCCGTATTAATCAATCCGGCAAAGTTTGCCGAAAGCAAAGTTTCGGGATTCGTTGTATTTCACTCAGAGATATTGATTCAGCTCTTTGCTCGTTCGCACCCGTCTTCAACGACTTGGTACGACGTCGTTCCCAGGGATAGGGGAATGAGGCAGCGCGGGCTAAAAGGGCAAATAAATAATCGTGTGGAACGCGAAATTGTCTTCCGGCTCGAAAATTTTCTTCGCGCAGTTTCCGAGCCCCAGGTAATCACCAATCAGAGAGCGATTTCTGTTTGGAATCACGAGACAAAAATTCACCCCGTGTGAATAGTACGAGGGAAAACTTGGATAATGCGAGGAAACGTGCATTCGATGTTCAATTCTCGCTCGAAATGCAGAAAGTTTCATTAAATCTGCTCGTCCTCCTCCACGCTAATATCAAACGGTGCAGATTGCCGAGGAGTTCTTTGTTCCTTACAATTCGAATTCTGCATGCTCGACATGAATCCGATGGTAATTCTCTCTGAAATATCTCTTACTTATAATGAGCCAGGCAAGAACTATCACATAATACTTACCAGGTACTCCCAGGTCCTGTTATTAACTATTTCTTCGCAAAAATACAATCTCACCGCTGACGGGTGGGGGGTGAAATCACGGCGTAAAGAGAGGAGCTTTCATTGTCAGCTTCCAACCATTCAGGTCATATTGATTCAAAAAAATCCTTCAACAAACGGAGAGAGGAAGATATAGATGCTGCACAACTGAATTCCCATAAGGCTAGCTAAGGGTGTAGACGTGGCGCGTATGTGTGTAACTATTAGGCAAGGCATAGCGTGTGGGGAACTGGCAATTAGCGCAGATATAATCGCGATGGGTGCTGCTTGGGGTTAGGATCTATCGTTATCCCGTTCCATTCCGTTACGTAACGTTGCGTTATGTTCCTCCGACCCCTTTCCAGCATCCCCTTCGATCCAGACCTTCAACCCTCTCGCGCTTAGCTAGTCCCATCAGGTTCAGCTGACCTAGGATAGGCCTGGGTACCACCTGCAATCGAGGGCTCCGCAGATCCATCAATCTACAGTCCAGAAGGTTAATTCTAAGGATCGAATCTCGCGATTAACAAAATTTAATGCCAATAATACGTAAACGGTGCCAGAGAGCTTTTTCGTCGCCCCGAAAGCGGAAGGTTGAATTTCGACGATCTGAGACCCAGAGAATCCCCTACGATGATTTTTAGAAATTTTCTAGTTATCGAGAAAATCGAAAGGATCGACGGATTTTGCCAATTTTTTTGCGATCGGTAAGATTTCCTCGCTGATTTTTTCGCGCTTGAAAAATCTGGGCTGTACTTTCGATTTCTTTGATCGGTGTTGCTCGTTATTTTCATTATCAGTTTCCTTTTCATTTCTTTTTTCATTATTCAAACGACAATGCTTTGCCCACCTTTGATTCGTTTGTCTCTTATACAAGCCAGAGGGATGAATTGTGGCGGCGGTGGTGGGTTCGCTGAAAGATTAATCTCGTTTCTACTCTTCGCCGCGAATGCACACCTAGGTGAAAAAAAAAGGAGAAAATTTAATTTAGCCAACTTGCGGCGAGCTTATAAACCGGCCGGTTTTACCGCCGTATACATATAAATTTGTTTATTTTTTTCATCCCCTAAATAACAGAGGAAAATAAAACAGAGGAAAAAAATGCTTGCAGACAAATGGGACCGACCACGTTGGGGTAGCTCGAATATTAACTCGCGCTAGCTGGCTAGCAAGCTTTCCGCTATCTCCCAGGTAGGGAAACACATAATTTTGAGAATAGAAAAACTGCGGATGATCATTCGACCCGTTATAATATTCTAGCGGTATCAAAAGGAGAAAAAGAATGAGAAATCGCGGAGCGTGACTCGGGTACCATGGCCTAGGATCGCGTTTCTAATACCTAGAGATGTTGTGCTCCTCCGGAGCTTCCTCGAAGCCCTTGGTAACTGGGACACAGTAATAGCAGAGATTCCGAAGGGGGATGTTCAGGGGAAGGTAGATACAGGGAAGGGTGTAAGCTCGCGATAGAAAAATGCTGGTGGTAGGTTAAAATAAGGTCACACACGTTCTCATCCCCGTCCATTTCGTTTCTTTCCGTTTCGTTCAGTTCGCGTTGTTGCAAAGCTCGTCGGGTTCTCCTCTGCCCCTTGTTACTCCTCGCCCTTCTTATTCTGTCTCAATTTTTCCTACTATGCTTCCCGCTTTTGCCCTCTTTATAGCCCCCGCTGCACTATCTGCAACCCCTTCTTTCCCAACGTCTGTGTACGTGTAGCAGCAGCATCCAGACGAGCTTTCAGAGGAGGAGATGCCTGCAATAGTCTCCTGCACGACACCCAGTACCATAGGTATAGCCTTTTGTCTACGGTCTTATTAAGCCCTATTTTTCCCCACCTTTTTTAATAACACTTCCAATTCACATTTGATATTCAACCCTCTTTAGAACCCCTCGCACAGAAGACTCTTTGCTAAAAGTAGGGAGGAGTAGTAGGTGTACGTGTAAATATACTGACAAAGAACGTTTTATCCGTAACACCGTGCTCTTACACGATGCAACAGTAATTATTCAAGAAATAATTTTCGTGCGTTTTAAAAGTTGGGATTTAAAAGCTACCCGAGTTTTTCTTAAAATCTGTCGTTCTTATCTCCCCGGAGTCTTGGTATATTTAAAACTTCAACTCGAGTAGCAAAAAATTAGGCGGATGTTAAATTGTGCAGAGGCGGAAGGGCGATTTGATTTTTTTTTCTTCTCCTTTTATTTTTATTATTATTATTATTATTATTTTTCGCGAATGTTGAAGAAGGGGTCGCGTTTCTTCTCTGATGTGGAAATCCTGAAGAAGTAATATTGTCGAATCGCTTTTAAATTCAAATCAGTAAGAATAAAAGAGATTTGAGGAATAAGAAAGGAAGGAAGGAGAAGAGCCCAGGCTCTGTTGTAGTACCTACTCTTTGCCTCTGGCATTGGTTCTCGAATTTTTATCTCGAATCAGAAACTGGGAGGAAAAAAAAAGACAAGAAAGAAGATGCAAAGCATATAAAAAAATGAAATAATGAGGTACTCGGAATGGAACATGCATGCATATTTATACACAAAGGTTCTCTGTAACACACAGCTTGTAGTGTGATAAAAATTGGTTCAAAAATACATGAAAGCATCAGCCAGCCATGTACTACATACTCAGCTCAGCTCGGCTCAGCTCGCTCACTTTGTGAGTACAGAAATTATTACGCTGTTCAACGTTGTATTCTATATACTAAAAGCGAATAGAATTACTGTTCACGAGGTGGGACATGGTGGGATTGGTCCTCTCTCTTTCGTCATTTCTGTTAGAAATTATTTCAGGCTCGTTTAGGTGTTCGTTTTTCTAGTATCAAACGAAGAGTAGGTATTATCAGCTTATGTACGTCTCTCTGTCCCTCCTCTCCGAAAAAAAAGTTTTCGTTGAAAACGAAACGAAACAAGAAGATGCAAAAGAAGGACGAGGAGGAAAAAAGTGAGGAAAAAGAAAGAAACGAACGGGGAACTGAATCGTTTGACTATGTGACAGACCGACTACAGTCAGCTGGAACAACTCATGACATGTCTTGTTGCCGGAAATCACAATAACAGTTCATTTCATTCTCGAGTTCGAGTCACGAGTCGAAGCCATCCCACCGCTGTCACCAGTTTTCGTTACGTTTAGATCATTCTCGGGGTCTTTGAAGATGCGGCAAAATACTTTTCAATCCTTTTCATCGTCCTGTACAGAAAAGAAGTGCTCTGACGTTTCTTGTCGCAGACATATCTGTGTGTTAAGTTGGAAGCAAGTTATCGTGTAAAACGAAACGAAACAAGAAGATGAAGAAGAAGAGGAAGAAGAAGGATGAGGAGGGAAAAAAGTAAGGGAAAATAAAGAAACAAACAGGGAACTGAATTGTTTGACGAAGTTAGAGCCGGAGGAATCCCTGCCCGTTTAATGAAGCGTGAAAGAACGTTTGGGGGAAATGTTATTTGTCCATACTTCCTTTTTCATATGGAGTAGGATAGAGGGAACAGAGCGAGGGCTGTACGCGGTTGTTATATGAATGAACGGTGATTCATATTGCCGATTATTGACGTCCCTTTATCATAATCCTACGAACTAGGTATAAGACAGAATAAAAGTTTGTATATACCCGTATACCTATGAGAGACATCAATTATTCACCGGTTCTTCGTGTACCGATGATTTGTCGTATACTCTTGTATAAGGGAAACCTATCTCCTCTCTATCTATTCAATGTTTAGTTAGCCAACAATCTACTACCGACGTCTTCATACTATCTCATAATGTATTTAGGCAGTCGGCGTGACGTGTAGGTAATCTATTGAATTTAATCTCTCAGAAACTCCCCGGTTATGATGGTAGTGGTAATACGATGAAGGAGGAAGCGGCGTGTATAGAATATAACGTCGAGGAAGGTGTCATATAAGTTTGTTTCAAGTTAACTTAAAGTTGGCACTATCTTCATTAGCTACCGGTGGTATAACCTCCGCAAACTGTAACTCGCACCCCCTTCTCTAAAGTCTCAACCCTCTACTTCGGAGCAAGTCCGATGCTCTGAAACTCGTCCGTTTGTTTGTTCACTTCGTGGCAAGCCCGGCAGGTCGCCTTCCAAAAAGTGTTCAAACTCTGATTCACAGCTTGCGACTTTCGCAGCGGAGAAACTTTCGACTCGTTTAACAGCTACTCACAATCAATTTGACAACCAACGATTGATATCACTCGTGACTAATTACTCCGAATTACTTTTTTCGTTATATCTCGATAACCGTGCGTGATATCGACTCGAAGGTGAATATATAAAATAAAGTTTAATCGATTTCCTACAAAAAAGGTAGGACATACTTTTCCCGTATTCTCAATGATTTCGCCGTATTTCGGTCCCCAATGTGCACCTGATTAACTTTTTTCGTTCTACGATGACTGAAAATGTTTGGATATTCAGCATCGAAATACAGCAAAACCGATGAAGATACAGGAAAAACGTATAGTATCTTTTTTGAAGAAAATCTTACAAGCTTCATTTTTTATATGAACCTCTATCTCGATATCATCAACGGTTCCCGAGATATAATCGAAAAACTGATTTCGAGAATCTTTTTTCCACGATGACTCGCCCTCATATTTTACTCCCTTCGGCTGGACTCTGTGTATAATAATTGCATTTCGGTGTCTATGTGGAGAAGATTCAGTCCCCTAGATTCCGAATCTGATTATCCACGCACCCTCAGCATCCCCAAAGCGCCGCAAGTCGCTGACTAAACGGCATCACCAGCAAGACAAGACCCAGCTTAGACACTCAATCAATTACCTATGGAACGTGCAGGTTGCTCGGTTACGTAGGTATATACCGCACATAGAGCCAGTCTATAGAGCGGTGAGTATAATTTCGTAAGCGTGTTTAGAATGGCAACTGTAATTGGGGTAGTAGAGAATTGCAAAACTGAAACACGCGCTCGGTTCGTACGAGGCAAGTGTTAATGAGTCTCGTTGCCACTCGCAGAGTTCAGATCAATCATTCGCAGTCGAAGGTATAAACCGAAAGATCGCCTCCTGATTCCGGGTGATAATAAATGACGGTAAAAAAAATTTCTAAAAGCCTTCGACCAATCCGAAAATATGAAAAGCGAAAAGAGAGAAAATGGTAGATCGAACGTGAAATCATTATGCAAGCGCGTGTAGCAGCGGCATTTCAGCCCGGGGCATGGATACGTGACGAACAAAGAGATTCCATAACGCAATTATGCACTTTGGCACGATTACAATATACTATATAGCGACGGAATTATTAAATTTGGCTTTATGGTTAAATTTAATTAATTTAGTTGCCAGCTTACCCGGATCAATTACCTGCTGTATAATCAGTGGTCGTACGTTCAGGAAGTCCCCTGCCCCATCGAATGACCAGGCATTAGTTTGCCGAGAAAATGCACGGGGAAAATTCTTGTTGCCTGTAAAAAAAAAGAAGAAAAAAAAAAAGAAGTTATCGGGGAGATAAAATTTCGGGTAAATATTCGGGGAATGCAGATTCCCAGGACCTTTGATCATGTTTGCGGGTAACGGAATTGTAAAGGGAAAGAAATCTTCTCGCATATGTATATGTGGGGGAGGCACCGTGAACCCACCCACACGAGGAACGTGAGACGGAGAATAAAAGAGCTGGAAGTGAACTGGGGTAGGTGCTCCTTAATATTCGTCAATCTCTGGTAAAGGCGAAGTAACGAATTCTCGGTCGAAGCTATTCCCTCAATTTTTGTTCCCCGCTTCTTCGACCCTGCGACAAATTTTTCGGTTCTTTTCTCTTTCGTTCGTATCCGTTTTCAAGTTTCTCAGATTTGTGACGTTTCAAATGCCAGATGCCACGCCCGCGAGATCACACATCGCTCTGAGAGAGATGGGGGCGACAGTGCTTTGGTCAATCCGGAATTCGCCCCGTTTGACCCGTTTTCAATATGTCAAACCTCGTCACCCACATAGGTGCACTTGTCGGCTAATTACACCCTCGCAATTATCGGCACTGGTCATCGCCACGGACGGAATTGATGGAGAAGGAGAAAGAGTAGCTTCCACGGCGGTTGAACTCAAAAGTCGAATTTCAACCCCGTAACGTCGAGGGTTGAAGACGCGGAGTCGAAAGTAGACTAAGAACTCGAGTCGCACATCCTCGGAGATCTAAAGCACTCTCGATTTGAATTTAGAACTTATTAACTACCGAGATCAGTGTGAGCCACCCGCGGGGGAAGTTTCAACCCTCAAGTTTGATGTTGACTATCAATTCCGTTGTAAGACCCAAGAAGTTTCACCACGCCTCAGAGGGTCTTCTTTCCGTTGTCCTCTTCGCAATTAGAGATCAAATGATCGACCTATACTCCCGCGAACGGACGCTAAACCTACCCTTAAATAAAACCTGGTAAAAAAAGAAAAAAAAATACGTTTCGATCGAAATTCGCACCGTTTTCAGGGCGGGTAGTCCCGTCCTAATTCGAATCTGCCGGACAGGAACGAAGCTCCGCTGCACTCTCCCGTTTAGTTTATTAGGGTGGCTGGGTATTATGTATATATATGTAATGATGTACGTGTGGGGAGACGGGGATGGTGAAATCGTATCGCGGACGTCGATGTGTCGGTGCTGGTGCAGCACAGTGTACGGCGAATCGGAGTATGACTCCCTAGCGACCAGCTACGTAATTGCAGCCCGCCTCGTTCATTACGGCCAAACACTCGCCGTGGCCTTTCCTGTCTCTCGACTACAATCAGAGTAATTTGTCCTCTCGTCGAGTGACGAGTACCCACCTAGATACTTCGTTCGCGAATAATAATCAGCCGCCAGGGGTTCGGCGTTAGGGTTACGTGTTTAATCAAGCCGGTCATGGGCTCGTTGAATTCGTAAATCAATCTTCTCCGCAAGAAAAAAGAAAGAAAGAAAAAAAATGGAGCCTTATTAGTTTTTTTTTGTTTTCAAAATTTTTCGCCCATCTTCAGGGTAGTTTTCATTTTTACTTTTTTTTTTTTGAGGCGGAAGATCGAGAGGGATTTTGAAAACGTTCGAAAGTCGTCCGAAGGGGATGGTTTATGCGAGAGTCTAATTGAACGTGAGAATAATCGTTGGATAAAGTGACGAAACGCGTTGTTCGAAAAATTGCGTAATCTACCGCGTAAGACTATAAAGCTGTATAATTCGTTGGTAACTGAAGTATACGATATTATTATTGCTTATAATAAATGAAGTTGTAACAATTTCTCACCACACCGTCGTACAGCTCTATCAATAAACAATTAAGTCGAGTTAATTGACTCCCGAAGCAATTTGTATTACTTAACGCCAAACTGCCGCCTCACCCTTCCCAACCGGCTATATATTTGTCTGACAAACGTATTACGATGTTCCGCGATTTTATTACGCCCGCGATTTTTCATTCGATATATAAAACTTCCTCAAATTATTCTCGCGAATGATTAATGAAGGAAAATAAAACGGGAAGGAATTGATTCGGTAAAATTTGTCGATTGTTTCGTAAACTATTTTTATCGTTCTTATTTCTTTTCTTTCTAATTTTCACCGAAACCTCCCGCGCAGTACATACATACATATATTAGAAATTATACGATTCGCCCGAAATATTCAACGCGGAGATGTCTCTAACTTGTTTATTGCTCCTCGGTCCCCTAAGCAATCTCGGCCTTACTGTAAGCCGCATAAACTTTCAGAATATCATTCCACGCGGGTATACAGTACGTAGATATACATGCTTGTCATACCCGATACATGCCACAGCGTAGTTTGAGCTAGCCTTAAACAAAAGAAGATTAAAAAACCGTAGTTTTCTTTATTAAAAAAAAATAATGTTTCTTATTATTTTTTGGATTTTACCGCCCCTGACTTTTTTTTAAAAATCTTTTCTATCCGTGTTCCTCGCGAATTAAAAGCCGGAAGACGGAGCGAAGGGTTGTGTTTTTTTTTTTCAACCCTCTCGTTTATTTTTCTATATTCGATTTCATTTATTTTTTTATTTTTTTATTTTTTCGTTCGCTAGATACGTGACATCGAGAAATTCTGGAACTTATTTCGACAAGGGGTGAAGTAGGGAGTGGAGAGTGAGCTTTCGGACTTCGCGTTGGGACGAGGACGATCCTTTATACGTTAACCTTGACTCGTAAAAATTAGATTCTGGGCTCCCACGCGCGCGGTCCTACACGTGATTCGTGACCCGAATACGAAAGTCGGTTTTCCCCGAGCCTCCCGACGCGATGTTCGCCAGGCTGCTTTTAGACGTCGTTCTCATCTGCAGAAGAAGTTATATACTCGTATAAGGAACTACTCGAAACCCCTGGGCATGTTCGCATGTTTCACGTGCGTGTGGAGGAGCCTGTCGTCGTTCCCGCCCCCGTACCCGCTTAAGCTGCCAAAAGCTTTGTGTAGTAACTCACTGGATCCGTTATACGCCACTTTTGCAGACACTGCAGAGCTTTCTAGTTCCTCCAAAACTCTACGTACACGTATACATATGTCTATACACGATATATAGAATCTATATCGATCTAGAAACAGCGAGAGACAGAAAGAGAGATCAATTTTTCCTTTTCATATTATAAAAGACGTCCGGTTGATTTAAGCGCGGGAAAACCAAGATTCAAATACAGCAGCCCCACGCGCACAGGAGGTTACTTAATTGTGCGGATATTCGTTTTGTTTATTTTATTGTTTTCGTCTTTTTTTATATTTAATTTTCACAAAAAAGATTCATTTATTTATTTCTTTATTTATACACGTGAGTTTTGTTGTTTTTTTAATTTATTAAGGGATGAAGGGTTCTATAGAGATTCAAATTCTAAGATACCACAGCGATTGATTTTTACAACAAAAAAAAAAGATGAAAAAAAAGAGAATAATGATAAGAATAAAATTGTTAAATAAACTAAATATTATAAATACTCAATATTTCTTCATTCGGTACGTAGGGACTCTGGTTTATCGTCGATAGGTAGGAAGGTGAACCATTTTTACTCGCAGAGTGAATGTTGAGGTGTTACCCACGATTAATAAAGAAACAATTATTGACTGTTGATATAAAACCATTCGTCGGTATTAGTTCTCATCATTGAACTACCTTTTGGTGGTGGCTCATCGATATTTCGAACAAAGAACTGCGATTTCAAGATTATAGATTCACAGGGATTGGTGAAGGAATATAAAGATCGAAATCTCGTTGAATTCCGGTTATGATTTCGATCCCAATTTCGAAAAAAAATGGATCTCCTGATCAGTTCTCGAGCTACCATAGTACATATATGTTCAATAGACAACAGACGTCGGTTTTAATTGAATTACAGCTCGTCAAATAATCAGATTAATTAACTACGGATACTTTTCAGTATATAGAATGCATAATACTGACAATGAGGATAAAATGAAACGCCAGAAAAATTTACGACTTAATTATACGACGTATCACATTATATCCTGTCTGTCTGAGGCTCCTGTTGCGATGTCTTTATATAGAGAGTGCGAAGGACTTCATCTAGAATGGGATAATGGTATAGTTTGCAGTAACGATAATACGATACTGTCTAGAGTGGAGAACTAGTCTCCACAGTGATCGATGGATCTCGAGTAATTCACAGGTGTGATACCCTTTGAGATATCAATTAGAAGCTTAGCGTCTCGGGATGGTAAAGGGGCGCGAGTTATTCGACCCCATGGACATCAATGGGACAGAATTGCAGACGCGGAAGGAAGAGCTTTGTGAGACAAGGAATCGATCTGGAGCGAACCAGCTCGATGGTGAAGAGAGATTCGAGTAAAACCAAACTGTAGCTCGATTTCACATATCACTTCTTCCGTTCATTCCCAGTTTTTAGGATAATTAGATCGAAGCCAATTCCAAATTTCGTATTTATTGTATCAGAACCTTTTCCTTTCTTTGATTCGCGTTTTTTCTCCTATTTATTCTGTCCGCAGGCATGTTTGCCTGTCGTTATAGTTAGTCGACGAATAGGTACCTCGCGGATTGAATCGAATCGAGTAACTTTTACCAAAAAAATTCGAGATTATTTCAGGGTACAGAAAAAAAATGAATTGAAAAAATAGAACCAGGTAACGCGGAGATGATCGTCTCTCTAGTAGCTTCCGACACCGATGACGATAATCTAATTATATAACAATCACGGAACTATGAAACGCGATTAGTAATCAACGAGCACTTAATTGAACCTTATCCTCCCATTTTGGCGAACGTTCGGAACCATTGTAATTAATTCGATTCAGATTAGGCAGGCTCGGTAGATCGTAACTACCTATATACAGTGCAGTTTAAATTCGGATCTATTTGACACCTCGGATTGGAAATATCAAGGCTGAAATATGAAGAATATTTTAATCAGTATGGAGATTTTATTAGGGGTGATTACGCGAATTGTTATAGCGGTGATATTGCAGGAAAGAATGATCGAATATCGTTCGAAGCCAGAAATGAACTAACGAAGTTATACATTCGATGAAAAAATCGATCGATCAGGGATTAAGATCTGCAATAAAAAATAAAAAAAATTTTAAAAAACGTGTCTTACGGTTTCTCAATTTTTTGCTCCACTCGTTTTTTCTTGAGCTTTCGCAAACTCTTTTCTTTGTCGATTTTTTTTTTTTTTTTTCTTTTCTCAACGTGTGTGTGTGGGATACGCGCTAATTTCGGAACGAGCGCAGACTAATGTATTCGCACGTAACGTGGCGACAAAAAATGATCTTATATGTACATCGCGATCGTATCGCGAATCGTACTTTTTACGCGACACGAGTACCTGTCGATATTCGTCGGGTGGACAAGTTGCCAAACTTCGATTACGCGGGTAGATAATATCGACGAGGTATATAATTCGCGTGTAAAAAAGCGGAGGAGAAAAATTAAAAAATTGCGTATTTTTATACATGCCAAGTTTTTTTTTTTTTTTTTCTGCCGCGATAATGGAGAAAAAAAAACGGAAATAACGATGACGAGACGAGATGATATCGTTCGGTTCGAGGTCTGAACGAATTTTTATCGGGCCATCCCCCGAAATCGGATCGAAATAAGTAAAAAGAAACCCTCTAATTAATTCAGATTTTTATTCGCAGTTTCACGTTCATCCCTCGGCCGCGGGGGACGAACTTTAATATTTAAAATCAATACGTTTTTGTAACGTTTGCAAAAAATATCTGCAATTTTTTAGAACTGCAGAGCGGGGCACCGATGCCTATTAATTCCGTGTCGATTGCGCACAGTTCGAATCTGCCTTTTGCGCAATTTGGCCAAAAGTGACGAAAAATGAAATTTCTCACGACTGAAGATTTTTTGATTTTTATTTTTGTCGAACGAGTCATCCCCCGATTAAATATATCCGTCGAAAGTAAAGCGAAACCGTGTGCATTTTAGATGGAAAATTTCATCCCCTGTGGCCAAGGGTCGAATATAAAAATAAAAGTCTGAACTGATTACACATCTTCTTTTTATTTATTTAGTCCCGAGTCCGGGGGTGGCCGGATAAGATTTTTTCTCAGACTCCAAATTATATATTTGTGTAACAACGGAGTCGCGGAAATCGGGGAAATCGCGGAAATCGCGGAACGTATAAAGACTAGACACCGTGTCGGAGTTCGATCGTAAAAATGGAAATATGGTATAGATATATATTTCTCCTCGTCCCTATCTCTTTTTTCGTTTATATATATTTTCATTTTTTATTTTATATCACCGTCTGGGAACGAGGTAAAGCAAGACTTTCTCACACGACGTAGCTAGTTTATTAGAGACGTGGGTGACCGAGGCTGCAGTTACCTTCGTTATAAATGAATAAGCACGGAGCAATTGCGCTTTTATGAGACATATAATATTTGAAAAATGGATTTTTTCTTATAGGAGACGCGATAACCCCCTCTATAACTGTAAATAACGAGGGGCTCGATTTATCCGAGTATAGAATATCGTTTCTGAATTATTAATCTCCGGTTTCCTTCAACGCGCTAATTCGCCCCGTTTCCAGAAACTTTTCACTATTTTTCTGAAAACAACGAAAATTTTTTTTCAAAAATTCAAAAAAGGAAAAAAGAAAAAAAAAAGAAATAAGTACGATGAATCCGTCAGCGATTTTTTATTTTTTTTCGCACCGAAAGACTGAATCGGATTCTTATAGGTGTAGGTATCTCTGGAATTCTTATTCATAAAGTGAAGTAAAAATTTTCTTATTTTGCGTATCTCCTTTACAACTTGCACGAGTTTTATTCCTAAATTATGCATCCCTGATTTCCCATATCTGTATAGCCAGGCAGGCATGTGTATATATACGCCCGAATAAATATGCCGGTTCTTTGTGTCCGTTTTTCTTTTTCTTTTTTTTTTTTTTTTATTCTTGTTTTCTCTCCTTTTTTTCGAACTCCGTGAGAAATCCGCGATAGGAAACCGGGAGGAGCGAGTCTTCGTTTGTTACTCCGTATTTATATATACATAATACATATATATATTATATACATAGGGAAAAAATATATCCGATCGCCGAAACGGTTGAGAGAAGAAAAAATGAAAAATAAAAAATAAAAATAGAAATATAAAAATGTAAAAAAAGAAGGAAATAAAAAAGTAAGAATATCCTCTTCGTACTTTCTTAGGATTCCGGAAAGGATCTGGGAAAAAAATTTTCATCGAACCGCGTATTCTTCACGCTGATATTGGGAGAAATTTTTTTTTTTCTCGATCAGATCGAGGATGCCGGTAAAAATAATTGGCTAAAAAAAAAAGAGTTAGGAAATTAATCATCCGGTTCAATTTCGTGGTAAATATGCGTATATTCAAGGATAATAATGAAGCTAAGTTTAAAATTCGATAAGTCGAAGCATACCTTCGGGCTCTGAGTTATAATTGTTTCATAAAATTCGCAATCCAATATCAAAGTCTATTCTTCTTCTTCTCTTTTTTCAATTTTATTCTCATTCTCGCAAGAGAACGAAAAGTGAGAGAAATAAGAAAAAGAAAAAAAAAATAGAAAATAGAAAAACAAAAAGAAACAAATAGAAGCACAATAGTTTTCGAAGGAACGAAGAAAGAAAAAAAAATAAAAGAAAAATGAAAAAAAACACAGACACGCGCGCAATTTTGATAACCGCAAGGTGATAAAAATTCCCGGTTTTCATTTACCGCGGAAAAGTCAGTTTTTTTTTCATTTTTTATTATCATTATGAATTAGACGCTCAGGGCGTCGTCGCCTTGGCGACTGACTAGATTCTTGATATTCATCCCGCGTTTTCGTACAATTCGAATCGGTCTTCGTCGCTCGAAATAACATGTAATAACTAGCCAGGAACGTTTACGTGCTTTGAATTACGTGACTATAAAACCGGAGCTGCTATAACCGATCGTACGTATAGGTACGAGTATACGGTCATCGAGTGATTATTTATTTTATATACACCCAGATGGGATCTCAGTTTCCGATTACGGAAACTCGTAAGAGCAAAAAAAAAAAATTAAAAAACAAACAAACAACAAAAAACGAAAAAACTCTCGAACAAAGTTCGAATATCTCGAAGATTTTTGGCTCCGACGAACCGGAAATTATTAATTCCGGGACAAAATCGGTTCTCGCCGATTTATTTTGCCCCGAAATCTTCAAAAATCGTGTGCCGATTCCCGGAGTCGATTTCCGTCAATTCGGTTTAACAGTTTGCAGATTTCTGGCCGAAACGATACGATGAAAAATTTTATTCGCTCCGGTTTCGAAGATCGGGGTTCCTTTCTTCGTTCATCAGACTCCGAAATCTTCGGCAAACGATTTCCGAATCGGATACAATTAGTTCCGTGTGAGAAGAATTGCTTATTTCGGATCTCAACTCCGTTCCGAAGAAAAAAAAACAAAAAAAATTCTCGAAAGGTACAAATCTGCGAAAGAAAATCGTAGCGAGTATTAAAAACCTGAGAGTGATTCTTGGATCACCGTATCTGCATCCACTATCTTCCTTTTCAATTCCTCACCGCCACCATTTCTGATTCTATTTCCATTCCATAAACTGCCGCAAGTCGCGATCAAGATGTCTGTATTAAACTTTTTTATTTTATTTTTATTTCTTTATTTCATTTTATTTTCATTTTATTTTTCCTCTATCGCTTTCCCTCGCTTTGTTTATCCCCCGCAAATTTCGAATCGAATCAGAAGCTCGTGAAACGTCTCCCTTTGCCTTTTCAAATATACGCGTTTGAATAAAATTGCAAGAAAAAAACAAAATTAAAATTGAAGATCAAAAATTGAAATTGAGAAAAAAACCGCAAGTTATTTTTAAAAATTGATTTCGTTTATTCTTTCTCGTGAGAAAAAAAGGAAAATACGAAAAAAAGTTAAAAAAAGAGACGTACAAAGGAGAGAGAGAGAGAGAGAAAAAAGGAGGAAAAAGTGTAAGAATAAACGTATGCCGTTTGAACAACTGTAAATCTTTATACATATATGTTTACAACCGTTGAAACCTTAATTATTGTTAGATGAGGAAAGTTGAATGAATTATTTCCATATCTGCTATATAGGATGATCTTTAACCCGAGGAGAATGACTCTCGAAATATTTTGCCTCGTTGCTTTCTTCATTTATGTATGTTAGCCTGTATACCTATGTATACCTATATGTATCCTACATGCTTGATACCTATATTTATATACATATATATATATATATACACCTATCGTTTATAATACGTGTGTGAATGAATTTTTCAACGCGGTTTCAACCATCGAGAAACGGTGAAAAATTATAATATTCAAATTTAGAATCGTCGCGTATACATACGGTAAGTATAACGCCCTTTGCGTTTTGTTTTATCTCTATTTGTTCCCCGTACTTATTTTTTAGATTTTTGATTTCATTTTTATTATGTTTTCTTTCACTTTTTCCTTCTTCGCTTCGGAAAAAATCTCGAAATTTTTTCGGTGTTATCAATTCAACGAGTACAGAGTCTTCTTTTCTTTTATTATTTTCCTTTTTCTTTTCTCTTCATTTCTTCGCAATTAAATACAATCGAAATCTCCTTCGTATCTCGGTATTATTATTATCATTACTACTATCATTATTATTATTTTAATTCATTAACTTAATTCATTAATTTATCCGATTTACAGTCGGAATTTTTATTAATTTCCAATTTTAATTCATCGAGTCACTCAGCCTGTAATTATACCGAGGGAAGGAGCTCTTCTAATTACGTGCCCCCTGTCTTGTAACAAGTTCAATTCGCTTGACCGTTTTTATAACAATTTTTCCAAAAATTTCGCTCCCGATTTTATTATTTTCCTTTCATTCAACGATCAATTTTATATCATAGTATATAATTTTATACAGTAAAAAAAAAAAAAAAAAATTCACATACGATCGATATTGAATAAACATCAGTCTATTCTTTGTTTTTTTTTCTGTCATTTTTCAATCGTCTTTCTACGATTTTATAGCGAAACGCGTTCGAAAGAAAGAAAGAAAGATGGAAAGAAAAAAAGAGAAAAAAAAAAGAAACGATCTTCATGAATTATAGATAAAACTTTTCCGCGGTCTCGATAGCTATCCGAACTCCTCATTTGGTATGCCGACGTATTATGGAGAAAGAGGCCCTCCTTCGCCCTTGCATCGGAAAATGTACTCTCCGCTATACTTCTCTCCTAAAGTTACGATTCTTATTTTTCTTTGTTTCTTTACTCCTTCATTTCTTTTCCTTTTTTTATTTCTTCTCTTTCCCGTTTATTCTTCGATTCTTACACGAGAAAGAGAATTGAAAAATAAAAACGTTTCAATGCGCGTGCCTGACGTGTAGGCGTCGCGTGTCGTGTCGTCGCGGCGCCCGCGCCCGGTTCGGTGGGTCTTCGCGGGTTTCTCACCGCTCAACGATTCCAAGTTTCACCAGTCAGCGCGTGGAACTGAACCGTGAACGAGCGCAAAGGTTCGGGGGCGTCTGTGTCCGTCTATCCGTGTCCCCGGTCGTTTCGCAATTCCAAAAACCTACGACAACGGTGCGAAAAACGATAAACAAAAAAAAAAGTAACAAAAACTATTTAAAAAAATAAATAACAACAATAATAATAATAATACAGAAAAACGAACCAAAAGTGATTAAAAAAAAAAAGATCAAAAATTCCCGTTTTGCACCCAAAGAAGAAGAGTGCCTCTCTTTCCCGATAACGCTAAGAAAAACAGTTTTTAAACATTTTTAAAAATTTTTTTCAATTTTTTAATTCTTCTTTTCTTTTTCTTTTTTTTTCTGCGGTCACAGTTCGTTCGATTCTTCGGTGAGACCGTAAGATTTTTGGGACAATATTCTTGATCCAATTTTTCCGATGTATTTGTATTGTACATCGAATTTGAAACGTTCTATATAAAGTTGCGAGGCGCGATTACAGGTGATCCAATTAATGACGAGTTCTACTGCCGGTACAGTCGACGCCGTAGACCTCCTCACCTTGACTACTGCACTGCAATAGCCGCCGGTTGTTCTCCGAGCGATTATAGCCGCTACTACTTACGGCCTATTAGTGTAGTAGTAGAGGCCCAGAGTGTATAAGTGGTAGCGGTAAGAACCTGGCAAGACGAGACCGGGATCAATCGTGAATACGGTCAGAAATGTTGCTCTGAAGCGGATTCTCAACGCACTTCTCAAACGCGTTCTCTCACTCGATATATCGGCCACTTGTTGCACCGGGTGGTGTGGAAGAAAAAAAAAATAAGAAGAAAATGGGAAAAAGCGTGCGAAAATTATGTACGAATGAATAATTCAAACGATTCTTTTTTCTCCGGGGGTAAAAAAAGGTAATTTCGATCGTTGAATTATCGAGGAGTTTATTCCGGACGGCGACAAAAGAAATCGTTGCGATCGGGTTTCGGATAAAATAATAAAATGGGAATCTACGATTTTAGTAAGACGCTAAACGACTCGGAGGATAATTCACTGGAAACCAGTTTGTCGGGTGCAGGTCGTAGGAGCACGAGGAATCCGTGACTAGTCTGGAAAAAAGCTGGATCGCACATCATCGTCGTCGTCATTCATTAGTCGGTGAAATTGAGATACCGTGAGGATTATTTTTAGCCATTTAATGACCGGGAGCCGATACCGATCGGTGATGAATACTATGGTCGAACCGTCGATTTCGACTCCGATTTCGACTGATTCAAACCCCGAATCCGGAAACCTCGGAGGACACGGTCATGAGAGAAAGAGATCTCGAGCTACCTCGTTCCGCAGAGTCGTCGAGACTGACACCGTCGCGTTTATTCCTCGGAGGGAATAAATCCGTCGAGATGAAACCGCCCTGCGACAATTACGCGAACGCAACGGGACCCGGCCAGTCCTCGTGGGACAATCTAACAGAATTCACCGGAGTCTCGACCCAGAACGTAAACTGCCTCGAACACGCGCCCGAATTGACACACGGCGCCCATGTCAAGGCGATAGTCTTGGGGGTGATGGCTTGCCTCAGTCTGTTGGCGAACGCGGCGACGATTTATTCCATAACTAAAAATCGCCGGAAGAGACAGAGCTGCACGGCGATCTACACCCTGATCCTCCACCTGTCGATAGCCGACCTGCTGGTCACCGTATTCTGCATAGGAGGCGAGGCGTTGTGGAGTTACACGGTGGCGTGGATGTGGGGAAACGCGGCCTGCAAGATATTCAAGTTCCTCCAAATGTGGAGCTTGTATCTCAGCACTTTCGTGCTAGTCTTGATCGGCGTCGATAGATTCGTCGCGGTCAGATATCCCATGAAGAGTCTGAACACCGCCCAGCGATGCAGTCGCCTGGTCATTTTCACTTGGGTGCTTTCTTTCGTCCTCAGCATACCGCAGGTAAGCGTGTTTACGGATCATGGATGATCGAAGGTGCTTCGTCGTCTCCTCTCATCCATGGCCAAATTTTTTTAGCCAAAATAGAAAAAAGAAAGGAAAAAATTAAATCGAAAGCGAGTTCTCGCGTCTGCGTTCGTATCAGACGTATAGAAATAAAGGAATTTAGTAGACGGAGCTCCCCGCAGGTTACTCAGCAGCTTGAGTGACAGGCAAATCCCAAAATCCGCTTACCTTGTCCATCTTTTCAACGTTTTTACATCAACGATTGTTCCAAGGCTTCGAAATAATGGGAAACTCCGACCGAGACTCCGAGAATAATTTCGCAACTACGAATTTTTGCAATTTTTTTCCTTCTTCCTATTTATTTCTGTAATTATTTCGACGTTAATATCGAATAAACAATTTTTTTTTCATAGATTAGATACAACGTTACAGGCGTTGGTATACGTATGTATACGTATACTATACGATCGCCGATCGTATAAATCCTGCGGTGTGAAAATTTATTTTCTATTATGTTAATTGGATATTTGATACGTTAGTTTTATGGTCTAATTTAGAGGAGTAGTCATATTATGTATACTAGTTTGACGAGTCGGAGAGCAACATTTTCAAGGACTAATTATCACTGAGGTCAATATGATTGATTAATAAATATATAAATATATAAATATATGAATACATGCGCGTGTGTGTGTGTGTATATTTCATAATATAATCGCAAGTCGTCAAAATTTTATACGTTCGTTACCGCAAGGTTGTATTTTATATTATATAAATATCGTAATAATTGAATATAGAAACTATCTGATCGCGTGTCTAGATTTTAAATTCCGTAGGATTCCGATAAAAATTTGGGATAAGAAGGAGGAAGTAGAAGAAGAGAGAAAAAAAAGAAATAGGATAGGTTCTCCGACCAAATGGAAGTAATAATTTTTATCGCAGTTTGATAGATGTGTATACCTACGTGATCGTGGTAAGTAAAAATTAGTATACGAAATTATATCGTATACCCGTACAAGGATATTAAAAATTCGAGAGGACGTAGAGAGAATAATAAGAAGAAGAAGAATGAGAAGAAGATGAGAAAAAGAAAAAAAGTGGTCAGAATTATTTCTGAAACGAAATAGTCTTTTCTTCTTATTGTTACATTCGCTGATTCGCTTAATTCCCTAATTATATCCACCTCGCGATGTGTGGCGTGGTGTCTCGAGGGTTCGGATTAATAATTTTGTTCAATAAACGAGTCGCAATTGAATAATTGGATACAACTGTATACCGCACGTATATATATATGCGATAATAATTGGCTAACTTTTATTATTGTATATAAATATATATATATATATATATTTTCTTGATAACCATAAAGATACACATGTATACAATGTACTACATTCATATAACGCGTGGCTATATGTACATAGATTAAATTAATAATTATTAATTATACACACGAAGGAAGTATAACAATTAATATTTATTAACAAATGTGTATAAATTTGTCGCTTGTATTGTATATTATTATTGTCGTTATTATTGTACATATTTCGTCATATATATATATACACACTATATCGACGTGAGTTTCTCGTTTCTTTTTTTTTTTTTCTCTTTATATAATTATTCATTCTTATCTTCTCAATTATTAAGCGAGGCGATAAATATTAATAACGAATTTTTTTCTTTTTTCTTTTCCTCTCTCTTTCTCTCTCTCTATATCTCGAAGGCTCGAAAATTAACCCGATAGTTTCCGTTTGTTATTTATTTTTATTTTTGTTTACATCTTTGTTTGTTTTCTTTTTTTTTTTTTTTCTCTTTTTCGTTTTGTTTTCGTTCTTTTTTTTCGGGTTACATACGTTATACACTCGTTATAAAAAATATATATATATATATATAAATAATACATATATTTATATTCCATATTAGCGACGTGTTCGTTATCAGAGTTGAATATCTATAGCTAGTTTCCTTGGATTAATAACATATACCGTATTGTATTACGTGTCTATATATGTATACATATATGTATACATATTTATATAAATAAATAATTAAATGAGATAAAATAGTGTTCGGACAAGGTGAGACTGACGAGGAAAAGAAAAAAAAAAAAAAAAAAAAAGGAAAAAAGTAAAATAAAGCATATAGTTGACTGTTCGAGGAGGACAGGTGATCGAGGTTACCATCGACGTTGTTTGAGGAAGACAAAAAAGAGGCGAGATAAACAGAAAAAAAAAAGTTGAATATAATAAAAACGTAAAAAAAAAAAAAATGAGAAAAAAAAAAAGAAAAATTACAAAAATAATCTCCTCGTGTGCGAAAGTTTTTTTTTTTTTTTTATTCCCCACACCAACAATCGCGATAAACACGACGTATGTGACGTAGGGTTTGAAAAGTGGGCGGTAAAAAAAAAAGCAGAATTTGTCTTTTTTTTTTTCTGTACTACGTCGATAGGAAATAAAAATGATAGGTAGGTAGTACATACGTTGTGTGAAAAGAGGAGAGAAGCAGGAAAGAAAAAGGAACGTAGGAAACGATCGCATCCTGAAGTCGTAAATAAGATCGATTATATGTATATGTATAGGTATATCAAAAAAATCAAAAATTATGTACTCAGGTGTCGACGAAGTTTTTAGGAATAATAAAAAAATAAAAATAAAAGCCGAGAGAAGATAACAACGTACATATTCGACTGGGCGGTAACATATTCTATTTTTTAATAAATCCTTATCGCATAATATGTACGTAATACATATAGGTATATATATATATAATATCAATGGGAATAATAGGAGGATTAAAAATGAGATAGGTGGGGGTGATGTGTATGTATATATTGTATATATATATATATTAAATCGTTAATCGTCAGACAGCTTGGAGATATGTTAATTATAATCGACGAATTATTTATTGTCAAAAATAAACGTTCGATCATCGATTTATACGAATGAATTTTACTTTATTCGAGTTTTTGTCGTACGTATATTGTACATACATATACCAACCTTTATAATAGCCGATGCAGTTGTCGATTTTTATTCGATAATAATAATAATAATAATAATAATAATAATTCAATCGGTTTACTTCAATCAGTCGCTAATATACATATACTCGATTAAGTGTATGACAGCGATAAAACCTGTGCGGATAATAAAACCACGACGTTTAAGTAAACGTGCATGCGAGATAGGTAAATTACAGGAATTCTAGGGGTCGAGGAAGGTGCGTGTTTACTACGCATTTTGCGATCGTTAATTAATAATCAGAAGCGATCGTAGTATATTTCTTCGCGACTATTCTGTCCGTTTGGAATTTTTTTCTTTTTCTTTTCTTTTGCTTTTTTAGAATCTAGGATAAAGAATCGATCATATAATTCAGCAATATTGCCTTCTATTTTTATTCTCGTTTATTTTTTATTTTCGTTTTTTTTTTTTCGGACATAATATCTTCTCCAAGATTCATTGTATCAGGCTATTTTGCAAAAAAATAAAAAATAAATAAATAAAAAAACCCGACATAGAACGAAGAAACGCGACAGCAATTATCGACAGTCACAAAGTTGTTAAATTTTACGATTTCGATTCGCCATATCTACCGCGTCTGTGTTCAAATTTTACGTTAAAAATATTATATGTGTATATATGTATATATATATATTTATTTATTGATTTATTGAATCGTTATTTATTATTCGATATCGTAAATATATAGGTAGGTAATAGAAATGAGAGGGAAAAAGATGAATTTATTATACCCCAGCAGGATATATAAATATATCGCGAGAAAAAGTATCTTCGGATAAACGATTCGTCGGGAAAAGATACATTATATAATTTACACCCACAGATTTGTATATCTATATATATAATATATATATATAAGTATATTGCGACGATTTTGTTAGGTATATCCATCCGTTATCGTTTTACTGTGTCCATATGTGTTATTATTACTAATGGATTGAAAATAGAGTTTTATAATAATGATATAGCGGTAATAATACATCCACCGATCGTCATCGAAACTAATACGCGTCTATAGTGGCGAATAGAAATAATATCGTTTCTATTTTCGAATGTTATTGTATCGTAAGTAAGTACGTAGTTTGACCCATGTGAAAATAATTCTACGAATTCATGTACGAATTGTTAGATGAAATTTCGACTTTTCTTATTTTTATTCTATTTTTTTTCTTATTTTTCTTTTCTTTCTTCCACGCAAGAAATTTCAGATTTTTCAGATCCGGTTCACGGAAGAAGGAGAAAAGAAAAAAAAAAAGCGAATCTCATTCGCGAAATACCACGAGGATCTATACAATTTCTTTTCGCGAAAAATTCCACGAAAGTTCGCGACATTTTTACGAAACGTGCGAAATTCCCTGTGAAAGAAAAAAATAAAATAAAATAAATTCGTAGAAGTAGAAATCTCCACCGGGGTAGGTATGTCGGGTATACACCGATTGTAATGATATCTTTATACAATTTTTGTACGTGACACGAAACGAGTAGCAAATATATTTGCATTATTATAGTTACTTTTAATTGCATACGTCGAGTCTGCATCGTCACCTACGCGCAGATGCGATTTTCTCAATTCATTACGCCTCGCCACTTCTGTTCGACGAAGAAGGACATCAAAGATATCGTTTAGCCAATTTTGGGAAATCGCGAATACACCTATATAATCATATTCGCTATACGCCGAGAACAGATAAATTTCAAGTCGTGTTTAATCGTCGGACGTAGCAGGAATCTCTCTTTTTATCAATACGTATAGTAAATACATAACATAATCGAATAAAAAATTTCGAAATTTATTATCACAGGAATTATATTAGAAAATTAAAAATATAAATATAGTCCGGGGATCTACAAATAACTAACAAATAACGATCGTCCCACGATCAACTAAATAGAGCTGAAATTAATTATTATAACAAGGGAAATTGATTTTTTTTTCGTTTCTTACTTTTTTAACTTTTTTTTTCTCGTTATTTGTTTTTTTTTTTTTTAATTTGTTTCCAGACAGCGAATCTTTACAACGAGGCGGGTAAGGAACTCTGTACATACAATTATCCGAGGGAAAATTGTCGGTGATCAGCTCGGAAGTAACAGAGTAAAAAATCATTGTCAAAAAAAAAACAAACAAACAACAACAAAAAACAGACGAGAACAAAAAAAAATAGAAAAAAAAATTCAACTACGATTCTCTCCACGCAATATGATACCATTCACATAATTTTAGCATATACATGCAGTACATGTATATGCTACACTAGATACGGTAACATATCTATAGATATATATTATACGCAGTATATATATATATATATTTTTGTATACGTATATAGTGATATATACGGCTATGAGATGAAATTATTCATACGAACTGATTTCTACGTAATTTTGTTAAACAGTCCGAAAGCAAGGTCTGCTGAGCCGGCCGACCAAGGTCCGATCTATTAACTTATAGCCATACTGAAAAAAAAAAAAAAAAAAAAATACCTGATTTTCATCCCACTCGTTTATCAAAAGTGAACCGTTACACATCACGTTTACATATATATGTATATACATTTTACACTCATTCATCGTACGGCAATAATAACCATCGATCACTATGATGTACATACGTGTGTGGCGATTAATTAATTGATACGTATATACGTATATATCTATAGGGACTGGAAATTGCTACCGTTTGAGGATAAATCTGTAACTATGAAACGAAGAAGAAGAATAAGAATGAGGGTAAGATGAAGATGATGTGTATATATGTATATATGTGTATTCAATCGCTCTGAGTATCGGATGAGAAGAAAAAAAAAAGGAAAAAAAGAAAGAAATAGTTTTTTGAAGATTCTGAAGAAAAAAAAAGAAGGAACGGAGCTATTTGTATTCCTGCGCCGGTATGAACGATAATTTATCGTGCTCGAAGTAAGCTGAGGTGTGTGTAAAATAAAAAAAATAAAAAATAAAAAATAGAAGAAAGAGAATTGACTCGGTAACCCCGTTACTCGGTTTACATAGAGTGAAGAAATAAAAAGAGAGAAAGAAAAAGAAAAAATTAAAATTTGATATTTAGATTCTCCCATGTTGGTATGATAATGGCAGTATATGTATATACATATATATACACTATATATAAGCAGTCGTTTTATTACCTTAAATGCCTTGGTAATACAAATTGTGTAAAAAATATATTTCTTTCTTCTTCGTTTGGTTCTCATGTTCTTTTTTTTGGTTTTTTTTTGCTCTTCGTTTTTGTTTTTTTCCGTTCCTTCTTTTTTTTTCTATACAATTTTTTTTTGTTCCGCAGGGGATTTCGCCACTTACTTAATTACAACGAAAACTTTATATATGTATATATACCTATAATAAACCCACTATATGTATAAGTATAAACGAATAAAGCAGAGTAAAGAAAACGACAAGATGCAATAGTAAAAGTTTTAAGCCAATTATACTTTTTCACTTGTTTGTTTCACTGGATTCGAGAAACAAGTTCCTTCTGCATATACACGTATACAAACATATATATACTCGTTTTTCCGTTCGTTTTTATTTTACTTCATTTCAGTTTTCGCTCTCTTTTTTTTTTTTATCGGTAACATTAATTATTAACTTCTTGTCTCGCCTTCGACGATTATATGCATACATACATATACTATATATACTATATACATATACATATATATACATCGCGAAATTTGAATTCTCTTGAATATCAAACCGCAGAGTTCAGTTAGCTATTTTCAACCGCGATTTATTTATTTACACCTGTTTATATAATAATAACAATTTCGAAGGCGAAATGTTTGCAAAAACCTGTTTTATATACACACATACATATACACATATATCATTGTCATTTAACGATCAGTAATATACGAGCAATCAGTTCCCTCTTGGAATTAGCTGTGCGTTACCTTTATTCTTTAATTAACCGAGGCCAAATTCTTTGAAAGCATTCCTGAAAGCTTAACGAACGTACGGACCCGCTGAATATCTCCAGTCTACCCAACGCCATATAATCCCATCGGTCTAGTTATAGTTATTATTTTTTGCCAATTTTTTTTTTTTCATTTCTCACATTTTATTCATTTATTTCATTTATTTCATTCATTTCATTCATTTTATTCATTTTATTTATTTTTCTCATTTATTTTATCAACGATAAGATACTGTGTTTATTTTCGTTTTACTCATTACCAGAATTTTTGAATTAGAAATTTTATACCTTGAAGTAATAATTATATATAACAGCTCCACCTACCCCTTTGCCTGAAATTATTTATTAATTACTCTACCAATCATCGTCGGAATATATTATATTATATTTTATCGAAGAATTACCGTATTTACATGCTGAGGGGGGCTGGTGAATTATTAGAGGACATTTCAACCCCCGTTCGGAATTGTTATTAACTTGTTTACCAGACTTATATCATACTTTATATACCATATACCTACCCTTACGCCGTAATATCGTTATTCTGACAAATAGTCATCACTTAGTCCTCCGCGGTTATTATTATATTATATATCAGAGAGCTTATAAACTCGAGGAGTATATAATCGACCCCGAAACCCTCCTCATTCCCCCTATCCTCATTTTTCAACCCTTTACTCTTTCCTCAAATTTTATTTTCGCACCCGGTCATATTCATTCCTGAAATTCAAATTTAATCGAGCTTCTTTTTGTCGCCAGCAATCTTCCCTCCGCCTACCAGACGCGTATACATTCAACATCCATTTTCCCTCCACCCCTAGCTCGCTATTATATTTGTAACAGATTCGAAAATTTCTCGTCACCTTGTTACATTCCATTTAGAAAGGAGCCGAGCGTTATATCCAATCTCGCCCCTATTATTAAATAACTTTCACCCTCTCCACCCCCGAGGGGTATAAAGCCGCGTCTGATCTCCGGGGGGTAGAATAACTAACGCTACGCTAATTGCTCCACCTAAATAAATATAATAGCGTTAGTTTGTCGATTCGAGGGAAGAAAAATCTGCCCCCGGTCTTCTTTCCACCCTTATTTCTTCCCCGATTCTAACCACCGATCGAGGACACAGTTCCCAGCTAACTTTTCGAGTTTTATCTAAACCCGGGGGGTCGATAGACTAAAAGAAACGTTATCCAGCCCTAAACCCGCGACCCTTGTTTGCGGCTTTCGGTTCTGGTCCCGGACGGGGTTTCCCCTATCCTCACAGTTTCTGGAGCCAATATCGCACGCGAATAAATAGGTATATAACGCGGATCCCGCGCTAAACCGCAGCTCAGCCCGCGGTCTTATGCTGATGCGATATAAACGCGTGTAAAAATCGCATTTTTTATCCCGTTTTATTTATTGTTTTTCTTTATTGCTTCTTTCCCCGGATTCTCCCCGTTTCCGAAAAATATACGACCTCCGTCCGGGTCCATTAAACGGTGCAAAAGTCTCCTCGAAATTTCGGATTCGAATCGCGGAATCAGAAAAAATAACAAAAAACTTTGACCCAATAAAATTTTTATTACTTCACAAAGAAAAACGTAGAAAGAAACGAAAAAATGTAAAAGGCGAGTTCGCATTTCATCCCTCGTTAATAAAAGGCGTTCGCTCTTCGGCTTCTCTTCTTTTTCGGAACTTCAAGCGTCTCGCCAAAAAGTTCATCGACGTTTTTTGAATCCGCGTTATTCCCTGATTTGGGCTCTTTGTTGCCGCTCTTATTTTTTCGGGTACCGCACGGGCACGATTTTCTACCCCGTCTTCCGCAACCCGGTCTTCCACATCGTCGATTTTTCCGGAAATTATTGCGTTTACCCGAACGCCTTTTAGCGCACATCTCTATCAGCCCGATCTCCTGAGCCGCTATTTCTTGACCCGCGATTCCAGTCTCCATCGGAAAAGTGTAATGACCCTTCTCACGTTTTAGGATTCCGTACGCCACGCCTCGCCGCAGAGACGCTCGAACCTTAGGTCAATACAGGAAACGAGAATCGTCAGTTTTTCAAAAAATTTTTTAAATTCAAAATCGTCACACAATTTCGGGGCAAACCGCAGCGATATACGTCGAATTTAATCCTTAGATTCCGAAATTTGTTTATTATTATTTTTTTTTTTTACAAATTTGAAAACAGTTGTCAATATTTTTACTCAAATGCATCGAATCTCGTTCTATTTTCAGTATCCTTTATTTTGGGGGTTCTGATACTCCGATAAATCGTTCGAGACAGTAAAATAAGGGGATACCCTCGTCTCCAGCTGCTGACCTGTTTGGTGACCGCATCGTGGTCAAGTCGATGGGCTTTTGCGATGTAGTTTATAATGTCTCGAGAAGTAGATCCCCGGAGTTCTCGCAAATTTTGAATCGCGGATACAGCCAATGAAAGCGCCTTAGACTTCCCCATGGCTAAATCCAATCTTGGGCTAAGGGATCCTCGATCTAATTCGACGAGTGACTGATCTCCTTGACAGCTAGCGCTCCTTGTATCCCTTCGAGAGTCCCGGTGGAAGAGAAAACAGTCCGTAACTGTACAAGGGATCGATAGAAGATTCTGTATATTCTGCAAAAGAAAGAAAAAAAAAACGAAAAAAGAAAAGAAAAAAAAACGATGTAGCCAGATTTTTTTTACGGAGGAAAGGAAAGAGGGATTTTGTTTGCGTACTCACTTGGGAAAAATTTTTCAACTACCAAAATTCAGTCCGGATTAGGGTGTGTGAATTTTTTCGATTTTTCAATACTGAAAAAATTTTCCTCCGAAGCTGGTGCTGTCGTGTTCGTAGAAGCTTAATAAATGACTCGCGGAAAATTGAATTCCGATATTCCAAACTCGAGACAGCTTCAAGGGGTTGAAGATCCCCGCTGCGATATTCTGAGATTCGATTTTTTCCGCTCTTCATATTATTATAACTTTTTTCGAATCACCGGTCTTATTTTTAAACGTAATCATAAATTATTTCCGAAACTTTTCGAAACTTGGAGGGAATGTTTCAAAATCATCCAATTTCGGGTAAAACTGATCAAGGGGTCGAAATTTCGAAGTTTCGATCGACGATGCGACCTCTTGAAAGACCGGTTCGAAAATGAAAAAGTAAAGAACGAAAAAATGAATTCCAAGATGTATATACTATATATGCACCCCTTAAACGACTCTGGGAAGTCTTGAGCCTAGATTGGTACAGTAAAAAGGAATTTGGATTTATGGGGTTGTGCCGGTTTCAGATGTCCCGCGGTACAGTAAGCACGAAAGTAATTCCGCCGTAAAAGCGACATAAACAATGATCAAGGGAGGATTTTTGTGGTCCACAATTCTTTCGGGTATCTAATGCACAGCCGAAAGGTCATTTGCGGAAACATCTTCTTCCCATATATATGTATATTAGGCACAGCGATAAAAGGTCAAACGGGTAGGAAGGAGGGTGTCGCGAATAAATCTCGAGAGAAGAAAATAAAAAAAATGATAAAAAAATAATGAAGTTAAAAAATTTGGTCAATGTTGTTTTTTTTTTTTTTTTGATTTTTTATTTTGAGTTTAGTTTATGTTCTGTACCGGCGGCCGGTAGGTGCGAATGCTTGAATAAAAAACGGCGAATGGTTAAAATATGAGATTTTTATTATTCACTTGATAAATGTGGGTTATAAAGTCTCCGAAAAATGTCTTCCCCAGAAATTTTAACAGATATAATATCGGGGACGTTAGTGTCAGGGATAAGTTACGGATAAGAAATATTCTCCGACTTGACACACCATTTATAACCGATAAAAATCCGGCTTATTGTCAGGTGGGAGGGGTGTTTGATCAATGTCAAAACCGGCTTTCATCTCGTTTTCAATTTTCTGTTCAGTATACGGTAGGGCGATAAAAAAAAAAACGAAATTTTTTTTTGTTCTTCCAAACGGGTTCGAAAGTTTCATTCAGGTATAAAAATACGCCTGTTCAAATTCGAGCCCTTAATATTAATATTAAGAGGTGGCGCATCGCGAATTTCTATTTCCCATTCAAATAACATGGGAAAATTTGTTTCTGCTTCTTCTGATTTTTATAACTAGCTAACGATGCGTCATAGAGAAAATCCACAAACATATTTTTGCAGGGAATTGAATGCTCTACAAAAAAGGTCTCCTACGCTTTTTCGATAAACTCAGCCATTCGAATGATATTCGAGTTCAAAGAACCACCTTTCTGACAAAAAAAGAGTTCCTAAAATAAGTTTATCAAAAAAGTGCAAGAGACCTTTTTTGTAGAGCATTTAATTCCTTACAAAAATATGTTTGTAGATTTTCTCTATGACGCATCGTTAGCTAGTTATAAAAATCAGAAGAAGCGGAAACAAATTTTCCCATGTTATTTAAACGGGAAATAGAAATTCACGATGCGCCACCTGTTAATATTAATATTGAGAGCTCAAATTTTAACAGGCGTATCTTTATAACTAAATGAAACTTTTGAACCTGTTTGGAAAAAAAAAAAATTTTACTTGCATCACCCTAGTATACAGTACATACATACAGTTACATCGTTTATCCGGAATCTGATCGTTTGTAGGAATAAATTATCATCCCTTATCTTCGCGGACGAATCCGAATCCCGTTTCTTTCTCTCTACCCGTCCGCGAATCGAAATAGCTACCGATTACGGAAGAAAAACGAACAAAAGAGAAAAAAAAAAGAAAAAAAAAACTCTGACGGCTCTGATTTTCTCTATGAAGAATAATATAGCTTCCGTTACGGTATTTATAAATCGCGAGGAAATTCTCGGGCGAGTAGAGCCAATTAGTCGATTACCAAGGACACGCGGAGCATTATCTAATATACATACATATACTTCAGCTAGATCTCAAGGCGGAGAGAGATACGTTCAAACTTCAGTTTGATTTGTAGCAGCCGAGGTATACCGACACTCGAAATCTGGTTATGCATTAATAAACAGATATCTGGACTGACCATTATTATCGGAGCCATGTGGGAATAAATATGCTACCTATATCATACTCGAGTGGTTCTTTCGCCCCAGGGTTATATCAACCGGTGTTTAAGAACGGATAGATCCGCGAAGTTTCATTTCGTTTCGTTTCATTTTTTTTTTTGAATCGTCATATACAGTAGATACACATATACGGCTATGGAAATTATTGCTTCGTGTTTATATAAACGTTCGGAAATATTTCAAACAATTTTAATTCTTCTTCTTTTCTTCTTTTTTTCCTATTTTTTCTTCTTTTCGCGTATCGCAAAACTATATCGTACTCCGAGGTACACGGTGAGTCTGGTCATAAAATCAGAATTCCGGTATTCATTTTTTGACGCAATTTCGTTCCGCCTGTGATTCAAAAAAGAGAAAAAAATGAAATGAAATGAAACGAAACGAAGATAAAATAAAAAGGGAAATAAAAAACGGAATCTAGGGCTCGATTCGTGTCCGTACAACGCTGATATTAATAAGGTACACCCGACATGGAAAAAAGTAAGAGGTAATAACTTTATTATGTAGATTATTGAAAAGAAAAAAAAAAACAAATAATAATTCCACGTAGCTTCTCTTTCTTTTGCGCGCAAAGAAGCCAGATTTATATCTAATTTCAAGGTGCGAAGCCATTTTATTTTTTTTTTCTTCTTTTTCCTTTTTTTTTCTCTTTTTCTTTTTACAGCTTATTTGACTTTTGGCCTTACCTCGAGAGATGCCGACTGTGTAGTATACGCCCGTATATTAATTACGTACCTAGAAGCCGGACCGTCCGTCTCTCTTCGCGGGCAAAAACCTTATATGTATATTATACACTGTATCCCAGTTGTTCCCCATATTCCGCACTCGTTTCGCATTTTTAAATCTTTGCGTATTAATTATTACGCCATTAAACTTATACTAGGTGCGTATACACACATGTATACATATTTTGAGACCTGTTCTCTTTCATAATCCGTAAGAATTTTTGGCGAGCCTTACATAATATACCAAAGATTTATGCACGGAGGTAGTTTTAAAGAAGTTTTTTAATATTTTTCACCGATACCGTGCCACGCTGTGAAATATCATTTTATTATCATAAAAATTCGGCTATTCGCGAACGTGTTTGTATTACTAGTATAATCATTTTTACAGAGGTATGTATATCTCGATTCGGAGACCTTTCGCGTTTTTACGAAATAAATTATACACACCGGTGTAACACGAGATGAGATTAAAAATTTCCAGTGCATATGAATTGAAAAATTATTCGTCATTATTCTCGAAATTGATTTCTGGAATTCCGAATCAGAGTTACGGAATCCCCTCAGCCCTTTCCAAACCCGAAAATAAAATAAAAGAAAAGAAAAGGACGAGGCTGATCGCCGAGCGCTTTACCCTTGAGACTCCAGATTTCTTTTTTCATCGTCTCTTCGCGTAGCTGTGAGTAATGGAAAGATTCAATGTAATAAAAATAACCGAGCGGTAACAGGTCCTTGATAATAAACTACCGAATAACTTTACTCACTTATCCTTATAGCGTGGCAGATTATCTTTACTACTTCGCACGAACTTCTACGCAGGTCCTGTGCACGTGAGGGTAGTTACTAAGAAGGAAATTCTAGCCGAGTAAAACGGGGAAAAGGAATCTTGTTAAAATGTTGTACGACGCGGAGGATCTAGAAATTCCCTTATTATAATCAGCGAATAATTCCGAACCTAATTACGGGTCCTTAAAATGCGGAGACTGAAGTTTATAGTCGGTTAATTAATTTCTTATTTTTTTTCTATTTTTTATTATTCTGTTTTATAGCTCGTGATATTCCACGTGGCCAGTGGACCGTTCGTCGAAGAGTTTTGGCAGTGTGTTACCCACGGGTTCTACAAGGACCCTTGGCAGGAGCAGCTCTACACGACCCTCACTTTGATATTCATGTTTTTACTGCCCCTGGTCATCCTGGTCACAACTTACGTCTCGACAGTTGTGACGATCGCTCGTAAGTAAGCACCTGTGTTACGAAATTTATTCCGCCCCTTAATACACAGGGATAAAGGGATGAAAAATTAAAAAAAAAAAAAAAAATTGGGGGAGGGAGGAAGTAATTAGCCCGGCTCAATCACGACTAAATAGCAGCGGCAAATACGCCGTAGCTCTTTGTTCCAGATCTTTGAATAACTTAGTTCCTAGCCTAGATAGTAATCCCTTCATATTATAAGTATATTATTATTCTCAGGAGTGCTGGGTATATATATTTACCTTCTAGCTCTTATTGTTCGACTGGAAATCCTCGTCGCTTAAGAGTCTGCGAATGCTTTGGTATAAGAACCCTGTGCTTCTCGCAGACTGGTTGATAAAGTGAGAGGACAATTAATTCTATAAGAAATTTATCCTCGGAGTCAGACTTCTGATTACTTTACGTTTTTTGGACGAATTGTAGCGATACTCTTTCACTTATTTTATGTATATAATATAAACCAGCAACTGCCTGATTATGTAAACAATTCGCTCCAGTCGTCAGGTTTTTGACAACCTCTTGAAAGGGTGTCTAATTTCTGATAGTTCACACTCTAAACTTCGGTCATCACTCCGAAATGTTGGGGGTTGAACTCCGAGTGCAGGGTTGCCTAAAAACTTGAATATTAACGCCGAAATGTTAAGCGTTTGGCATCCAAGCTGATAGTTGAGACTAAAAACTTTAGTGTCGACTCCAATGTTGCAGATTTAGCCCTCAAGATGAAAGTTGACTGAAAACTTGAATATTAAATCCAAAATTTTATCTATTTTTTATTTTCCATTTTTTTTTTTTTTTTCGTAAGGGTGAATAGCGTCTTTGAAATCGACTACGAGATAGACGTGTCAGAGTGCTATCACACGTTGTGACAATAGATGTAATACACACTGGAGTACGGTACGCGGTACAATCGAGCCAGTGATTGTATGGCGTTGTCTGTATTGTAATGTCATTTCAGGGAGCGAACGCGTATTCAAAACTGAACTTGCCAACAGTAACACGAACCACATATCCGGGGATGTAAATCGACGCCGTTTAATGCATCGAGCCAAGACCAAGTCTCTACGTATCAGCGTCGTTATCGTAGCAGCTTTCGTTCTGTGGTGGACGCCCTACTACACGATGATGATAATATTCATGTTCCTGGACCCGGACGAACATGTGAGTATAATTATTGGCCCTCAACCCTTTCAGGACCGTTTAACCCATTTCTAAACCACAGACGCACACCCCCTTTCGTTTTGAACAAAAATTAGAAGTCTGAATTCAAATTTCGCCCCAGTTTTTCCCCAATTTCCAACACCTGGGTGTAAATTTCACGGTTTCGAGTTCACAGATCCCAAGAGCTGTCTTGCGGTATGTAAATGATAAAAATAGCCAACGAAATACGAGTTGCAATCGATCAGTTCAACGAATGGGGATGTTCGTTGCCCCATTTTTCTATCTGGTCGAACAGTTTTCTCATTTTTCATGCCACCATACAGTAAACGAGATATACGCTAGTAAATAACTCCGAACTGTTCGTTTCAGAGATATAAGGTAATTGCTGAGTAAGAGGACGATCATTACAGCGAATTAAACTCTTCCCCTTTTTATGCTTCTTCTTCTTTATCTTTTTCTTCTTCTTTTTCTTTTTCGCCCCTAGGTCAACGTGAGCAATGTTAGAGAATGACTAGAGCTATCTGCCCGTGGTGAAAAGGGTTTAACGAAGTAATAACTCAAAAAGTTAATACAGTTTAAACTTCGCCCCTTTCCCGCTCATTCTCTTTTCTATCGCCTCGTTCAATCTGGGCACACTTAACTCGGTTTCTCTGTGTATAAATCTCACCTGTAGTACATGCATCGTGCGGATCGCGTATGTAGCGCTTGTACCTACACACCGCATCGGCAAATGCTTTACTACCTGCTTTACTGTTTAACGTTAAATCGATCGACGCTTTATCGTTAACCAGGGAGTGCGGAGAGCCGGAGCGAATGGATTTACGGAATCGGTTTTATTTTTCGTTTATAAAAACAACAACAGCTATATAAACGAACTGTGTTGCCAAAGGTACAATGGATTGCCTCGAAACCCTCAATGTATCTCAATGAAATTCGTTTACAGATGAGCCAGGACCTCCAAAGTGGAATATTCTTCTTCGGGATGAGCAACAGTCTCGTAAACCCCCTGATATACGGAGCCTTCCATCTATGGCCTCAAAGAAGACGACGTCAGGGCAGTCATTACAGGTCAGATTTTTTTTAGATTTTTTTTTCAACGAAATTACGTGCCTTTTTTACGCCGTTATTAATCATTCAAAATGGAGGAGAAACCTCTTTCCCGATATCGTTTGCTGTAATATACGGTATCCAACTAAAAAGTGATGCAACGAGCTTTTTACGCGGATACTAACACTTGAACTGGCTCGATCACTCAATCTGAAGTACTCCAGCAGCCGGTTTAACGGCAATAAAGATACATCGGTCTTTGAGGAAAAAACAAAAAAACAGAGGAAAGAAAAATGGGAATTGGATTAAAAAAAAAAAAAAAACGTAGATAAGACATTGGTTGAATTTTTTTGTCGATCCTGAACCCCATAAGAATAAATAGACATACATCTACTATAGATAAAGATAAGACCTGATAAAGAAGAAAAGAGACGAATTTTTCAGTTAGCTTGAATTTGTTGAGTTGAAAACGATTTTCTTTATGGCTGTTTCTTTTTTCTTTTTTGTTTTTGTGTCTTCTTCTGTTTCTAATTTTTCTTTCGTTTATTTTCTTTTTTCTTTCTATTTTATTCGTAGGGATGGATCTACGATGCAACATAGAAGCACGACGACAAATGCGAGCTTTATGTTGCTCCCGAGAGGCAGTAGTACCCGTCTGGTCAGACAACCAACGAGGAATTCAAACCTGGCACTGAATTTAAATAAGGGTTCACAAACGCCAGAGGAAACTTTGCTCGTTCATCTTCTTCATGACGATCTTCAGTCGGTTAAAAATAACAATGATAAATCTAACAACGATAAAGTACAGACTAGAGTCATTTTGAGATACAATAATGGCAACGGTAATGGACACGTTGTTTCAGATAAAAAAATTATTGATACGGATAATAACGGCTGATTATTATTGTTCATATATATATTTCTGTATTAGGGTGATTAAAAAAAAAACGAACTTTTTTTTTTTCTTCCAAACAGGTTCAAAAGTTTCATTTGAATATAAAAATACGCCTGTTTAAATTTGAGCTCTTAATATTGATATTAAGAGGTGGCGCATCGCGAATTTCTATTTCCCATTTAAATAACACGGGAAAATTTGTTTTTGCTCTTTCTGATTTTTATAACTAGCTGACGATGCGTCATAGAGAAAATCTACAAACATATTTTTGTAGGGAATTGAATGCTCTACAAAAAATGTTTCTTACACTTTTTCGATAAACTTAGCCATTCAAATGATATTCGAGTTCAAAGAACCACCTTTCTGACAAAAAATGAGTTTCTAAAATAAGTTTATCGAAAAAGTGCAAGAGACCTTTTTTGTAGAGCATTTAATTCTCTACAAAAATATATTTGTAGATTTTTTCTATGTCGCATCGTTAGCTAGTTATAAAAATCAGAAGAAGCAGAAACAAATTTAAATGGGAAATAGAAATTCGCGATGCGCCACCTCTTGATATTAATATTAAGAGCTCGAATTTTAACAGGCGTATCTTTATAACTCAATGAAACTTTTGAACCTGTTCAGCAAAACAAGAAATTTTTTTTTTTTTTTTAATCACCCTAATATATATTTTATTAACGAATCTGTATATGTATGTAAGAATATGTTTAGTTACTTTTTAGAATTTTCATCGCAGACGTACATGACTTTTGAATAATTATGTAAGAAATTTAAGAAAGAAAGATGAGTAAAATGGATATTATTTCATTGTTAGGGTATACTTCGTATCCGAATATAATAATCAGCGAATGCGATACATAAATTACAATTGATTGGAATACCGATGAGTAAACTTATTGGTTTCCCAATTTATTAGCTGTTCCGAGAGAAATGCGATTCATACACGATAATGAATATCGCCGTTTCAGATTAATTTTCGATTAATTTATTATTTGTAAATGACAGTCTTCGGTTTAGTTTAGTTTTTATATACGAATATATATATGGAACTACTATTATACGTACTACTTGTATCATAATAATAGATGTTTTGGAACCTTATCTGACACACATTCTCGACGATTGATTCATTCATCTATTCGAGAGAATGCACGAATAATATATGCGCACCGTGTATACGTGTATCCATTTTTTATTCCGGATTAAACTACGGATGAGAAATGGGTATAATTAAATATTGTCGAAACGGTGAAAAGCCGCAATTACGACTATATTATGAATATAATTCCTGAAACCCTTTTTAATCATCGTACCCAATAGACAGAAATAAAACAGCGTATATGATCATATTACCAGTAATAGATCTAGCTATCGATATATTATACTTCGTTATGTATCTAGTAGATCATATATAGTATATACATAGATATATATTATTAAATCTATATCTAAAAATTAGGATAAGATACTCAGATATATAAAAAAAGAATTCGAATGCGTAGTTATGTATGTATAATTAATTACCATAATAATGTAATATTTATACTTATAAGTACGTGTGTATATTTAATGTTATCTACCTCATATATATCTATATTATATTGTATGTGTACACGTATTACACCTGCTGTGTTTTTATTATGATATTAAGAATGATTGTATATGTATGTATATATAAGTGTAACTAATTGTACCTATTTTGGAGAAGAAAAATGAATAAGAACAAAAAAAAGAATGATGTCTGTGATATTGGAGACTTGATTATTATTCCTGTTTGAAATAATCCCAAACTAGCTTAGAAAAATAAATTATACTATCCAAACGTCGATCATCATTTAGGAAAATCCTGTGCAGAAGGAAAAGAGCTTTCTTAATTTCAATCCACTGCAATCGATCTAATCACACGACTTTGTGTTATTCGCAAACTAGTTGGAGGATTACTTGAATTATCCTTAAAAAATTCGACTTCTTCCTGCTATTTTGTTAAAATAAACTGCAAAACCTCCTGATCCTAATTTTTGCCGACTTATCATTTCGGAAATCGAGTCTATAGGTCTGATCTCGGAGCAATATACACTACCGATAATAAAATCTAGATAGTCTCCTCAATTTCTGACCTGGACAAGAAGTTTGATATCTCGGTGAGGAGAAATCATAGAAGAATTTTTAAAAATGCGTTACAAAGAAGAAAGAAGGAACTTTAATTTGTTTCCTTTAAAATCGTTTTACAATTCGTCAATCGTTTACTAGAGGCTATTGAATGATTCAGTTGGTTTCTCTTTTTCTTTTGTTGCCATGTTTTTTTTGTTTTTTTTCAAACGCTCGTAGTTTTCTGTAAAATAATCGTGAAAGCATGTTTGAAAAGGCATTTCAAGGCAGAAGGTACAAGCTTCAATTTTCTCCATCGAAATCGGTCCCACGATTTCTTCTCACTGAGATATCAAAGTTGTTATCCATATCAAATTTCCCAAAGGGTATATACATAATATAACACATCCTCGAAATTGATACTAATACTTTAATACTCGTTCCACCACCTGCTACAAAATGATATAACGATATACAACATCTAAAATACGTTCAAAATTGAATCCGCTACATCCTCGTAGTATGCGTAGCAGCATTCAAATTCTGATGTGTTTCTAGGGGATGGTAGCCTCCCGGAGTACGCCCGCTAATTCTCACCCTATTCGAACTTTGGGAATTTCTCCAAGAATCCGACCTAGAGCCTCGTTTATTTCCCAAGGCATTCGATTGCCCCAATAGCAAAGTTATCAGCTTATCCAATGCCGCTAGGTCTTCGGTCATACTTCCGTTGTTAGGAAGACCGGAAGTCCTCCGACTACCCGAGCCGACTACCCCTCCGCTATAAGACCCCAGCTTTTGAGACACCTGTAGTGAAATATGCGTTAAATTTCGGCCAAAATTCGTCTTCGACCAGAGACAGAAGCCCATAGCTCACCTCTTCCGGGGCGTACTGTCCGTAACTGAATCGCTGTACGTTTCTGAACGTTTTGTCATCGATCGCTTCTTGGACAGCCTCGTTCAAGGCATGTTCTAAATTTCGCTGTTTCGTGGGGCTAAATCCGTCGTAGTAACTGAATTTGATAAAAATTTCAGGCAGTTAGAGACGCTGGCAATTCGATACTCGAACCAGCATTTCCTATCTTAATCACCTCGAGTTTAATGAGGAGTAATTATTAGTTTCACGAGAGTTGTTTTCGCCTCGAACGAGCCGGATATCGTGTTCCCAAAACCTGCGTAATTCTGGTGTCGAAGTGTACGGGGCAGCAACTTCTTTAATCTGTGTAATGTGCGGAGAAATGAAGAAATCGCGTAGGTGCATGCATAGAGATATACTATAGAGAAAATGATAATATGCGCAGAAAGCTATTTGCGAAGTGTTATTATTAGCGACTGATGGACTCGCGAGTACTCTGAATGATTAACGAAGTTATACAAACACAATTCGTACCTTCAAGACAATAATCGCCGTTATAAAGATGCATATAACATTAACGAACGTTAAACAGGCGCTTATTATGCCATTGCAGAAGAATTCCAAGGGTAGATAATCGGTGTAGACGTAAGCGTACGAAGAATTTAGGTCCGTGTATGTCTCTCCCTTGATGTGGGGTATCTTAACTGGCTTGTAAATCAGCCATATACATCCAAGCGCCCAGAAAAGCCCCTGAGAATGGTTTCGATTCGTAGAAATATTTTTAAAAGCGAAATTTCATCCGCGAATTACTTACACAGTTCACAACTGGGGGCAACAGAGATGCCGAAATTGCAACTCCAATCAAGGGGCCGTGGCTACCTTGCAAAAGAGCCACTGCTACTCCTGTACCTGAAGGCAAAGCCCACAGTACTCCCATCCATAGGGATCTGTAGTTTCCTCTGAGGGTGGGATTCAGGCAGTAATGTAATCGGTCGGGGGTAAAGAGAGCTCTAACGTTACGAAAAGACTTGAGTTGAACCCCCAGCATTCAAAACTTGAGAAATAATACTCAGAACTTGAGAATTAACACTCCGAACTTGAGTGTTATTACTCAAAACTTGAGGATTGATCCCCCGATACTCGAAACTTGAAATTATTAATCAAAACTTGAGAAATATTACTCAGAACTTGAGAATTAACACTCAGAACTTGAGAATTAACACTCCGAACTTGAGTGTTAGTACTCAAAACTTGAGGATTGATCCCCCAATACTCGAAACTTGAAATTATTAATCAAAACTTGAGAAATATTACTCAGAACTTGAGAATTATAACTCCGAACTTAACTGTTACTACTTAGAACTTGAAAGTTGAACCCCCAATACTCAAAACTTGAGAGTATTAATAGAAGCTTGAAGCGAACGTTACTCAGAACTTGAGAATTACCACTCCGAACTTAACTGGCATTACTCAGAACTTGAGAGTTGAACCCCCAAGCTGGAAAGCTTGCAAGTTAATGTTCCAAACTTGAAATTTAGGATTCAAAAGTCGAGATTTACTTCTCAATCATTGAGGATTGAATCTCTCTCCAAGTTGAGAGAGTATTGAGTCCGAATTAAAAGCTTTCACAAGCCGAGTAAGCGAAGATGAACTCTTATGGAAATTGAATATCGATAATTGTGAAAGGAGTTCAAATTAGATAACTAAAATTGATGTCAATCTCAATCATTGGGGTTCTTTCGGATCCTCAATTTCTAAGTCCAGGATTCCCCATAATAAATACAATCCATTTCCCTTCACTGAAAACAATTAGATTCAAAACCTGCTCTTCATCTCCTCGGTTGGCCAGTCCCCATATCCCCAAGGCATTTCTGTTGTACCAAGTACGAGACCAAATATGAATCCGTAAACTATCGACATGAATATACCAAGAAGAAGACTCTTAAGTCCTATAATTTGAAGGTGTCTATCAGCTATGATGGTGCCGAACGTTAGCGACATCACTGGACCCTAGAAATAATTTAAGAATTAGATAAGACAGAAACTAAAGCATTCAACTTCTGCTGATATTCTATCATATAAATTGATCTTTATATTCTACTGACCATCAAAGGCGAAACCAACATTGCCGCTACCACATTCGTCGCACTGTTTTCAACTAGTCCAAGACCGGCAAGACAACTGTAAAAGATGATATGGAGAACCAGAATTGCTGCGTTACTTCTTCTCTCTTTAAAAATGATGAAATTTGAAATTGATTTAGTATCCATACTCAGCAGTTAGAACTAGAAGAATATAATCGAAAGTCAAGTCTCCACCGCTTTGAACACCATCGACAACTTGCTGTACAGTCAATTTCGATCTAATCGATTCCACGAATGCTTTCCAGGCATTATTGTCGTCGAAATAGTTTCTGGAAATGTTCAGAGAGAGAATTTTCACCGACAGTTTGATATTTGATAAATTAGTAATGGAATAAATATACTTGCTCGGTGAGTTCGTTCGTTGTTAAAGTGTTTCCCATTCCGTTGTAAGTACATTGTGTGGGTATGACGCTGAAAAAATTGGCTCCTGGAGTTTGAATAATCCCTAAATTACATCTAACTCATTTACCTCACTATAGAATTCATCTTAACACCAATTCCCAGCTCCGTCAACGAATGGAGACAATTTTCACACGGGTCGCCTGACGGGATGGGAAAGATCACCTGTTCGTTATTATACAATAGTATTCAACGTTTTCAAAAATGTAAAAGAATTAAAAAAGGGGTAAGGGAAATTGACCTCGTAGTACAAGTTCCCTTTATCCTTGCACCAAACCACGTGCTCGACCTTCAGGCGCTTCAAAAGCTCGTCTAGTACCTGTGAACGTTAATGAACGAGTAGTTTTATATGTTCTATTCAAATCTGCGGGATATCTCCAAGTCTATACCGTTTCCATTGAAATGAACTCAGTAATTTTTCCTTCAGGATTTATCTTAGATTTATTGATCAGCAGGGGGTCTTTCGTGTTCTTTTTATGCCTTAAATCCAGGTCGAGTTTTGTATGCGTATTCTTAGTGTGTACTATGCTTTTTCCCCTTTCTATAGGACCTCCAAAGATCAATTCATGCTCGTGGTTGGAAGTGGGAATGCAGACCAGAAACACTACCCCCCTTGTCATTTTCGATTGTTAAAGAAAACGCGAACTGAAAGGCGGGCCTTAACATCTCGGTTTATATACCTCAGAAGAGTAAAATTGAATTAGGAACTGTTAGCAACATGTTTATTAGTCGTTAGAGCATTTAGCTGACAATAAATACACTGGGTATCGGGTCGTTGTGTAAAATATATCATGATGTGTATTTATTCATGTGTAAAGATTATTCTTCTATCTTATAATAACGTTTTTTCATTTCTTTAATAATTAAACACTGGATAAATTGGCTACTTCATGATCTTTGTGTGATATTGATCCAAGATAATAACTGGAATGTGTTCGAGTATCGAAGACTTTGGTAGATTAGAGTACTTGGTAAACTCTTCCAAGAAGTTCAGTCCTGTTATGCCGTCTTCTTCTAAGACTTGGGAGTTTTTAGAGCTGCAAGAACGTTATTAATATAATTCTCAGTCTTAGAAGACACATGAATACAAAAACTAATACTTACCCGTCGCTGATCTCGAACGATAGAATATACTCGCAAAGATGAGCGACATAATCCTCCTTAGTACCAGGACTGCATTGATGTAGAATGGTCTGAAGCCCTATCACTAAAACCACAGCATCGACAGGGTCCTGAACCTTCTTGCTCAATAGACTAGCGAGTTTTTTCGAGTAGTATATCTTCTGGAGTTGCGATATCGTGAACAGGAACATTACGATCTCGATATTGCTGCCGTTTGACGCATTTATGTATCGTTTTTCATACGGGTCATTCATTCCTGCCCAATTCAATCTGGTACTCAAATTACGCAGGAGTTCTTTGCGGCAAGGATCTTGCAGATCAGCATTACCCGAGGTCCAAATCTCAGAGAGAATCGCGCTGCGAATAAAAACAGGAATTATAACGCGCCATTAGGGAGGTCGAAGCTCCATGAAACCCCAAATCATTTTGAATTATATCCAAAAATAGCTGTAAAAAAACTAAGTCCATAGAATTTTTTTTCACAGCGTAGCAATGATTTGAAAAACAATGATCTCCAAGATGTTTACCTAACAGATTATTGAAATAGTATACTAACTTATTAAATGTTTGGAGAGCGCTTTCCACTTGTTTGGCATTAAATTTACAAGCTATGTTGAGTTCGTAGGCAATCTTTTTACGCAGCATTTGCAGATGACCGATTTTCAGAATCCAATCTAGCATCGGAGGCCAGGTTTTAGCGCAGCGGGCTGACATAGAGGCGTAACTTTTTCCTGAAGCAAGAAGACGAGGGATAAAAATGAGGAGAGAAGGTCTTTCAATTAGCTAAACTGATTTCTGACCAAGTAGAATATCCCACCCTTTGATAAGTCCTTGTTGTTTTCATTCACGCTGTTAAACTCGCTGAATATATCTGTCCAGATTTTGTCCTGAAATCCTTTTTCCAAATAGTTGATGAACTTCTCAATTTCAGTTTGTGTGAGAAACGATATGAGTTTATCCAGTCCAGTCAGGCCCGCAGTTCCCATGGCTTTTAATATAACAGAAAATATCTTATGGTTCAGGACTTCGGTCTGTGTTTTTAGATCATACCACGCGATCGCGTGTTCAATGTACACTGTAGTTCTGGAAATAATATCTCATTAAGAAGATCCTCTTTTTCTAAACCACGTAAAGCTCGGAACATACTTGGGATCTGTGACTCTGAGGAGTTCTCTAACGATTCTACCGATGAAATTAATTGCCCCAGAATCTGGGGACGAAATCTGGCTGCTTATTTTGTTCTTTTTTAAATTCCTCCGACCCGGAACCCATATCAATCCTTTACACTCTTGCTCTACCGCATCGTTTATTATAAATGTAATCTACAGAGTAAGAAAAACATTGATTATCATATTCCCTTTTCGATAGTAATAAAATTCAAGAATCACACTCACTTCTTCTTGCCATATCTTTAGACTGTTGATATTAATGTAGTCTTGAATGTATTGAAAAGATCTGCGATATCCGTCTATAACTACGGCCAGATCCTCGAGTTTTTTTAGCAGCTCGCTAGACTGTTCAAAGTATAAATTAATGAGGATTAGAACGTTCTTAGATCGGTTTTCTGTCCACGAATTTATTGACCAAGATTCTCTTTACTTTTGACTTTGTGTCGAAGGTAAGACCGCTGTGTAATGCGAGAGTTATTTTCTCGACCAGTTCCTGCCTTATACCGTCTTCTAAAAGCTGGTGAGAATCGACCCTTAAAATACCCAAAGAAACGCTCTTCAGGGCGAGAACTCCTTCGGTAAACACCGAGACTGTATAAGTGAGCTTTGCTACCTGAAAAGAGTTCAATGAATTGTAGAAAACCCTAGAAACCTTTAAATAGAAGCTAACTTTTGCTAAAAACCTTCAGCCGATCATCTAACTGCGCGTATTCTCTGAGCTTATCTTTACTCAAACGCAGAGGAATTTCTTTAAGAGTGTTCGTCTCGAGGTATACTATCTGCGCAAGCAAACCGAACACAGTTTCAGGTATAACTTGAAGCACTCGTCTAGCGAAGGCTTCCAATTCTCTGCTGTAATATTGCGATACAGAAGAAAGGTCCGAGCTGTGAGCTTGGTTTATTCTCAACAGCGGTGTTTCCAGAGCCGAAGCCATCTGGGGAGATAGAAAAGCATTCGTTAATTAATTAAGGCGGTATATACAAGTGGGAAATAATTATTTCTCAATTAAAAGATTGTTTCTCTTGTTACAATTCTTTACACCTTTGAGAAAAGTGGCTTCAACTTTATCACCATAGGCGGATCTTTCTTTATACAGTCTTGCATGATGGTGATAAAAGACTCTATGATATTCCAGGCGTAACTGCAGTCAGTTACGATGTTTAAAGCGATCATAACGTCCTCGGTTATGCTGCTAGTTCTTAGCATGCTCTGAAGTATTTCACGAGTATCCGCAAGGTACTGTGATATATGTAGATTGTGTTCTAGTTGATGAAACTCTGGAGGTAAAAAGACTCGATGTTAATTGGCTGCATTCTAGGCTTTGCGAACAGAATTAGCGAACTTTAACTCGCCTTGGACTTCTTCTAGCGCTTGAAACAACTGGACTATCTTTCTCCCCTCGTCTTGCTGCAGAGAATCAACGTGTTTTCCTATCTCCTTGAACCATATTCTAAGACATTCGTTCTTCTCTACTCCATCTAAGGGCCGATTGCCGCTGAATACTTCAGCTAAATCGGATATTCGTTCCACGCATATTTCCTTGTAACGAGACCATTTGGATTCCTTGTCATTTAGCAACTAGGAACGAGGATGTATCGATTAGGAAAAAGTGATGAAGATACCGACTTCATTCATTATTAGCAGTTTTCAAACTCCACCTGTTTGTACATCTGCTTAACGTCTTGCTCTAGCTGTGCAGTGCTCAATAATAACCAGAGGCAATCTATAGCCGAGTATTTTGCCTCTTGGACAACAAGCTGGCGGATGCTTCGCGAACGTTTAGAACCTTCTACTAATATACTCGGGGTAGAAGTATGTAGAAGAATCCAGTGCAGAGTAACGTTACAATCACGAACAAGCTTCACAGTGTTTCCTATAGCGTTTTCTTCTATTCTTTTGGACAATTGTAATTCTTTGGCATCGATTATTTGCTTCTAAGAAATCAAACAAGAAGATGTTTTGTAACTACATCTGAAAGAATCACTAAAGAGACAAATCGAAGCCGTTTGACTCTGAGAACCTACTTTCAATTTCTGCCCATATTTCTGAGCAGTTTGTTTAACATTCGAGCCCTCGAAGGTATTATTGAGAGCATTTTTAGCTGCCTTATATGGCTCCCACCAGTCCCACAAGTTTAATACAAGACCCATGTGAATACTGATGACCCAATTATCAGGAAAGAATCTATCGACTATTTCCCTCATGATAGAAGTTTGGGAATGAAGTGTAGCTGGGCTAAAAGCCAGCGCTACAACCAGCATTCCGGCTTGATTAGCTAGGGCCATACTCCGATGTTCAGGATAAGGAAAAGCCTGGCTTTGATTGTATATCTCATCCGCTCGCAGCCGGCTGATCACAAGATCCACGAGAAGAGTATTGAGCGGAATCCGTCTGGAATAAACACAAGAAATGGGTTTAGTTTACAATTCTAGAAGTATCCAGCACACTTAGAGATCCTTCAAAGCATTTATTCACTTGAAATATCCCTCTGGGTAATTCGCAGGGCGTTTAGTAGGCGTGCCGCTAAATCCCGTAGACCTCAGCAGCGCGCAAACATCGTCTACCCTCGTAGTAGACAAATGTTGGACGTTGTAACGGTAGTAGGATACTAGCAGCCTTTCTCGGAGTGGGCCTTCAAAATGCAGATCAACCAGAAGCAGCATTACTCCATATAAATAAACTGCCTCGCACTGTACATCAGAAAAAAAGATAGACGTCAGATATGAGCAAAATTTGAACTTATTATAAATAAATATCCGATTATCAGAGATTGGGAATAAAAGCAAATAGAAAATTGTTTAAATAATAACACAGGATCATTTTTGGAGGTCAAGCTAGTGGCTTTGATCATTCGAAGTAATCTTTAGAGCCTTCGGAGCTTATTTCTTGCGAATTTTCACTCTAAGAAGCAGCGATGAATAAATCAATAACGCAAGTATACCATCAACTGCTTTCCTTCTTCGCCGAGCATAATCGTCTCGATAGATTGCTGTATGTAAATTCCTTCCTCTAATTCATCAACGAATGAGTTAAGCTCCGTAACGTATTTATGAATGCTTTCAAAAGCTAGATAAAATCTGTTGAGTATATCGGAAAACGTCTCTCGCATGTCCTCGTCCAGTTCTTGCAGAACCTGCGCAATACATTTTTGATTATTAAATTTTTAGCACTATTCACAACAGCCACTTTCCCTCGCATTCTCTGATTAGTTTCTCTTAAGCTATCGGCTACTCAAACTCACCGAATCATTTTCGATTTTATGCTCGTAAGCGTCGGCAGCTTTGAAGTAAGAGAAGTCGATTATGATTTGTCCGTATCGCTGATCTGCTTGCCTAAATAAACGAGTGAACGAATGAACGAATGAATGAATGGAGAATAATATAGGATTTAATTATCGATTTTTCATAAGCAATTCTTTTTTTTTAGTAATTTCTTTTACCATTTTATCAATATGGATTAAAAAAGTGGGATTCTAACCTAAAAATTGGCGGAACGTAATCCTTGAGTCGCATTAATTCGGCGATAATAGCATTACCGCGTGATACGAGTTGTAGAATGTTTTGCCCGCATCCGTTATTTAGCGCTAAAAAATCTCCCATTTTTTACGTTTCGAATGACTTTTATTATTTTTATATAGGTTAACTTTTCGCTCGACTGTCAAACGTCAAATATGAAACGTCAAAAATAATCTAACCTCAAACATAACCTAGATACTTGATAAAAAAAGGAAATCCTAGATAAGATGTTATAGGTAGATTATTACCGAATACGAACTTAAAACGGTTTCAAAAATCTTTATTTATATCTTATTTTACAATATAGATATTGCATTATTGATTTTTCTTATTTACTACGGAACATAACCTAACTTCTAGCTTAACCGAACCCCAACCCAACATCATCTGTAGTCGAAATTCTTCGAGGTTATATACGTTAACCTTAAAGTTTCGGTGATCGACCGGCACGGCGGCTCATACTTATAACAAATCTTGAATTATAGTTGTTAAATTTGAGAAAGTAGGAAGAATAGATAACTTGTGTATTAGATAAGAAGCTTGATGAGAATCTTCAACCTCTACAATTATTTCGGAGGGATTTTATCGGTGAACAAATCAGTTCGTTGTCAACTAAAAACGATTTCAAATTCGTAAGTATCGGTCAGCTGTGGTCTTTCTGTGATGATAAAGTGCCGGATATAAATCGATTGAATAAAAGTGTTTAGTCCTTTATTCATCTATTTATTTATTTATTTATTTAGTTATTTATTCATAGTATTAGAAGATTCTTTTTTTCTTATTACAGGCTTTCTAAATCGTCGAATAATTCGAAGAGAATGAGCGTCTTTACACAGAGCCTGAATCCTATAACTGGAACTACTTGCTGGGAGGAAAAAGACGCGGACTATGATTATCACCAAGAAGTTGCGCGCTCCGCGTTTGCTGATATGTTACACGATCATGAAAGGGTGAGAATCGTCGTTCGCTTTGTTTCCAATCAAGATATCGTTAATTCGAAGCGGAAAATTAGTTCCAAAAATTTCTAGACTTGATAAAACGATATTACGCGCTTCCGCGTCTCCTTCCTCGTTTTTATTCGCTTGAAAATACGTCCAGAAATAATCCTCAGGAGTTGTTCCTTAGCGAAATGGACTCAAGAAGATTGAAGAGCCCTTTTTTACCCATTTTAACACACATAGCTATTTATTACTTTGCTTCTTACAGAACGAGAAATATTTCATTGCCCTAAAAGCAGCGATAGATAAAAAGCACGCTTTGGGCCAAAAAGCTAATGTTTTAGACATCGGAACTGGTACAGGGCTGCTGTCGATGATGGCTGCGAAATGTGGCGCAGATACGATAACTGCGTGCGAGGTAAGACCACGGCGCATGAAGACATTCAATATCTGGATTAATTTTGCAAAGAAATAATTTCCAGGCATTTAGACCGATGGCAAACTGTGCGATAAAGATAATAAAGGACAACGGATACTCTGAGAAGATAAAACTGATCTTCAAACGATCCACGGAAATAACGGTCGGAGATAATGGCGACATGAAAAATCGCGCGAATATCTTAGTCACAGAGGTTTTCGACACAGAATTGATAGGGGAAGGAGCTTTATCCACCTTTCAACACGCTCACAGAGTCCTGCTGGATGTAGGTCTCGAAATTCGCTTCGATATTCAGCTCACAAGTTTAATTATTACAAAAAAACTATAATTCCCGTATTCCAGGAAGACAGTATAGTCGTTCCGGACAGCGGTACAGTCTGGGCTCAAGTGGTAGACAGTCCTCTGGTCCGAGCTTGGAACAGGATAGAACCGATTTTGAATTCTAGAGGGGATGAAGTCCTGGTAGATACTCCCCTGGCTGCTAAAACCTGCAGCGGTGCTGCCGCAGTTCACGATTTGCAGCTCAGCCAGCTTCCGCACAACTCGTTTACGCCGCTCACTGAACCCCAAGCAGTGTGCAGGTACAGGGAGAACTTCTGAGCTTAAAAGCAAAGTTTATAGCAACTAATTTCCATTTCCAGGTTCGATTGGTCCGGGAAATCGCCGTTCCAATTCATAGAGAGTTTCAACCACAGGATCAAACCCATCGCAGATGGCACAGCACACGCTGTTTTTATGTGGTGGGACTTGAACATGGATACAGAGGGACGGGTAGGGTGTTCTGTTAGAATCATAAAGTGTAAACTGTAACTTTGCAGTCTCCAGGGTAAAGAAAAAACGCTTTTTTTATCGTTCAGGTACTTTTGAGCTGCGCACCGGTCTGGCAACACCCAGATGTTAAGGCTGAGATAAAAGAGGGAAAAAGCACGGATGAATTGAGCGATAAAATACCCTGGAGAGATCACTGGATGCAAGCTGTTTACTATTTGTCTCCAGAAATCAAAGTTTTTAGTGGAAAAGATGTAACGCTGGTTGCTTCTCACGATGAATACTCTTTCTGGTATCATCTGACCGACGAATCGAGGTGTAGAATTCTTCTGGGTATTTTAAGAGATGGATATTCTGATGAAATGGTTGTGGAAATCTAACGGGTTTTATCCTTTTTTTGCAGGGTATTTGATGAGGCGGACTATCAGCGACCAATATGCGACTGCTTTCTCCACTTAGCTTATTCTAGGACGAGAATAGGGCAATTAAACGACAAGAAACGGTGCCAAAAGTACATACAAGCACTGGAAAAAAAGATCACGCATGATTCCGTATGCTTGTGTCTTTCTGACGGGTGCCTGCTCGCTTTAGCTGCTGTCAAACTTGGCGCGAAGAAGGTACGACAATTTTTCCATGTATTTAAATCCTTAGAAATCTATGCGAACCTATTAAAGTTCTTTGACTTTTTTTGAATTATCATCAAATCCTTCGAAATCCTATTAAAATCAGGAGATGCTTTGAACAAAAAATATGATCAATAGGTTTCCTCCTGGCCAAAAATCGTTTTTCACAGATCTTCAACAAACTTTTGACAATTTCCGTTCAACTTCTTCCCAGGTCATAGTTTTCGAGCCACGTGGTTACTCGCGAAAAGCTATGGAGCTGTATATAAAGTCCAGCGGTCTATCCGAAAAGGTTCAAATATTGTCATCAAAATGGGATTTGAATCCCTCGGACGAAGTGAATTTAATTTTCGGAGAGCCAAACTTCGTAACGTCGATCGTGCCATGGCACAACATATACTTTTGGCATCTGAGTTCGAAATATCCCAGCGAAACGACCAAGATCCCGCAAACCATGACGATAAAAGCTGTGGCAGTAGAGTTCAAGGATTTGCATAAGATTCGAGCTCCTCTCGGTATCTGCGAAGGCTTCGATCTCTCTACATTTGACAAGCTAGTTCAGGTTGTTGGGAAGCTTACAATTTCATATTATCATCCCTTTTCAAGACTCTAATCTACATTTTCTGTCTTCAGACGTCCAGCGACATAAGCGACAATCCAGTAGAGGCTCATCCTCTATGGGAATATCCTGGGCGAGCTTTGAGCCTGCCTTTCACAGTCGTGCAATTCAATTTCGATAAAAACATCGATGAGCAGGCTACAGTGAAACTTTCCGACCGGGTTTCCATACTGCAGTAAGTCTCGTAGATTTTATATAAAAGAGGGATTATAATTTCTGCTTAAAGTAACTAAACTTATTTATTTCTCATCTAATAAATCTAATTACAGTGCCGGAAGTTGCAACGGAGTTGCGTTATGGGTTGACTGGACTTTGGACTCTGAAACTGAAGTGAGTACAGGTCCTTTATCAGAGATATCACCAGGTTCTAAGATATCCTGGGACCCCTACACCCGGCAGGGAGTTTATCTCCCGCGAAATATATCAGCGGTAAATAAAAACGACTCGATGTTATGGTCTGTGAATTTTTCGCCGTTACCCGGAGACGTGGAATTCAAGTTCAAGATCGAGTAGCATAATAAACTGATTCGATTCCGTCTATTATCAGATTTGATTCGTTCATTTCCTTCCCTAATGATTGAGCATCTAACTAACAGCGTCTGGAAGGACTCGGAGTTGTTTAGCCAGTCTTTTTCCTATCAGTTTAGGATATGTGTTCTGTTTTATCCTCCATTCTTTGCTCTGATGAGTAACAGCTCCATTCTGCAGTTGAAATCTGAAGGATAGAGAAAAGTGAAGTGATTAAAGTGACCAAAGGACCCGATCTTTCCCCTGTTCGATGCTAATTCTTACCTGCAAAGGTAATGAAGCGGCCCCAGCATGTCTTCCTTCAGTTTAGAGTTTCCTTCCAGAATGGAAAGCGCTAAAGCGCCGGTTTCCAGCGTGGATAAACATCCCTCGGTCGGCTGGGTCCTAATCACATATTCGCTTATCGGAACTCCTACCAGTTTGCAGGATCTAATAGAGTGTAGGATTGGACTGGCGTGGTACATTGCCTAAGAATAAAAAACAACTCGTTAGCGTTCTAATTTCGCCTTTAAATCTCGTCCACTCGATAAACCAGGGCTACCTTTGCCTGAGGCCAAGTTCCGTCAAGAATAACTAAGTTGTAAGGTTTTTGCCCGTTTATTCCGACTGGATTCAGTGAATCTAATGCCAGAGAGTCGTTCGTAGGGTAAAGCATGACCGTGTCAGGGTCGGTGAGGATCTCTGACAATCCATGGTGTTTCGGAAGTGGAAACTTCTTGCCTCTGAACGTCAGACACTTTCCCATCTCCAAGGCGAATGTTAACATAGGCGCCGTTCTCAGGCACCGTTTCACCTCCGCTGGATGTTGCAGTATGATCAATCTCGAGGTGGGGGATAAGCGGGCTTGCGGTAGTCCTGGACACCAACAAACGGGAACTGGCCTTCTGTGTATAAAAATATCGCGTAATTCTTGCTGATCCAAGAGAGTGGAGCCTGAACGGTTGGTAGGACGGGGTCGGTGATTTAGGAGAAGGTAGAGGGCGACAAATGAAAACGAAACTTGTACGTGATACTTTGTCGTTCGCTCCATCGTTTCAAAGTTATGAATTTTTTACGATTTTTTTCCAAGATATTTCCAAGTCCTAACGCCGAATTTCCCGAGTGTACTTAGGCACTATGGTATTTATACGTTTCGGACGATTTGTAGCCGATATAGCTATATCCCATTTCGACTTTTTTTGGGACCCTTACCAATGCGACTCAAACCGTTAAAATTTGAATTCACGTTCCTGAACGAACTTCGGTCGGGATTATCAAGTTCGAAAAGGAATTCGAGCACCAAAGACCTGTGACTTGCGTTGAATTAGGTTATGTCAGGTTAGGTTTGTTACCTGCATTGTGTACATTTGTCACGCATTCTCGGTGGGTCAGCATCGATTCCGGCCAGTTCTTCCCAGGCTGCTTCGTCGCTCGACATAATTGCAAACAATAAATTACAGTAAATAAATTGGATTTATGACAGACGTGTTTTCTCTGGCTATGAGAACTGACAGTCGATCGCATTCTACGATTTTCATGGACATCGTTGATCATTCGTGAAATCCGCCTGATCACAGGCAACCGAAGATACCGACTAGATTCGTCGATCTAGAAAAGATCTACCGATAACAGTGCGTAACTGCATTGATTGAGTCAAATCCTTCTTTACCGACTGTAATTACGCTCAGCGACGCGGTTCACCCGGCAATTATTCGAACATACTGAAAGACTCGACATTTAGGTATGACGATTATAGATTGATTCGGTGACTCAGAATCGTATATCGCTGTTAGAAATCAGTGCAAAAAGCAGTGTTTCGATAAGAAACCAAGAATAGAAATACACAGTGACTATAATTATAGAATGAAGATGACGAATTAAACCGCAATCACTGTTTTTGGTTTTATTAAAACAGAGATAAATCCTCATTTACTATATTACATTACCATTAATTTCGAGAACGAGATTCTAATGGCTTTTGATTTAACGGATACTAAATCTCTTTTCTTAATTCGTGAATTATAATCGCGTGTCAATCTATGAATTACCGTATATGATTGGAAAAGTTTTAAATTCGTTCTTATCTCTTCTTTTAACCGAACTGTAAACGTATATTATTTTATTTTTCGATTAAATCACTTCATCGAAAAAAATATCCCATCACAGATGACATTATAAAGCGAGAGCGGAGCTAGCTGTGGCAGGGACTTAATAATAATTCGTCAGTCTAACGAATTGGTTCTTCGGGCTGGGCATAAATTGAAATGCTAAGAGCGGAATTGGAAGGAATTAGGAAAAACGCCACGAAATGGGATGATGATTACCGGAGGAGTGTACGAGGGGGTGGAAACGGGGGTTGGGGGTTGGGGATTGGGGGTTGGGGGGCGTAAGGTCAGGTTGAGGGCCGGCTTGATGGGCTATACGATGATGGTGTGGGGCTGGGCCTGCGAGGGGTTACAGTTTTAGGGTTGGGAAAAATTCGCCCCTTCCCTCTTTTCCCAGCCCCAACCCTCGTCTCGGATTTTCAGCAGCAATGGTGGGTAAAGTGCCGACTGCTGGGTAAATAACTTCCATCTTGTGCAACCCGCGAACGTGCCCCATCTCCACCCCCGCCTCTCTGTAAATCCCCTTCAGCCCTGGCGTAAGCTGTAAAAAAAAAATAGAAAGAAAGGAAGAAAAGAAAAAAGGATGAGGAGAGGGAGAAAAAATGAAAAGATAGAGAGCGAAAGAGACAGGGAGAAAGAGAGAGAGAGAAGAAGGGGAGAAGAAAAAAAAGACGTAAAATATTCTCTTAATGAGCAAAGACTTTCAAGTATTGACTCAAAATGGCGGACGACCCTTTCAAGTCAGCTTGTTAACCATTATTCCGGACTCTGGTTCTCCCTTTCCTCGTTCAGTCCTCGCCGTCTTTACTGAGGGAGAAGAAGAAGAGGGAAAGAGAGGGTCGTAAGATACGATATAGAAATACCAGGCGGGGGATGAAAGGGGGGAAAGAATTAAGGGAGGGTGCAGGTTTTCAAAGACGAACAAGTCGATCTTATGCCAGAACTGAATTATTTCTTATGTCTATAGTATAGGCATATGGTCATCTTTTTTTATATTTCACTATAAAAAAAATATATATAATATATAATAATGATGTAATGATTTCTATAATAACGTAAAGAAAAATCCAGTTAGTCTACCGCAGTCCAAATTGTGTAATCAGATCATATAAAACTACTCTCATACATATATAGAATGAAACGCAATATTCTTCAACAAATTTTCATGAAATCGGCCCCCCAGCAGTTCATCAAGCTATGCAGCAATGAAATTTCAAATTGCAACCCCTCGTTTACTTGATTTCCAAATCGTATTATGTGTGGGGAAAAAGTTCGTGGCTTCGAGGAGTAAGAACGAAAAAATAAAAATAAAAATCATCAAAATCTTACGATCGGTTGAAGGAATATAAGACACTTTTTTGAAAACATGTTTTTCATCCCTCTATACGATTTTTTTCAAATTTATCACAAGATCTGAAATTTATTTGAAGCATTTTAGTTAAGAATTTCACTTAAACACCCTCACTCGTTCGAAATTCATTCCATTGCGAAGAACCGCCTTTTTAGACACCAGAATACGTAAATTATTTCCATAATTCACAAATGGATGTATCGAAAATTTTAGATAGTTGATAGATAAACAATTCCAGACTTTTGCCTCTTACAGTGTGCAGGAAAATCCGATAGTCTGCAAAGTCTCCAGATTCTGGATCACAGCTCATGGTTTACAGAAAAATATGTAAATGATTATCAATTTTTTCGTATACTTTTAAAAGATCGATTGAATTTGGGCATCCGAAAATTCATCTCATCCTCGTATCGAAAAAAAAAAAAATCAGGACTCTAACTAGGTATTCTTTCTGAAAAATCTGAGTCTAATATTTCTGAATATTTGCTAAAAAATATACAATTCTCTCCAGAAAACGAGAGAAACTGTTTTTCGTTTAAACCTCCCCAAATTCAAAACCAATTTTCACATATTAATCTGAATAAATCCCAGTATATTGTCTTTGAGAATTGATTCGCTAAGGATTATCATTCGTTCCCTAAATTGACATCGATTTTCATAATCGTAGTGGATAATTCCAGCTCTATAACGTGAAGCTGATACATAAATTTCGGGGTGATTCTGTTGAAAAATCGGTGATCAAAGGATCCAGAAAATATCGCTAACGAATCTAAAGATAAAAGAAATTTCTTCGAAAATTGTACGCGTATTTGAAAAAAAAGTTTAGAAACATGGCTTCATTTTGTCGAGAAGTTTGTGCAGCGGGTCGTGAGCCGAAGTATAATACGGGGAAGAAATAGGGTGGCGATAAATAATTTTTCGAGACGTTTTAGCCCGCGGCAAAATAGCGGGGGAGGCAAGTCGCCGGGCAAAGTAAGGCAAGGGTTGTTATAACTTGAGACTCTGCTTTGAGAAGTCGGCTCGTCTCCTTTTGAGAAGAAATATAAGGGTTAAAAACGGCGCAAGACACTATGATGAGGTGGCCGCCGTAGGGGTCCCGGCCCCCGCTTCGGGGGGTGAAACTCTCGCAAACCGAACGGAGGATTCTACTTCTACTTCTTCTTCTTCTTCTTCCCGCTGCTGCTGCTGGTTTTGCTGATGCAGGGGCGGAGACGAAGAGTGGTTTCATTATTGATCAAAGAACCGATGTAGCCTTCCCCCTTTGGCACCCCATATTCACCCCCGAACTCCCACACCAAACCGAAAGACCGCCCTTATATTCACTCCTTCCTTCCTTCCGTCCTTCCTTTCTTATTTCGAGGGCATTACATTATACATACAAAAAAGTATGGAGATACCCCCAGAATCTTTTCGCCCCATCATCTTTATTCCTCTTCTTCTTTTCCGCTTATTCGAGGGGTAACAGGTTTTAAATTTCTGTCACGCAGTGTGCAAAAAGAAAAAAAGAAAAAAAAATAGGGTGATTCCCCGTTTTACTCGCTGGAGGGAAAATTACCCTCCGACACTAATGCGCGCATCCCCCTACACGTATGTATTTGTCTCGTTGACAAGTCGCCGAAGCGTCTTTTTCGCGGAGTTACAAAGGTCTGGCTTTTGTCTAAAAAAAAATTTCATTCTCTCAAGTTATTTCTGAATTCTGAAAACTTACGGTTTTTCTCAGTATATTTTAGCCTGACATTTTTTGACGATTAGAAATCCGAAGGTTCGTTTTTGAGACCGGATCCATCCGGGTTTCAGAATTGTTTCCCCAATTCTTGCGAATGTCTCTCGAAATTCACCTTTCTGAGATCGATAGGTAAGCAGATTTGTTAATTGGGTTAATTAAGAGTTCAATTTTGAGAAAAAAAAATCCTCAAACATTGCGATAAAGGATAAAATAAGAAGAAAATCAAAAAATATCACATATCCTAGAAAATGTGACTCCAAAATATAATTTTCCCCCGTTCAACCCCTTTTTTTCATCGTTTTTTATTTCAGAAGAGAAATGGGTGAGAATCAGATCAATTAATTTCGAAAACATGAAACGGGACTCAATTCTGTCTGCTGAACGATAATTTATTCAAATTGAAGAAATTCTTTCGTTATTCGAAAGAAATATGAATAAAAATTAATTACACGCTCTGTTCTTCTGTTCTGACAGAAAGTAATTTTAATTAATTGCTATATCGGGAGATATTCATGCGATTTCCTGTCCGCGGCAAAGAATAATTTTCTTCTTCCGATTTTTTGAGTGTTTTTCTTTTTTTTTTTCTTTAATACACATATTTTCATATTTTTTGTTATCAAACTTTATACCGACAATTAAAAAGCCTATCAGAGCTGTACAGCTGGCTTCTTCTGAGTTGATTCCAAGTTAATTGTTTCCAGCTCCTGCCTGCCTTCTTGTAATCTTCCTTTGGCCTCCTTTGTCTCATATTGTTCTCCTTATTCTATTCTTCTTCCGTTGTTTCCGCCCACCCTGCCAATTTAATCGTTGATTCGACAGATTTTCTTACCCTCGTTTCCAAGTCTTTGTAAGAAAATGTTTCCACCTCGTTTTTACTTTTTTATTCTCCCTTTCCTTCTCGCTTTCCATTTTTTTGTTTTTTTTCTCTCTTCTCTTTTCTCCCTTTTTTCAATTAATTCAGTTTCATCTTTCTTCTCCCATATTCACAGAGATTTACGCCAATCGTCACCGACAAACGATCGGAATTGAAACGAATGAATTTCATTCCGATTTTCGCAATTCAAGAAAACGAAAATAAAAATCGAAGAAAATTTTCGCCACGTTTCGGTGTCGATAAAATTTCAAAAAAATTCCATTTCGCGTCAAAAACTCCACATTTTTCTATAATATTTTTACTTTTCGAATTCCGCAAGGAGGAGTGTTCGAAAACAAGTATTTTGTCGAAATTCGTTACGCCTGTAGTACGGAAGGCAACGTTTTTCTAAAAAGCGACGTTTTTCGGACCCTTCTCTTCCTCGAATCGGAAGATAAAAATTATCATCGAAAACCGGAGAGTTTTCTGAGTCAGAAAATATTTTTTTCAAAATTTTACGACCCCTAAAAACCTTAGGAAAAAATAAAACTCGGGACAGTGTACCGTGTCTCCGCTGTCCGAATAACCGGCTAACGCTATGTTATATCCGGCGTAGAATTTTCCGCGAGATTCAAAACCGTCCCGTAGAGTCTAAAAGCGCACTATGCAGCGATCGAGCCCCTCAGGCGATTCTCGCGAGTTCTAGAGCAACGACATGCTCCGGCAAGGGTTAAAAACTGTTCAGGGGTGAACCGAGGCGCGGCACGGCACAGCACACCGTATTAGTATAGTAAATCAGGTATTCTGGTTCGCGCTCCCATTTTCAATTGTATCAACTTAACCCTTTCATTGTTTTTTGCTACAGCTAGCGAACCGTTTGACCGAAGTCGGTCTACTAGCCCGGAAGCCCAACCCCATTCTCTCTTCTCTTCTATATTAAATACGTTATGCTCGCGCATATACGGGGTGTTCAAAACAAGGAAAACATCAGCCTGCATATGTCACGCGATAATTTCGCGCCACTTTCCGGTTTTCTTTTACCGTTTATTTCACCCCCTTGTCTCGCTTTTCGCTCGAAAACGCGACACATGAATTCTCCGTATTCGAACGCCTAATTTTTCCACGATTTTTCTACGATTTTTCAACCCGCCGATGTCCGTATTTTTTTGAAAATCGAAGATCGAGTGTTTGAATTCTAGAACGCCGGCGCAGTAGCGCGAAATACCGCATCGCGCAGGTCCCACGATTCTTCGAGGCAATTTCTCGATCCTTGAGGCTCGGATACCCGAATAATTCAAAAATCTTCGGAGCTTTGATTCTGAAAATGCGCCACCCTGTATGTGAAACTGTGGCACGAGTAAAGAAGTAGCGATAGAGGAGAGTAGGGCCTATATGAAAGAATTGAATGTAGCGAATGGGAATAGGAGTATTATAATAAGCCAAGTGAAACAAAAACTAGTCGTGCGAGGTAAAACAAAAGGTTAACCCTTCGTGAGTCTCGGACCCGTTTCGGCACACAGACGAACCCTTCGTTTCGCACAGTACCGGGCTACAGGCACTGTAAATGTGGCGATGGGAAGCCGCGTGAAAGGCAAGAACCTGTAGCTGCTCCCTGAGCAGTCTAGACCTGGTTACCTCGGCACCAAACCTGCAGGAGTAATTCGAAGCCAGCTGTGAGGTGAGGCCGTTGCTAACTTAATGCTATACGTAGCTGTATATATTGTTTCGTATCCTTTCTCATTAAAATAAAAATAAAATAATTCCATACACCGTTCAAACGATTCCTGAGGCATTAGATTTTCGAGACAACCGGACCCGGATCCTCGTTCTTTCTGCCTTCTGTCCCGCGCGGAGAGACGAAGAATGAAATACCAGTTTGGGGTTGAAAAAACGTGGAAATTATTTTTTTAAATCGTTGCCACGCTTTGGGGAAAAATTTTTTCGACCCAGTCTTTTCAGGAATGATTACTTGCGTTTACTACTTGCTTTACTTGTTCGTAAAAATAAAAAGAAATAAAAATGGCTTGAAATGAGAAATTTTCGATCTAAAAATTTGTAAGTAATTTTGAACTGTGTCTCAAAATGGTAGAAATGAGTTGTGAAAAAATTGGATTCTGCGATTGAAACGATTACGAAATGGATAATTGATAATTTTTCTTCTTCGGGCCCTTGAGGATTGAGTTTCACGTCATTTGGGATTAGGCGATATAATTGCGAGTGGGTAATATCAATCCGGTTAAATCCCGTTTAAAAGAGGCTATTACAGCCGACGGATAACGAGCGGATGAACGAGCCGATAATATATATCCTCAAGATTTTGATTAAACGCCTTATTCAAATACCGAGCGGTTAATCCTCCGACCTGAAATCGATTATAACAAACTTAAATGACGCAGTAGACACCTAAAGATTTTATAATCCGACTTTTCACTCAGATTTCAGAGACTAGATCTGCGGAAGAAAAATTCTATCGAGAATCAGGAAGAGTTTTGACACTCACAAAGAATTTTCAACGTATTTTATTCCCGATATTATTCCACTCAAAAATAGTATAAACAATAGGGTGATTAAAAAAAAACGAATTTTTTTTTTCTTCCAAACAGGTTCAAAAGTTTCATTTAGGTATAAAAATACGCCTGTTAAAATTGGAGCTCTTAATATTAATATTAAGAGGTGGCGCATCGCGAATTTCTATTTCCCATTTAAATAACACGGGAAAATTTGTTTTTGCTCCTTCTGATTTTTATAACTAGCTAACGATGCGTCATACAGAAAATCTACTAACATATTTTTGTAGGGAATTGAATGCTCTACAAAAAAGGTCTCCTACACTTTTTTGATAAACTTAGCCATTCAAATGATATTCGAGTTCCAAGAACCACCTTTCTGACAAAAAATGAGTTTCTAAAATAAGTTTATCAAAAAAGTGCAAGAGACCTTTTTTGTAGAGCATTCAATTCTCTACAAAAATATGTTTGTAGATTTTCTCTATGACGCATCGTTAGCTAGTTATAAAAATCGAAAGGAGCAGAAACAACTTTTCCGTGTTATTCAAACGGGAAATAGAAATTCGCGATGCGCCACCTCTTAATATTAATATTAAGAGCTCAAATTTTAACAGGCGTATAACTGAATGAAACTTTTGAACCTGTTTGGAAGAAAAAAAAAAATTTTTTTTTTGATTCACCTTAATGAACAATTTTCAAAAATGCCCTTTGACCAGGGATTTAGTTTGGCAAAAGACAGATGGAGGTAAAACTTGGTCATAAATGAGCGTTTGAATGAAAATCTTAGAAAAATCTAAAGAGGGGATTTTCTATGGGGTGAAATTCTCTCTGGACGTCGTTCAAGGGGAGCATAGGTACTTTTTTCCGGTCGAACAATTTAGAATTTTGTCTATTATTAGCCTGGACCGTCGTATAGCCGGCTACTCAACAACCCCGTGTCGAACAATTATTATTTTTTGCTTTCCGAACTGGCCGGTCTCATCCAGGTGTCCAGAGATCGTCGAGACCGTCGGGGTTGTCCACCCTTCGGAAACCCTTTCAGTATACCGGATCAAGAATACCCTATTTTCTCGGGCATTGAATGATCGCGGGTTTTCTGGACCCAACCGAGCGACCCGGAGTCTGGACGGGTGAAACAATGCGGGCTGGACCGCACCCCGGATGCACGCGGTCATTAAGTAATAGCTTACATCCCCTAGCAGCTGGCCAGCTGCCGTCGCTTCGCAAAAAACTCAAACCTTTTGTCTCACCTTGTCACTGAGCACAGGATGGTTTGATTTCATTTCATATTTACTTTTATACCCTCTAGGTATATTGTTACGACACGATCTAACGATAAGAGTCCAGACTCGAGGGGGTAGGTGTACACCTTGGAAAGAAGCTTTTTTTATTTATTCATTTTTTTTTCCAAATCGCTGCTACGCTTTGAAAAAATATTCCGATGACTTGGTTTTTTTTTTTTAAACCGATTACCTCGATTTTCAAAAATTATTGGCAATTATTATTACAGTCGATCGAAAATAGCATCGTAGATATCTTAGATCCGAGCTTCTTTTTCATTCTATCGAATAAAACGAGAACTTTCAGAGTTTTGGTCAAAATATTGAAGATTGTTTGCGATTAGACTATGCGACTTGATTTTCTTCTCGTTTCGTCGTTTCCTGTGTGGTTTCGACAGCCTTTTTCGAATTTTCTGCGAACGGTCCTTTATCTCGAAAAACCGTTTTCCAACCACTTCTAAAATCTCGATTAATGAGACCCGATTGAATGCTCAGAAATCTGGAAAAAAAAAATCTCTTCGAATTGGGTGAAAATCGTGAAAAATCCTTCTATGTATTTTTTTATTTTTTTATTTTTCGTCCAATCTGCGTTTCTTAATTAGTAATAAAAAAAACCGTGCACTAATTTCTCCTGGTGGGTATCCGAAGGACTCGATCACGCAATGTTACCCGACACCGTGATCAAACTCGATTAGAAAAATTAATGAATACTTTCGTATCTGTCCGGCTTCTTCCTCTTCCACTTCTTCCTCGACGTTATAATTGATCCCAAACTCGCTTAATCAATTAGCTCTTTTCGTGTAATGAATACTAATTCGGCATCGAGTGCAGCCCTATAGAAAAAAAATAAATTAAAATAAAAAAAATGATATTTTAACACCGAAATTCCGTTTTTCCCATTTTTCCCATTTTTTTTTTCTACATTCTAAACTTGATTAGAAATGTAACGAATGAGAATTCCTTTTTATCTCCAAACTGCAAACGTCTCTTACGATTGTCCTTGCGAGCTGGTTGTGGGAACCGGATCCGCAGGATACGTATGCGGTACATACACACCTATCGCCCGTATTTATAGGGTGAAATGGCGACCCAGTGTGTCGGACACTTGTGCAGAACTTCCCGGTTCCCCACGTCGTAAACCACCTATGAATTGAACCACACTCGACAGTCGCTCTCCACGTGGTCCGAGGCACGGTTGACCCTTGATTTCGAGTCCCGTTTCCCGAAGGATTTTCGGTATTCGTACCCGGGTGAAAATTGGCGGGAAAAAATATATCGGCCCGAGTTCAAATCCGCGAAAAAAATTTTGGGATAAGAAAGAAGGAACTTTTCCTTCCGAATAGTTGATCCGCAATTTTTATCAGTGACCGATTTCGTTTTTCATCGACAGATCCTGCGTACCAGTGAAGATGTATTCGTATAAACAGTGATGACAGTGAAATTACCCGAGATTCGATGAAACCGAAATTTCCTTCGTTTTTTTGTTGAGTACAAATATTTCCAAAATCAGGTTTACTGCGAGACAGTCCTGTCGCATTTTGGAAAACTGCATAAATCGACTTGAGTATATCCTGACGAACAGTTTTGTTTTTTCCCAGACAAAATTTACAAATTTATGAAAAGATATGTTTGCTGTTTCCTGAATTTTTGAGAAGTAAAATTAACGTGTGCCAAAAATTTCGCTGGTTAATTCTGAGCAGGCAATTTATTTTTTTTTGGTTTCTTTTTAGAATTGTATTGACTGACAAATCAAAATCTGAGTTTTTATTTTGAGATATTTTCCGAAATCGGAATTACCGTAAGTCGCAGGCCCGATGGAGTCTGAACCTCCACATAATGCGAAGATGTTCGTTTCAAGCTGTAGAATTTTATGTCGAAGATGAAAATGAAAAATAAAAATGGGAGTCGTAAGTTTTTAGAATTCGAGAAATTTACTTCTTTATTAAATATTTCATTTAAGGATCGACAAATTTCTTTCTGAAAAAAAGCGTTCTGAAATAAAATTAAGCAACGGATTTTTTCAAAAAAATCGTAACTCCGAAACGAAGGATTCAGAAACACTGGAAAAATTCGTCGGTGATTCCTGGCTCCAGTTTCAAAATGGGAAAAATTAAAATAGAGAAATAAGGATTGATTTATTTGGTCTTGAAAAATGCACCCTGCAGTTGTGAAAATGTTTCATTCAAGGATCGACAAATTTCGTTCTGTAAAAGAGCGTTTTAAAAAAACTAAGCAAGGGATTTTTTTTTCAAAAAATCGTAATTACGAAACGAAGGGTTCAAAAACACTGGAAAATTTTTACTGTGATTCCTGACTCCGGTTTCAAAATAAATAAACAATAAAAATAGAGAAATAAGGGTTGATTTATTTGGTCCAAAAAAATGCACCCTGCAGTTGTGAAGATGTTTCATTCAAGGATCAACAAATTTCGTTGTCAAATAGACCGTTTAAAAAAAAAAAAAATAAGCAAGGGATTTTTTTCAAAAAATCGTAATTCCGAAACAAAGGGTTCAAAAACGTTGGGAAAATTCGTCGGTAATTCCTGACTCCAGTTTCAAAGTGGAAAAAATAAAAATAGAGAAATAAGGGCTGATTTATTTGATTTAAAAAAATGCACCCTGCAGTTGCGAATAATTTGAAAAAAAAAAAAAATGAACAAAAACCCTCAGCCATTGATTTAGGAAACTGGTAACCCCGGACATTTTATTATTCCCCCATGACCAGTGGGTGGTGATGGTACGGGGGTTAAGAGTAGAATGGGGTGTAATAATTGGGGCCGCCCTCAGGCCGACCTCCCCAGCCCTTGACACTTGATTGAATATTTTTTCGGACCGCCCGATTGGTTCGTCGCGTTTTCGTTGCGACTGCAGGGTCGCCCGCCTGTCAAGCAAAAGAAATCGCCATGGTAACGGTTGGTCGCCATCAGAGGGTGGCTAAGGGGCGAGTTCCTCGCTGGCTGGCTGCTGCTGCCAGGGTTGCTATATTGAATTTTCAGGAAATCCACCAGCCAGGGAGAAGAGAACCAAGAAGCTCAATATAGAGAGAAAAAACTCAGTTGGTGGTGAGAAAACTCACCCCTCTTCCCCCGTCCACCCCATTTACATTGCACAATTTTTTTTCCCCATTTTTTTATTCCCTGATTACTCGATTTTTATCTCTTCTTCACGAAAACCTCAGGTATGTGACACGCTAGTCCATCCCACGCAAGACTAGAGAAGAAACGACGATTCCATTTATCCCATTCGTCTGCTAATTGCAAAAAAAAGTTTGATCCATACCCGGCTCTGCTTTTTCCGAAATAATCATCCCCCAAATATCGAGACATCAGATTTGGCCAACTAAGAAATAATCCGGCTTATAGGATCGTCACTCGCCTTTTGAGTCAGTTATAACAAGGCTCGAATTTTAGGGGATGATTCTTCGATTGTTTTTTTTTTTTCAAAAAATCATTTCCCAAATATCGAGACGTCAGATTTGTCCAACGAAAAAATAATCCGGTTTATAGGATCGTCTGCTCGATTTTTAAGCCAATTATAACAAGGCTCGAATTTTGAGGGATGATTCTTTGATTCATTGTAAAAGTTGTGAGAATCGTAATTAAAATCAATCTGGAATAATATGAGGTATTTGTTATGAAAAAGTCACATCCGGCAAGTGTCAATAATGAATAATGATGAGAAATGTGTAAGGGATGAAGAAAACAAGCGATAAATCAATTTATTTTTCCTTTCTTGTCTTTTTTTTCATTTTTTTCTAAATCCACTAGAATTTCGTTCTACAAATTGTCGAGAGCCTACAGTCGAGGCTCGCGCTGACTTACTTAGCGATAGGGGTGAAGAAGTAAAATCGGTATAGAGGGTTGGGCGCAGGGTAGATTGTGAAAGAAGGAGCTGCAGGGGTGGCGTCGGCGACGGTCCTGTAATGATCTTACGGGTACGGGAACTTTTTTAATCAGCGCCAAGTTTAATTATACGGTCGATGAGGAAGGGACTCCTCATCCCCTTTCCGCCCCCTTTTACTTCCTCCTTTCCTCCGTACCACCGTCACCTTTTTCCATCCCCGAAGCTCTAACTAGGCAGCAACTCGCAAACAAGGTTTGACTTATTGCGAGAGAACGGTATACCCCACCCCCCACCCCAACCCCCTCAATTTTTCTCTTTCTCTCTCCCTTTCCTACCGAGGATTTGGAAAATACTTTTAATTAGCGGAATTTATATTAGCAGATCTCTCGGCGAGCTTCAGCTCCCAGTACGAGATTCACTCGATTCACTCGTGGAGAAAAATGGGGGAGAGGATTATTCGTACCCAGAATTTTATCCTCTCTATAAAGACTGATCGGATTTTTAACAAGCGGTATGAAAAGCATCGTATCAAGCTTTCGGCTAAAACGCGTCAAAGTTCCATCTCGAAATCCCCAAAACCGATAAAACTAGTTCAAACTAGTACTTATTGTTAGTTACGCGTGAAACGGTCTCGACTTTCACTCATTGGCTACTGTCGAATGACGTCACTGCGAGCGACGGTAGCGCCATCTCTACGCCACGTAGGAACTACGGTTTCGCTATTTCACACATTTCTTTCCCTGCGAGGATAGTTAAACAGTTTTTTCTTTGGGATATTTTTTTTTTTTAATTTTTGAACGATCCTTCAGCAGATTAAATAAAAAATAAAATTCTTTTTGAATCAAGAATGTCATTTATGAACGGTTAATAATTTTCTACGAGTATAGAATTATTCTAAGAACTATAGTATCGTTATTCAAATTCATTTCCCAAAGATTTTATTTCAACTCTGATCGTGAAATTCACCTGCAGCTATTATACGATCCGAATATAAAGCCCTTTGAGGTCACGATCCGTAAATACCTGTAGTTGATCCAGGGACCTTTTGGTCCTCGAGGTTCGAATCAATAGCCGATACCTGCACGGAAAGACCTTTGGCTGTCTATTCCACTTGTTATTCGAAAACATTTTTTGCGACACGTGCTGTTCAGGTATCGATACCATTCTTAAGGTACTTTTGTACCGCGGGGGGTAGGAAAGCGGATAATGCATCGATACCCTTAATTTCGGTTCTTCAATCCCAAAAATAGCCCCTGCGATTCCAACGTGAACAAAATTTTTGGAAACTTTCATTTTTTAGGAGTTTTGAAGATCTTTGCATAAAATTGAAGGTCTTTTTTTTTACTATTCTGCCAGAAATTTGAATCTTTTCAGAAAAAACGAGAAAAGCATTTCGAAAAAAATTGATCTCGTATTTCCGGTAAAAAATAAAAAAATCGAATCGTGTTGAATTTCTCGATGAATTTCCCGTGGAATTGATCAGAGTAAGAATGGAGAATCTTATGACGAGAGAGAACGGGATTTTTTCAAGACTTCTCATGGTAAAATTTACGCCGTTAATTTATATCGCTGTGGAGTATACATATGACGAATGCAGTTATTGATAATTTATTCTCCTTTCGATCTAATTCGTTATAGTATACGCGGCGGTATTCAAATTCTGGATTGCCTCGGCATGCTATATTGTTCGAGCACAAGTTTTTGTCCATATAATTACCATACACACGTATACGTATATATGATTTATATAAGTTACGAGAGAGATTCTAGTAGTAACAATTTCTCCCTGATATACGAGGTGTCTGCCTCACGAAGAAGACTGCAGGAATAAAAGGGGTGCATGACCCTTCATTGAAGGGGTTGAGGGTTTTTTCTTCATCCTCAACGGTGGAACTTAGAAATTTTCAAGACTCCGAAGAAGGAATATAACATGAGGAGCTAAAATACACAATAGGGACGTATCAACCCGCTCGTCCTTCTCACAATGCAATATACACGGACGCAGGTAGGTATCTGGAATATTTGCTTACGCAAATACCTGAGACGATCTCAAGGGTCTCGTCATAAAACAGTAAAAAATTAGAATTCACACCAATGCGAATAACGACTCAAGTCAGACAGCTGGACCGTGAGAAATCTGCATAACGCGTTCCGGTAATAATAAAAAGCATAAGACAGAATCAAAATTTCGATTACAATTTTCATTGTATGAATTTAATCCAAAAGCTGCCTTCTAAATTAAAATCTAAATTTTATTGAATACATTTCGACATTATTGAATAATATGTAAATTATTGAATAGGGTAAAACTCGATGAAATGTAACAAAATCAATTATCGCGTATTCCGAAACGACGAAGTTAAAAAAAAAAGAAAATTCAAACATTGCGCCTGAAATTATTATTCCGGGTATACACTGAGGGAGAGGAGTTATCAGTCGATTACCATCAAGCTTCTGGAGATGTTTGAACGTTTCGCCGATAGATGGCGCGAGGTTTGATGTACCAAACATTCGAGCGGTTCAGTATCGGTACAGCCCAGTCGGTACAGTAGGAATTCAACTCGCTGAGCGATTTCTGCCTTATCGATGATAAGGTAGATCTCTAGATCCTGACAGTGGTTCTCCGCGATTTACTTTTTATCTCTCTCTAGCTGTACTACGTGTAGATTTGTAATTGGGATATTTGAATGAAGCGCACGTACCTACTGCGACCCCCAAAACGATCTAAGATGCCTTTCTAAGCGATTTATACACGCAATAAAACAGACTTAGAGACCGCACCAATGTATGGGCTATGTAGAAGAATTTAAACCGTTATTGAGACACTAAATTCTACTTTTATAGAACAATTGAACTTAATTGGAGCGCATTATCGTTATTCTCCTTTCCGATTCATCTATACGATAATTTCCCACAGTCTGATTAAATAATTGAATCGAACGATTTCAAAAAAAAAAAAAACAAAAGGAAAACGATCTTTCTCAAACTAAAATAAAAAAAAATTAATAACGAACTCCGATTTTAATAGAAAAAATATTTCCACAGGGAAATTCACAGAGCTGTTGTATTCTGGTACATATCTTCTTTTCTCTTCGCCTCTCTTTCGGTAGGTAGGTATATTTCGCTAACCTTTTTTTCTTTATTATTTAATACAATGAAAAGTATAATTTAATTTATGCACGCATACACGTACGTATCTTGGCGTGGAGCGTTCCCTCCCTTCCCCTTTCCCTTCCCTTCCCTTATTTTTTCTTCTTCTATATACACGCAGCATATTCCCTTCTCTTTTCATCCCTTGCCCCGCGCTTCTCCTCCTACCTTTGTACTTCTATTAATGCGAGGCCACTTCATTTCATTTGATTCTATCAGAATCGCAACTGCACTGCGCCTATAGCTTTATGCGAACAGTGCGAACGCACTGTTTCGTCGGAGTATGCATTTTGGAGTACAAGCGCTACCTACGTGCGCTACCTAGCGCCTAGAACCTCGTTGCGAACCAGCAACAGCTAGCCTAGCTACCTGCCTTCACGATTCGTTCCTCTATATGCAAATAAGTTACCTACCGCCGCCTATTTCGCGACGCTACGCGGACTCACCTTTCAATAGACATCTGTCCCTCGCTGTGTGCCCAGAACCAGCTATAACAATGCCTAGGAAAAATAATAACTGTTTTTACAGGACGAAGACGACGCCGGCGACCAAAGAGAGAGAGAAAGAGAATTAGAGACGAATAAAATAAGGAATAGAAAATTAAAATATTTCAATTGTATTATGTATTTATTATTTTATAATATATATTCAAATCGAATTATTCCTCCGTATTTAATTAACCCTTTTGTACATAGAACGATTTTCTATTTTTTTTTTTTTTAATCCAGAAGCATTATTTCCATATAAAAATGAAAACTGATAACTATTTCGAAAATAAGGAGACCTGAAAAAAAGTCATTGTCTTCGTTCGCATGTTTAATGCGGTTTCTGGTTCAGCCGCGGAAGTGCAGCCGGGTGGGTATAGCGAGGTGTAATAATAAATAATAAACCTTATGATATGGTAAAACGTCTCGTAATCTTAATTAATACAAATATAATCCCTCCGAGGATGAGGAGGACGAGGAAAAAGGAGGGAATTATTTTATGTAGTCGTGTCTTTCGACGCTGACTGATTCCCAGACATTAACCCCCGTCCGAGACGCGACGCTATGCTACGCTATGCTACTAGAGGGATGAAATCGGGATTCGCTGTAGGGAAGAGGATGGGACATCCCTTCATCGTCAGCTCACCGATAATCCTTATAAATTGACACGATAACTCCTAGTCAGGTTTATTAAATTAATATCCAGACTGTTTTTTGCACTCGGATATATCTCTGACCTTATATACGCGTCTTATACTCATTTAGCTTTAATTATCTCGGCTAGATTATAATAACTTGGGGCTAATTCATCCTGCCTAACTCTCGGGGTTGAGGAAACGATAATTTATTCCATTTTCACGGATTCTCTTTATTTTCTCTGGAAAAGGTGAAAATTAACAGATATACAAAATTTCTGGCTAGGGTGGGTTCTCCTCTTTCTTCTCCGTCCCGGAGAACAAAGCTCGACTTTTCTTCCGGTGCAAGAGTTGTAACTCATCCGAATGTCTGTGCAGACTTTAGCTGTAGATTCGCAGCTCCCCTATTCGGGTTCGGTTCAGTTTTTTCAAGCGCAAAGTAATTGTTTCGTTGGGATGAGAGAATGAACCGAGGATCGAGCTGCTACCTTATACCAGGGTTAAGAATTATAAATGCGTGAATGCTGGCGACACCCTATTATTCCACAGCCATTTTACCAGACACTTTATAATGTACTATATACAGTATACACAAGCCATACACTGCCACTGCACGTGGTGCATTATACCGTACAAAAAATAAAAACAAGAACAAAAATATGGCAAAACGGAGTTAAAGTCTGTAAGAATCCCCGGTGAAAATAATTTCACGCGTTTTCACCATTTGTTAACGAAGTTTAAACTTTTTCCCAATTTTTTATAAGATATCGTAGTTTTTCTTTCTTTCTGGTTTGATGGACGAAAGTTTTATTTTTTTATTTTTAGAGACTAAGAAACTAGGAAACTTATTCCGTAGGAAAACGTTGCTTGATGTTTTTTTTTTTATTCCAGGATGATTATCCCCGTGTATAATGACGATGGTAATAATAACCAAGGGAAGTGCAGCAGTTGGTTTATTTTTTCCATCCCAAAAGACTGCACAATCTGCGGTGTTCAAAATGCGACAAAATACGTGCTTCGTATTTGAATATTTATATCAATACGAGTATGAGAGGGTCATTAGCTCATGTGACGGAAGACGTTCGTCTCTGAAATTCTAAAAGGACAAGATTATACTGCCGAATTCTCTCCCTTCGTACTAAATAATCCTAAGGGTTCATATTTCAGTTCATATATACAAAAGGGAGATGGACTAAAATGGCGGTTGTATCAGAGAAGATTGATAAAAACTGCTGATACATATTTGTATAGTAGGATCACGAATATTTACTTCTCAGGTTGCATTTTTTCCACCAAAAAATCTAATGACAAAAAGCGAGGAAGTTCTGTTCCTCTTTTTTTTTGTCCTCTTCAAAGTCGATGGATCGAAACGACTGTTAGCCGTTCATTTGTTTATTTGTTCTTTTTGGAAATCCAATTTTTTGATGCGTTAATAGAGACTCGAATGAAATTGAAAAAAAGATTTAAAAAAATGGTAAAAATTGTATAAAATTTTGATTAAAATTGACTATAAGATGTAAGTAGGGGTTATATATGTATGTATGTATGAAGTTGAATATAAGTTGAAAGTTAAAACGCACGTTGCTTCCATGTTGGTATGAATGCGCAGTCGGAGAACGACGCACATCGATCCGCGTCGCGACGCCTTTCGCCCGGTTCTTCGCCATGTGTTTTCTACCCCCTATTTCCACCCCTTCTATCATCCCCCGTCAACCGAACCCCACTCCCACCCCCCTCCCCCCACTTTCGCCCCCAAACCCCGTCGAGTCGCCAAGCCAACGAACGAAAGAGTGTCTCCTTCCGTGTAAAGCGGACGATGAACAAAAGTTCACTTCAATACCTCGCATAGCTGGGTGAACTATACTATCCCCATATACATGTAACAACTTATTGCGCGAAGTTAAGGCAGGCTTAATTCCGGTATAACTACAGTATATATCGTCCGTTGTAATTATTATTCAAATTCAACGTTGGGCAGGTCGCGGATTCTCGAGGGGGAATTTACTCACGAATTAGGACTTCAATTATTTGTATATCAAATGCTCAACGAACCCGGAATTAAAACGGCTCTAAAAGAGTTTCAAGTATTTTAGAATGCTCACTTTATTACAAGTACCTATGTACCCATCTGCTTTATTCGTTACCAAGAAAAATCAACTTATCGCGGTAATTATCGCGTTTCCGTACGGTGTACAACCTAACTCAAAAAATGTACACTAAAATTTTTTTTTTAAAATACTCAAGTGATGAAGATAGATGTGCCTATCTACTATACTATGGAAATATCATCGCGGACATTAAAACTCAAAAAACCTTACTAATTTATAAAATAGTGCAGAATAGATGCGACTTTGATTACTAATTCGACTATATCTCCGGATTAGTTATTTTCAGCGATTTCTTTGTAGTTCATACGAGAGCCAAATCTATTTTTATCATTTTGGTATTTTTTTCACATCGATGAATCTTATCGTTTCCAGTTTAGAACGTACACAATGTACAGAAGTGCTAATTCCGTCGTGGTAAAAATCGGGCAGTCATTCAACCTTAAGTTTCGTAACTTCCTTTGTCCGGTAGACGCTGAAAGTCTGCGCATCCAACCTGAAATCTTTTCTATATCTTAGATAGGTGATATTCGGTGCATGGAAACAGCGACAGCTAGTATAATACAGCCACTGTTTTGCATGCATTATTCCTCTCTTCGATATCCGCTATTCCTTTCCTCCTTTTCTCGTCCCTCCATGCGATATTTGCAGTCGTTGAAAGCAGCCCTTGAAAGCCCGGATAAAAATAAGTGAAAGAAAAGAAAGGAAGAGAAATAAAAGAGGTTCGAGTCAAAAAGCTGCAGCAACCTATTCCCTGCATACATAGACGTTATATGTATATTCTCCGATATCTCATGTATGTACTGCATACACATATATATCATATATGTATATGTATATGTGCAAAGTAGATTGACGCTTCTGCAGACGAGACGAGCTTCTCTGCAGACGCGGGCGTCGGGGAGTCGGCGAGTCGGAGAGTCGGAGTTAGGTTACGTTGCGAAAGAGAAAGAAATAAAGAAATAAAGAAATAAAGAAAGAAAGGAAGGAAAGAAGGAAAGAAGGAAGGAAAGAGGGGACCGTAGGAGAAAACCGAGGCGAGTTTTGCGTCTGTGACTCTCCCATACATCGGCGTTCCTCGCCTCCGCCTCTCCCTCCCCGTAACTCCCTCTCTACATCCCTTCCGCCGTTCCTCCCTCACTCCACGATTATATAATGTGTGTGCGGAAAGGCGGCGTAAGAATACACATTATTGATCGCGGCGGTGAGCAACGGACTTATACCTACTACTCCGCCGCGCCGGGACCGAATCCCAGAGAAAGTAGATACCACACGGGTAAGAGATCGCATAAGTTAATGTATCTTCAACAATCAAAAGTATAACACGATCGTGTATTATTTTTGTTGATCGGACTCGAGAAATATGACACAACTTTCGTTATTCTACTCTCTACAATAAACCTATTTTGAATTTTCGATGTCCGTTATTAGAAGATAACAAAAGACTTGAACAAGGTATACGGGTATTAAAATTGAATTAACTTCTCAGCAAGTATATTGGCGAAAGTTTATTTCTTCGTCGTTGTAATAATATCCTGCATGGATCTCGCCGAGCTAGAGCTATAGGTGACGACAAGTCTGTCGTTGACACGTCGAGTCGTTGCCTGCAGGAGTTAGGTTATGATTGATGGCTCCCATTATCGCCCGAGCCTCGAGAGAGTGATATGGTTGAAAGATATCTTGCTGATAGGTACGAGGAAGGTGGGAAGGTAGGTATATATTGAACGTAACGTTATAACGTCTCCGTATACTTTGCTATAATAACAATAACGATAATAATCACAATAAAAATGCGACGCAAGACGTTTATATACCCATACCTGTGTAAAACTAGTGTATCTGCACAATGGCTAATAAAAAAACCGACCAAGAACAACTGAATTTTCCGTTTTCCTTTATTTATTCCATCTCGATTGACGCTGTAGTGAGAAATGCACAATGAGAATCTCAGCGATAAAAAGAACATCCTTAGAATTCATTCTTTCGGTGCTACTGCCGCTGCTGCAGTCCCTTGTATGCATATTATGGTCCAGGTATAAGAATATCTGGAGAGTTAATGTGGGAAAGTGACTAATACAGAACGCTACCCCTTTGCCTTCACGTTTTTACTCCAGACCCTGGTGGAGCCTCGTTAGCATATATCATAATTCTGTGTATAATATGACATATCGGAGGTCCGCAGCTGTATTTATTCGTTCGGTTGACAATAATTATTGCGAAGGAAGAAGGAGGAGAAAAATACGAAAAAAAAGCCACGCTTTTTTCTCAGTTTTTGTCAACCAGGGGATCGTGCATCCGTGTGCGAGAATTTCCTGGGCTCGGTTTTTGCCGAACCTGTGCAGGTCGAGTGCAGGGTACGGTGTGTACCTGACGTAATGATTTGACATTTGAAACCCATTCCGAAACCCTGCCACTACAGCACGGGGCGAGAACCCACTTGTCCCCATACATACATGCGTACAATAAAACCCTCGAAATAGGCAATCGTTAAAATTGGATGATCGATATTCCTTCACGTTGGCATTTCATGCCGTTATAAATAATTCAGTAATACGAGCCATCGTAACGATCACTGTACCCATTATCTCTTCAAGTTCATAATAAGGAGGTAATAAAGTGGACATTATCGTCGCGCAAATTAATTATAATTGATTCGTCGACTAATTTGTATAAATATTTGCTGAAAAATTTTAGTAGAGATCCGTTACTATTTCTTTTATTTTGTATTTCTTTCTTTATTTCTATGTCATGGGCGACGCCAATCGACCCTACAGACTCAGGGTGTAAAATGGAATTAATTAGGAAGACAGTCTCAACAGGTGGCCAGCCCACGTAGCCCGCCTCCAAGGTCCCGACCAGCCCCAAGTAATTTACTAAGAAATAAATAAACCGACGTAAACACGACGAGCCGCCACCACCACCTCCACCCTCCACCACCACCATCCCTTACTTACTTACTTACTTACTCACGTATACCTTTTAACTGCGCTATACTACGTACCGCAGAGAATACAATACGAGGTGATGACCGTTTTTAGGGGTTCGTTATATTTTCACCCTGAAATTAATTGCTGTTTATAAAAATGCGAGAAAATTGAAGAGTAGGAACTTGAAATAAATGCCGCAATGATATGATTTCCGATAAATCATCACAGATTCTCATTTCTCATATCGTTATAAATAGTCGAAGAAGATTTATGACGGCATGATATTATATTAACATTTGTAGGGTGCATATATGTGTGGGTCTGTCTTATGGTTGACAATCTACAAGCCATAAGGTATTGTCAGGTAAACCCTTGGTGCCTCGCTCGCTCAGCAGGCGATAATAAATCGTAGTGGAAGCAAATGGATATTATTACCTGTCAAAGACCCCCCATAAAACGGGGGTAGACACAATACGTGCCAATATAAATATAAACTTGAAAAATCAATGAATGAATCAATCAATCGATCAATCTGCAGTCAGACACGAAGCGAATGAAAATCAGAATATCCGCTTCTCTGAATAACATAACGTGATCAATTATTATTTTTATATATCATCAGTCGAGATTTAATTACGCGACTTTTCCTGGTACATAAATTGCAGTAGCTGCGTCTAGCTGCTCGAGAAGATCAAAGTAAATAATATATATATATCGATATAGGTTTGCGACGAAGAATTATTTACTACGGAGAGAAGGACCGATTATGTACATATATACGTAGGTATATATCTGTATGTATTTACCCACAGCTACCAGAAGCACTTATTTACAGCCGAAGTCTTTCATCAAATTACCTGGCGCCCGGCGAGTAATTGGTAAGCAAATCGGTTTATAAAATCTCTCCTCTCTAGGAGAGCTCTGAGAATTTTCTGTGTAGGTAAGAAGTACGGTAAAAGGAACCGGAGACAGTATTTCTCCGGTGATTAGAGAAAATTGGAAAATTAATATGTCCGAATAATTACTTTATTGTATTTATTTTATAATACATTGAATTTACGTCGGTAATTATTATCACATGGTCGAATCCATCCATGGTCTTGCGATCAACCCTTGAAACGACCAATTAGTCGATAACTCCACCTGTAACAGAGATTTTCTACCCCTTTGAAGCATAATCAAGTAAAATTTAAGGCAGAAGCACTTATCGCAAGGATTTGGGTCAATCGCTGTTTCGATTTTAGATTTCCCGGTCTGTAATCGCCCGGAACTAGAACCTCCGGATTGTGTGAAGAGACACCATTTTGAAGCGTTGATTTGGGTCTAGAAAATGGCAAAGAGAGGCTAGCAAAATTTATTTTTGCAGCGTCGAAAGGCTCTCTGTTCATACGACGGAGGTTTGTGTTCTGACCGATATACCAGAGACCCAAAGATCCAAAATCGAGGCACCAGTTGACCCAAGTTCTTTGGCTTCGATTCTGGAATGCAATTGGCTTTGAAATTCAAAGTTTTGCTTGATTTTGGTTATAGAAAAATGGTGAACTGGGTTTTGGAACAACACGTCGTCGAAAAATGCTAGAAATAATTTAAGGTGTAGATAAAGAGCTAGAAATACGTTTGTATTATGTATTTGAAGGAAAAAGAGAGGAAGACGGAGAGAGAGAGATATACACGGGCGATATTTGCAATTCTCTAAATTGATTCATGAATTCGAAGCAGCGAGGCGTCCCGTTTCGTTTCGTTTCGTTTCGTTTCGTTCCATTCCATTCCATTCCATTCCATTCCGTTCCGTTCCGTTCCGAATATTGATTTGTAATGGCTGTGAGCATACGAATGAGAAGACGCTTTCCGGCGGGCATACGCGTCACTGCCTCTTATTCGCCAACGTTCAGAGGAACCTCTCTGAGACGTTAGCTTTCCCAAATCCGATGAACCAACTACGTATATACATACATATACGTATGTATGTATGATTCTATAAAGTATAGATATATGGAGAGACATATATATGTACATGAATGTATGTATGCGTAGGTGAGTGCGTAGGGGGTTGCTTCGCCCGCGTAGCCTCGCCTCGCCACGCCAGGAGGGAAGAAAGTATATGGGGATGAAAAACGTAGAAGGAGAAAAGAGAAACGAGGTACGAGGTACGAGGTATGAGGTATGAGGGTGGATTTTCCTCGGGAGACCTGGGGAATGGGGTGGTGGGTAGCCCCGAAACCCCTGGGCGGGGAAAACTTATTGCCTCGAAACGAAACATCTCCCTCAAAAACCACCCGCCCGAGCTTTTACCGCCCTCATATTGATTCTACTCCGCATGCCGCGGCGTAAACAACCCGAATTTTATCACTAAATTATATACATCTATACATAATACATAAGGGTGGAAAATAGCTGTACCATATTCTATCCAGAGTCCGCTACTTGTTCGAACCCAAACTGAAAATCAGACTCCAACTATCATATCCGCTGCCTCAAAAGTCAAATATTTATTTCTCTTTCTCATCCAATCGCAAAAATTGACAAATTCTCCAAGTCAAATGAAACGGAATAAGGAAGAGTTTGACGGAACAGATTTGTGTTCTTATTTCTTCTATGTTTTGTTTCTGGCAGTTGAAGAGTTGCACGATTTGTTTTTTCATCCCTTCTTCCTCTTCTTCTTCTTCTTCTTTTTCTTCTTCTTTTCAATTTCCCGTTTAAATACGTACAGAGACGTATATGCCTACATAAATATATGTATATATCTGTGTAATTCTTTATTCAGTTAGCAGCGTGGGTAAAGTTTTGCCATTTTGTTGCAGTAGCAGTACCAGCGCATTTTGTTGTACACATATACACAGAGATACACATAGTTGAGGGAACGCAACGAGTGTTTGAGTATTTGTCGAATTGACTGTCGACAATTTCAAAGTTTTAATTTCAGTTTGAGGATTCATTAGGGACATTACGACGGGGAGACGAGCATTCTAGAGAAAGTTTTCCACCAGCCACGCGATCCCTTCTATCTATATAACGTGTACTTTACTCAGCTATCTTATAATTTCACAATTTTACTTTACATCTGTTATAAACCCGCGAGGTTTCCCTGAATATTAAAAAAGAAAAAAAAAAAAAAAATAATACACGTATAAATAAATTCGACGATGTTTTTCAACCTCGAAAATCAAACTCCGTCTTTCTGACACATTTTTTATTTTGACTATCGTGCTTTTTGACCTTTCGCATCCTTCGCTTTATTCAAAAGTATTTGTTTTTATTCTGAAACCGAGTAAAAGAACGAAGAAAAAATGATGTAAATTTGTATTATATTTATTATTCTCTTTCTTCTTATTTTTCTTCTTCTTCGTCTTCTTATTTGTTCAAATATTTTGATCAAATTGTTACTCTACTGTATATCGAGGGATGCTGCCACCCCACCCTCGGCAAAAAAACTACCCCTCTAGTCCTCAGCCTCCCTAAAATCCCCCGTCGACGAGAAACGGAAGAAAAAGAAGGGGAAAGTGGGACGTGGGGGATGGGGGATGGTTTCGAGGGTGGGATTGTGTGTTCGAGATAAACCATCCCCATCACTGCGTCACGTGTGCCACGCGCTACCATTTTGTAGAAAAAAAGGAAAGAATAAAGTAAAAAACTTAACGTCGCAACGTCGCGTCTAGATATAACGAGAAAAATTTATTATTCCACATTCAAAAAATAAAAAAAAATAGAAAAAAAAACAAAATATCTAAACAACCAAATTCTTCAAGTCTACAGTTTCGGAAAAATCATTCACCACTCATTTCGGCTTGATAAAAAAATGAAAAAAAGATCTCAAACACGTAGCACTTCACTTCTATCTTTTCAATTATCCGCACTCGAAATTATTTCAAAAAATTTATTATCAATTTTTGGGGACGATGCGAGCCAGTTTTTATTTAATTTCGTTTAGTTTCGAATGACGAAAAAAAATTTCGGTTATTGCAATACCTTCCTTTGATCTGAGATATGGGGAGTTTTGTCTGTCCATGGTGAAACGGTCGTGCCTTGTGCGGTCGATTTTCGTTAATTTCAAAAATCTCCTTTTTTTATTTAATCCCGAAATTTCTAGAGCCATGAAACGAGGGAGCGATGGTCAGGCCGCGAGGTTGGTTCAGCTGTTATCGAGCAACTGACCACCACCGTATGCAACCGCTGTACTGGATGCATTCACCGCTACATCGAGATTTAACCAACTCACGCACACGCGTGTGCATATAGGTATGTACACATATATGGGCGATTTTAAATGGTCTGACACCTGTGGGGAGAATTCGATTAAAAAAAACAAAATCCCACCGTTTTTCCTCTCCCGAATTACTCGATGATTTCAAAAGTCAGAAACTACCAAAAATATGTAAATAAAATCGACCTTGGGTTTGATTATTCAAGATTTTTAATTTCCGATGATTATCAAGCCCCGGAAGAATTCCGTAAAAATGATTTTCGAATAATTCATCAAAATTTCAACGAATTTTTTATCCTGTTCATACTTTCGTTAGAATTTATAGCGTTTGAAAAATTAGATTCACAGCGTTAAAACTTCGGCACCACGATTCCAAATTAATCAGACCGTTAAAATGATCATCGACCGATAAATTAGTGTCAATGAAAAAGGAGAGAAATAAAATGAATGCATAAAGAAAAAAAATAATAAATAAAAGAAAAAATTGGAGTCCAACGAACCTGGTAGCAGAAATTGTGACTCTGAGCGTTTAGCGATTGCCTGGAGGTCCGACGTGCTCGGAATTAGTGACTGAAATGACCTAGGGGAATGGGTCCCAACATGCCCAAAGGTTCTTTTCTCTAATTTAGGTATGGCCCCACCTCCAGCTCCATGGTAGCAATGTGAGAGCACATTCTCGATATACGAACAAAAGATTTGAATAAATAAAAATAGGCTGTTTGAACAATGGTCACGGGTGTCGATGAAGGGAATCCCGTCCCATCCCATCCCATCCCTTCCCTCACCCCTTTCCTTCCCTTAACTATATACCGTTTCCCCGTTTGACCCGACTATTTTTCAACATCTTTTAATACACATGCGCCATATTTATATCCAAAACCGTTTAATTTATACCGCACCACATACAGGATAAAAAACACGGTCATATAATGCCGACAAAAGTTCGGCCTTCGCGCTTTAATTGGTTTTGTGCATCGCATTAAAAATAGAAAAAAGAAAACAAAGCAAAAAGAAATCCCAACGGGATTTAGTTCTCATCCTATTTGCGGATTCACGAGTTTGTCACGGTCCTCGGAGTTTCGGGGGGGTTACAAAATAAATCAAAAGCACGTATACATCGATATGAGGAAATTCGATCCTCTGTGAGGTCAATTTTGATTCCTCGCTCCGAATCATCGTCGAACTGTCGAAAAAAATCGATTAATTAATTCCGAGCAGAGTTTGGAAAGTGAATTAAATTCGAGGATATTATATATTCCGGTGTGTGTATCTACATGCATATACGTATGTATATTGGCAGGGAAAAGAGCAAAGGCTGTCGGGTGCGATGTTAGGGTATAATCCTAGACTGTGACTACCGCGAGGAGGAAGAGACCGATCTGCATAAAAACCAGTAAAGCGACAACAACGCCTAAGAGAGACAAGGACTGCATATGCAGACACATCCGTTTATAATATATGTTAATATCTATGTATATCTATGTATATTATAGGTATATAACCAGGGTGCTTCAGCCCGGTTTGGAAATAAATTAACGGCCGGGTTGAGGCTGAAAAAAATCACATGTATAAATATGTGTGTACGTGTGTGTGTGCAGTTTGACGAAATTTCGAAAATTAGTTAAACAACGTGTGAGCTATGCGTGAAAATTGAAATACATTGAGAAGAGAATCGTTTCTTTGTTTATTTGCCGAAATCCGTGAAAAAAAAAAAAAACAATAAAGAGAAAGAAAAGAAATTTACAACGAGAGGAAATGTAATTAAGGGTTGTCGAGGAAGGATGGGTGGAAGAAAAGAAACAAACGAAACGTGTGTATATATTTATATATATGTATATAGAATAACGAAGAAGAGAGTATACGGGACGTAAGAGTTTTTGCGGCTATTTGTTGGAGAGATTGAAAGGGTTCTTAGAGAAAGATTTGGATAGTAACTTAGGTACGGACGGTGGGAACGAACTTATACACAGGGTTGATCCTCGTCGTCTTATGCAAATATATCTTACCTGTGTACGTGTGACTTTGCGTGTGTCTAGATTCACTGTATAGTCGAGAGAAGGACGAAGAAGAGGAAGAAGAAGAAGAAAAAGAGAAGAAGAAGAAGAAAAACAAGAAGATGAAGATGAAGATGGAAAGAGTAAGGAATGATCGTTGGGGGTGAGGCGATGGAGCGGTCAGGAAGGAGCTGCAAAAACAAAACAAAACAAAAAGCAAAAAAAAAAAAAACGGTAAAGACTGAAGAGAGAGTGAAAAAACGTTGGAACAAGAAAAAAAACGTGAAAGAATGAAAACTAGATCGTACACCACATTTTAGTGTATAGTAAAGCGTATAGTGTGAGTTTTGTGCGGCATTGTGCGGATGTCGTATTGTGAAGAGAGCTCGTGCTCTGAGTGCCCCGAGTATAGAGAGAGAGAGAGAGGCCCCCTTTTTTCTAGACCGGTGGTGTTAGTAGGTAGACGCAGAGTACAGATCTTGCATGTAAATTACAAGAGAAACACGAGACCCCGTACGAAAACGAGAAGAACGAAAAAAAAAAAACAAAATAAAGGAAATTGATAAAAAATAATATAATGAATTAAAGGAGAAAAAAACTCGTAAACAAACTCGCACCGTCTCGACGCGGGAACTCGGACGTTTTTGGACGACAAAAAATTACCACCTTCTCTTCTCCCTTTTATTTTCGAAATCATTCATGCACGGTGTGATATCGTTGGAAATAACTTATACGAAATATTGTATTATAGGATTAAATTTGTAGCTTACAATATACAGTCGTCTTTTACATCGTCGGACCACGTTTACAAATATATGTGTTACATAATTAATCAGAACGGTATACAATCGTTATTATTATTACTATTATTTGAGAGACAATTTTTTTATTTCTTATTTTTGTTTAATTTTTTTTTTCATACTTTAAGGGAGACGAATTTTCGATCGATGGAACAAAAGATCGGAAAATTTTCGATCGATCTTTTAAAATGCGATGCGATGTACTTAGGATCCTTCCTCCTCCACTTCCAGGTAGGGTTGTTTGATGTCGACATTACCAAGACGGTGACGTAGCTCGTCTAATACCCCGGCTTGAATTTGTTCCACGTCCTCGGGGGGGCAGTACTCGTCCAAACTGGACCTTAAACATTATTTCATCCGGTCAACGTAGTCAGATAGAATTTTCGATTCTTTAACCAAAAATCGACGAAATTTTGTCAAAAAATTTTACGAAGTATCCTATATCAAGAAATTTTCATCCGGGGACTCAAAATTCTCGCCCGATACTTTCTTTTCTCGCATATTTTCGATCGAGTCAAAAATACGGGCGTATCTCTTTTTTTTTTTTCTTTTTTTCATATTATATGTAGAAAGAAATAAAGTAAGACCACGGATTCGTCCGGAGGCGACATCCGGCGGAGCTGAGGTTTGCTTCTGCCGGAAACGGGTCTGCAGCAAAAATGAGACAGCGGGTGGGAAAGGGGGGGTTGGGGCGGGGGGGGCAGGGGGTTGACTCGCGGTCCTAGAATATGGATCGATTTTGTGACGAGGCGACGCGACCCCGGAAGTAGTAGAACGCCTACGTATTCTTTGCAACAGATGGCGGGAGCGCCTCTCTTTTTTACTCTTAGCCACCCCTGAATTTTTGCAAATTTTGACAAAGAATGAAAAAATGGTAGAAAAAAAAAAGAAAAGAAAAAAAAAACAGGCGCGAGAAGATGAAGTGCAGAGAATGATCTAAAACACGGAAAATAAAATTGAAATTCAAAAGTGTAAACTATTTTTCAATTTTTCGATTCTTCGGTTTTTCGAAATCGTTGTTTTTCTTTTTTTTTTCGGAAATATTCTTGGTTAAAGAAATTTCGAAAATTGATGGAAATCTATACTACTTGCAAACCTCTGACTTGGTATATCGTTTCTCACTTTTTTTTTTCTTTTTTTTGATAATTTTTGCCGAAGATTTGGGCGCCGGCGAAAGCTGCCATCTATCGTAAGATCGGGAAAGTGTATATCTATGAGGAATTTGTTCACCCCTGTTTTATTTTTTTTTCCCGTACACCCTCCCCCCCCCCTGTTATTTTTGGAGGCTGTGAATGGGGTGGGCTTAAGTCGGTTCGAGGTGGAGCCATATTCTACCCTTACAAAAATCAAACCCACCCTTCGCCCTTGTCCAACCCCCTTGCCGCGCGTCGACGACTCCCTTCCTGCCCCCCTTTCATCCCCTAACATCCTCTTTCATCCCCCTTTCTATAAAACAGTACTAGTGCCATCTGTGATTGTGTCGTTGAAGTCAGCCAGTTCTCGCGAAAACTAAATGTAATTGTATTCAATTTCACTGCAATACCGGAATTAACTTCTCGGTCCTTTTCACAAAATATGCAGCCAACGCTTTTCTCTCTTTTCATATTTCAACGAAAAAAGGCTCCCGGACCCGGATTCGGGCTGAAATAATCAACAACAAAACCATTTTGAAAAACGACGACGGCAATTTATTTTTCCGAATTTTTCGATCGCCAAAAAAGCGAAAAAAAAAACAAAATTTACCTCGCCACGGTCACGATTGTCGGTGGCGCGGGTAAAGCCGAAAGAAAAGCCCTGAAAGTCCCGGTTATGAGTCGGTCCAAGTCTTGCTGATTCGTAACGTGGTGCGGAAGGTCCGTGTCATCCCTGGTGCATCCGGCATCGTGAACCAGGTTCCAATCGACGTCCGATTCCTTGTAGGCGGCGGTAACTTCCCTGTAAATTCTTTCCACGGCTTCGAATCTGGAAAAAACGTTGGATTGTTGAAAAAAAAAATAGTTTCGTTTGCTCTCGGGAATTTTCTTCCCTCGTTTTCGGTTCTTAAAACGATCGACGATAGGGGTTGATGAGATTTGCGCACCGAGGGTAAAAAGTTGAAGTCAGACACAGGCGAGCTCTCAAAAAAAAATTTTTTTAGTTATTAAAATTATTCTTTTTCCTCGATATTTCTCGTGATTCTACATCGACGCTACTTCTAGCCGAGCTTCAGTAGTACCCCAACGGCAGCAGCTGCCACTAGTCGGAATGGTAGCCTCGGGTCTTTCGTTTCGCGCCTGTCGCACTAAGGGGCATTCATTAGGCCATAAAAATGTGGACTGTTTTAGAGATTTGTGGAAAGGATAAGTCGAGTGGCCCGTATAGAATCGAGACCGTATCTAACTCTTGGTGAAAGAAAATGAAAAAATAAAAAATTTCTTCAAAAATTACGAAAGAGAAGGAATTCGAAGATATCTCTCAGAAAAATTAATCTTTTCCCATCGAGACCAGGAAAAAAATAGGAACATTTTGGGATGGGGAAAATTCCGAGAGACGCTACTTCGACTTTTGAAATTCGGGGGGGTGAAAAATTTTTAACGATAATAGAAAAAAAAAAAACAAAACAAAAAAAAATACAAGAAGGAACCCGGTGCGTTTCTTGAACAAGTGTTTACACAAAAATGACCAATAAAACTAAAAAAGGGTGCTAATAAGGGTAGTATAAGAAACGTAGGGAATGAATAGCCCCTATAGCGATCGCGAAGATCATTTGACACTGACACGAGAGTCGGGGCATTAAAATTTAAGTCGTCTACCTAATGCCAGTAATAACGGTCTTATAGCAAGGCAGGGCAAGGCAGGGCAAGGTAAGGCAAGGAAAGGCAGGACAAGGAAAGTAAGGGCCACGCCACGGCTTAATACGCTGCGGTATTAACGTTGGATATTTTTTTTTCATTTTTTTTCTTTTTGGTGGGGTGGGGGGGTTCCTTAGGCGTATATCTACACCTAGTATAGGTAAAGTATAGCAGTAGCCTGTAAGATACATAGGTATACGTACTCCTTGAACGGGACACGTAAATTACAGGTTTTAAAAACAACTCAACCAATGTAACTTATAATGCTTGCCCCCGGTTTTTTTTTTTTTTTTTATATACCCGTGGCGATTTACCCTAGAAATAAGAAAACAAAGAAAAAAAAAACAACTACTCTCTAATTCGCCAGCTTGCCGCCAAAGTTCATTTAATATTTTCTCGTTGTTTTTTGTCTTCTTTTTCTTTCGTTTCTAATTCGTTTTTTGTTTTTTTTTCTTTTTTTCACATTCTAAGCCCGAAGCTGGGGTTCGTAACTCTTTCACTATATCGCGGGCTCACGTTGCGGTCAGCGATTAAAACACAACGTTTCACGATTCGGTCGGTGTTTTTTTTTTTTATTTTTTATTTTTTTTTTCTAATCGTCGTTTCCAATTTCGATGCCTGCTAAAATAATTCCTCGAGGTATCTCTGATGCGTATAAATGTATCCTCCCTTGATCCCCGTGTTTAAAATTTTCTGTTTTTCTCCCTTTCTTCTTCTTAATATTATTGTTTAATTCTTTTCCGAGAACCGCGCCTCTCCTCCTTGTATTTTCATCTTCAATTTTCGGTTTTCATCTTTCTTTCTATTTTTATTTCTTTCCGTCTTTTTTTGTTTATTCATTTTTTTATTATTTTTTTTGTTTCTTCATCCGGGAAATAATTGCTTTTCGTTTATTCACGACACGCGACCGCCGCCGTTACCCGCGGATACTGCGAGAAGAGAAGAGAAGCGAATCTTTATCAAAGCGGAGAGAAGCTGCCAGTTTTTTTTTTTTTTTTCAAATTTTAATTTATTTTTGTTATTTTTAAAGATATATTATCCTTCCTTTCTTCTTTATTTTATTTTCTTTATTTTTAACGGATACAAGTATATGTATAATTCCGTCTTTTTTTTCACCCTTGAATCGAATCTCTTTTCAGTATGTTTAGTTTTTTTTTTTTTTTTGTTTTTTCTTCTTCTTCTTATTTCTTTCCCTCCTTCTCTATCCTCTATTCTCAACGTATACCTACCGGCCAGGGTTCTCGCCCGGAACTGATAATCTTGAAATATGTTTTCCCTGACCAGACCGGCTAATCTAAAACGGATTAAACCGTGCCAGGTGGACCGTTGGGTTATGATAACCATCCGATATATCCACCGTGTTAACTGCTGTAAACGCGTCTTTCCATCTACTCATTTTTTTAATTCTTTCGTTTTTCTTTGTTTTTTTCTTTTTTGTTTTGATCGATTTTTATTTTTTTTTTCCTCAACTTTCTCCTTTTTCATATACCTATTTGATTATTCCCCGTAGTACCGCCAGTACATTTTACCACCTGCTTCTTCGACTTCTTCTCTATAGCCGCGGAGTCAGAGAAAAACCGGTCAAATCTTAATTATTTTATTTATTTATTCTTTTCTTTTTTCAATGAAATTCGACGAATTTCTAATTTTTCGAAATTTCTTCTTCTTTTTTTCTCGATTTCAATACGATAATCGAATACTCGAAAAGTTTCGATGTCATCGCGATATGCGACCTGACCCTCCCCCCGCGGTACCCTGCGACATCCGTATATACACCCCATTTAACTGCCGAGCGACTCTTTCGATCTAATCCAATTTTTCCTCTTCCCTCGTCCTCCGTTCAATGGCATTAGAGAAGAAAAAAGGGCGAATGAAGTGGAAAAAAAAAAAAACAAAAAAAAATGTCAAACGGAGAGAGAATGGTAAGAGAGAGGAAAAAAAAAGGAAACCAAAAAAAAAAAAAAAAAACTAACGTTCAAATTCGGATGTCAGAGCGTCAGTGCGCTGCGTACCAAACGCACGTATTATACATGCATAGGTATACGTACGGTTTTATAAACGAGAGCGTAAGGCTATCGAACAATGGCGCAGGATGAGAAGAAGAAGGAAAAAAATGGGAGGAAAAAAAAAACCTGGCAAGAGGGGGGGTGGGGGTTCATTACGAAACGGGGGCAGGGGTTCCACATACATTGTTTGTCGATCGCACATATATAGCCGAGCGAGAAACCATGGGGGGAGAGAAAGAGAGAGAGAGAGAGAGAGGAGGCATCGAGGGGTGGAATAAGAAAAAAAAATGGGAGAGAGAGCGTAACGTATGCAAATGGCGCTGTATGTAAAAAAAACGAAAAAAAAAAGAACCCGGTGGATTGAAAGAAGAAAAAATGGCCCTGAACGGGAACGCGACGCAACACAAAAAAAAAAAAACCGAAAAGAAAAAAATGAAACAAAAAAGAAAGAATACAAAGAGAATCAAACCCGATGAACGGGAGAAGAGCAGGGCGAAGGTAGGTAGGTATAACGCGACGTAATCAGATGATCAATTATTGAAATGAGGTTAAAAAACAACGAGGGTTGACGGCGGGTTGGGATGCACTCGATGATCATGCTGCACAGGGACTACCGAAATCACGTATCCATTACACGGTCTGCCCATGGGGTATTGGGTGCGGCATTGAACACGAAGCGTTGTTCTCTTCCGATCCATCCTGCATCCTTGGATCCTCGTGTTATATGGCCCAGTAAATAGCAGTCGGTGAAATATCAATGCATGCGCGAATCTCCATATTGCAAGAAGGCAGTTCTGGCTCGTCGTTATCCTCGCCGAACATCTTACTCCGGTATCCGCCACGGCCGATCTTATTTTTGTTGTTTCTTCTCTTCTAGCGGGTCCTCGGAGATCCTGTGATGCCATGCGATGCAGCGCGGTTCAGTGATCCTCACAATGAGATCGTTATCCCTCTTTTTTATTTTTTTTTCATCATTTTTATCCACAGTTCCTCCGTCGACATTCTCCACCCTCGGTACCGTCGTTCTTACGTCACGAACTACCCCTTATCATTCGGCGTCACTTACCTTGTACCAGAAGTACAGGAAATGGCAAAAAACGCGCGAGATGAAGGAGAAGCCAGTTCCTCTGGTTAGAACCCGAAGAAGACTCGATCGCCGATGATGAGGAGCGAGAATTCAGCGAGTCGTTTGATGTCGGGCGTGAAACGGTGGCGGCATTGTCAGACCAACACGTTTCAGGGCTGAAGGATAACGCAGCACTTAGCCCTCGCATATAATTAGGCGAGTATTTCCTCTGTTCAGGTTCTCAGGATAGGTAGATACGGGAGAGAGGTAACGTATACCGTATCCGTCCCGGCGTGTCACGTGGCCTTCAAAAAATTAGGGTGGATACACTGTGTAGTGCCGGCGGCTAACCCATCCGGGTGCAAACGGGTCCCTGTGCATAAAAACACAGAAGGAACTCATTATGTGCTTCTGGTTGTAGCGGGGCGAACTCCTCCAGTTCAGGGGCAGGGACATCGCATATTTATAGAAGAGTTTCAATCCGGGTCCGTGCGAACGGTTTTTAAACGCACTGCCCCGGGTCGTTGGTCCTGGTCCTCGTCCTGGTCCGGGTCCTGGGTACGTGGAGTTTTTAAGACCGACCGGATTTCGATCCGGTCTCTTTCATTCGGGACCTCTGAAGATTTTAAATACACCGTTGCTGATGGGATCTCCCGTTTTCAGAGCCCCTCGTGAGACCGTAAGGCGAGGGCGAAGGCCGAAGAATTAAATTTTAAACATCTTTTCTCCCTATCCTAGATCGTTGCTATCCTTTACCCCGTTTTACAACACGTTTCAGTCATTTCAACATGCTTTAAGCCATTTTAGCACGTGTTCAATCCATCTTCAATCAATTTCAACATGTTTTGTGTCATTTCAGGACATGATCCACCGCTTTTCATTCTAGTTTAACATGTTTTAAGTCATTTTAGCGCGTTTTCAATCCAATTTCAACATGTTTCGTGTCATTTTAGAACATGTCCAATCCATTTTCAATCAATTTCGACATGTTCCATGTCATTTCAGGACATGATCCACCGCTTTTCATTCTAGTTCAACATGTTTGAAGTCATTTTAGCGCGTCTTCAATCCAATTTCAATCGATTTCAACATGTTTTGCGTCATTTTAGGACATGTTCGATCCATTTTCAATCAATTTCAACATGTTTTACGTCAATTAATAGCATGTTTTTACGGTTTAAACTGATTTAAACATGTTTCAAGTTATTTCAGTGCATGGTTCATCCATTTTCAACCCGTCTCAGGCCGATTTAGGACATGTTTCAGCGGTCTAGACAGGTTTAAACATGTTTCCGGTCATTTTGGTGTATATTTTACCGATTTTCATTCAAGCTTAACATGTTTTAGATAATTTTAAAACGTGTTTTGACAATTATAAATCAATTCGAACATGTTTCAGGTCGTTTTCGCGCATGTCTCAACAATTTTCAATCAATTTTCACATGTTTCAGATCATTTGAATCCATGTTTCATCAATTTTCAATCGATATAGACATGATTCAGGTCATTTTCGCGCTTGGTTGATACATTTTCATTCAATTTGAACATGTTTCGTGCCACGAAAGCTCGTGTTTCGTCATTCTTCAACTTGTTTCGATCAATATTACCTCAAGTTCTGACTTTTCCAAATTGATTTCGTCACGTCTGAATAAATTCTAGCATCGAGTGAAATATTTCCTGTCATACAAGCTCATGCGTGGAGAAGTCTAACGATTCGTCAGATATGAACACGTTTCAATTAACTTTAGTTTTCAATCAGCGTGTTTCACTCCATTACACGATTCACGCGAACCACTTTGAGGTAGCTGAAAATCAATTAACTCTTCTCTCAGCGACTGTCAGTAATTCGAGACCATTACTCAATTAGGAATAAAATTAAATGCAGTAATCTGATCTAACCGTAAATAACAAAAAAAAAAAGAAACACACAAAACCCCATTAAGGTGGTAATTGGAAGTGATTTAAAGTCGGGGTTACGCTCCTAAAATTCCTCAACGACAAAGATCTTCGACTAATGATATAATTGTGTTACCCATACGTACATCGGTGATTCTGTTCTAACTGTTAATTTTTTAATTAAACATTTTTTGATTCTATAATTGAACTTTTTTAGTTTTGTAATGCATATTATTACTCTATTTTATCGTAAAAACGAAAGTCCGAGAGGATTTCGCTACAGCTTCAAAATATCGAGAGTGAGAATCGAATTTCAAATTTTCCGTGCCACGGTACCGACTCGTTCATCCACGGTACTGACGTAAACTAAATTTGGTAGACATTCTTCAGAAAAATTATTACGAATCGTATTATAATTTATTTATGAATTGTATTACAACATTAATTAGATTTATGGATTAATTAGTTTGGATCATTTATCGCGACAAAAAAAATAATGAATTTATAGGTAAATTCTAGAAATGGACACGACACGGTACTGACATTCAAGCGATTTAAACCGTAAGTTTTCTCTGGACTGCAAGTTATATTGTACGAAAGAAGCGATGAAATATGTTCACGAGGATCGTATTGATACAAAAATTTTATGAATAGATTGTTAATGGACGACCAGGGAGAGCAACAGTACAGGACATTGATAAACACTGTTAGAACGGAATCACCGATATATGTAGTACACACACATATATATACCTAATAACGTATCTATATCACCCCTCGTTTAAATCAGAATTTGTTTTTTCCCTCCCTTGCGGTAATCGATTATTGGCTATTATATCGATGAATGGTTTGCGGCAGCTCGGTGTATGTAACCTGTCGATATCCGATCCGGAAAAAAAATATTTCCACTCATCCCCATACGATATACCTATAGCAGGCACTCGGTGCATCAGCCATGCATGCACGTATGTATACGCACACGTAGGTACACGACACACATCGAAATATCCGTAAATAGGAACGGAGCAGGTATCGAAAGGTCTGCAGGTATCGAATTGAACCGCTCGACTGCTGCTCCAGGGGTAGAAAAGTCAATCAATAGATATTCATCCCCATCGACCCATCGACCCATCGCCCCATTGATGCACGTTTAGTCACTGCATTGAACTGCATTGAAAATGAATGGAAACGAATAAAAAAAAAGAGGGAAAAACTTCACACGAACAACTGCAGGTACCCGAATCTACCTGCTATCCCGTTAGCCAGTGGTTTGATATAATTGATTGATCGACTTCTGATAGACGGTGAATCGACCTGTCGTCTGGCTCGTGCCCTGACTCTTCCTTTTTCTTCCCCTGCGAATTTGATGCCCCGAATTTTCACGTTCCACGACAGGGAAAACGTGTCTTGTGTCTTTTGTGGTTTTCCGAATACGGGGAGATGGACTTGCCGATCGGATGCTGAGGCTTCGATGATCACCGCGTCGGACTTTCGGCTTTGGGAATATGGATGGATTATAATTTGGATTTATATGAGACCCGGAGAGATAGAGGGAGGGAGAGATCAGTGGGAGATAAAAGGAGATCAAGGATGGAAGATAAGTGAAGAAGATTGACGACGGTTTGCCCGGTGGCCTCCTAGCAGCTATCCGACAACCCCACAATCGGCGGGCTCCGGGGTGAGGGAAATCGACCCCCGGCCCGTCTCGTTTCGTCCCAAACCCACCCCGAGCCCCGGCCCACACCACCCTGAAAGCAGCACGTAATTGCCGACGACGCGGCACGCCGTCCTCGTTAAATACGCAAATTAACTGCCAGAAAACGAAGTGAGCTGACAAACGGCGACTAGGTGTAGGTACCGAGGAGGGAAATGAGACGGAGAATTAAAGAAGGTGAGGTGAAAGACCAAGACGAGGAGGAACACCCGTCCGAGGTGTACCCCGGTGAAACGCACGGCGTTTTTGTCGCTAGTTTCTCGGAGACGCTAATTCACCCCAATTTTAACCCCTGCCGTAAATACCTGGAGGTTTTGAGGAGAGATGAAGAGAGGAATGGGAAACGGGAAGGAGAGATTCGAGCCTTGATTAAAGCGGAAATAAAAAATACAAGACGCTTGTGATCCGGTTTTTTCAATGAGTATGTGTGCAGCGTGCTTTTACCTTGGGGGAATTCCTGCCCGTAGGAGACTCACGTAGAGAAGAGAAGAGAAGAGAAGAGAAGAGTCGTTTTTATTTATTCGTCTCCACGGAGCCGCCCATTTCTAATTATAAACCTGGTTATATTATATAATCACGTACCCTGAAGAAATGAACGAGGGTTTTAGTGGGGTCCGTGAACCTCACACGTCCCTCGTATATACCCCCTCTGAGAAATGCAAATTTCTCTACACCGCTCCCCGTTGCTTATTTCTAGACGTGGACAGCTGTCTTAAGGCTCCTTTAGGCCTCTGGCCCTTTATTTTTCACTCTTTTTACATATTTCATCACAAATACGGATGGAAGATCGAGATCCGACCAACGACGGGTGTCGCTCGCAGATCCTTCAACCCTGAACACGGTTCTGTTTCCAGAAATGGTCCGGCTAGTCTAGTCTCAGAGAAAACTGTATCAGAGATTCTCTGAAAAATTGCCAAATCGCCAATTCGGGCGTTGCAAAGAATTTCGAACATGTTTGGGAATCGAGAATCGATCGATTTCATAGATTTTTTTATTCCGGAGCTACAGTCACACCGTTTAAAAAAATCTATTTCCAAAGTACGAAACAGAGCTCTCGAGTATCCGAAGACCGATTTCGGCTTCGATCGATCACAAAAACGAGAGAGAAAAAGTAAAAAAATGTGTCTAATGGCCATTTTCGTTTCCGTTTGGAATCGATCATCTCGAGAACGAAAAACGGTGTATTAATTCTGCGAACGGATTCGTATTCATGGTAGAAAAGCGTCTGAAATTTATTCCTCAATTATACATTTCTCCGGGAATTCCAAGCCGAATTATAACGACCGTTTGTAACAAAAAAAGCAAAAAAATTTGAAGATTAAAAAATTTCTCGATGCACTAAACGCGGATCTTTGGCGGATACATACATCTGTGTATATGCACGCTGGGGCAGCACGCTGCCTCGAGACTCCTGCAGACTCCAGGTTTCTTCCTGCATCATGCGGCGCATAATTTGCATACGCACAGTATCTTAATTGGGTTACGACAGGAAAGGATCTGAAGGCTGTGGAATACAAAAAAAAGGAGAGAGGGAGAGAGAGACCGAAACTGGTTACAGTTCACACACTCTCTCTCATAATTCGTGCCACGGAATTCTCCCTATTATTCTAGGCTGGATTTTTGGGTATGAAAAGCTCGCCGATTGCTCCACACACGTGCATCCCAACGCACATGCGCATGGAAATAAACACGTATGCTAAAATCTCGTCGGTGTAAACCGGCGATGAAATTCTCTGGTTAATTCCGACGATGAGAAGTCGAACCCTCAGCCTACAGCCGGAAGACTTTGCATATTAAAGAACGACTTCCCACTGGGTAGGTAGGCATGTAACATACGTGCGTGCGTCGAGGTGTGAGAAGAACTAGGCGATCTGTGATCTCGACTAATTGGGTCTGAGCGATCCGCCGATTCGCGGGAAGCTGGGTAATCGGAGAATCGATAAGGACCAGGTTTCGTGGGATTTGGAACTCGTTTTCTCCCGGGTACGCGGAGAGGCATGTGGGTACGCGCGAGGCACGCTAGGCTACAGAAGGCCCTTCCGTTTTCCGTTAGTGAAGCAAAAAACTTTTTAAATAAAAACAAAAACAAAGGATCCCGGAAAGGTCCGGATGGAGCGAGGGGCCAGAACGAACCCCTGCCTTTATTTCGACCCTAGGAATCCTGGCCTGAGCAAGTTTCCCGATCCTAGTCCCGTTAGGGCGGTCGTTGACCTCGAAAAGGCGGAATATAAAGCGGACGAAGAACGGAAACGGTCAGAAAGCAGAAGACGGGCCTTCCTTCGGAATTCCACCTCGACTAACGTTCTTTTACCTTCCATCATCATCACGGGCTCCGGTCTGCTCTTGACTCTGATCGATATCGAGGTGTGCCATTAAATTTCTCTATACATGTGCACGTGACATACACCGGGCCCCTCTCACTGATCTCGGATCTCAAGGTGGAAGCAATAACGTACTGCATCAGGCCCCGTCAAATTTCCCATATACGAGGCCTCAGGACATGAAAAAACGACACATTGTGATGTGATGTATGCATAAAGGGCTGCCAGCTATGGGACTAGAACAAAGCTCTGATAAAAACGCTTCGGCCCGGTGCGATGGCGGAAGGGGACAGTGAGGGCCGAAAGGAACCCTCACATTCACACATGGGAACCCATGTACCCCCACATGCGTATTATATTGTATATTATACGTGTAGACTGTTTGCCGCTTCCTCTTCTTCTTCTTCGTCTCCTTCAAACCAGACCAGCATCGCTTTGAACGGCCTAGTTTCTCATGGGATGTAAGAATCTGTGATTTTCGCACATGGGGGAGTCTGGAAGCTCTTAGAACCCTTTTTGATGAACGAATGGCGCGAATTTGTGGGCCTGGTCTCTCGTTCCGCGGAAAATTTGTTTCCACCTTTCGGAAAATCCGCGTTTGATGTTCGGGGAGATTTTTCGTGACCGATCTGCTGGGCCCCGAAGATCTGAATGAATCCCACGTATGTGTATGTAATGTATGTATGCGTATACGTACGGGTACATGAATATATGGAGATATTTTCGTACGTGCCCCAACTGCATCCGCATTAACCTATCTGGGCTGTATACATAATACGAAAGCCGAATGGTACCTACGTCTACCTCCACAGCTCAACCGGAGAATGGAGGCCAGTCCCAAGTGAGACCCCGGACGGTGAGCATTAACCCGTTACCGCGTCTTGTTAGGTACGTGATTCGAGGGAGGCGGAATAGTATCTGATTTTTTTTCCTCATAAAAAAAAATAAAAAAATAAGTCGACTTCTCATTTTCGAATCGTTTTTTTTCTTCTGTTTCGCCCGCGGAGTCCGCGCCACCTAGAGACCGTGATTCGAGTTGAAACTAGACGAAATATCGGAGTGATTCTCGTAGGGGTAAATTTTTTTTTTTTTTTGGGGGGAGTTTTACTTTTTTTTGCTGTTTTTTTTTTTTTGCTTTCTTCTTTCTTCTTTTCCAATGCCACGTCGTTAATCACGATCCACGCGAATCAGACGTGTAAGCCTGGTGATTTAAGTTCGAGTTATCTGATTGAGAACGAGGAGGAGATAAATTGAGAATTTAAAAGTAAAAGGGAACGTATTTCCACATTTGGTACATCGATTTATATGTACGTGTATATTTTTTGGTTGAATTTGCAAGGGAAGATTTATTTCGAAAAAAGGGAAAAAAATAGAAAATTGGAAAAACGATTTCGAGGATTTGGAAAACCGCGTGTATAAAAAAATCGACGAAAAAACCTCCACAAGTGAAATTTACCACCCCCCTGGCTAAAACCTGCACCAAAATGGCCGCGAGACCAACACGTGCTTCCGGGACGCGACTCCATCCTGAAATTGTGGATTTCCGGTTTTCGGAATCGCCTGTAAATTTTAATCGCGATCTTACGATTCGGTGAAAAATTGGGGGTGGACAACGCGGGAATATCCGTGTTTCGTATAAATTGTGGACGCTATTAGAAAAGGAAAAAGTATCTTCGAACGTCGCGAAAGAATTTTCATCGTTTACCTATCCGATATAAGGAAATCTTTCTGATTTCTGATTTTTCTTTGAAGTACAAAAATTGTCTCCTTAAAAAAATTTGTTTTTTCCCTTTCTTCGAGTAGATTTTCTACCCTGAGAATCTCTACTCTGATTCGAACGATTCGGTTCAGGTGATTTCGAAAATTTGGAACTTCGATCCAACCCCTTCAAGACGTGTGAGGTACACACATATATATTTCGAAGAAAATTCGAAGAAAATTCGCGCGCCATAATATAGGAGAGCGATGAATCTGGGTACGTATTACCGATCTAGGGCATAAAATTCTCTACACTATACAGGGTTTCATATATCTCCGTGATATGGGAAGGTCCCTACACGAGAACATTCATCTTCCATACTCTATTGATCCGTAAGTGGCGCGGAGCGGTAAGCTTTCGGATTCTTCGCGAATAAGAAAGAGGAAAAAAGAGGGTAGCGAGGGCGAGGGCGAGGGCGAAGGCTCGGTGTGCGACGAGGAAATAGGGGGCTCAGGGACGGGGGTGTACAAAAGGGGAAGCGGCAAGCCGATGGTTTGGGATGAGAAAGAAGGAACGAGGAAAGAGAAGAAAAAGAAAAACTATATATATATATATAGGGGCATGAGGAGTAAAAGTAACGGGGGTGGGGTTTGGGGGTGAATAAAAAGAGATAGGACCCACTCGCACGATTAGGTACAGCGACCCTAAAAACTCGCGCGCCACGCGCGCTCCCGCGGAATGAAATAATAATATTAAGATGGAACGGGGCGCGACGTCGTCGTCGTCGTCGTAGTCGACGGTGAGGGAGAAAAAGTGTAGGTACGATGGGTGCGAGGGTATGGGAAAGAGGAAAAAAAAAGTTAGGGGGCAGGGGACTGACAGTGACGCAAGAACCTTTTTCATCGCCGCCAACCCCAGCCCCCAGCCCACCCACAACCTTTTTACCTAACCTAGTATATCTCTCTGCACATCCACCCCCAGCCCCAACCCCAGATCCCCAGCCCCTACTACCAACTGACGAATCCACACGCGAGGCAAAACGCGTACTTTGAGAGTCTAATGGAGAACCGGCCGCGCCGCAGCTTCTTCTGAGAACGAGAGGGAAAATTGAGGGTGGATTTAGGGAAAGGGAAAGGAAAGATATTTATATACATATGTGTGTATAAAAATTGTATTTCTTTCGCTGGTTTTTACCCCCGTTTGTGGAGAAAACAATATTCATTTACGGGGTGAGTGGGCCGGCGGATGGACTCATCCCCAAAAATGCGTGGAAGTAGTTCGGAGAAAACTGAATCGTGAAAACTGTGAAAATTCGAGTTTCACGTGGATTTTTTGCTCGGGGACGGAGTTTTTTCTAGTTTTCCAAATCATTTCAGAATTATTTCGACGATTTCGTACAAAAACAAAAAAAAAAAGAAAAAAAACGCATTTCTGATCCGAACGGTTTCGGATTCGGTCCGATATTCCGTCTCAAGGCAGCGTGCCTGTAATATCAATAAAATTTAACAAGGATTGCAAAAGTTTCTGTTTTTCGGCCGTAAACCCGTGGCAATATTTCTTTATCGCATGCCGTCGAGATTCGCGTATTGATATTTCCGAAGAAAACCACAATTCCAGAGAATGGATGAAATCCAAGTATCGTTACGTAAAAAAAAGCTACGTCTACGATCTAAAGAAAGAAAGAAAGAAATAAATAAAAAACTAAAAAGAGAAAAGCAAATTTCGACACCGTCGATTTTTTCAAACTCGAATAAAATTTGTCAAAAATAAATTCGCGATCGCTTCTAATATCGAAGATGAGAACTTTTCCCCAAATTCTATCATCATATCGAAGAGAGAAAAAACGAAATCAAAAAAAGGAATATTTTCACCGAAAAGCAAAAAACAAAAAAGTAAAATGAATTTCTTTTAATCGTCGCTGGATTAATCGGATTATCGCTCGACTCGTTACGGTTACTCGATTTCTTCCTCAGCTCCCTTTTTCCTTTTTCCTTTTTCCGTTTCTCCTTTCTCTCTCGTCTCTGTTTCTCTCCGAAGGGGATTTTGGCCGTGAATTATACCCCGCGCATATCTGATTAGATGAATTTTTAAATTACCTCTTACCAATCAATGAGGTCGTATGTAGGACCGTCACGTTTTCGCCCTGCTCACCCAACTCGCTTATACTCTCTACTCTATAACAGCCAAGGAGTAGCGTTTTCATTTCTCTTCGGCTTCGACTTTCTCGATTTTTTTTTTCTTTTTATTTTTTTCCCTCCTTACTTAAGAATTTTCTTTTTCTTCCCTCGTTCTCCTTTATCCCACTTCCTCCCGTTTCTACGCTTCTGCACTCTACCCTGCCTTCCTTCTTTCCCTCCTTTTTCTTTCCCTTCCTTTCCTTCACCGATGGAGGAATTATCTTACGCACATAAATTGCTAAATCAGCATCGACCCGATCCAATACGTTCGGGGAAAAAAATATCGCCACCCCCCTTTCCACCCCCCCGCCCCCTCGAAAAAAGTAGGAGAAAAAAAAGTCCGAAAGAAGAGGAGAAAAGAGAAAAACGAAAACGAAAAAAAAATTCCGGGCAAACTTCTCCGGCGGAATTCCTTCGTCCCTTCGCCCCCGGGAAAACTTTTTCCTTCCCGCGCGGGGCGAAGGATACGGAAAAATTTACGTATCATCTACGGTCAGACTATACAGACTGGACGCGTTGTCCCGCGAAGGAATTTGCGACGCGAAGGAAAGAGAGAAATGAAAAAAAAAGAAAGAAAAGAAGAACGAAAAAACGGAAAAAATTCACGAAAAGGAAAGGATCAGCTTTTAGAAGAAGGAAAAGAAGAAGAAAAATAAATTTTTAAAATCTGTCGGACGAAGGCGGGAAAATTTCTCAACAGGGGATGAATTTTGTCAAAAAAAATTTTTTTTTTTTTTTTCTTACACACGCGAAACCGTTTTGTGTTTTTTTCTTTTTTCCTCTTCTTCGCAGTTTCGCGTTAGTCGCTCGTTCATCATCCCTTGTTTCAAATTTTCTTCTTTCACGAAGTCGAGGTTGCAGCGGCGGGGCTGTTGCACCCAGCATCTCATTATAACAGAGTATTTAATATAAAATATCGGATATAGATATCGTACATATGCATATACTACACATGTACACCGGAAGAGAGATAAAGAGATGAATAAATAAATAAATATATATTCGTTAGATAAAATTCTTTTCTTTCCCTGTTCTTTTTTTTTTCTTTTTCTTCTCTCTTCTACTCGTCCGCAACTTTAATTACATCCCTTAAGCGGATATACAGCAAGCCTCAGAGAGTCGGGCTTGCTTTTAATGAAATCCCCAAGAAAAGGTACTGTAATATGGGTACCGTAACAGGAATCAGAACCCGGTATTATTAAATATCATCGTTCCTTCCTATGTATGTATTATAGGTACGTACGTACGCACATACACCTATCTGTAAATTCAGTGTATTACATACACATACATCTCTATTTCCCGGCTGCACCATTGGACCAACGTTACTCGGCATATATACATATAAATATATATATATGTATATATTTATATATGTATAACAGCTGCCGTAACGTACTTGGGCAATAAAAATAATTAAAATTTTCTTATATCGTTTCTCTACCCCTCCGCGTGTACCGCTGCGATGCGTTTTTTTTTTTTTTTTGAACCCCGCTAAACAACCCTCGGAATCAGAAAAAAAAAATTAAAAATACAAAGAACAGGGATAAAGGTAAAATTGAATTAAACAAAAATTAAACGTAAACCTGCGGCTACGAAGATCGTTGCGCCTTTATTGTACGTACATACGTACGCACCTGTATACAGAAGCGAAACAACCGAAGGGAGTCGTTATTCCGTGTAACGAAAATAAAAAAAAATAAAAAATCGAACAAAAACCAGTCAGAATCGAAGTCTGAAAAATTCTCGATTTTGTTTTGATTTTTTTTTTCGATTCGTTTTTTATTTTTATTTTTTTTTAATTTTTTTTTTCCATTCTTCCGCACGACTATGGCGAACTCGAGGAGTACAGGGTAGGTATATGGTTTCCGAAGGGCGCAAGCGCATAGCCCTATTTTTTCTCGCGCTCGCTTCCAAGACGAGGGTGAATATCGGGGGTGTGGGTTGTTGCAGCGACTAGGGGCGAGGGGTCGGGGGCTTGGGGGGGAGTAGTGATGGTGGTGATGGTGGTGGTGGTCGTGGTGGTGGTTAGCGAGGTAAGGGTGTTGCCAGGGGCAACGCTAACGAGCTCCATGAGCGACGTCAGATAGGGCGAGTCCTCGCCCCCGTTTCCACCCCTCTTTTTTACCATTCCCAACCCCCGTATTTCGTCCTTGCCGACAAACCCATGGGTCCCGGACTCCCGGTGAACGTCGGTTACGTATAAACATCCACGTGGTTCTTTTCTACCCCCACCCCCCCATCCCCCAACCTCTTTCTATATACATGTATAACTTCGATCGAAAAAATTCCCAGAAGATTCGATAATACTCATATATACGTATACGTATGTATATGGGAGGCATACGTAGTTCATATTGCCTGAGAAATAATAATAATTGTAACAAGGGTTGGATTTGACGAGGAAAGAAAAAAAAATTACGCAAAATACGTAAGAGCTAACTCGATGTAAGGCGATATCGAGAAAATCAAGGAACAACAAACGGGGGATCGGGATGAGAACGAGATAAATAAATAAACGAACGAAGGGCGCTCTCTCCGGGATATTTTTATTTTTTTTCTTCCCTTAATCAGGTAAAGTGATATTTATCGTGAAAATTGAGTAACGGATAAACAATCGGGGAGCCTTTTGTTCGAGATTTTATTTACAAACGTTATTCGAGGATTTTTGTAAACGAAGAGACGGACGGAAAATAAAACGTCGGGGATCCGAGGATTTTGAGAAACGCGAAGAAGTGAAGAAAAAAATGAAAATAAAAAAGTAGAATGCAAAGAAAGATCCGTTTTCGGAATCTGCGGGAGATTCGTCTCGATTACCAGGCGATGAGTCTATTACTAATTGTTGGCGTAGGTCGTCTGTTTTTATGGGGATGTGATTAATGGGGGGTGGAGGGGTCGGTCCCTGCGGTACAGGACTACGGAATTTGACGGAGGGAATTCGGGAGAACAAAAAAGAAAAGAAAAAAAGAATAAAAGACGAAGAAGAAGGGCTTGACATTATCGCTAAAGACCCTGCAGAGGGATGAAATGTAATGGAAGAGAGGGATGAAACGAGAGCGAGAGCGAGTACACGGTTGAGGTTTCGGAGAAGGGATGAGGACACCGTTCCTCCAGAATTCAAACGAAAAGGGAGACACGGTGGTGGTGGTAGGCTGGGAAACCTGCAAGGGGATGGCAATTACGTAATCAAGTAATTAGTCCCGGACCTGGGATAACTGCTTTCGTCGAAGCCTTGGCGTCGTCGGTTCGGCCCTACGTTTCTTCTCATTCTACTCTTCTTACAAACCCCACCTTCCAACCCCCGACTAATAACACTGCGAAAGTTAAACGGCGCTGCAGGGATCTTAAAATGAAAATAAAAGAACGAACGAAAAGAGGAAGAAGGAGTATAAGATCGGCTCAAAAGGTCCAAGAGTCTTCCGCATTCTGGCAAAAAGCTCTCGAACATGTTTCACCGAGTTTGCCAGAGACTTTTCATACCTCGTGATCTTGAGTCGATCTGAACATGTCCATAAAACGTTTCTGATCAATAAATGTCCGAGTCTTGTCCACGGCGAAGGGAGAGTGCTATAATACAAGGTATAATTTGGACAAGAGACAAAAAGAGAAATACGAAGTACAAAATGGGGTAAAAAGGTCGAAGAGTCTTCCATATTCTGGCAAAAAGCTTTCGAACATGTTTCATCGAGTTTGCCAGAGACTTTTCAAAGCTCGTGATCTTGAGTCGATTTGAACATGTTCTTAAACCGTTTCTGATTAATAAATGTACGAGTTTTGTCCACGGCGAAGGGAGAACGCTATAATACAGGGTATAATTCAGACAAGAGACGAAAAGAGAAGAGAAGAGAAGAAAATATCGCGTTGTGTCTGCAGCGCACCAACCAACGAGGCATTATTATATCCAGGCATTACCCTCGAGATATGCGAGCGCTCTGCTTTGTGCCTCACGTAATAATTGCGAGGTAGTAGCTACAGCTACGCCGGGTATAAGGTGGGTTGGTATATCCTTATACCCTCCTCCTCCTTATTCTCTACTTATATTCGCTTCTTTTATTCTCTTCGTTTCTCCCTTAGACACCCCTCCGCCATCCTGAACCAAACAACAATGTAGAAATACTCATTTTTGCATCTGATCCTAAAGCTTCGGAGTAATAACGTGCTTCTTTATTTCCTCTTTTCCTGTTTGTGTTACGATTCGCAATAACCGAGGTTCGAAAAAAAGCTCCTCCCTTATTTTTTCCGGAGTCGATTTCTCGATCGGGGAAACTATTTTTCCAAATCTCTATATTCCTCGAAAATAATTCCTCCCCTTGATTCTTTCACGTCCATACATCGACTACCCCCAAAGAAGCTTTTAATGACGATGTTGTATGTAATGCAATACCGTTCCTTCTACGTCGAGAGTTTAAATACTCTGAAAGCTGAGTCCGCTGCCGTTGCCGCTGCAGGAGCAGCGGGCCAATTAGATCGAGTAATTGTTACGTTATATTATAATTAATTGGTTCAAAGTTAGCCGGGGGTAAAAGTAAAAAGCTCGACAAATTAGGTACAACAATATCCAACAATTAAATTTTCACCGACGGGGTAGCTATATACATATACATATTTCGCCTTTGATAAGACCCAACATAAGACGACGAGGACTCGAATTCACAAAGTGCGACCTCTGCGCACCACCAAGCGGACATCATTATACCGTCGTTATATTAATATACACATATATAAGATATTTCTATAGTATATCATAAACACACACACACACACACACAATATATACAATATATATACATATATATAGGTACAAAAGTGAAATAAGTAAGTTTTTATCCCCGTCCGTCGGCCGGTGTATGCGCGGATCGGCAACGCCACCGGGTTTCTGCAGAGTCGTGGCTGTGCAGGATGTAAGGGTGGGTAAAATCCGGGTTTTAGGAGTGGGTATGCCATTCAGGGACTCGAAATATCGAAGAAATATAATTTCACCTCTAGCGGATTTCGTTTTATATGAAATCTTTTTGTGTTTCAATATTTATTGTTATTATTGCAATTTTTTATCATATTACGATATCGTTTAGAGGTAAGAGAATTCCACTGAACTTTTGGTACATCGTTGTGTTTTTTTTTTTTAATTATTGATATCGCAAGTTTCAGACGATTTCGATTTTTCAAATTAGCAGGTTCCTCTCTGCGCTTTTGTCGCGTTCAAATTGCCATGTTTTTGAAATTTTTGGCTATTTTTATTTGCTAGAAATATTGCGATCGTAATGAATCGTTCCATTTCCGAGCTTTTGCATTATCGCAATCGTCCTGTTTTCGGAATTTATGGCGATTGCAATGTTCTAAAAATATTGTAATTCTAATGTTCATTCAATCATCCCAATTCTCGATTTTCTGCATTATTGAAATCAACATGTTCTCAAAATATTGCAGATGCCGCATGTTCTCAAACTATTCCAATCCTCATCTTCTTGCAATTCATGGCGATTGCAATGTTCCAGAAATATTTCAATTCTAATGTTTATTCAATCACCTCAATTCTCGATTTTCTGCATTATTGAAATCAACATGTTCTCGAAATATTGCAATTGCCGCATGTTCTCCAAATGTTCCAACACTCATCTTCTTGCAATTCATGGCGATTGCAATGTTCCAGAAATATTGCAATTCTAATGTTTATTCAATCACCTCAATTCTCGATTTTCTGCATTATTGAAATCAACATGTTCTCGAAATATTGCAATTGCCGCATGTTCTCCAAATGTTCCAACACTCATCTTCTTGCAATTCATGGCGATTGCAATGTTCCACAAATATTTCAATTCTAAAATTCATTTCATCATTCCAAATCCCAACTTTTTTCGTTATTGCAATCGGCATGCTCTCGGAATTTATGGCGATTGCAATGTTCTAAAAATATTGTAATTCTAATGTTCATTCAATCATCCCAATTCTCGATTTTCTGCATTATTGAAATCAACATGTTCTCAAAATATTGCAGATGCCGCATGTTCTCAAACTATTCCAATCCTCATCTTCTTGCAATTCATGGCGATTGCAATGTTCCAGAAATATTGCAATTCTAATGTTTATTCAATCACCTCAATTCTCGATTTTCTGCATTATTGAAATCAACATGTTCTCGAAATATTGCAATTGCCGCATGTTCTCCAAATGTTCCAACACTCATCTTCTTGCAATTCATGGCGATTGCAATGTTCCAGAAATATTTCAATTCTAATGTTTATTCAATCACCTCAATTCTCGATTTTCTGCATTATTGAAATCAACATGTTCTCGAAATATTGCAATTGCCGCATGTTCTCCAAATGTTCCAACACTCATCTTCTTGCAATTCATGGCGATTGCAATGTTCCAGAAATATTGCAATTCTAATGTTTATTCAATCACCTCAATTCTCGATTTTCTGCATTATTGAAATCAACATGTTCTCGAAATATTGCAATTGCCGCATGTTCTCCAAATGTTCCAACACTCATCTTCTTGCAATTCATGGCGATTGCAATGTTCCACAAATATTTCAATTCTAAAATTCATTTCATCATTCCAAATCCCAACTTTTTTCGTTATTGCAATCGGCATGCTCTCGGAATTTATGGCGATTGCAATGTTCTAAAAATATTGTAATTCTAATGTTCATTCAATCATCCCAATTCTCGATTTTCTGCATTATTGAAATCAACATGTTCTCAAAATATTGCAGATGCCGCATGTTCTCAAACTATTCCAATCCTCATCTTCTTGCAATTCATGGCGATTGCAATGTTCCAGAAATATTGCAATTCTAATGTTTATTCAATCACCTCAATTCTCGATTTTCTGCATTATTGAAATCAACATGTTCTCGAAATATTGCAATTGCCGCATGTTCTCCAAATGTTCCAACACTCATCTTCTTGCAATTCATGGCGATTGCAATGTTCCACAAATATTTCAATTCTAAAATTCATTTCATCATTCCAAATCCCAACTTTTTTCGTTATTGCAATCGGCATGCTCTCGGAATTTATGGCAATGTCATATTCCCGCGATATTACAAACGCGGTATGATCGCCAAAAAACCTGACCTGCCTCCGATCTAATTTTACAAAAATTTCTAAATTTCCGCATCCCATTTTCCGACAGATTATCGACACTCGTCACAAATTCTCGATCCCGGTGAGAAAATAAATTTTCCAAAATCTTGCCACGCGGTAATACCAGACAGATAAAATCCCGTCAATTACCAGGATCGTTTGTAATCGAATTACTATTTCTTTGCCGGATGAAAATGGGGGAGAAAGACGAGGAGGAGGATTATGACGAGAGTCGCAATAATTACTTCTCAACGAAATTTCTCGTTAATCGTTAACGATCACCAGGTTGATTTCACATCGAAATAAAATCGTTTCCTCCAATTTCTCGTTACGCTTTATTATGTACAAGTCCCGGCGAATATTTCCTTTTTTTTCCTTCATTTTTATTTTCACTTCTTATTTTCGGCGGGGTGAATTATCGTGGGGTAGCATGAATTTAAGCCCGATTTATACCACCGAACCCTTACCCCGTAAAAACGTGTATAATATACAAAAATAATACGTATACGTGTATGTGTACATGAATACAAGCGACGACAAGGTTCGTGGGTTTCAACGTTGAAGGTCCTCCAATTTGTCGGGGTAGCTCCTGTCTGCCCTCTTGCCTCCTTTCATTTGTTTTGCTCTTGAAAAATTCGTATGAAATTTCGCGTTTTTTTTTTCGGCTCTCTTTCTTTCTTTCCTTTCCGATTCTTTCTTTTTTTTTTGCTTCACTTTTTTTACATTTTTTTTTTCCTTCTCCTCGTCAAAAGTGCGCGACGACGGCGACGGCGACGGCGGCGACCACTTCAACCCCGTCTCACCCTCTCCGCACCCCCCGCTCTACACCGCCACGTTGTACTCTGTATATTTCTCTCTGTTCCCTCGACTCTACGTCAATTAAACTCGATTTATTTTTATACCGTACTCTGAACGACCGACCGCGATAATACGAAGCGAAATAGTCGATCCGCGAAAAAATTTTGCCTCGATGTAGCATGTGTAGCAATAAATTGCGCGAATAGAGCTTTGCTCTTTCGAAAAATAAGAATTTTCGAAACAACCCAAAAGCTCTAAAGGGTCGGCGACACGATATCGACGTAGAATCGGCATCTACGACGGAAAGCTTTTTGCGAAAGAAATTTTGCCATTTCAAAAAAAAAAAAAGTGGTTTTCCAAAGGAAAAGCTCTACAGGGTTGAGATATCCTACGAAGGGAAGCTATGTGACACACATGTTCGTGAAAGAAATCTTGTTGTTTTGAAAAAATATGATTTCAACGCCGAAATGAAGCTCCGAAAAATGACTTTTTTTTTTGCGCTTCGAGTGAATGAATTCTGTTTTTAATTTTCTATGACTCAGCGATCACAGTCGCGTTTTGATATATATATATGACTTATTTTCATTCCATTTCGTGGTGAAAATTTTGATCTTGTGTTTTTTTTTTTTTTCAGGTAGCACAGCTGGAGGGTGTTCTTTTAAATCCGCTTCCCATAAATAGGGGGATGGCTGCTCAATTTCATCTCGGAATTTTTTTTATTTTTATTTTTCTTCTTCTTCTTCTTCGCCCGGCTCTCTTATTTTGGTCTTTGGTTCATATTCCTCTTATTCTATCGTTATAAAAAGCACGGGGAGATGAGAGAGAAAAAAAAAAGAGAGAAAAAGAAATCCTTGCCTTACACTTTCCCCGGGGGTAAGAAAAGAGAAGCCACCCGGCTCGACTACTCCGTTCGGCTCGACGTGGCATGGCGTGGCATGCTATTCGGAATTGCCGCAAGCTCGCCTCCAAACAAAACCGCAGAAGAAGACTTGTGCCGCGGCGTGTGGCGGGCTGGGATTTAGAAAGCTCCTTCCTCTCCTCCGCCACCCTCCACCCTCCACCCTCCACCCCATCTCAATACCCACAATTCAGGGCAGGTTGGTGGGTGGGTGGGTATCCTCAGCTCCGTGCTTTCCGGGCTCAGCTTTTAAAATGCTAAAATCTGGCGTGAATGCGAAACCCAGAAAATGGGAACGTCCTTTGGCCAACCCAACCGAAGGGGCTGCTGCTGCTACTGCTACTGCCACTGCTGCTTCTAGATGGGGGAAACGACAGCCACTACCAACCACGACGTCAAGGGTGTGAGTGCATCACTCCCCCAACATCGACGCAACGGCGTAGCAGACCAAAAAGAAAAAAAGGAAAATCAGAAAAATTTTCGAGCTCTCGGTTTCTCGTTTCTCAACTTCTGTTCAATTTTGTTTTTCGACCCGAAAATTTTATAAGGGTTGCTTATTCCCATCGAACATACTTGCGTCCGGTTGAGGTCGTCGATTTTTCTTTTTAGTGATAAAATCGATGAGGGAAAGTCAAAAATAGAATATTTGGAATCCGAAAAGAGAGAAAAAAAAAAAAATCTAAAAAGCTCTAAAAATCGAGAGGAAAGGAGGCGTGGAGGCGCGCGAAATCTGTCGCGGAACAATTCCCCTATGCCAGCTTATTGATCAGATCACGAGTCGCTCGTGTAACCCTCGCGCCACCCCTCGAAGCTCAGGTCGTCGCAGCACCAGGGAGCTTGGTGCTCGGTGAAAGAGAGGCGTTTTTATTCGTGCCTCCGTCGCGAGGAAATACTGCGAGGGGAAAGGAAACTACCCCCTACCACCCGCGAATCCGAAACTGAAGCGGTGAGAAGGGCAGCCATGTTTATATTTTTTTATTTTTTTATTTCTTGTTTTTTTGTTTGAGAAACGAACGAATAAAACAAAAATAAATCAATAAAAAAATCGAATTTTTTTAAAAAGCTTTTGGTCTCTTTTTTCAGCCAATGAAAAATGTAAATAAGGTTCGAAAAAAGCTCTCAGGTATTTCGATTAGCATGTACACCTACGTGGTATTTCCAGGAATATTTATCGCAGCCGACGAATTGGCTCGAAGCTTGAACCAAATCAGGGCCGCAGGGGCGGTTCAGGAAATCAAAAAACCGAAAGGAAGATCCTTTCAACAAACCGCAGGGGGCAGGAGGCTGCCACGGACGTGCCATCTCGTGACTGAAATTATTCGACCAAATTTTGAGCTTTTTTTTTTAGTTATTACTTTTCAGGCCAATTTTCGTCACGATTGGACTTACAGCTTTCGTGATTTTGATTCTCCCGAAAATTCTGCCGGACACGCGGGTGAAATTCATGGATCGAGTTACCGGGATGACGAGAGCTTTTTTATTTTGTAGTTTTTGTTTATTCGAAGGAAAGAATTGTCGGTAAATTCAGCAAACGGGTAAGTAGATCCGTGCATTGAATTTACCCTTCGTAAAATGGGAGAATAAGAGAAGGGGAAGAAAAAAGCAAAAAGGAAAAAAAAGAAAAAATTAACGATGAAAATATTGCTGAAAATATTGCGAGGGAGACGGAATGATATTCGCGGTTTGGTGCCGTTTGGTAGTGATGGTGATTCCGAGGATGGCGATGGTAGTGGTGGCTGTAGTCTCGGGGTAGGTACTCGCGGAAACTCGTGGGAGTCCCCTAACGAGCTGCTTTCTTTCCTCCCTATTTATTTCTGGTCTTTATTTACCTCAGTTCCACCTACTGGGACCGTCTCGCTCTTCGTCGTGGTCCTCGTCGTTTCAGGGAACGTTGAAAACCTGCAATAAAGTCTGGGCCGGGGGTTCGGGGGTCTGGGGGTAGCTTTAAGGCACATATCTACCTTTTGACTCACGCCGAGCTAAACCAGCAGCTACTACAGCTAGTACGAAAAATGGCGAATAAAATAAAAGCTTTCGTAATGAAGAATAGGAGGAGAGAATATAAAGCGAGTAGAGGAAGTAGCAAAGAGCCATGAATTACTTACGCTCGTTTGCAATTGTTTATATATGCAAATGCGAGCGAAAAATTTGCGAGAGATTTAGACCGAATATTGGTCAATTTTTAATTCTGAAACTATCAGTATTTTTTTCTGTGTAATTGTGGAAGGGGGATGAAATTCTTTGGGTATCAAGAAACGAGAAAAAAAAAAAGGAAACCGTACCGGCTAGGGGTTGATCGGTAAATTTACCGCGTTTCGTATAAACAATAAGGAGGGAAGAACGATCTCTGTGGGTCACGTTATAGGAGTGAGTTAAAGGAGGCAATGGGGTGGAATACCGAGGGCAATTATTGCCCCCTCTCTTATTGTCAGTATTATACCGAGCCCGTAAATGTACCGACAAACGGTTTGCCAAAACAGCACGAAGACCGTAAAGCTTGTAGAATTGTCGACTCTGGTCTCCGAGCACGCTCAGCTTGCAAGCAAAAGCCAATTTTGTAGACTAATTATTATCAAGCAATTACGATATAATATAAGGGTTTTGAAGTTCGTGATTTATTGCAAATGTCATGTTTTCGAAATGTTGCAATAGCCGCGGTTTTTCTCTTAGTATTGCAATTGTCATATCTTTGAATCACTGCAATTGCCATGTTTTACAAACCATTGCAATTGCCATGTTTTCAAATTACTGAAATTGCTATGTCTTATAATTCATAGCAATCGCCATGTTCTCAAAATGTTGCAATAGCCAGAATTTTTCTTCGAGTATTGCAATCGTCATGTTTTTGGATTTCTGCAATTGCCATGTTTTTGGATTTCTGCAATTGCCATGTTCTGAAAATGTTGCAATAGCCATTTTTTGAAAATGTTGGAATAGCCATCATTTTTCTTTGAGTATCGGAATTGTCACGTTATCAAATTACTGCAATTGCCATGTCTCGTCAATTATTGCAATTGCAATGTTCTCAAAATGCTGCAACAGCCAGAATTTTTCTTCGAGTATTGCAATCGTCATGTTTTTGGATTGCTGCAATTGCCATGTTTTAAAAATGTTGCAATAGCCATCATTTTTCTTTGAGTATCGCAATTGTCATGTTATCAAATTACTGCAATTGCCATGTCTGGTCAATTATTGCAATTGCAATGTTCTCAAAATGTTGCAATAGCCAGAATGTTTCCTCGAATATTGTAATCGTCATGTTCGATAAATGATTGCAATCACCATGTTCCTCTAATTTGCAGCAATTTTCACATTCCTGAATGACATCAGCTGCCACGTTATTGCAGTTACTATATTTTCGCAATATAGCAATTATCGAAGCATCGCTAAAGAAGAAAAAAAACCTATAAAATACTGAGAGGGGACTTTGATGGGAAGGTACGAGTTAATCCATGGCGTAGATTCTTCCTTCTTCCTCTATTCATTCTTCTTTCATTTTTCATTTTTTACTTCTTTTTTTTAGGAGCTTTGCGTTTGCGGTAATGAAACGAGTAACGATATACAGAAAGCTGGGCATTACCAAGCGAGCTGTGATTACCGCAAGGTAGCTGGTAAACTAAGCCCCTGTACTTACATCGCGTCGTGGATAATATTACTTGAAAGATACAGGCTAATATCCGACCATACCGCGGTGAGATTACAGTAATTAACAAGCCATTTAACGATCATTTCTAATTCGCTCCCGTACCCAGTTTTCACCACTACTCGCTTATATATATACACAGGTAGTTAATTAGGTACTACCTATGAAACGGGACAAATTGTATTAAAACTTAATCAACTTGGACGTTTACATTAAAGCGGAGATTGTCCTAATTTCGTATCACGCATCACTGCTCCGGGGGGCGAGCTTAAAAACCGAGGTAAAATCTTGAGGCGTTAGAAACTGTGTTCCGCAAAAAAAAAAAAAAGAAAAAAAACAAAAAAGGAATGAACATCATCATGCTTTGTACTCGAAAAACAAATCGGCGAAGATCCGAGTGTGTTGCGATCCTAATTGGAGCAAAAGTGAAAAAAAAGGAAGGAACAAAAACGACATGGAGGGAAAAAAAGCTCTTCTCTTTTATCCGAACCGCCAGGCACCTATAATGGTTATTAGTATTATAGAAAGCGCGAGAACAAGCGAGGCCAAGGTTCACCGTACTCCCCGCGTCACTATCTGCCATTGTAATCAGCCGATGACAACATGGCTTCCATCGAAGTTCACCCCGAAGCTTATCCTCAGACTCACCCTCCCGCACACGGACCCACGGCTCACGTGGCATCAATATTTGATGGCTGAAGGGCGAAGGACAATGGGGGAGCGCGTGGGCGGAGCATCATGCGGGCCACATGAACACACATACTCGTACCTAGGATAGATAAGGTGCAGGCACACACAAACTCTCGCTAATAGGATGTAGGATATTCCATTGCTAGTTCGTCAGGGTTTTTGGTTATCGAAATATTGAAAATTTCATGTCATTACTCACTAGGGTGTAAAAATGCGCTGGAAATATTTGCACCGACAGGTTCCTAAAATATTGCAATTCCAATGTTCTTGCAACATTATAACGAAATACATCTTCTCTAAGTATTGCGATTGCCATGTTCTTGAAATATTTCCACTGGCATGTTCTTAAAATATTGCAATTCCAATGTTCTTGCAACATTATAGCGAAATACATGTTCTCCAAGTATTGCAATTGCCATGTTCTTGAAATATCGCCACTGGCATGTTCCTAAAATATTGCAATTCCAATGTTCTTGCAACATTGTAGCCAAATAAATCTTCTCTAAGTATTGCAATTGCCATGTTCTTGAAATATTGCCACTGACATGTTCGTAAAAAATATTGCAACCCCCATGGTCATAAAATATCGAACTTTCAATCTGCTCGCAACATTCCTTTGCAAGTTATTCAGGCTTTTAACTTTCGAAATATTGCGGTTGACATGTTCTTCAACATTATAGCTTAATACATGTTCTCTAAATATTGCAGCTGCCATGATCTTGAAGTATTCCCACTGACATGCTGGTAAAAAATATTGCAATTTCCGTGTTCATGAATTACCACATTTGCAATGTTTCCGAATAATTTCGATCGAAAACATGTTCTTCGGAAATATTTGAATGGTGATGAAAAAAACGTGCCTCTGGCCAATTTGTTCGATCCAATTTGACGGGAACAACTAAGAAAGCTTTCTGCCAGGAAAATTTTCAAATTGTATGATGTATGGTGTATCTAAAACCACAAAGTGCATAATATCGCGTATTCAATTTTTCATAAGGGAGTGAAGGCACTCTTGGTAATTGTCGCTCTGTACTCTGCTCTCTCTCTGTCTGTGTATTACAGCGACTCTATAACGCCGGATCAAGCCTTGGTATGAGTTTGTTGAGCGAGGGTGGGCAATTTGTGAGCTGGGTTAGCAGACACCTGTGCAAACGCAATTATGATCGTAATTATTATTGTTATTCAAACGATGATGTACGTCCATAATCTCCTTTGCGTACTAGTATCTACCTAGATATAGGTACACCACGGTACATACTGCAGTAATGGTCAATAATCTGACTCCGTTGCATGTCATGCGGAGCTTTATACAACGGGGTAGGTAATTCGAAGAGGGTTGGCCGCCGTTTTTATCGCCGCAATACGAATATCAATCATTCGTTTAAACTGCAATGAGTTTCGATAATCGCTCCTCCTTTTCTACTCAACTAATGTCATTCGATAACATCCCGACGCACCCACACATGCGGACGACTATGATAACAGTCATTAAGAATCAGCCCTTAAATTCTCCCTCTCCCCCGCACCCAGGGCAAGGAGGATTTTAATGATAACAAAACAGACCGAGTCTGAACGGCAAACTCGACTTGATCAAGTCCGGAGACGGTAAAAATGTCCCGCAGTGGCGAGGGGAGACGGTGAGCGAGACTGCGGGGTGTAAGTTCGTTATTTTAATGTCAATAAATTATGGATTTCAAATAAAAGAGAAGAGAAGAAAGAGAAGAGTGAAAATGAGTCGGAGAACACCGAGTCGTACCCGTAGAAATGACACGAAGGATTATTGCGGTAGTTCAAGAGTGGCAGGTGTGTGGGCGACCCCGGTGTGTTCAGGCCTATACCTACCGTGTTTGAACGAACCCTGCAAGCCTACAATTTATACGTAAACATCGCCTCTGGTCACGCGATTCAGGGACTCGGTATACTCATGACTGCAGGGTAACGTGGAGAAATGAGGAACGAGTTCAGAACGTAAGAATTAATGCGAGAAAAAGAAAGAAAAAACGAAAAAAAGAATTTAATGCGCTGGAGGGAAAGTGAGGCCAAAAGTCCCGCAGCCGTACATCGCGCTACTGATTCTGGCTGTCCAGTTATAACGGGGATTTTGGTAAGAAGAAACTTGTTGTCGAGGTTGATTACCCCCGGATAGCCGCGGTGCTGGTTTTCTCTTCTTAGTTTCATACAGTTTTTTTTTCTTCTTCTTTTTCTTCTTTTTTCTTCGCCTCTTTTTCTCCTTATCTTGGGCTACTGCGAGGCTACGATCTTCCGCTCGGATTACCCGCTGGACCGCGGTCTGAACGACACAGCGACGATCATCGGGATTCCGGGAGATTAACCCCTGTGAAACAACCCGTCCCTCTCGAAAAATTCCACCGCAGTTTATTGTTTCTGAAAGTGGCGGTGGCCAGCGGATAACTTTGTCGGCTCTCTTTACACCGACACAAAACCTTATACTCTTGCGCTTCGGTGACTTCGCATCGCTTTGGCTTTGACTTTCACTCTTTACTTCGGGTCACAAACTATCCTGAAAAATATCCTTTTCCACGTCGTTCCGCGCCACAATGCTGCAACGAAATATTTCTCACTTTCCAGCATAATGTTCCAGATTATTGACGCAAGATTGAAGAAAATTCAAAGCGTCCGGCTTCATTTCGTGGAATTTGCAATTCGCCAAAAGTAACGTCAATCCAATCCAAATATTGCAGCAATGTTGCAGAATATTGACGAAAATTTGCAGTAACATCGCCATGTCTCGTCCCATTGCATCAAATTTGGAATCTTTTAACAGTATTATTGATTCTCAATTGAAATGTTGCAGCAATGTTGCAAAATGTTCATGAAATTTTGCAGTAGTATCGCCACTTCTTATCTTATTGCATACAATTTGCAATCTTTCAGTATTATCGTCAATTATCGGTTAAAACATTGCAGCAATGTTCGATAATGTTGCTACAACGTTGCAGAAACGTCAGTACGTCACGATGTAATTGCATTTCACGCAACATTGTGAATCACCCATCGAGATATTGCGGAATATTGATGCGCCATTGCAGTGACATCCCCATTTCCGGCTGAATTGCATAAAATCTTCAATGTCTCCCCAGAATTGTCAATCGTCAAGAAAAGCACGTCACTAGCGTCCGGCCAGTTTCAACAAATCCTCATTTTTCCGCCAGATTGAGTTTCCGAGCTAATTTTAACTAACGACTCGGTTCATTGATCACCGGCAATAACCGGCAAAAAATCTTCCAGCAATGTCGCCGTTGCTGCATTGTGAGGAGAATGGTGATCGCTGGGACGGTTCATGCCCCGGTTCGAATGCCCGTTGATAAATTTCTCCGTATCTATTAGTCCCATTAAACCCCGAGTAACCCATAAAAGTTTGAAAAGAATGGCATGCCGGTAGAAATTTCTCACCGAGCAATCAAAGATCCCAAGATAAGCGTTTAGAACCGGAGGCATGGGCAGTGAAAATAATGAACGTGGAAGCTCGCGAGGCTCGTGAAGGTTTTAAAATATTCATATCTCCGGCGGTAAACACCTTTCCCAGCCGTCGCCGCTTCAGACCGCAAACTTCTGAACTAAACGCGCGAGCTGTGTACACATTATACTTCCCTCTGGGGGTGGTGGAAATCCGGTGAGGTGTGGGTGCAGCCTTTGGTTGTGTTCGCCACCACCGACACGAGGAAGCAGCAATTAACTTAATGTCTTACGACCATTTACGCCGCGGGCGGGAGTGACAGGTACTTTTGCTACCCATATCCCGATAATTCATCTTTCGCCGGTGTGCGTGGGGGTGAATACACGCAGGCATACGCCGTGCGTGATGTCTTACAGTTTTCTGACGAAATTAAGAATCGATGAAGCCGCGACCGGAGGATCGATGAGACGGGGTTATTTCCACCCCGTTTATCGGCGGCCAAGCAGCACCGGTGAGAAAAGGGTGGACGAAGAGTCGGTCGCGTCGGTTTGGAATTCTTTCGATGATGAGAAGCTCCCTCGTTAACAAATCCGGGCCTACGTCACCTCCGAGGTAATCGGAAGGGTGGACACGGTGCTTTTCCTCAAATTTTTCGATAGGAAGTAACGAGCACTTCCGACGACTGGCTGTTCCTCTCGGATCACACCTGCGGCTCTTATGATCCGTTGAAACATGAAAGAGGAAAATTTCTACTCGCTGTATGCCGGGACGGCGGTAAGTGGCGAACCGCGTACCTTTACCGGGGTGTGGGTTCATTGCCAGGGGAAAAGAGAACCGGGTACGTACGTAGGTACGCATGTATGTACGTAGGCCGAGTATATCGCTCACCTGCCCCCATAATCCACATGTCGCCCGCAGGCGGGACGACTTTGAGCAGCCACACCGGTCTTGCACTACCGACCGCCAATCACCGTCTCCCACGGCTATAATACCATAAGCTGTATGCCCATTCCTTACTTATGGTGTAATGTATCATCCCGCACGATATTCGATGCACGCCGAGGACTGGGACACGTTCCCCGATTGGGATAGATAAATTCAACCCAGCAAGACGTCGAATTCATTAAGGGATACATCGAAAAAATGTCACATGATTAATTAGCCCCGGTTTTATGGGGATTCTTCAATGTCGAAACTGTATGGTCGATTCTCCAAGGGGTGGGAGCGAGTCGAACGAAATTTAGAACCCAAATGTCTCGAACTATTCGTAAATCGGTAGTTTAATTTTTGCGGAATCGGTTCAGAGGCGTTTTTATGCAAATTCTTCAATGTCGGAACTGTATAGTCGATTTCGCCAGGAGTGGGAGCAATTCGAACCAAATTTAGAGCCCAAATGTCTGAAACGATTTATAAATCGGTAGTTAAATTTTTGTGGAATCGGTTCAGAGGCGTTTTTAGGGCAATTTTTCGATGTCGAAACTGTATAATCGATTTTGCAAGAATTGGGATCGATCCGAACCAAATTTAGAACCCGAATGTCTCAAACGATTTGTAAATCGGTAGTTAAATTTTTGCAAAATCGGTTCAGAGGTTTGGGAAGCGATGGGACGATCCTGTTTCGGAGGAAGTTTTCTGGTTCATACTTATCGAGGCACCGACTGATTCTTCCGTAATTAAAAACGATTTTTTGAAAATTTTTATCGCTCTACCGATTTCGCAGAAATCAACCGCATAGAATCGCGTGAATATTTTAGTGTGAGCGGAAGTGTATATATGTATCTGTATATATTCGATGAAGTAATTTACATCCGATAGAAAAACTACCCCTATAATTAATTTGCGCTCGTTTATTACGGAAATCGTTGGAACGGAAATTTCTTAGACATAAAATAAACGATCGCCTTTATTTTTCTCTCCATGCACCATAAAATAGCTGTGTGAGAGTCGAATTGTTTAATTATTCAGGAAGTTGTTTATTATTAGAATAACATGATTGAATAGCGTGTGATACGCGGTTAAGTGTCGCGTGAATACGAATAGGGGTGAATAATAGGGGCGTTGGAATAAATAGTAAATTAATTTTTAATTTCTTCTTCTTCTTCTTCTCCTTCGGCTTCTTCATTTCCGAGTCGTATAAACCGTTGAGCAGGGTAAAAGGAGAAAACAAGAAAGAAAGAAAGAAAATAAAAAAGAAAAATAAAGAAAAAGAAGAAAAAATAACAAAAAAAAGGCAAAAGGCGAGAGATTAAGATTTGAGAATAAGGCGCGAGGGATGAGGTAGGTGGTGGACGATCGCGGAAGGGTCCGAAGTCTGAGGATCGGGGGGTGGCCGCCCCCGTTGAAAAATGGAAAAAAAAAATTAAAACGATATAAAATAAATGTAACGAGAAGAATAGGGAAAAATATCTCAAAACACTTAATAAATCTGAGAGAGAGAGAGAGAGCGCGCGATCCCTTGCGCCGATTGTACTCCTCGAGTACTGAACTCGCTGCTCGCTGTACCTCATGCATATTTAACGGTCTCGTACAACACCGTTACGATTTTTTCTCTCTCCGCTCTTTTATTTTTTTATTTTTTATTTTTTTTTTCTTCGGTCCTGTTCTTCCTTTTTTTGTTGTTTTTTTTTTTTTCTAATTCCCTCTTCCCTCTCCCCCCCATTTTTTTTTCTTCCTCTTCTCTCTTTCCTCTTTTATTATAACGATCTCTCTCGCGGAACGCGCGATCCGCGATCGCGCCACTTCCAACTGATTTAATGGCCTTCGTCCTATAACATTTATATATGCGGAAACATGGTAATCAGTTCATTCAGATGCCAATAAATTTATAATTTTTTTCTTTTTTTATTTTCATTTTTTTTTTATTATTTCGTTTTTACTTCTTTTTACTTCTTTCCTCGCGATTTTCGGTATCCACTGTTTTATCACGCCTCGTCTTCTACCCAGAAAAAAACGAAGAGAAAAAGAAAAAAAAATGAATCGAACAAAAATTAAAAACAAAATTAGAAATGAAATAAAATCAAACAAAAGTGAAAATCAAAAAAATACGCGAAAAGAAAGAAGATTCGATTAAATTAGACCCCGAAAATTTGTGTATATAGGCATATAGTTATATATAACGATAAATATTTAACGGTAACAAGTTCTCTCAGTCGACGGAAACAGCTGCCCGGTATCTATGCTTGCCTCTAAAACCTCGACGATCTAATTTATACATCGTATCGTTATATGTATATATATATATAGATAGGCATTTAGAGGTAGAGAAAATATCTCCTCCAGACTATGTAATTATTTCGTCATTAATGGGAGTTTTGGGTATAATTCCGAGTTTCTTGGACACGAATTGAAACGTAGTACATAGTAGGCATGTACTACATAGCAGTATCGCGTATTTATATAATTTGGGAAATTCTGATATACACATACTATAAATATATTAGGGTGTTTCGAAGAAATTTTTTTTTTTTTTTTTTCCAAACAGGTTCAAAAGTTTCATTCAGTTATAAAGATACGCCTGTTAAAATTTGAGCTCTTAATATTAATATTAGGAGGTGGCGCATCGCGAATTTCTATTTCCCGTTTAAATAACATGGGAAAATTTGTTTCTGCTTCTTCTGATTTTTATAACTAGCTAACGATGCGTCGTACAGAAAATCTACAAACATATTTTTGTGGGGAATTAAATGCTCTACAAAAAAGGTCTCTTGCACTTTTTCGATAAACTTATTTTAGAAACTCATTTTTTGTCAGAAAGGTGGTTCTTTGAACTCGAATATCATTTGAATGGCTAAGTTTATCGAAATAGTGTAACAGACCTTTTTTGTAGAGCATTCAATTCCCTACGAAAATATGTCTGTAGATTTTTTGTATGACGCATCGTTAGCTAGTTATAAAAATCAGAAGGAGCGAAAACAAATTTTCCCGTGTTGTTTAAATGGGAAATAGAAATTCGCGATGCGCCACCCCTTAATATTAATATTAAGAGCTCAAATTGTAACAAGCGTATTTTTATACCTAAATGAAACTTTCGAACCTGTTTGAAAGAATAAAAAAAATTTCGATTTTTTTGAATCACCCTGATATATTACATAAAAAAAAAAATATAAAAATTAAATTATAATCGTGTAACAATATCATTAAGGATCGTTGCGGCGTTTTCATTGTGACCTGGATTAATAAGACAATGATAATAATATAGGAATAATGATAATTCCCTATCCCTCGAGTACTGGGACACTCGTGTGGGTGAGGTGGGTAGGTAGGTAGAGGTACTCGAGGCTCACGGTCCCGTGGGAATTAAAGAAGGAGTTCACGATGACGATATAATGATAACGAGACCATCTTCAATATTGAATTCTCGATTTGAAACCGTTGTTGCATCGAACGGAGAGGAAAGAGTCTGAACGTCTGCTTCGCCTTGGCTCAGGCCTTATTGGGTTTTCAGTCGACGGTCTGCCTATCAGCGTTACAGATACTAATGGGGAAGGACTCAGAACGGGAAAGAAGAAAGAATAAATAAAGCAAATAATAAGAAGAAGAAAATAAATAAAATAAAATAAAATAAAAAAATTGAAAAAAAAATACACAAATCTATAGCGACTAGATGAATCGAGGAAAAAAGCGATGAAAAACAAAATCGACAAAACCCCACGAAGAAGAACAGAAATCGTCTCAGGGGTATTTATTGTCGATTTTTTTTTCAAATTTTCTTCAAAAGATTTTTGCAATTTTGTCAGTTTTTTTTTTTTTTAAGAAAGACGTTCGCCTTCTTTCACCCCCCCAGCCCCCATCCACATATAGCATAATAGGAATTTTTCGGGGGCTCTCTGTCTCTTCTACCGCTCAGTTTCTTAGCTCGTTTGCTTTTATATATGCAAAATATATTTTCTTATCATTTTCTCATTTCCCGTTTATCGGGCTGCAGGGGAGGGCGAGGGGGGGCTCGGGGTAAAACGACGCGAGGCGTCGCAACGGTTTGGCTAAAATTCTAGCTGCTGGTCCTCCTGCTCCTGCAGGGAGGGTTTGCTGCTCCCTGAGAACAGAAAAGGGCCCTAAGGAGCCTGGGGGTGGTTCCCGTTACGAGCTCGTTACCTCCTCGACGGGATATAGACTCACCTTCGTCTCACCCGTGCCGACCTACCGTTCGATAAGGAATTTGATTTAAAAATTCCAACGACTTGCTAAATTTTATGTAAATATAACGAACGAAGAAAATCGACGCCCTTTGCTCATCGGGCGGGGTGAAAATCAGTTGCAAAAAAATCTCTCTCGGATTATATTATCCCTAATATTTGTAAGAAAAACAAAAAAAAAAATTCTTTGAATGATCGAAGAACGACCCAACGTCTTACTCGTTTATTTTTCATCCCCGTACCACCGGGCGCCCCCTCGGATATGTTTATATCTCGGAATAATACCTAAAGCCCGAAAAACCTTATTTTTGTAATTTGGTTTCCTAATATTTGTAAGAAAAACAAAACAAAAAATTCTTTGAATGATCGAAGAACGACCCAACGTCTTACTCATTTATTTTTCATCCCCGTACCACCGGGTGCCCCCTCGGATATGTTTATATCTCGGAATAATATCTAAAGCCCGAAAAACCTAATCTTTGTAATTTGGATTCCTAATATTTGTAAGAAAAACAAAACAAAAAATTCTTTGAATGATCGAAGAACGACCCAACGTCTTACTCGTTTATTTTTCATCCCCGTACCACCGGGCGCCCCCTCGGATATGTTTATATCTCGGAATAATATCTAAAGCCCGAAAAACGGCCGTTCCCTTAATCTATAGATCAAGTCGATGACAAGTGGCTTCTGGGTATAAGAAATAAATTACCGTCCCTCGGACGGTCGGTGGGTACCATAATGCAGCCTTTCCACCAATCTATCAGTCGCCTGGAGCAACGGTTCCATAGTTTTATTAATAGGAGGCTAAGAACTGGCCATTATAATATATGGTCAAGGGAATAGGCCATCGCCGTCCTTAATAAAAGCAAGAATTTTTCACCGGGAGAGATCTCTGCGCCAAGATCTACCTGAGTGATTTCTTCCTTCGTAGAATAAAAAGAGGGAAGAAATGGCCCCAAGGAATTAACAAAATAAGGTCCCGAGTGGGAGAAAACGAAAACCACCTGCGGTCTCTTAATTATTTCTTTTCGTATGAGACATTAGGTATTCATTTATACTCATTCGATCTTGTATGCGTGCTCCGGCTTCCTCGGAACGGAAGTGGGACAGCGAGCAGCTCCTCGCTTTCTTTCGTATTCGAGAAAAGGGAAAAATGGGCGAGGAACGATATTAGGGACAGGGACGTCATTAGGGGCCTGTGAAATGAATAGCCTCTCCGCGGACACAATCCTTTCGAAAATTCGTTCTTCCGCTGCTCGGTATACCTAGAAGGGCAGAAAAGACACCTCGTCAGGGAGCACCGAACTATGACTGAAAGTCGTGTCGCGACGCCACCCAGCCATCGGCGTTGGCACCGTAATCCTGGCTGTTGAAAAAACCGAGAGGACAAAAGGCGTTCCACGGGTGTAATGAGAGGTTTGATCCTACTCGGGTAATAAAAAGGCTCCCGGTGTCATTACCGCCGGCTAGCTGGCCATCTCGCTGTCTGGGCAACTGTCTCGGCTAAAGACAGACCGCGATCACTCCGAGTAATGACACGGCGCCGGGGTTTGCTTATCGGAGCCAAAAACAATCAAAAAGGTAATGGGAACGCGGGGAGACACCCGTCTGCCCACCTTCACGGTATACCCCTTCAGCTCGTCAACCGATCGCCCGTATTCATTATCGACTTTACATCTTTCGATGATTAATGCATCGGGCGAAACAGCCCTGCGGACGCTGCACCTGTGCCGCTACTTCTTCACCTGTACTTCCGATCACACCGCGATGGACAGCGTGGAATAAACAGCTCCTGATAGTATCGAGTTCGGTGGCCAACCGATGGCCTCGATCCCAAACCCCAGAGCCGTGGCTGGGATGGACATTTCTGTCCGTTCTGAACGGAAGGCCGAAGTTCCGAAGACGAGTTTCTTCGGGGGGATGAGATTTTGATCGCCTCTTGACGAAAATTTTTCTGCGGAAGTCTCGGCACCTGGCCGAGAAAAACGGCCATCGGACATCGGAGAGAAAGTAAGAAGTGATCTGGCCTGCCGTTGAACAGCTGTGGCTTCCGACGTTCGGTGTATCGGGTGTAAGGGATGGGGCCCACCCTGAGTCGAGGTGGACGATAAAACCTGATTGCGGGATTATTAGCCGCATGCATGGGACATGGAAAGGCAAGAAAACCTGATCTAGGAAGCGGTGGCTGGTGTATGGGGTAGCCGATGGCTGATGGCCGATGTAATCTACCCGGGCTACCTGAATGTCTATTCGTTTCGTTGGTCCCAGACGCATATATTCACAGCGACAACCTGCACCCCGAGGTATTATTCCCTTGGCGCGGGTTACGCGTCGAGTAAACAGATACGTCGAAGACGGGGGGAGGAGGGTGAAAAAAAATTTTTTGGTGTCGAGGAAAAACGTCCTACGGGGAACGAAACGCGGTGGTTATTACGTAATAGCTGTCATTTCGTGTGAGCTTTGACGCCATGGTGTGCCACGGCAGATGGTTGATCTGGAGATCGGAAAAAATCCAGTTTAATTTATTTGGAAATTTTTTTCACCGGGATTTGGAACGGTTTTATTTTTTATTAGACTGAATTTTGGAATATGTGAATGGATGCGAATTCGCCATTGCTTCCCCTGCAGGGGAGCTATGGTTGCGGGATCGTGTACGGAGGTACGAGGGGTTGCCTAGAGTAAGGTGTGATTTTTGGGGCGTCGAATTTTTTCGGAAAACTAGCCGCGAGTTGAACCCGCGATTTTTCTCGTTGTCAAAAAGCTGATTTTGTTCAATAAAAAAGAGAAGGATTGACGACGAAGAGTTCGGTTCATCGATCACGATGCATAATTGAGGGGACCGGGTGAATTTCTTCGAGAAGGAGAAATGGGAAAAAAATTGATGAACCGAGGAACAAAAAATGAATAAAAAAAATCAAAAAGTAAATTTTACTTTATTTTTCGTATCAGGATTCTTCGGACGTGCTTCTCTTTCTCGTCGGGCTAAAGTCTGAGGGATGTTGTGCTGCGAGTACCGGAAAGTCCCGCTAGGATCGCAGCGATCGGAAAAAAACTACCCTAGGCTTCAACCCCTGTAAAAAAGAATTCTGCCGCATCGATCCGCGCAGGAGACTGCAGCGGCAGGGCTGGAGGGTTAAACGATGGTCTATTTTATCGGCTCGTAAAAATTTCGAGTAAAGTTTTCACCCCGTCCGCCAGATAGGTCTGCATACTTTATAAAATCAATTTTTTTCCATTCCAGTTTTCGGATTTGAATGAAAAATTCAAAATTCGATTAGTTTTTGGGTTCAGATGGGGACAAGAATTTCGTAATAATGAATAAAGCGGAAAATCTTGAGCTCCGAAGGTCTTGATATCGTTAAGGGATGATCAGAGGGTTGATGTTGTCTTCAACATGGTTTAACATTTTGTTTTCTTTTATTTAATTTTATTATTAGAAAGATAAACGGTTACATGAGTGATTTAATGCCCATACCTACGAACATACTCTGCAATTTGAAAAGCAAAGTGGCAAAGTGGGTACCCCGTCAGAAAGTAAACCAGAGGGTGTAGAAAAGCACCGCCTGCAGTTGATAGTGACGTATGTCACGAATATTTTACTTACTCGGTAGACGGCTGAATGCATCTAAGTAGCAGTACATACCTCACGCTTATTTCTACCTCGAGCTCCGCATTTCCTTATTTGAAAATCGAATTAAATCCGATTCAAAAACTCGTTAACTACACCAATTATTAATTCGGGAATAAACGATGTGATCGGAATCAGAAAAGAAAGCGAATTCCCTTTGTCTAAACGGTTAACTCTGATTTTACATCGGTTAGTTCAATAACGACCGCGCGGCGGCGCCACCGGGGATTATTTTCTCGCGGGAAATGTAAGCCGAACGGTGTACGACCCCGGAAACGCAATTTTCTCACATATCATAGCTATAATCGGGTGATCTTAGCAGGATTAGGCTTTTTTTAGTCGGGGAAAGAAGGATTGCGGTTTACGCACGGGTATACGTAACAATAACCGATCGGCCTACGACGATTTTGCCGCATTTGACCGCGATTCTTCTTTGATCTACTGTTTATAATCCATGGAGTGGCGTGGAGATAAGTCAGCGTATGATTCGAGGAGACAGGGAGAGGAAAGGATCGGCTGGAGGGATCCAGGATCCTAGGCTCCCATACCGCAGCCGTGTAGGTAGGTATATACGTATAAAACACGGATAAATATAATATCTCCTATTATTTAGAGGCCGAATATAATAACGGTGAGTAAAGCGATGCGGTCCCCCTCTCTACTTATATTCGTCAACGATTATTTCATCTTTCTACCAAGCTTGCCATGTGCTACGTACGGCGCGTATACACGCATAGGTACATGTGTGCACTCGTACACCTATACGGGTATCTACCTACGGCCGCATTAGCATATGGCATTATATTTACCGACGAGATATATCGAACAAACTTCTATTGATCCCCGGCCCGGTATTGTTTAAAACCCGATGTACTACACACGTCTCATATGTGTTATACGCGCTCCTATATGTACTCTCACTGTTTGATTTTACGGTTCGATTGCGTCGCAGCGGCCCCAAAACGGTGAAAGGAATAGAACGAAGGTGAATTAATTTTCGAAAAATCGGCGCCGCTTCATTTTTACAAAAACTCGAAGAAGTACGCGGGAAATACGAATTCAATCGTTTCAATTTCACGTCAATTTTGGATCGAAGATCGAAATTGTAAGACAGGAAAAAAGCGCCGTAAAACGACGAGGAACGATCGAATTTCAGTTCGAAATTCGAAATGGGAAAAAGGAGAGAAAAAGGGTGAAGAAACAAATGAAAAACGCTGTTTTTATTCTCATAACAAAAATTTATTTCGAAGGCGAAAACGGCGAGAAAAAAAAAAAAAAGACATCGAAAAATGAAAAAAAGACTTTTCGTTCGAATTTCCGTTTTGCGATAGCGAAAACGAATCAGGTTACTGGGGTACGGTGTAACGGTCAACTCGTGGTCGACGGGGTGGTGTATGATGATGCGCGGGGATTGCACGCTGTGCCGCTTTCCAATTGGCCCAAAACCCCCGCGTTCGATTGCTCAAACCCGATTCCAGACCGGGGGTGGATCCCCGCTCACATATACCCTTCACCAAAAAGCATTACTCACGCGGGAGGCATTGCCCGGGGGTCAGGGGCGCGGCCATCCCTTAAATTTGCCAAATATTCCGGGCACGTAGATATGCACGTATTCCGTCGACTGTTTAAGGGATGAAATTTTTTTATAATTCTAGAACGAGAAGGTGGTGGATTATGGAAGGATTGTTCTCGTTAATTTTATTAACAGCATCACGTGTGATCGTAGGATAAAATATGAAAAAAAAAAAAAAGTTCATCCCTTATTTTTTTGTGAAAAAAATCTATAGATAGAAGGGTTGTTTTCGTTAGTTTTATCAACAGCATCACGTGTGATAGTAGGATAAAATATGAAAGAAAAAAAAAATTTCACCCCTTATTTTTTTTGTGAACAAAAAATCAAAAAACCGTGAGAATCGTTCCGATCGTTCATTCGGCGATTAGACTATAGATAGTAGGGTTGTTTTCGTTAATTTCATTAACAGCATCACGTGTGATCGTAGGACGAGAATTGAAAAAATAAAAAAAATTCATCCCTTATTTTTTGTGAAAAAAAAAATCAAAAAAACCATGAGAATCGTTCCGATCGTTCATTCGGCGATTCAAGTATAGATAGAAGGGTTGTTTCCATTAATTTTATTAACAGCATCACGTGCGATCGTAGGACGAGAATTGAAAAAAAAAAGAAAGTTTCATCCCTTATTTTTTGTGAAAAAATAAAAAAAAAAAACATGAGAATCGTTCATTCGGCGATTAGACTAAAGGGGTGAGAGGCCTTTTTCAAACCAAAACGGAGATTCGATATCGCGGAAATTATTCCGAGGGTGGTTTTTTATACCCTTGCATCTTGGAGAGAGGAAACGACGAATGCGAGTGCGACGTTGGGTTCTGGTGCAGCGGCTATGGGCATAAATCTACCCTCTCGAGCTCTACATCACTCGTTGGCAACCAATTTCGAGCCTGGCGATAACTCATACGTGCATCGATAGTAGGTAGGTACGTTCACGGTTTATGTACACATACCGTGGAAATTATATATACATACATACATACGTACATATACGTACGTACGGAAAATAGGTATCCATGTATTTCTATGTACACCTTTTTCCCTCTTTCTCTTACACGAGTACAAGGATCACATAGGGGAGGAAAAATCCCCTCTCTCTCTCTCTCGCTCTCTTTTTTTCCCTTATTCCTTCGATACACGTAAAATTATCTTTATATGTATACAGACCCGCGTATGCATATTGAGCTTCGAAAGATTCAAGATATAGGGATGGCAGAGCTGAGCTAAGAAGATTGCACCAATTTTTTAAGAATAAATCGATTCTCAGTTATCGCGCATATACTACATTCATCCTTCCCCTTTCGCCGGTTTCATCCCTTTCGCACAATTTTTATCATTACCGAATCCATCGGCGAAATAATTTTTCCATTTATTGTGAATAAAAAAAAATGTTATTTGTTTAAAACGATGAAATTTTCGGTTCTTTTTGAATCGTGAGTTAGCCACCCTTTGCCAACGGGTTCGGAAGCTACCCGGGTCTGAAGAAGTGAAAAAAATTTGGTGCACCGCGTCGCGCCGTGTGTGCATATAATTAGGACAGCATTGAATTTGAATTTCTATTTCTAACGCGGGGTTCTTCCAAGCCCCTTTTTAGCTGATTTGAATAAGAGCAGGATGTCAATGCGACCCGACGCCAGGTAGTCCAGGGGAAACAGGACCCGAGACGATCCCAAGGAAGGGATGCTGTAATAGAATACAATACAGGCCGGCGAAATAAAAAAAATAAAAAGGAAAGAAAAAAAACGAAAAAGGAGAGGAAGGAACACGAACTAAGGAACGAAATAAATAAAGAAATAAAGAAAGGGTTGCGCCGTTCGGTACTTCGGCCACACATCACATCGCCTCACCTCACCACCTCTTCTGCAGGTAGATCACAATTTCGAACCACGAACACGTATGCATATTACCTAACAAAGACTCCTCGATCTCAGGTACGACGCAAAGAGGGTTCGAAATTTGGTCCAGCTTTTCTTCTTTTTTCATTTATCAAAATTTTCCCAAAAATTCCACCTCTCCTATAATTTTTCGGCGACTAAAAGATCCTGGAAACAATTCAACGACGAGGGATGAAATCGAAGGCCGCGTGAAACACGGGAGAATAAAAATAAAAAATTAATCCGAAATCCGGCACTGGGCAGGGTTGAAGCTCGGTTCTTGATCCGGTTCCTTCCTTTCCTTCCTTGAAAAATTTCGGCACCCCCTCCCCTCAGAAATCACTGGCGCATTGATAGAAATTATATATGCAGGTAGGCAGCATTGTGTTCGGGGGTCCTCGCACCTCAGCGGGGTCCGATGATAAATTATAACATTGAAATTGCGGCTAACGAGGGTTCGGTATTCGGAATACAAAATTTGAATATCGTCGCGCATTCTCGCTCGTTATACCTACCGTTAACGTTTCGTTCCCTTACTCGTTCGCTCGCTCACCTTAAAGGGGATTCTTTAGGAAATGGCTCGTACCCGTCGACGTGTTCGTATACAACACGTTTCTCCCGATCGATCTATGAACTGACTAGATGACGGTTGGCCGTCGTTTTACACCCCATTTCTATCTATCAAGAATTTCACATTTATTTTTACTTTTTGGTAAAATGTAGAAAAAAAGAAAAACGGATTTGGATCAAAAAGGGTTTCAGACGTGATAAAAAATGAAGAATATGTACAGCGGGTTGGTTATAATTTTTGGAACGCTAATTCAGACTCAAAAAATTTTTCTGAATTTTTTAAAACGCTTCCTTCCGGGAAAAAACTAAACATCAGGTTGAAAAATTGGGGATGAATCAAAAAATATAAATAGCTGTGTGAATCTTGTACAATAATTCAAAAAAGGAATGAAAACGGAAGGGAAACCTCCCCTTCCAGTGTATACACGGGGAGGTACGAAAACGAAGTACTAGTCAAACGATTTGGGAAGAATCGCGTTGACTCTGTGCAGGGGTGAATGAATTATAACATTTCGAAGTCGATCGTTTACGGCCAAGAAGATTTCCTCTTCCTCCTCCTATTTCGCATATTCCGAACGAATCGACGCTCTACGACCTTCCGCGATGTTCAAAATGAAAATGTCTCTTTCGATTGATTCGGTTATTATTTTATTTATTTTTTATCCAGCTCCCCAGAATTTTTCATAAATTTTCCTCTTCTCCTTTTTTTCTCACATTTTTCCAAACAGTCCCCGAAGCCTCAAGGCCTCTAAACTTCGCAAGGTCAGAGGTCGAAGCCTCCTGCACTGCCGCGACATGACCGGAGGAAAAGTTTTGCGCAACTTCCGCGAAGACTTTGAAAAGTGGATGAAAAGTTTTTGAAGAAAGATATCGCGCGTCCTCCTCCGAGTTTTCGCCTCGCACTGAAGTTACAGCTGTAACATCTAAAGCTAGAAAATTCGATATCCCGATGAATATGTACATGGCTCGTTCATCCCTTGCTCGACGTACATCGTTCGTGCTTTTCGTTCACCTAGATCGAGAATTGGGAATAGAAAAGTGGAAAGTGGGGAAGATTTGGCTTCACTCGTAAACAATTTTGCAAACGGGGGATACGAGACACCCCAGGATCACCCGGTTCCAGGTCTGGAGGCATAAGGGAGCATGATGGCCGCCATCCCCACTCGGGCCACCCTGCCCTTGTCGTGTCCTCGTATCCCTATCAGAAAATAACGAGGTTCTCCCTTCGCCTTCCGAGTCTTCTTCGTTCTTTTCGGCGTTCCCTCGATTCTCCCCAATTCGAAACACACATGACACACGCGACGCGACGCGGCGCGACACATGCACCACCTAGCGTAGCGTCAGGATAACTCTGAGGTGGATATGGGTTGAGGAAATACGGAATATAGAGCCGGAAAGGGAATGATAGAGCTTAGAAGAGGAGAACTCCCTCTTTTAACCCCGTGAAAAAGCTCTCCTCTCTTTTTACTTTCTCTCTCTCTCTCTTTTTGTTCCCTCTTCACCCCCTTTCTTATTTCATGGTCGTACCATGATTTGCATATGAGGAACCAACGGTTGGCCGGGTGCGTGACGTAGCTAGGTATATGTAGTATATGTATATACATATATACATACATATACATGTATGTATACCTATACTTCACGTCAGTTATTCTTCGTCGCTTTTCTTTATGCCCAGTTAGTTGTTCTCTTTGTTTTTTCAACTCACGTAGGTTGGTTGGTTCGTTGGTGGGTAGGAAGGTGGCTAGGTAGGTACAACCTACCCCGTCACGTAGGTATATTTTAGTTCAAGGGTGCGTGATCGGTAGAAAATAAATATAAGATGTGTAAAAAAAAAACATGAAAAAAATGAAAACAAAAAAATAAAAAACAAAAAAAAACAGAAACCGCGATTTTCTTTTTTTTTCCGTTTATTGATGACTGACTCCTTCTTTTTTTTTGTTTTCTTTATATTCATTTCTTTTCACTTCTCAGCCACGCATACGTCGGCGACAAAATAACGATTGGCGTGCGAAATTTTTGCGGTAAGCTTTGTTCTTTCGCCGAGGCCGGAAACGGTTTCAATAAAATTTGGAATACTTTTATCTATTTTTTTCAGATATTCGTGTGAAATTTGGAAGTTGGCCTTCGTCTTCTTTTTTTTTTTTTCGTTTTGTTTTGTTGTCTATTTCTCCCGTCGATTTTGATTGAATTTCTCGTCTCGCCATTATTTCACGACGAATCGTCGTTAATTCGTGCGATTTTGATTAAATTTTATTTTTTTCCCTCAACCACCGAGGGTATTTCATTTATTTATTTCTCGTTACTCTCTTCAGACGATCAGACTCCGTGTCGATTATTATTCAACAATTTTCCGAAGGGGTCTGACATATTCTAAGGGATTGCAGTTTTGTGATCCGAACAGAATTTCCAACGTCTTCTCTCGGTTTTTTTTTTTTTTTTTTACCATTTTCTATCATCTCTCTCTCTCTTTTTTTTTTTTTTCTCTTCAGTATTGAAAATTCATTCCAATTTCACAACTATACATAATACCCACACGCTGCACACTCACTCATCCACAGGCATACAGTTATATATACATGTATACATATATATAGGTATATAAATATATTCATACACGCATGAATGATTAAATCTAACCATATATTCGCGAAGTAGGTATATATTTTCGCACGCAGATCGATAAAAAAAATAATAATAACAATAATAATTAGTAGATACATGTATATACGTATAGAAATTGATTTGATGAAAAGAGATTCGTTAGATATATACTAGTATTTGTTGCTAGATTAATATCTACATATATAATATATATAGATAAATAGTGTACTTTTGTTCTCTTTTGTTTTCTCATTCTTTTATTTCGCGATTACATTATTATTAATTAGTAATATTGTTACTATTATTATTATTATTATTATTATTATTACTATTATTGTAATCGTGTAACGAAATATGAGAGAATTGAAAAAGAAAAATTTTATTACTCGGTATCATAATTAATTATTGTAGTCACAAAAATTCGCGGTATAAAGCTGCATTGTTATTTATAAACACAGAGATGTGACACCCACGAGGATCGCCGATTGACCCGCGTGTAGAAATAAGGGAAATCATACGATCGTAATAATTGCGAACGATGGGGAAAGGAAAAAAAAAATTAACGACGAAATGGAAAGAAACAAAAAAAAAGAGAAAAAAAAAATTAGAACGGTCGAGAACGAGACAGAAAAAAAAAAAGAATCCAAAAAAGCAAAAAAAATGGAATCAACACTGCAAACTGTGACGGACTTTTGTTCCGCCACCACGACGCGACGTACGGGTTTACAAAACGACGGCCATGTTGACGCTTGCGTACCGACACCGTATTCCGTCGCGGCGCCCACCCTCCTCCTCGTCGACGATATACCCTTGTAAGGGGGTGGGGCCGTTTTACCCCTGCTATACCGTACAGCCGCTTTTAATACACCAATTTTACGAATAAGTATTGACCAAATATCGACGTCGAGTCGAAGGACCAAAAAAAAATGAAAAATGAAAAAATTAGGGGCGGTTTTGAGTCCTCGAAAAAAAAAAAAACAAACAAACGAGCAAAAAAATTCCAAAATCCTTCGAGACTCGACGAATGATCGCGGGAATTAATACGAAATCGATTTCCGTTGCACTTTCGTTCGATTTTTTGTTTTTTCTTTTTGGTTTTGTGCTTTCTCCAACATCCCACGAGAATATCATCGCGATATTATAGTTTCGAGTCTATATTTGCGCGCGATTATCAATCGGCGGGTAGCGGTGTCGCGTCTCGATGTTTTGGGATAAAACAAGATAACTAATGTCGAGAGGAGAAACGAATCGAGGTATAAGATGATACGAGAAGAAAGGTAAAGGAAAAGAGAAAAAAAAAAAAAAGAAAAGGAAAGCAAAAGATATGGGTGAAACGGGTATACATGTATACGTATACGTATACGTATATGTATATAGGTGGATGGTTGGCGACGCCGCCGTCGCGACGTTCGACGACTTGATAACTCGGTGGTAGGTAGTGGGTTCGCGGAAGGCGCAGTTGTAATCCGACGTTCCTCGGAGAAGGAGCTTTTTTGGGTTTTCTGCCTCTTCGAAACGGCAGTTAGTTAGTCAGTCAGTTTTTTTTCCCCCCTCTTTCGCATAATATCATATCGATCGTAGATATTCATTCCGTTTCGAATCGATTCGAGGAGAAGGAAAGGAAAATAATTAAAAAAAAAAAAAATTCCTTCGGTTTTTTTGCAAAAGAAGGAAAAATAAGAATAAAAATAAAATCGTATCAATTTCGACCGCGGTTCGTTCGAATTTTCTTCTCGATTTATCACATCCTTTCTTCTTTCTCTCTCTCTTTCTCTCTCTCTTCGTTTTCCCATTCCTTAATACACCCTTTTTCGATTCTTCTTCTTCTTCTTCTTCTTATTATTATTATTATTTTATTATTCTAATACGCAAACGTATATATATATAATAAACACCGCACAGTTTATTTACTTCGTCGCACATGGGGTCAATTATTCCATACACCCACAAAAAAATATATACGTATTCATGTATCGTGATCCGAAAAAAAAAGTAAGTCACAGCTGCGACATAATTATCATACTACGTGTTGTTATCGTTGTCTATTGCCGAGAAAAGACAAAAAAAAAAAAAAGAAAAGAATTGAAACAACAAAAGAGAGGAAAGAAAAAATTAAGAACCCTTTTTTTTCTCATTGTTTTTCTTTTTTTTTTTATAGTTTCACACGCGCACTCATGATTTATATATGTTACACGGCACGTTTTGTCCGATGATGATTATTACTGTCGTTATTATTATTGTCGTTATTATTGCCACTGTTATCGTTAGTTTCAATGAACTTTTTGGATTACGATTATATGATCACAGTTTTTTTTTTTTTGGTTTTTTTCTTGTTGTTTTATCATCATTTCGATTCTCGTTTATCGTTCGTTTCGTTCTAAGTCGCGGAACGTGATTTTTTCTTCTTTCTCTCCATCATACCGAATCGAAACAAAGAAAAAGAGGCGAAAACAAAAAAAAAATACAAAAATCGCAAATATTCTTCGAAACAAATTTGATCGAACGTGCGTATACATATAGTGTGTATGTATATACATATTATACATAGAAAATAAAAGAAGAGAGGAAAATATGTTTCCGAAGTTTCCGAAAATTCTTCGAACTTTTCACAATCGTACGTACACACGGTATACGTTACATCGTCTCTGATTATACGATCCGTAATCGTAACAACGGGGTTGGAATCAATCGAAAGTACATAAGAAGAACGAGAATTTTTGATTTTTTGATAGAGTTAAAAAAAAAAAAAGAAAGAAATTGAATTAACAATTAAAAAACGAGAAACAAACAAACAAAAAAAAAAGAACAGAAAAATCGAAAGAAAGAACGAAACGAAAAGAGAAAGAGAGAGAGCGAGAGAGAGAGTTTAGAGAAATTGAAAAATGTTCGATATCAATTTTACAGAGTTACAGATATGCGTATAATATTTATATCTGTATAATGTGTATGTATTCGATTCGCTGATGAGAGAAAATCCGAGGAGACTGTGTTCAGTGTTGAGGAAGGTCGCGCGCGGACTAAACTGTCTCCAAGGAGAGACGACAGCTGATTGTCCCCTTTCGCGTTGCGCCCTCGCCTTTATTTCCAATTAATTACGTCATCCTCCCCCTACTACCCCCGTTAACGAAAACCTCGAGCCCACCCCCACCCCCACCCTGCCGACCTTAACGTCGAAACGACCCGCACCAACCCTTCCTCTCTTCGCCGAACCCACTCTCTCTCTCTCTCTCTTTCCCTCTTTCTCTCTTTCTCAGTGGTTCACGCTGTTAATCACTCCCCACCGCTCACCCTCCCGCTCGCTCCCTTCTATTCACTCCCCTCGTTCCCTTTGTTTCTCTACATTTCTCTCTCTTCCCTCGAATTTCCATCCTCGACCGTACCGCCTTTGGCACCCATTTTTTGGTTTCCTCACCGATTTTTCCCGGTTTACTTGAAAAAAAAAAAAAGAAACGAAAGAGGAAAAAAAACGGAAGCGATAATTTTTTGTCGGGTGTCTTTCCTTTTTTGTTTTTTTTTTTTTCCTTTTGTTGTTGTTGATTTCAATCATTTTCCTCTTCGCATTCGGAACCCCTCGGTTACATCGACGATTCATTGATTGTATTTATTTGTTTCATTAGTCCTGTCAATTTTATTTTGCCCGGAAAATCTCATTCGAAAATTCGAAAATTCTTTTCGTTTCTGTTTCTTTTCTTTTTTTCTTTTCTTTCCTCTCCTTCTCTCCGTGCCGCTCGTGAAAAATTTTCTTATCGACTGCGATCGGGAATCGGGAGATGGGGAAATATTGTTTTTTTTTTCGAAATCCAAAGACAAGGTCCGAAAAGAAAAAAACAAAAAAACAAAAAAGAAAAAAACACCAAAGTTCGCGACGCGAATTTAACAATCCACCAACGAAGACGCGCGCACGTTCAAAAACGAAGAACAGAAAATTCCCGCAGAAGGTGAGCAAGAAGAGGGATGAACGAAGGATGATGAAGAATCTTGCGTCTCGTCGAGGTGGTGAGTGAAAATGATTTTTTTCCTCGATATTCTATATTCATTTCGATATAGGTACTTTATATATTTAATTATCTATGTTTATCCGAACCGGTGAAGCTTTTATTATTAAAAAAGCGGCGAAAAATATTTGACAAAGAAAAAGGAAAAAAAAAGAAAGCAATTTCACGAGAACAAAAAAGCTGGGAGAAGGGAAAGAAACGGAGAAGGAAGCTGACTGCATTTTCCGAATGCAAAAAGAACGGAAGATTCTCTTATATTCTTATTTTTTTTTTTTCTTTTTCGAATCTGAAATGTTCGAAATTATTATTATTATTAATTATAGGATCGTTCGTTCGTTTTTGAATCGTACTTTCGAAAATTGCGTGTGAGATCAGGTAGACGAGAATCGATATTTCGTATCCCCTCTTGTCTTTTTTTTTCTTCTTCTTTATGGACCAAAAATAGGAATTTTCCAAAACCACCCCCCCTGCGGAAAAGTGAAAGAAAAGTCCAAAAAGTCCAAAAAAAAAAGAAGACGGAAGGAAACAAAGGAACGGGGGAAGGGGAGAGAAGAAAAAAAAACTAAAAACAAGAAAAAAAAAGAAAAGAAAATGTAAAAAAAGAAAAACACGTCCGTAACACGACGTCGTAAAAATTGACGATCGGGTGAACGGGGGCGGGTCTGCTACCCCGGCGATGGCGATAACAGGGGTTCTCGAAAGTGCAGAAAAAAATATAAGTGTATATGAAGGCGCGTGGGGATTTTTAAAAAACTGAAAAAAAAAAACTAACACAGTTTCCCGTTTAGTTTCCATTTTACGTACTCCGCATCATCTTCGAGAGACATGCATACGTATATTCAACAAATGTGTATATATTTATGTATACAAATTAAATCCCAGTTTCTCGTTGATGTTTTTTTTTTTTTTGTTTTTGTAATTATTCGCGATGCACAAGATTTAGATCCTTTGAGATTCTCACTTGTCCTCGTCGCGCACTTTCACGTACAGCTTTGCGAATTCAAAATTTCTCAAAAAAAATATCGACACCGAAGATTTTCAACTCTTCTACTTATTTATCCTCTTCCTCTTCCTCTTCCTCTTCCTCTTCCTCTTCCACTTTCTTTCCTCTTTTTTCTCGAAGTATACCGCGCGTACAAAACTCGAAAGAAAAAATAAAAACAAAAACAGTCGAAAATTTTCTCCAATCGTATAAATCGCGTTTTCTTTTCTTTTTTTTTTTTCTCTCTTTTTCCGACACACCGACACAATATATTATCAAAGTTGCATCAAATCTTACATTGCCATACCATATACATAGGTATATACGTATATATTGTGAAATAATTGAAACATCATCGAACTAAAGAACATAAAAAGACAATTAAAAAAGGAAAAGAAAAAAGAAATATAGCAGAACCCGCGAGGTTGATGGTTCGAAATGTGGAATGAAACTGTGGAGCATCCCTAAAGTAAATTTTGAATTTAATTCAGGGTGGCTAGCTAGAAGTTGTTACTGGCTATATATACATATATACCAGCTCCGCGGTATAAGTAGCGAAGAGTTTTAGCGGTGGGGTTGAATCGAATATTATTATATCAATACATACACGAACTACGTGTGCATGTATATGATATATATGCCTGTATACACGTATGCGGTACAAGTATAACTCGAAGTAAAGAAAAAAAAAAAAAAAAAACAGGAAAAAAAGAAAATAAAAAAAAAAAACTACAGACACCGGTTGCGCTCATCAGTATAAGTTCAACCCTTTTCTCCCCATCGAGCCGTACGTGTACCATATACACACGAAGCGGTCCTCTTCCTGTTCTCTTTCTATTTTTTTTTTTCCTTTTTTTTTTCATGTATACGACGTATAAACCTTACGTGTGACCTTATGCGTATGTATATACGTGTAGAGTATGTGACCTGCATATAATTATTATGCGATCTATTGGGTACCCGTCTGTCCCAACTCGACTCTGTACATGTGTAGATGTGTATACCTATAGGAGACGGTCCTGTTTCGGGACTTAATTTATGCCTAGTAAGGACTACGGTGTTGTTCCTCCTTTTTTTTCCCCCCCATCCTGTTTCCTAGCCTCTTGTCGACCTTGTATATGTATATGCGTGCGTGTGCGTGTGTGTGTGTGTGTGTGTGTAGGGTCGAGACCGATTTATAGGCAAGGGTTGTCGTGTGTACCCGATGGTCGGCCGTGAAGAAGCGACGTGAAAAAAAAAGGAAATAAGAAAAAAAAACACCGAAGAGCGGAGAAAAGAAAAATTTGAAAAAAAAAAAAAAAAAAAAAACCCAGAGAGAACATGTAAAAACAGGAGAGGAAAAAAAAACGGAAGAAAAAAAAACGTAATCCCGAAGCCCCGTTGCATTATCATCGTTACCCCCGCGGTGCGAAAGCTGTTTCTTTTTTTTTCGCTTCTCCAAACACACGTCGGGGTGTTGCGGAAAAAAAAACGTGAAAAAAAAGAAAAAATGGGAAGAGAATTTGCAAAATTGTACACAAGTGAAGTGTTTTTATCTCTTCGAATACCAATACCTATATATATATATATATATATATATATATATATATATATATATATATATATATATATATATGTACACTCGAGGATATAATAATGCATAATGTCGCGGTAGCTGCTGCTGCTGGTGCTGCTGATTCTGATTCTGATTCTGATGCTGATGCTTGAGAGGCAGGGATTTGTTCGGTGAGGTTTGCGAGGGTGAAGCTTTTACGAAATGAAATATACCTCCCTATCGCGAAATACATGGTATATTGAAAGAAAAAAAAAAAAAAAGAGAAAAAAAAGGAAAAAAAAGAGGAGCTCGAAATAATCGCTGTACGTATATACAATATATATATATATATCTATGGTTTGAAAGCACTGCCTTTTCCTACTTCTGCAAGCGCTTCCTCTCCGGGTGAAGGATAAGATGGGAGATATATACCGAAGGATATAGATATATATGTACATACATGCTTGGAGAAGGCGCGGATATATAAAAAAAAAATAAAAAATAAAAATAAAAAAAACCAAAAGGAAAAGAAATTTGTGCGACAAGAACGTTTAGCGACGAGATCGATATATATATATATATATATTTATATATATGCCCCAAGGATTCGATGTCGTAAAGTTTGGTACATATACACTATCCCACGTATACGATGTACACATGTGTACGGTGCATACGTGTACATTATTTCTGGCATGCGTGATTGACGCAGTATTTGTCGTAAAAAATTTCAAATTCGCTGGATTTTACGCCAACATACGTATAGGCTTTATCGGCCTGTATAATACGTGCGGACTCTGTCCGCGCGATTTTGATACCTTTTTTTTCTTTCATCCATTGGACCGGATAAACGGGTCGCAATGTTGTAACGCGTTTATAAATTTCATCCCTTGGACAGAAACATATAGTATAGACTATAGGTGTCCACGAGTCGCGTGTATACCATAGAGAAACCGCGCGCATGTCGCGAGAATTTTTTTGTTTTTTTTTCCCTTTCGAGGGTTGTTTCTTTTTTTTTTTATTTATTGCATCCATTTTCGAATTTCAAGGGTCGGGGGTGGGGGTGAGATGGGAGGGTGGTTTCGCGTCACGGTATATGCAAAGGGCAAGACCGTACGCGATGCGCGATATTTTACAACGTGCAAAAAATAAAAAAAGAGCAGGAAGATCACCGCGCAGACACACCCCCCCATTATTTTCCTTTCATCTGTCCTTCCCCTATCTCTCTCTCTCTCTCTCTCTCTCTCTCTCTCTCTTTTTCTTTTTTTTTTTTTTTATGGACAGTAAAAACTATTATGCAATCCATGCTTCGACGGAAAAGAAAAATATAATTCATTATATTATGTATTCACAAAGAGACCGAGCGAGCTAGCGAACGGACGACAACGGGGTTCTTACGGCTCTGGGGTGGGACGCATCCCGCCCTGATGCTACGTCCCGTAGACCGTTGAAAGGGTTGAAGGGGTTGAGGTTATAGGTACAGTACAGTCTACCCTGCAGATACCTGACCGAGAAATACGTTTTTTTTTCGCCTGCCTAAGGCAAGGGGGAAGGAGGAGGAGAGGGGGGCTATATTTTATCTTAACCCTTTCGCTTCCCGAAAGAGACAAAATCTAAAGAAGAAAATAAAAAATATATATACATATATTCGTTTCGAAATTCGCGACACGAGTTTCTCAATTTTTTTGTTCATTCTTTCTTTCTTCTCATCCCTTCATTTCTGTTTCGAAGACTTCACCGAATTCGTATTTTTTTGTTTTCTTTTACCCCTGTCGAAAATTCCCTCCCGGACGGACTTTGCCTAATTACACAGCGTTTGTACAAGAGGATGTACACATATCTATGTATCATATAATTGCATAGCTGACCGGAAGTTGTTAGCGTGAAACGAAAGGGGTGCTAAGCTGCGTATCATCGCTTTGCTACTGTACGCATATGCCAACCCTGAGATCGAGTCACGAATAGTTTGACTATATAGATATGAAAATTTATATACGAAAATTCGTTTTCTCCCGCTTTCTTTCGTTTTTTTTTTTTTTTCTCGGTCTCATCCTTTTCCAATTTTTTCTATTCCCTCATCTCTCTCTTCTCTTCTCTCTCCACCACTCTCCCCCGACAGCACGGAAGTCGGCAGCCCTCAGAGATTTTTCCACTATCTCATAGTGAGATTCAGAGATTGCGAGGTGATTTGTAACTACCCTGTTCAAAGTTTGCCTTTTTTTTTTTGTTTTTTTTCTTCTTCTTCTTCTTCGTCTTCTTCTCGTGATACATTTTTTTTTTTTCTCGTTTTTCTTTTTACTTTCTTCGGCCGAAGAGTTTCTTTCCCATGGAACATACGATTAGCGGTTTGATATCACGAGCTAAGGTAGACAGCCAAGACAGACGTATAATTTGAGGCATAAGATCTCTAGGATCGGATCTTCGTCCTTTTCCCTCCTCTGCGGGTCGCGTCGTTCTTACGCTTCTTTGGTTCTTGTATTACCTATCTGCCTCTCATACCTCTACATCCCCCACCTATTTCTATCCTTAATACAAATACTTGGATTAAGGGTTAACAGGTATAACCCATTTTATACACATAGCACACAAACGGAACTTAAAACGCCAGACGGAGATCGACCCCGAAACCGACGACGACGATGATCCGCACGGTTTTTCGGGCAAGGGGTTCTTCCTGTTTCTCATAGCGAGGAAACGGGAAAATATCAACCAACGATTGCCATATGTGTTCTTTCCTTCTATCTAATAAAGTAAGAAAGAATAAAAAAGAAGAAAATCGTTTTTTATGATTTTTTGATTCGTGTAAAATCGTCGTTTTTTTTGTGACGTAGGGAAGGCTGGAATAACGATGGAACGAGTAGGTAGTGAGTACGAAAGTTAATTGACCGCGGGTGAAGAAGTTGGAGAGCTTTTTTTCCGTCTTTTATAGTTGAGGAAAATTCAAAAATTCGCATTTCGCTTATTTCGAGGAATACAATGGGGTATTTTTTTTTAAATTTCATTTTTGTTGAAAAGCACGTCTCACGCTTTGAGGTATATATCATCGTCAACTCGAGCACCCTTGCCCTTTTACCACCGAACACAAAGCTCATCGCTCAAAAGAGCTTTGCCGTAAACGCGGTGTTTAATCGTCTAATTCGTTTATTATAACGACGACCATGGAACGTCGTTGACCAGGAGGAAATATATTCCTCCAAAATCTGAATTTGAGAATAAAGAAGAAGCATCGAAGATCGAAGAAATATCGAGGAGGGAAGAAAATTTTGGAAAAGAAAACGAAAAGAAAAAATAAATCAGAATTGTATTAAATTAAAAGAGAAAATGTGGAAAGAGATCTTTTTTGGATTAATCACTCTCGATAAGGTGTTGAACCGTTCGCCGAGGCTTTTCTCTTGAATAAAGTGGGGAAAAAGCTCGAGCAAATAAAAGCATCGGAGGGGTGAGAGAATGAGAAACGGAGCTTATGGTTCGAAAAGAGGAGATTAAACAAGCGGCGCGGGAGTGGTTAACAAGTTCGCAAAGGTTAACCCAGGTCGTTCGGGTTCAGAACTCAACAGCCACTTAGCCCTCTGCAGTTATCCGAAGTATAGCCAAAAATTCGACGAGGCTCAAGTTCCGAAAAAATTCCGAATTTCAATATCGCCGACTCACGCGGTTTTCAGAAAGCGTATTTCCACGAAAGTCTGCATAGCCGATCCCAAAAACTTCCGAACGAGGAACACCGGAGGTTCGAAATTCCGAAAGCCGAAGATCCGAAAGCCCTAACCTCCAAAACTTGAATTTCACGTATTTATTCGTTCAGCGTTTGATAACTCGGGCTGTATCGATCGTATCGGAGCCAATAAGGGGTCAAATTAATCGTCTTGAGATCAACTTTTCGAAAAACAAGGTTTCGGAATTCTATCGATCATTTATGACGTCGTGAAGCCGTCGATTCAAGTAGAAGAAAATGGGTATCCCCGAAAAGGAGCTCGTCATCAGAATGAACTGTTTTTCGTCTTCACATCCCTTTAACTCGAAGCCAGCCCCCATTTGACGGGGAGTATAAAATCCGAAAAATTACCCGCGTTACCAGGCTAATGAAGTTTTTTTTTGGAACTGTAAAAGCCGCGAGCAAACACTCAACCGGCTATGAACGCATGTAATTTTCCTGCCCAATTTTCATCCCCAACTTTTCGATCTTTTTTTTTTATATTCCACAAGGGTCCTTAACACGCGTTAAATGTTTGCTCTTCCATGGATTATTGTTATACCCATAGTTCGGCATAGATACTCGAACCGAATTCAAACTAGGTATATACATCCAGGTATAAATTATAGGCACACACATGTACATGCGTGCATACCTACCATCCGCAAACCTTCGCCCTTTCCTTTGTCACGGATCTCCTATCTCCTCGGTGCTCCATGACATTGTGAAAAGGACAGGATGTAAAGAAAATGTTAATTTATGTCCACGTCACGAGTTACTACTGCCGCATACCCAATATGGACCGTAGGTTAACTTTTGTGTGCCTGGATGTAACATACGTGAATTCGGTGCGAACCCATACCTAGGATCGAGCGAGTGCAGCGCGATACGGTGCAGCTCTGTGCAGTGCGATGAGCGAGAGATCGGGGGGTAGAAATCGGATGGGGGGATGATACCGTGAAATGCATACGATTACCCCCTGGACTCGGGATCACGGAGCGTTTACGTTTTGGAGGAAGAGAGAAAAAAGGAAAGAGTTCGGCGAAAAAAAGGGTGAAAGGGTTGTTTTCCCATAAATCAGATCGCGTCGTTGCACCGCGTCGCTCTTACACCGATATTTCCGCATGAAACGTAAAGTCGAGGATTTAATAGCGCCATCCTCGACCCCCTTTTCCAGGCGGAAACTGTACCGGCCGATTTTCCCGATGAAGGAGAAACGAGTTTTTGAAAAACTCGAAAAGCCTACGCCGCAGTTTATCTGGGGTCGAAAATAACACGATTATAGACTCGTCTGGTCACTATAAGCTCGGACAATCTCTTTTAATGAAAAAGCAGAAAAGAAACGAAATAGAACGGTAGTATAATCTTTTTTGAGAAACTGATTTTTTGTCTGAACTTTTAACGAACGAGTTAACTCGATAATCGAAGAACGCGTGACGTTCGATGAAATGTAACCGCCGAGTACGTTTAAATCTTTTGGTTCAAATCTCGGCGGTGATTTCGTGCTTTTTTTGTGACGAGATGAAATCTTTTCTTTTTCCAATTTTCGTCGAATTTCGTGGTGGTGAATTATCGAAGAATGTACAACGTGTTATAAATATCCGCGTATTACATGTATAGTTGGTTATGTATACTCGCATATAGGTATATATACATACATACATCCCCTGCACGTTTCAAGGAGGGTGGTCGAAGCTGAACGGGTACCTACCTAAATTCGTAACGAAATGATGCTGATAATAATAACTTGAACATCTCTCGATTTAAATAGCCCGCCCGGTTTTACTTGATGCCCGTTACGCGCGCTCTTCCGGAAGAAATAACGTCCGCGCTTGCGCTACACGTACATATATCGCTATATACGTACTCACACACGCATCTGTATATATCTATGTATTTATATATATACCGAAACGAAGAAATATATATTTATGGAGAAAGACTCGTACTTTATGCCTGTATATGCGTGTATATGAATATATATATATACATACGTATAATATATATGTATATATAACTATGTACGAGGAGTTGAGCACGAGAGACGGATATGAGACCAGCTTTCGCGGGCGTATGAATGGGATCTCGAATTCAATTACCGATGATAATTTAATAGATGCTGTAGGTATACCTCTCCACCCCCACCCCTAATCCACCGCAAGCACATACTGAGCCGAATATACACCGTGAATAATCCTACCACAGTTTCGACCACATTTTTTTAAATCCAAAAGTGCAATACACGATCATTTCTTCTTCGAAAAAAAAGAAAAGTAGAAAAAGAACAAGAAACGAAAAAATTAAAAGCACTATCGAACGAATGACGACAAAAGCTCGATGGGAGAATTCATCTTTCATTTTTCATTCCTCGTTCTTTATTGTCTCAGGGCAGGTAGACGGGAGGCGGATAAATGGAAATGAACGAACGAACGAACGAATGAATGAATGAATAGGGAAGTACAATTACGAAACCGTCATTAAACAACAATACGATCCTCGTAACGATGAATGGACAGATAGGAGATGATCCATTATATGCAGATCATAGACGAGGTTTAAGGCCCGTTTAGAGTTACAGTAACAATGGGGAAAATGAAAGGCGGGGTTCAACCATATGCACGCATATCCACGAACATACTTTACGCAGTATGAACAATAACAAAGTTTAAAGGAAAGGGCTACCTCGCGGTACATCATTAATAACCGTAGCCAATATAATGCCGCATTAGTGCCTCGTACCGTTTCCTGAGGCCCAAAGGCCTCCATCCCCTACTGGGACCGCAAACACCATATCTATCTCCTCGGCTCTCCCATTGTGGACGAAGAGGCGAAGTGGGCTTCTCCTCTTTCGGTCGTTAATCCCTGATCTCAGTGTATTTCGAAAAACCTGACGCTGACTTCTTTCCGAAAAAAAATCGGGGCGAATTCCCTTGGATCGTTTCACCCGCGATTTCGAAACGTACGTCAAGACTCGACGTTTGCACATGTGCGGATCGGAACACGTCCGTACATCCACACACGTCGGATTCTCGAAGGTGTGTGCAGAGGTGAAGAGTGAAGTGGCGGAAGTGGATGAACGCGGCTACCTACTACCCCGTGTGTCTAGGGGTCGCAGATAGAAGCAGGTAGAGAGAAGCAGCAGCGAATGGCACAATGACACCAAATAGGCGGTTGATTGCACAATACTTCGGTGCCTATCGACCCATCAATAGACACACACCGGAGCGGTATCCCATCCTCTATTTTTCACCCCGTCTCTCTCTTTCTCTCGCTGGTTTCTAGCCACTATTTCGGGATCCGTACACACGCGTATATTATGCCGATGGGAAATTCGTGAACGAATCAGCCAGCGAACCCAGAGTCAACAACCAGCGTTACACCCAATTTAAGACAGTCAATGCCGTCACCCCGTTTCATTCGTATTAGGATGTGAATCCTCGGCCATTTGTATCGCTGACTCGATCCATTCTATTCTCGACGTTCGAATATCGTACCTTCGAACTGTTATCCTTATTTTCAATTTTCATTTTTTTTTTCGAGAGAGAGAAAAGAGAGAGAATGGGGAAATTCAATTTTTGGAACTTTACCACCGCGCCTCGTTCCACCCTCCGTTTCCACAACGAGATGCGGAAATATTTTCAGACGATAAGAGATAATTTAAAAACCGGTGACGAAATCCTTCCCGCCTTTATAACGTATTACGGTCCATGATGGGTCTGACCTCATCAAGATTTTTTTTTCTTCTACTGCAACTCACGCACGCCAAGAATTCTTCATTATTTTCAAAGTACAGAGACAGAGCTGAGAGACGAGGATGTCCCTTCATATTATACGTATTTTTTTTTTCATTTGACTTTTTTTTAGGGGTTGAACTATTCTTCTCGACATTTTTTTTCTTTTTTTCGGATCCTCTAGAATCCCTTTTCCTTTGAACTTGTACGGAATTTCATCTGTTATTCGAATTCCTTTTTGTTTTAGTTTTTTTTTTGCAAAAAGGACGAGTTCGGGCAAAATTAGACGCGATTTCGTAAAGTCTTTTTTCTCAATATCATCGGAGAATACGAACCCTTGGAAATTTCGGATTTTTTTCAAAAAAAAATTGAAAACGTAAGGCTGGCGGTTTTCGCTGATTTCTAAGGGAGTAACAGAGTCCCGGCGAGGGATGGTTGGGTGCTGCAGAGTTGGCATGCATACGGGGCATGTCCCTCTTTTTCCTGTATCTCGTTTCTCGTTTCTCGTTTCTCGTTTCTCCTTTCTCCGCGTATGGGTACGTACGTAGGGGTGTGTGTGTCATGTGTGGATCGGGTGTTATAGCGGGGGTGGTAAAGCTGGCGTTGCCAAGCAACCCCTCCCGCCCCCGTTTTCACAGCGTAATGGCCGCCACACACGTCACACACATCCCCCTCGCGCATAATACATATCCTCGACCCTAGCCCTGCACCGTAGGGGTAGATTCTTAAATTTTGCCCGAATTGAAAATTTCCATATCTTATTCGGGAACGAACCCAAGCCAACCCGAGCCAAGCCAAGCCGAGCCGAGCTGAGGCAACCCGAGGCAAGGCAAGGGCGCGAGTTACCTAGTGACGTTTCTCTCCTCACACCGTTCTAGAAACGTCCCCACGATCAGTAAGTAAGGCGGCGAGTCTGCAGGGTGGAGGACCCCTAAAAACTCTCCTTACGAAATTTTTGTATAAGCGCGTCGTTAGTGCTGTTGTAGATTTGAATTTCATGTACATACCCTGCTCCCTCCTCCCTCCATCCTCCGCCTCCTCCCTCGCCCCTGAAAACCACCCCGTCGATCTCCGCAATACAAGTGCGTGAACCTGTATATACATATTATTATTTATAAAGCATAAAGTCCGGCCGGTAAATTTTTGCGCTCATTTTTTATTTGTTATAACGACGTTAATATTATACAATACTCGCTGAGGGAAATACGTACCTGTATATACCGTGGATATCCGAAGATGAATTTATTTTTCATTCACCCCCTTATTTCGCTGTATACCCGCCTATCTGTTATTCGAGTATACATCTCATCTTGGGAGGTATGTAGGTATGTACGTATACCTATACCGTTTCGAGGAATAAAATTTGTCACGGGTTTCGGATCGGCTGTATATCCGCCATCATTTTACCTCTTAACTTTTCCCCTCGATACCCCCACCCCCCACCCCCCACACCCCCGGGGGTTGAATAATATATCTATGTAGATATTATAGGTATGTGTGTGTGTGTATGAAAAATAGGTAGACGCAGGTAGGTAGGTATACTTTATATGTACGGATTCGTACACCCGGCAGAACACAGAACAGTCCCTCAGCGAATAATCAGCCAGATAGCTGGGGCAGCAGCAGGGAGATCTCTGACGAGAGGAATGAGAGGGAACGTAGGGTGTAGTGGCAGTCGAGCCGGTTCCTCTTCTCCCGGGTTCCACAGGGTACAAAATATGCAAATTAAGAACGCGCGCGAGTCTCCAAATACCACGTTTGTATACAGCTAGAGATATTTGCATGACAATATCATTCCGCTCAACCTATGCAGATTAGCTACCCCTTTTTTTCTTCCTTCTTTCCTATTTTTTTTTCTTTCTCTCTTCTTTTTTCTTCTTATATATCGTGCGTTTCAAAAACTCGATCCAAATATCATCGAACGACAATGAAAGAAAAAAAAAAATACAAAAATCTCGATATTTTTGGATTTTCGGGGTGCCAAAATTCTGAACAAAATTATCAAGGATTGCTTTCAACCCCAAGATGTCGCGCTTCAAAGTTCGTCGGAATAACTTGCCCGGTGCGAAAGATACGAATTTTTGAAAAGTTCGAGCTCATGCCACATCGAAACCGGAAGTGACGCAGGGTTTAAATACCCGGTGGCACATCGTCACCGGGTACAGAATTTTTGGTCCAAATTTGAGCCGAATCGGTCCAGCGGTTCGTCTGCAATCAGCGACACAATAAATCTGCACAATCAAAAATACCGTTTCTTCGTGTATAAGTTGGTTTTAAATCAATTTCGGACGTTCCGAGTACGAGGAAAATTATTTCCAGACCATTTCTGATTCGTACTTTTATACCCAGACGAGAAAATGACATGTTTGACCATCTTGTTGCCACAAAAACGTTGTGTCACGAGAAAATCGCCGATTGTGACATTCCTCGCTGGGTTTGGAACCTAGAAAGGAATCAGGAACCAGGTATCTACAGCTACGTATGTATACCTAGATACATACACGCGTAGTCAAGGATTGAACGGATGCAAATCCGCGACCAAAATGGCGCACGTACCCTTTGTCAGTTTTAAACGGCGTAGAATCAGCACGATTTGCATAAGTGTCCCGACAGCAGCTGCACCCATTCCTTGACAAAACTCTCTCGCATCTAACTCACGACCCGCTGCAGGACCTTATTATGCTAATAATTTCGCATCTCCCTTCCCCTCCCTCCCTCTTTCTCTCATTTATTCCCAACGATCAAAAATCACTGCGGATCTAATTCCTGCTCGTGCGAAACCAGCCATCGGCTCTTTTCCTCGAATTCCATCATTCCATGGGAACACAAGAAAAAAATGAAGAAGAGGAAAGCCGAGAGAGCCGAGATCGCGTCCGATCTTCACTCCGACGTAAAACCTAAAAAAAATCGACGTTTTTCAACCCCCATAAAAAGAGTTGAGGCCGGACCACATGGGGTTGATCCAGATGCATAATTTTCGCTCTCACATCTCAGGGTGGGAGCGTACAGGGCCTGAAAAGTCTCGGTGGGTCTCGTGACCCCAGGTAGAAGTACGGAGACCCTAAGACCCGGGGTGGTACGAGGGTTAGTTCCGGGGATGATAGGGTTAGTACGTCAGTAGATCTGGCCCAGGACACATCTACGGAATTTCGTTTACAGGCCAGGGAGCCACTCCGAGTTTCGATTTATTTTTTGACTGACACACTGCCCATTCTTTTTTTATCCAAATTTCCGGATCCGAACCAAGGAAGTCGAAAGCAGCTTTTAGACCCGATTAGAAAGAGGTTTTTCTCGATGAAGGACGTGTTGTGCTTTTCTCAGGTAACGAGTGAAATAATTATTGAATTTGTGGTTTAACGCGAGTTTCTTTGTGCCGGTTTGTTTCCTTGGGTGAGTGGGGGCAGGTGGGTGGGTATAGGAACTAGAAAATCCGCAAAACGTATAAATGTAGCTGTCAAGAACACGCGGCGTGGAAGTGCTCAGCTCTTTTATGCCTCAACAGCGCGATGCCAGGGCGAGAAATATGCGGGGTATTTTCGGGGGTGACGGAAAAGCGAGAAGGAGAAACGGGGGAAAGAGAGAGGCGGATAGGCCCAGAAACGAAAATAACGAGAGCCGTTGCGTCGCGTTTCGTTTCGTTGCGTTGCGTTACTTCGCTCTGCTTTGCTTTGCGTTACGTTATACGATTTTTCACTACATTTAACCAGAATTATGGAATTACCGAGGTTCCTAACCGCAAATGCAAATTATCCTGGCAACGATTCCTCGACTCGATGGAAGGAGGCGAGCCCAGGGCAGAGTGTTAATAGGCAATAAGGCACACGTAACAATTACCCGGGTGAGTAACGACTTGGCTCGAGTCGAACCGCTGCGGCACTCTAATAGGCGCCCAGACCCTCACAAGTCCAGCCAAACAACAAAAATAAATAACCAAATACAAGTGAAACAGTTTGAAGACAGTATTCACAGAATTCACTTTCTTCCTCTTCGATCGAAGCTCGTCATTTTTTTTTTCCTTTCCATATTTCTATCGCTCTCATAGAATTGTCTTAGCCGGAGAACTTCCCCGCTCGCCGCTAGGCGCGAGCGTGGCGCTAGGCTCTCTCGCGGAATAAAATAGGCGCCCAAACGTAGACTAGGGCTCTCGCGCGACTTGGAACCTTCAGCGCGGACGTGATAGACCCGGTTTTACTACTTTTATAGGATTTCTATAATTTCGGTGACTTTTGACAGCGAATAGCGACTGCTTTGACATTTTTATTGAATAGGTGAAAGAGTTCCGAGTCAAAGACACGCGTGGATGTACTATAGGAAATTCTCCGGATCTTAGCGTCGCACCTGCGGGTTGCCCGGGTCGCAAAGGTTTCCCGGGGTCGAGCGGTGCCCCGTGGGGCCTTGTCTCTGATATCGTTGGCAGAGAAATAAAGAAAGGAAGAAAAGGAGAGAGGGAAAGAGATCCGGAAAACCAAGACAGGGAATTCCCTCTCTCTTTTATCTCATATTTTTGCATATCATATCACTAGTCTCCTCCTCTTCGGGCTGGCTATACACTGACACCGCGCGCCCCTGAGGCAACGAAAATGTGGAGAGAGCGATGCGCTTCAAAATAGCAAATGCTAATCGCGATATTCTTACTTTCCTTGCGCTCTTTTCAGAAATAATAACGAATAAAGAAAACAAACCGAAAACCAAAAACAGGTCGATGTCGCAATTATTAAATCCTTCGACGTGTCTTTTCTTTCTTCTTTTTTATCAACGAACTCGAGCTCGCGGATTAGGGGATGATTATTAAGCAAAATCTGAATAGCTAAAAGCATCGCATCGCGCCTGTGTTCGTGTGTGTGTGTGTGTGCTCCTCCTTTTTACGACAGCCATTTCATAACATTCAAATAGCTGAATAAAAATCGCGTACATCATAATTTGAATATATTTTACGTCAGATATAATGCGAATTTTCGCTCACCGAATGATATTTCAAGGTGATATGTAGGAGTTTTATCAAAAAGTGAGAGAGGATATCTTTAAAGATCCTTTTCAGGAGGAATGACGATGATAATCGTTTCCGTTGTTGTTACTAATTTTTCACTTTTTATTTTTTCTTATTTTATAACTCTATACAAGCACGGACGCATGGCTTAAGAAGAAACTATAATACCTACTCCTTCGAGACAGATCGAGACTCGAGGTTCAATTTCGTCGAGGAAATATGCTCGCTGCACAAGAAATAATACAATATAATATCACCGTCTTACTCCCGGGCCACCATGCAGACTGAGGTACATCCAGATATGGACACACACGCGGAGACCGTACGTACACGTACGTTTCGCATACGTGGAAAAGTGGTATCGTAACTTAGTATATACTTCGTGGCTATGTGCGAAGGAGAGAGGAGGATATTCGTCGGGATAAGAAAAGGGGTGGAAAGGAACGAGGAGAGAAAAATGAAAAAAAAAGGGAAAATGAGAATAAGAAGAAGGGAAAAGGTTGTAGTTTAAAGACTGCACCGTCGACCCGCGAAATTGTTTGGTGAGCTACGAGTACGTTATATGCATCCTCGCGATATTGGATAACCACAACGAGCTCTCCTCGACCTGATACCGAACCCACCGAGCTCCTTCTCTTCCTCTTCTTCCTCCTCTTCTTCCTCCTTCTTCCAGAGACTTCGGAGTGCATGGTTAACGATCACTTTCGTTCTATCCTTACTCATTTCATCCTGGGAACCACCTAAGTTGATTATTATCGGGGATGGAGGGAAGAGCGATCTCTTTGTCTCGCAGATTCGTCCTCGAATTTCGGGCCCGAATTTTCTCCCATCTGGAGAGAAATTTTTGCGCCCTTTTCCGCGAAAACCCTTTCGGGCTGTTCGAGTTCGCCTCCTTCCTCCGGCTGGGGAAACTCTCCGAATCTCACTTCGCACTTGACTATTTACTCCGGTATCGAGAGTTTATCAATAGTTGTTTCGAAAGGGTATTTCGTCAACGTCAAACACCCACGGCGAGTCGTTGCCGCGTAGTCCTATCCAACATTTACCAACGTTTCAAACTTTACCTTACCTTACTTTACTTCTTTACTTTACTTTATTTTTCTCTACTTTACTTTATAGATATTCTACTCCGTTAACGCCAGACCAGAGAGAAAATATATCTACCCCTCTTCCACACGTATGCATGCATACGTATACATACATACTCGTGCAGAAAGGATTCGCGATAACTTCCGACTCCTCTTTCCACCTGCAGTTAATTTCCTGCAAATGGCAGTGATTGATCTACCCACATATACGTGTATAGATATACCTGCGTACCTACCCACCTCTCCACTCGATATACCTGAAACTTAACTCGTTCCCTTTTTTCTTTTTTTTTGTTGCAACGAGAAATTTCTCACCCCCGACGATTCGCGATCGTATAACATATATTTTCGTTAAATATTTGTTAATTTTCAAATTTCGCGGGTATAAAGCGGGGGAAAAAAGAAGAAAAGATCGTTTTTCTAATGCGTCTAAAAATGCGAAACCCCTAAATCGTACCGATCGGAGAGTCCGGGTCGATCTCGAACGTTAATACGAGAATAGGTGGATGACGACGTGGGGGGAGGGGGTCGGGCATCTTTTTTTAACCTCGCAAAGAGGAAATCGAATAGTAAGTTTTGCAAAGGGAACAGTGGCTGTTCCTGGGTTAAGTATATACGAGGTACGATGCAAATGGAAACTGTCCTAAACAGGCATCTCTCATACGTCGGATAGAAAATCAATACGCGAACCTCCGAGGCTCGGCTCGGCGCCCCTGAGCAAAGCATTCCCTCCGTATATGTACCCATGTCTACATATACCATACTCACGTATCTACGTATACGTATACGTACATATACACCGTACATACATCTCACGCACGCAAAGATATACGCGAACCTTTGGCAACGTTTCGTTACACCTTATATTCCAAACTCCGTACCACATATACGCATATATGTATATATACGATGTGATATTCTCGTCACAATTCTCTCGGAAAAATTCTAAGCAGAATAAGAGGAAAACGGTATATTCGAAAATTCGAATTCCGGTTCCTTTCAATTTTTTTTTTAATTTTAATTTTTTTATTTTCCATCGATCTTCTTTTTTTTTTACTTTCAATCGGAAGACGCATCGGCGTCTCCTCCAGCTTTGGAGCAGCTCGCGGTATCCCGGTGTTAAAACCGGCCCTCAGGTCGTGTTGCCGCGCTGCAATGGATGGTGTTCAATAATTAAGTCCCACCTGTTGCTGCTGGTCTCGCCCTCATCCTCTCGCACGAAGTTATTCCTCCCCCCTACCTCCCCCTCGCCCCTCTGTAACTCGGTCTAAACTGAACCGTGCACGGGGCTATACTCAGCCCCGGAATTCATTATTCATGCCAATTAAACGCCGACTGTTACCAACGCCGGTTTTGGTTAACAAACCTCCTCTAGGTATACCCTCCGAGGGCTTTGCATCGCTAATACAACCGCTTTACCCCCAACACCAACGCCACACAAGTATACATCGTTTTTACTACCTTCTTCGTCTAATGGATCTCCGTTGATCTGTCTATTTCGTAGTAAAGGGTTCGGTTGATAAGTTATCGATCGTCGGTCACGGTATTCGGAATCGGTTTTGAAAAATTTGCGAAAATTTTTGTACCCCGCAGAAATAAAAGAAAAAAAAAACAAAAAAAAAGGAGAAAAGAAACAAATTGTGCATCGTGTGTGCGTGTGTGGGTCTCTTTACTCTTTTTCTCCCTCTATCTCGTGCGTGTATATATTTTCTGGTTTATCGTTTTTCCTCGTATATTATATTGGTCTCTGTAGACAGAGAGGAGCCTCTTTCGAGTTTTATTTTTCTCTCTGGTTCCTCCCCCCTCATCCCCCTCCCCGTTCGTCGTCCTCTCTTATATCTCGTTCTTCTTTTTCCGACCCAATTCGGGTTGCCTTTCAAGTTTTACCATCAGTCAGAGGGACTCAGCCTTCCAGCCTTCCAGCCACCCCTATTTCTGAGACTTGTCTCCCTACGTCTCCGTCTCCTCGACAGCACACATGCCATCGTTCCCTTCTTCTTGTTCTTCTTCTTCTTCTTTCACTCGGTGGCGCCGTTCCTTCGATACACTAGCTCGCTGTCGTGACTCTAAAACCACCCACGTATCAATTTTGAAAATAACAATCTCTCCGTCTCTTTTCTAATATATATATCCCATCTACATGTATATATATATATATTATATATATATGGACGTGGATCAAGAGCGTGTATATTCCTTCCTTCGGCATCGTCTCGACTTCGAGGACGAGTACCCCCTCCGCCATGGGGTAGCGATGCTGTGTTCTATGTACTACACTGCACTCCTCGTTATAACGGTCTTGACGTATCTTACGTCGACGTAGACGGCAAAAGGAATATCGAAAGATACGCATTCTGGATCCGTCCTGTTACGTCTGGCTGTAAAACGGACAATTATAACCGGAGGTTTCCTTGAAAAGGGGTATTTCCCGCGAGAAAGAAGCATTTCTTATCTTCCTTTTCTTCTTTTTCAAAAAAAAGCACGATCCGGATTCAAAAATTTTCCACCACCTCGGAGGCGAATAAAAGAAAAAAAAAAAAAAAATTAACGAAAGTAAATTTTCAAAAAATTCTCAACCCCTCTCAGGATAGAAGTCGAGGGATGTACTAATGCAGCTGTGGATCGCATATAGAGTATCAAGGATTGAGGAACCCGATCCCTTATCCGATTTAAGCCTCTTGAACCCGGAGTCATCCTCTCTAGTATGAGTTATGTGATTAGATAGGTGGGTAGGTACACGAACAGGGTGGGTGGTGTTGATTGAAATTGGAATAGGGTAATAAGAAAAGCAGTAATACCGTGCGGTGCGAATTAGGGGTTGATAGAAAAGAAAAAAATAAAAACAACCCTCGGCTTTTGTTCCCGCGTGAAGAAAATCGAGTTTTTAGAAATAATAACGGGGGAGGACGACGATTAGTGTGGGAGAGAGAAAGAAATCTATGCGGAATTAAATAGACAGCCTTTTGTCCTTTAACCAGGAGTTTTGAGTTTTGGCGAGGTACGGAACGGAGACGTGGTGGTAGTTTTATGGATTCCGTGTTCTCTACTCTCTCCCTGTTTCGTACAGCTACCCCTCATACGTGGGTTGGGAGGGGGCGAGTTTTTTCCGCGTACCTACGTGACACAGCCGAGGACAAGCGCGAAGGGCGGATTTTCTCTGTATATGGGTCCATGTGTGGATATATGCGCGGATATGTGTGTATCCGCGCGAATAACTCGAGCCGGAGGAGAAAGAAAAAAAAAAGGAATGAAAAAAGGAAAAGAAAAAAAAAGAAAACAAGGAAAACCTCCCTTGAGAGAGAAAAGCTCGGGAAGATGTGTACGTCGTGGTACGCGACGGGGATCCTCCCTAAAAAAATATACGTATATCAGCTGCTGGGTGATGTAACGTAACTCTTTGAAAAAAAAAAAACAAAAAAAAAATGAAAACGAAAATTTCTCTTCTACGTTATTTTACGTTTGTTTTTTTTGGACTTCATTCTTCTCGGAAAAAAAAACAAATTCACGCCTTCCCGTGCCCTTTCATCCCCTGAAATTAGACTCGGAAGTGAAGAAGATAATTTTTTTACAAAATAAAAAATATATATATATATCTTAATTTCATTTTATTTTACGTTTTGGGTAGACGGAAGGATCAGAGGTACCTCTACGTCGCGTTAACGTAGGTCAGGATCAAGGCGGAAGGTTCCTTCTTATTCAGCGGGTGAATCCCCGCGTTAATGGGTGCGCGACGAAACCAGCTCTGAAGACTTTATTTACCACGAACAGAGCGAGTATTACTTGGGGTGGGTTACGTGTGGTATATGTTAATTTTTTCTCTCTCGTGTACGCATCGCATATAGGAAACACCATCCGTTTACCTCATCATTGTACCAACCAAAGTTTCTGTCCCGTCCTCGAACGATTTCGAAAATTCGATTCGATCCAAAAAATAAGAAAATAAAAAAAAAAGGGGAGAAAAAACGCGCTCGTGCGGTTCATAGAAAATTTTTGGGGTGCCGAGTGGAGAGAACGGTGCATCGGAAAAAGGGAACCTTAAAAAAATGGCCAAAAAATGGTAGAATATACAAATTTTCTCCATTTTTGGAATTCGGTTTATTCTTTCATTCCTCTTCTTCTTCTTCTTCTTCTTCGGTTCGTAAAATTATTCTCTCAAGGCTTGAGTTTTACTCTCGTTATATATAATATATATTTGTATACATATATATACGTGCGTATGTATGTATGTATAGTATAAAAAGCGAAGAAGGGCGTCGCCATCGTTTTCACATATGAAATTCCGCGAGCGTACATTTTCCCCGCCTCCATAACGCCGCGCCAGCAACCCTCCATCTCTGTAGGGTAGGTGGCTGCTACCTACTCGATGCGCCGTCACACACAACCCGATATGGCTGACGTTGGAATATAATATATATACATACATATATAGTATATTTTTCTTTCTACTTTCCTCATTTCTTGTTATTTTTTCATCGCATACCATCCACCCTGGACTGCGTTTTGGTATCTCGACGAAAACTGCTTTTGGTTTCTCACATTCCACTCGAGAAAAATCATCCCCCGGTCAGAGAGGCACGCAGAAAAATTCGAAAAAATTATCATGGATTTTCGCTAATTGCCCAAAGTATAAAAACAAAAGAGAAGAAAGAACGAAAGAAATAAGAACGGAATGAAATAAAATGGAATGGAATAGAATAGCACGGGACTCTTACTATCCGAAGGTACATTGAAACTTTGGCCATTTCTGCGATTCGGTACGCGGCGGTTATATCAATGAATTTTTATTGAGACATTACCAGCTTCAGTACGCGGGGGGTTGGTTTCTTCCCGCCGTGGCTTCGTACGCGCACACACGCACACGCGCGTGTATATACACACCCCGCAAGGGTGGAGAAAGATCTCTTCCGCTCAGTTCCTTTTTTTACGAGACTGTTACTTGTTTATGCCCCGTGTAAATCTCGCTAATTCCACAAGACTTTACACCCGCATATATGCACCAGACTTTAGAATCCAGCTATAGGTACCCGCCGAGACGTATATCGCGACCATCCATATCTCATCTCGTGCGTCAACGCCGTTTTTATACCCCCTCGTTCGCGAGGCTTTAAAATTACCGAAGAAGAGCAGAAGAAAGTTCCACTTTCGACTGTTTTTCGAAAATGTTCCGATTTCGAAAAGAAAGGGAAGAAACCCTCTCGAGGCAAAATTATCACCCCCGAAACTCGGTGCGCTTATTTTTTCTTGTTATTCGTATGTTAGCGCGGTAACCGATAGACGAGGCGAAGGGTGGTTTAAATAATGTGCCATCAGCGAGCGAGGAGGATCGGTAGTCGGGGATGCCCGATTTCCCATGCATGTAGATTATGTATCAATATATTCGTGATACCGAGCGTATAGTGGGTACAGGGTAGCACAGTATGGTAAAGGATCAGAAAATAGCCTCGCGTATCTCGGCTTTGGCATAAGCGTCTGCGCGAGACATAAACACCAACAGATTACACGCCCATTGAGCTTAAGTACATCCATTCCCGTCAATATTATCGTTCGACGAGAATCGAGTGTAAAATAGTTACATGGGAAATAAGCCGGGCTGACGAGACTCCGGGATGACACCCGAAAAAAGGAATACCAAAACGAGACTCAAAAAAGGAGGAAAAAAAAAATTCAGCACCCTTATCGACTGCCTGTCCCTGGATCGAACCTTTTCGCACGAAAAACACTCGGGGTTGAATTTTTTTCGTCAGAAATGTCCAAGGGGTGACAATTTTCCAGTCCCGAAACGCGAGCTGGACTTTCTCGAAGACGCGTTTATCCCGAATTTTCTGAAGCCGGGAATGAGGACCCTGATCTGTGCTCGAGGACACGAGAGAACCGCGCTCGGAGTCTCGCAGATAAGACAACGCCGAACGGAAGGGGTGTTCGAAGAGGGTGAAGCACGGGTCTGGGGTATGACAAGCGGAGATAATAAATCATGCGATGATACATTCTATCATTCCATCGCTGCGCCTCCAGCCTCCAGTCTCCAGTCTCCAGCATTTTCTAACCGTGCCGGAGTTTGAGGCTGAGGTTCTCGAGCCGAGACCAGGATCCACCTCGAAGCCGGTCTTCTCGCCAGATCACCGTAGGCGAGACGGCCTCGGTACGTGGATGGTAATCTATCATCCATGATATTCCCTGCCTCCGCCGTACTCCGCCTCGCGATATCCCCCGCCATTTCTAGCAGGGTTGCGATAGTGCCATTCCTCCGCGAAAGCCCGAGTATATTCGCGAGTGGAACCGTTTTCACAAATCGTTAAAAAATATCTAGGAATCGGTACGGGCTCGAGGGAATGCTCCAGAGTGCTCGCCACTCTCGCATAATCGGTTTGTAACAACTCCACGACACCATCGAGCCGTGAGACGCCAAATTTCCGTCGATGATGGATCCATCGAGTCCTGAAAAGCGGGTCCAGTGCGAAGTCTCGAACGAGTATCCGACCGCTCGGAAGTCTGATGGAAACCGTTCGCTGGATACGACCTGGACCTTCGTCGAAGAGCGGAGAGTAACCGTCTCTCACCGGTTATGGATGGAATATTCCCAGTGAAGAATGGAGCCTGAGGATAAGAGAGGGTAGGTGGCCTCTCTTCCGAAAAACGATACAGTGGTGATTGATAGTACGTGTGAGGACATCGAGGAGGCATGATTAATTCGAGTCGAGAGGTGTGGGTTCCCCGGGCTCCTCGGCATCCGTCTAGTCGTCGAAAAAAGGAGCGATACTCTTCGGAGGATCGGGTCTTTTTTCTCCTTCATCTTCTCATTCTTCTTCTCACTTTTTCACCCTCTGCTTTTCACCCGCTTGGTTAATAATCGCTCAAAACTTTGGACCATTGTCAACGGCGAACTTAACCGTCGATTTATCTTTTCTGAATTTTGAACGATGATATGCATCGCAAGGGTTCTTCGCTTTTTAGACCATTTTTTCTCGCTCTCTGCGACGGGGTCTCGACTCACCAGTACCATGTGAAAGAGGTGCGAAAGAGGCCGCGTATTTGGAAATAATTGGGGCTTAGGAAGGCTTCGAGCCGTCGATATAACGACGTTGGTACGTACAGCGCAACCGTGCGCACAATAACAACACACATCATCTTCTTCTTCTTCTTCTTCTTCTTCCAGGGCGAAGTATCTCGCCGACTGAGCCGTCTGCCAATACGTTATGACACAATAACGCGGCAACATGTTTTTCATCATCGGCTCCACCGAATCTTTTCAACTTCTCGATAAATTTCTATTATTATCGCAACGAGTCTTCCAACGATGGGTTCTAACCGACGAGACAGAAGAATAACCCCCGTGTATAATTTTTGGAAAATTTTTCTGAGACCCCGCGGTGGTGGGAAAAAAAAAGGAAATGTTCGCCTTATAGGTGTATAAAATAAAAGCAGGGAAATAAGGAAAGGCACTCGTCTGGTACCGTTTTACTTCCTTTAAGCCAATCACCGATCGTAGCCACGGAGTTCGCACTGGGTGCTGCTCACTTATTGCCATCTCTTCTCTTGACGGGAAGCCTGCGAGCAAATCCCCCGGTTAAATAAGGAGTACCGTAGCACGAGCACGCGTGGCGTCGCGGGGGTTGAAGGTGGAGAACTTGCGGAGATGGCTGAAAAGGTAGTGCGAAAGAGAGGGAGCGAGAGGGACGAGGGTGGAGGAAAGGGATGAAGGAGGAAAGAGAGAGCGAGGGTGTTCTCGAGAAGGAGAAGGAGATATCCTATTACATATCAGTTTACTCGGCGAATCAATTCCACCCGCTAAAAGCCGACTATAAATTTCAGTGGAACGGAACACCCGACGGTGCTTAGACCGCGTTGGATTTAAAGAGAGGCTAGAGTCAGCACTTTCTTACTCGGCTGAAGAAGAGAACAGCAATAAGAATCGGCGAAGGGTCTCCGAGGGAGGAAACCAAAAATCCAAAGGCCGGACTGGACCTGGCGAGGGTGTTTGTCGTGCAATTTTTTTTTTATAACCATGTGACGGGGATGACGGGGGTGAGAGGGTCGGGAAAGGCAAATCCCCGCGTCATTTCAGGAACGAACATAATTCAATACCTTCTTCGTCGTCTTCTTCCCATTCGTTTCTTATTTTTATCGAGAGACCAAGAGAGAGAGAGAGAGGCTCGGGAGATAGGAAACGGGCGCGAGTATAAATCAAAGCCAGCTTTTCGAGCAGCGAGGAAGACCTAAGACGGCATTACAATACAATCTGTGAGCGAGCACGCAAAGCCGAGAGATTCAACGACGCCGGATGCTGCCTGGATGGAATCAATCCGCAACGGAGCAATCTTCCACAGACGAACTGAACGTGACGATTAGGTCGCTCCGAGGAGGTGCCTCGGGTTCCTTCATACATCCAACCACGCGACGGTGCAATGCCCATAAGTCAGGGTGATATGAAAATCTGGGAAATTTTGAATCCAGGGACATTTTCCAAATGTCCAACCCCAGGAATTGGTTCCTCGGTCTGTTTCGGCTCTGTGTCCACCGCCGCAAACTCCCTCGTTGTCTGGTAATGGTCGATATTAAAGAAGGGTTGAAATTGACCTGGATGCCTCTACGGCTGGGCTCACGGTTGAGTAGGTCCAGTATTTTTATGACGTGGATATCTCGGAGAGGAAGGAACCGTGGTGTTTCATATCGCTGATTTTCTGGAAGGATGAACCCGCCTCCAGCATCAGACCGTGGGCATGGCGTCGCGAGGTGGTAGGTACATTTTTCCGTATTCATAGTAATTTAATAACAGCCGTTGCATCTCTATTGGAATTCCAGGAGAGATTTTAAAAGCCTCGTGGTAGTCGTGTTGGTGGCGGCGGTGGTGGTGGTGGTTGTTGTCCGTAGATCGTACAAAGGGGTTGAAAATTTTACTTTGAGAGAAGGGCGCTGCCTCGGGATGGGAGGTGGTCCAACTTTTTCATAGCTACTACCACCCTCCGAACGGAATTCTATTCTCCACTCCTTTATTTATCGAGCACGTAACATCCTGGCGGCTTGTTCCGACGCCCATCCGCAATCCCAAAGCTCAAGATGCTCGAGCTGAGCTTGGCGATTCCTATTGGTTCCCTTTTCACCTTGATCTCAGTATTTTTTGACATATAGGTACACGTGTGTGTCGGGCTGAGTGACGAAGGAAGAGTGACTCAGCCAGGGTTGGGCTGGGTTTTGTTTCTGGGACACAGGAATTTCGGTGGAAATTTAGAGACCGTCCGCCCCCAAGTTTGGTCCTCCTTGGTTCGCCCCCGCTCACCCTCGCCGAATGGAGATGCCGTGTAGATGTTATTCGCATTTGCATTCCGACTTTCGATACAAATTCTTTGTCTCTGGTAAGGATGAGGGAGAGTCGGAGCGGGAGGAGGATCAAGGCGACGTTGAGGAGCAAAAAGAAGAAGGAGAAGAAGAAGACGAAGGGAAAAAAAAGGCGGGAGATGGAGAGAGGAAACGAGTCTTCGATCCCGACGGGCTGCTCATATCTCTTCAGGGCTGATGGTTATATATATTTACACCGTGGAGCATAAAAGAGCATTAGAAAACTAGCAAAAAGAGAAGAGGAAGAAGAAGGAGCTGAAGAAACGGAACACAATGGGTATACGTCGTTAATAACTGGGAACAAATCTCTCGCTTTTTCTGTCTCTCGATTCAGGAGCGAAAGCAAAAGGAAAAAGGTGCGAGGAGGAACCGTGAATGTGACTTCTCAGAAGGGGGTGCGGTGTGCCCCGGGAAATTTCGCGTTGTCTGGATAAATCCTGGCGAGGAGCCTCGTAGATGACAGTAGAGTAGATGTTAAATAGGAAAGCAAACGTTCTAACTAACTCTGAAATACTCTGAAATACTTGGTGAGCTACGTGTCTCGGGAGTCCCGGATGGTAACTGAATTTTCCCTTCTGAAATATTCACCCCGCATAACTGCCTCCGTACACATCGCTCTCTTTCTCTTCGTCCCGTTCTTCCTATGCGTTTGGCTCTGCTTGATATTCTCAAATTCCCCACAGGATGTAAATTTATAACAGTTAATTATCGGCAAGGTGGTCGGGTCTGTACGTGATGGACCTGGGGTCGACCCCAGCAGCGGAACTTCTCGCGTTCAACCCTTTGATCCCCCGCAGTACCAATTTTTAGTTCTTCCAAGACTCTCATGCTCCCGGCAAGTTAAAAGCCTCGGGAATATCCTGAGAGCAGATCGGTAAAAGCGACGTGCACATCGTGTACACAAGAATATATAAATAAGTTCTTGGCAGGGATAGACTACCGGATCTAATGGACGTTCCAAGCTCCCGTCACTGGCAGGTGTATGTTTCGCTGCGGTTGATATACCTAGGATTTAGAATCTCATTCGGAATGGGACGAGGTAGAAGTTTGACAAAGTGCACGAACCCAGACCCGCCGCGGATTGTCATCAGATTATGTGGAAGAATGATCGAAGAATGGCGAAACTTGTTGACTTTTGCCGCTTGGAATCAACAAAAATGGCATTCGTTAGGTCTGGTGATTGCCGAACGACAAACACGAGCCCCGCCGATGCAAAAATGTGCTTCGAATCCGCGGCTATATCTGGGTATGAGATTCGCCACGACCGCACCCTTAGCCTCGATCCTATTTCACGATTCTGCCGACTCTCGTTCGCTCGCTCACTCATTCCACTTGAGCTTTCTACCCCCTTTATCCTCCCGCCTTCTCCTCCTCATCCTACTCTCGTCCCTTTACCCTTCACCGTTCCCTCACCCTAAACCCAAAGGAAAGAGAGAACTGGAATGGCGGTCCTCTATTCCTTCGTTCGTACTTCGTATCCCAGAGTCCCGACACTGATGTCCCTCGACATGCCAGTCCCTGGTCCCTGGTCCCTAGTCTCTAGCCCTGAGTCCTTCAAGTCCCTCAAATCCACCCCCGTCCCACCGTTTCACCAGTCCTACTCGCTTTTGTGCAGAAGCGTATAGGTATGTAGCTGGTATTACGTAGATTCTAGGGGTTGGTGTGTACATGTGTGCTCCTGTACATGTCTATGTATGTAGAGGTATATTCGTAGCAACCTACATCCAATATCGAGGATACGTCTCAAAGTCCCTAGATGCGAATGTCTCGTACACCCGAGTCTCAACCATATATATATATATATATATATACATACACACGTATATACGTATACGTATGTACATGTACTGCGGTATGTAGCCGGGTTAGGTGGGTAGATAGGTGGGTATATATAAAAGACGACAAATCGATCTTGTAACTCTAATACCATAAACCACGTGATATTCCGGACGGTGGATGTTTCTGCAATATTGCAATATCCACTTTTCGCCTCGTTACATTGCTAAGACATGGTTCGATCCGATTCCCCATCACTCATTCCTCACTCAATACTTCTGACGATCGCATCAAGTCCTGGTAGAGTCGCATGTCGATGAAGAAAAATTTGCAATGGAGGTTCGAGTACCTCGTGGAACAAGTAGCACGATGTTGCATCGCTACCCTTCCGACGCTCTAGGATTAATCTAGAAACGCCAGATAGACCATAATTGCACGTGGGTGTGTAATGCCATCGTTAGATCCGCGTCAAACCTAGGGAAAAATAAGTGCGGTTTAACGAGAGGCGAGAATATAGTCGGGAAGAGAGGGCGTCGCGTCGGTTGCAAAAGGTGGAGAATAAGGTCGTTCGTGGAACAGCTGACGTAATTTAATTCCGGAAGGAAAGTCAGAAAATGCGAGGCAGGACCGCGCCGTCGCGACCTACCCCAAGACATTAATTATAAGCGGATTCCCTCTCTCTTTCTCTCTCTATCTCCTCTCGCTGCCACCCCCGCGGCGCGTTCATTCATGCCTTGCTTCCTCACTCGCTCGCTCGCTCACTTTCACTCTCACTCTCACTCTCGCTCTCGCTCCCGTTCCGCATTAAACGAGACCAGGCCACGTCGAGCCACCACGCTGCTAATGTCTATACGTGCGCACGGGTAGGTCGCGAACGATGGGTCTGGATTTGTTCCACTAGGTACTCCGGAATTAGCCATTTCACACTCGTTTATCAGCCGCCAATTTTTCCTATCGAATTAAGACCGACGATCTGTAATTTCATGAAAGAACTGGAGGAACGCGAATGTCCTGGAAACTGATCAGAGTTCATCCGTGAAAGAGTAACAGGGTTCACCGGACACGATTCAATTCCTTGACCCCTGTCCATCCCTTGACCTGAAAATGTCCTCATCCGAGGCCAGAGAGGAGAAACCACGTCGCAAAGTTTGATCCTGAACGTCAGGATTTGAGCGTTTTTGGGAATGGTATGAAGCGGACATTTTGCAGAGTAACCAAAGCTGATAGGTCCACCCCTAGGCTAGGCTGGACAAGAATGTTTGTCGGGGGGGTTGGGCTTTGTGACAGGTTTGGTGACACGTATTCGGCCGCCTACTGTTCGGTTCCAGACCTCGGGACTTTTGCTCGGATGTAGGCACGCGTGTGGTAAGGATGGGTTGCCGCGAGGCTGAGCTTTTGGGTGGCGAGGGGGTGACGGCACACACTCGGCTGTCTCCGTATTGATTCCGTTCCTGCTCTGGGGACGCGCTCACCCGCCGCTACCGCCGCTACCATCCCCGTCGCCCCCGTCACCCCTTGCCACATCCTGTGATCTGAATTCTTCCTATTTTCCGTACATCTTCTACCCTCCACCCTCCACCCTCCACCCTCCATCCTCTGCCCCCCATCCTCCGAAACCCCGTCATCTCCCATGCCACCACGCCTCGTCGCAACCCCCTCGAACTTTATTCCTTATCCGACATTGTTACCAGCGCACCCTCCAGCTTCCTCCCTCAAACTCAAACGTGTAGCGAGAGAACGCAACCAGCTAAAATTTTATATCAGTATAAGAGGAACTGAGAAAACCAGACCTTGTCCTCGCAATATATTATTCCTACAGATCATAGGACGACTACCTCCATATACCTGCATTACCTCAACACTAACAAACACCGCAATACGAACTGAACATGTTCACGGAACAAAATTATTCCAATAGCTTCTCTCAGTGTGCATTCCGCGTTCGTGGCTAAACCGGCCACTCGGTTAGAACAAATTCGTAATTTCAGAATATGATCGGGACATAGCTTTGCCATCGTCAGTTTTGATCATCTCAAACTTTGCAGCCATGCTCATGAACGATATACATGAACATGTGCTCTCTCATTGTGTTATTCCAACCGATTGCTGAACAAAATTGCTAACAAACAGTTGGACATGTTCATGACAATGAATGCAAATACTAGGCGGTCATTTAAATCGATGTTTGACTCTGATTTTTCATCATGCAAAAGTTTTTAGCCATGTCAATGAACAATCTAAGTGAACATGTGCCTTCTTATTGTGTTTTTCGAACTGATCTCTGACAAAAATTGATGGAAAACAGGTGAACATGTTCATAAAAGGAACATTATTTTGATGGACGAAGCGTGAAGCTTGTTGAACCGAGTATGATTTTTGCAAATTTGTAAAGCCTTTGTATCAGTACTAATCTATGGATTGTAGACGTGTATATATTCGAGTACGGAGGAAATCAGCATCGGCGTCAAAGATGCGCATGGTAGAGAGAAAAAGGGAGATGGGGTTGATGCGGAGAAGAGTAAAGGAAGGGAGTGAGCGAGGGTGGATGGGTGGATGGGTGGATGGGTGAGTCTCTCCCACAGTCCGCCCCGTCGCCCTGCGCCCCGTAGAGAATTGATAGAGTAAAGAATGTTGCCCCCGGCTACACGTCCTATCCTGAGGATGAAATGGCGTTGGCCTCCCCCTAGCCAGCCAGGGAATCGATCATACGTGATGCGAGTTTTATTTTTATTGGCGACGCCGACTAAAACCGATACCTACCTACCTACCTATCTACTGTGCCTTCAACCCTCCGAGTTGTTACCGATTTTCTATACACAAAGACTGCGGCTATACCCGGATGATTACAACCGCACTTTTACTCCCTATCCGTCTATTTGTTTATTTATTTACGCTTTTTTTGGCTTTCACTTTTCTTCAACTTCATTTTCGCATTCGTTTTGGTTACGCTTTACAGATCCAGAAGGGTGCCAAAGACCGAAGCCGAGAAAGCAAGAAGAAGACGAAGAAGAAGAAGAAAAGAAGAAGAATAAAAAGAAATGGAAAGAAAGGAAGAAATGAATGAATGAATGAATGAATAAAAATACGGTAACCAAATGCCTGAATTCTTCGCAGATGTACTCGAGAGAGAGGGAGAGAGAAAGAGAGTGACGCGCACTTCACCCGGGACGGACGGAATTGTAATATTTCTAACATAATGAAACCAGAGCGAAGAAGTGGAGTTTTTTTTTCTTTTTCTTTTTTTTTTTTTTTGTTACTTTATTATTTTTATTTCCCTTGCTTCTCTCCCTCCCTCGCTTCGTCCCTCGGCACTTCTACAACGGGACTCTTCGCCAGGATCCTGGCTCGCAAACTTCGGCCAACTATTCCGGGGAAACTTGCGCCACCGAGAAATGTAAAAAAAAAACAACCCCCATCTCGAACGCAGCTACCCGTTTTCGTTCTAATTTTCACCGATCTGATCACCCTTAATTGGTTCCCCATCGTCCTGAGGTTCATTACCACCATAACGATAGCCAGGACCACACGAAATACCCAGAAACGCGCGCGTCTTCGAACCATTCGAACCGATGGGGTTGTCATGACGACAAACCAAATTCCATGGACATGCGGCTGCTGGTGATGGTGATGGTGATGGTGATGGTGCTGCAGTCCGGACCTAGGCGGTTCGAATACGCAGGGTTACTCCGCAAGGACGAGGGATCCTGATTGGGCGCGATTCTTCTGTACAAGAGGGTGAACGGAAGGAGTGCGCGTGGGTGGTTTGGTCGCCTATTGCCGAGGGGGATTTCGACTGCCACGTGTGCATATGTGCTTCACTTCTCAGATCAGTAGGACGTTCGATACTCCGGAGTGCGGTCCGTTCGGAAGAGTTCCTCGGGGGTTGTTTCTTTCTTCTCTTTTTTTTCCACATCTTTTTCTCGCAGAACAAAGTCGAGATCCATTTTTCTTTCCTCGGGGAATCGAGTGTCGCGAAACGATCTCACATCGGAGCTTTTTTCACAAACGACGGGGCTGCACGGTTGTCAGTGATACATGTGTGCGCGCCAGGATCAGGAACGAGCGTTGCCCACCTTTCACCCTGCCTACGAAAGGTACGATTTTCACGAAACCGCATTGATTCAATTTCTTCACGATATTGTGGAAAAAATTCAACCATTCGTCGCAAGTCGGACCGAGGAACGGTTTGTGTGATCAGGTTGATTAAACTTTGGGAAATACGAGGGGGAAGGAGTCGAAAGGAGAGAAAGAGAGCTAACATACGCGAAGTGACGCTCTGTTGGTTTAAGATATAAACGTAAACCGAGTGCCGTTTTTTTCCTCGGGAAATAAGAGTATCGGGGAAACCCCCCCGTCGATTTGCAACCCCGAACGACATTTTACCCAGCATAGACCCCAAACCTGTGACGTCCACCAATTAAAAATTAACGCAACAAATTTTTCTTTCTCTTTGTTCCAGAGGGGGTAACGGATAACCGCCGCATCTTCATCCCTCGAGAGGGAGAAAGAAAAGAAAAAAAAACCAAAACCGGGTGAGTTTCACAGATAGGAGAACCGAGTGATCGAGCGATGAACCTGCTGTTTATTTAGCCGGAAGTCCGTTCATAAATCAGGACTGTTTTCGAGTCTCTTGTGTGAAATATGATAATAGATATGAGACCGATGGGTGTAGGGGGGTAAAAAGGGTAGTAAATCCCTGCAGAAGATCTGAAACTTCTTCTTCTTCTCCCTTCTTCTTCTTCTTCTTCTTTCTCCTCTTACACTTTTTTCTCATTCTTATATTTTTATTCTTAAGCCTTCCCCCGCCCCAGACACCGCAACAACTTTAGCACAGTGTATAACTGCACACAACATCTCTCAACACCGAATAAGTATAACGTGTATATAGCTCAAGTTTAGCTAAAAGTTTTCAGATTATTCATGCAAAGTAACACAGTGATGCATAACCGGAGAAAAGCAAAAGAAAAAAAGAGACCGAGAGACCGAGTAAAGTTCGCGAATAAATATATACATATGTATATATACATACCTATACTCGTTGCCCCACGGTTCGTTCGAAACTTTGCTAACTTGACGGGAAAACAGTTTTTCCGTACCGGGAATCGTTGAGGAGTCAGGAATCATTTTTATTCTGGGGGGAGAAATATCGGTGACGTATTTGTTTTTTTTTTTTGATTTTTTTTTCCGGGGGATGAAACCTCTTCTTTTTTTTTTTGGTTGTTCGTTTTTTTCTTTTCTTTCCCCGCTGCTATCAGCGAAACCGTTTATCGAGATACAGGAGCCTCTCTCTTTTATTCTTTATTGCTAGTAGTAATTTAGGGAAAGAGCCTCTCGTACGCAAGCGTTCGCTAAGTGGTTAAGGTAGGTCGGGTGGTTCGTCGCCCTCCTACAACCACCCACCGAGAAACTCACCCCATACCCTATTCCCCGTTCCCCGTTCCCCGTTCCCCGTTACCGTCACACTATCAAACTTCTCGTTTCTCTCCACCTTAGCTCCCCATTCATTCCGCAATCTCTTTAAGACTTTGAGGTGGTGGGCACGGTGGCATCCCGTTGCCCGGGTAAAGGAAGGGGCGCGGGGGTGGAAGGAAAGGACCCCCAGCAAAGCAAAGAGACTCCGCGAGACGGTTCTATGCTCGTATATGGGGCTAGGGCTGGGGGTGTATTAATAAAAACTCACATCACATCATATCATCCCTATGCCATACCCAGGTCACCCCGAGTCACCCGGGGAGCTCCTCCTCCTCCTCTTCACTTCCATCTCCGACTTGCCGGTGAGGAAAAAGAAGAGGAGGATACAAGAAATAATAAAAAAATATATATAAGAAAAAAAAATAAGAATTCCGAGCCCCTCTTCGCTCTGAGGGAAGGAGGGGGTAGGTACGACGAGAACTCCGTATCTCGAGTGGAAGACGATGTTGCTGTATATTGTTTTCCTTTTGAATAAATTTTTTTTTCCTCTCCCCTTTATCATTCTGTTATATTTTCATTTTTTCCCTCTAGTTTTGTTTTTCTCTTTTTGGTTCACTCGTGTCGAAGAGTTTTTATTTATTTCGAAACTTTACCTTGCCTTCCCCCACCCTCCACCCTTCCCTTCTCCTCCATCTCTCGTTTTTTCCGAATACAAACGGATGTGCGTTTCGATTCGCACAATTTATTTTTTCGGAAGAAAAATGAAAAAAATTAATTCGTAGAGAGCCTCGGAGAAGCTACGGAAGCTTTCACCCCGTTCTAAGTTCGCGGAACCCAGTTAGCAAGTTATCTCGCTTTAAACAGGGTGACACAGTTCCAAGGCGTGACCCTGCTCTTGATAATGGGTTCACGTCCCCGACAAACGGCACCCTTGAAATTAATTAAGCCACCAGGCGCCGGCTCACACAGAGACCCGAATACCCGGCGTCCCGGCGTCCCGGCGCCCCGACGCGGACGCCTCGCCCTCCAAACTCCATTCAATACCACACTATCGTCTCCTTTTCTCGGATGGAATTTACTCGCCGATTAGCGGGATACAATCTCTACCCGATTCGCCACTGATCGAGAATTTCGGTCTCCCCATCCCATGATCGATCCCATGGAAAGACAAGTCCGGGGGTGTCGTTGGACGCGATGTATGTGTGGAATCGCTTTAATATGTTGATAAAAGATCTGATGCATGAGAGGAGGTGGAAATTCTTCGCTGTACTGAGGTATAAGTATGAGACAGCTCGAGCTAGGTGGTGTCAAAAATTCGAGAGCAAGAAATATAGGAGGGAAATAGTGCGAAAGAGTGACGAAGATAAAACGAGGCTGGGGCGCGGTCCATGGAATATCTTTACCGCTGTGGTAACTCCCCGGTACATTATTCATTCCTTTCGAGCAATATACTTATATACTTAAACCTCTGCATTATGCAGACCGTTCTCTGACTGACGCGTCGATTCGCCTCGTCCTCGTCATCGGGTTCGTACATCCACCTTCCTACCTGCTCGCCTAACCGCCACAAAACAATTTTAAAAGTCGAACGGTTCCCTCTGTCAATCACTTCGACCCCAAATCCGGTTACACCTTACGTCAAATTCCACCCCGCTATCAATCGTGTCAATTTTTCCACTCGGGAGTCCCGAAATAAGCCGAAAACAAAGAGGAAAGAGGAACGGATGCACCCTCTCTGCTGCTCAGTCGCCAGAAATATTCCCGAGCATCCAGAGTCCTACGATTTTCGTCAAAAGCTCGTAGAATCTTGGTTCGATCTTTGGAAATCGGGTAAACCCCCTTCGCATCATCCCCGTGATTTTAGTTCGGGTGTTCTCCGTTCAGGGTGGAGTGGCACCACGTCTCAGGGATGCTGCAGGGGTGCCCGCAGGAGTCAACGAACTGCGACGTTGGAGTAGCCGGCGGATTCGCGAGGAAAGCGAATGCTAGAAGTCGTCAGATATCGGCGGTTCCTTTTTCCAATTCACGGATCACGGATGCATCGTTCATTTCACGAATGCAATTAACACTCGGCCGAATACACATATGCATACGTGTGTTTGTCTGTCACACCATGACAGCAGCATCGAGTGAAACGAGACTAACGCGTTGCAGCTGCCGCTGACTGACGCGAATGATTTGCATCTTATCCTTAATAAGGATCAACCGAACAAAGTCGAGTACCTACATACGTCCATCCATGGTTGGGTATACCACCGCGTCACGAGAGGCCGGTAATCACTCTTCGCCTTTGGCGGCGTCGCGTTAGCTCGGTGATATCGCATGTATACATGTACGTACACGTCGGCCTTTTTTCTCGTCCATTTTTGCTAACGGGTCGTTTATGGTCGATCATGTCACAGCTGCGGCTCAATACGAGCGATTCCGAGAGCGCCTATCTCTCCTCGAAAGAATAGCAAAGAGTCGAAATCACCCCGTCTAAAAATTTGGGGGTCGTTGACACTGGTCTTCCGTCTTCGGTCTCGGCGCTTCGGTAACCGTTGAAACTCCGATCCCTCCTCAAGGTGCGAGCATTGTGGAGTTCGCCCGAGTCTATTGCCACGGCAGATGTTCGACGCACCACGTACCCGTGGCACCGTCTCCTGCAGCTAATGTATGCGCGTGTGCTGAGCGGCTAGTATACCTCGCACCCGCTGATGGATGACTGAGTAAAATAGCCTCAGGGATACAGGGTGTAGCCCAGAGGGCGTGGAAGACCGAGAGGAAAAATTAGCCCCGAGTTTCGCTCGACGATTCGTGATATCATGCGGCGATAACATTTTCTTCCGTTTTATGGAATCTGTGAAAAATCCTTGGCGCGTCGATTGGGGGCTGGGAAAAGATGGTGGAAGGATGGAAATTGCCGAGACTTCGTTCGCGGCTCACATTTCGACATCGAAATTCATTGGTACCGAATTGTAGGCCGAAAGTGATATCGGGGAAGAAGATACTAGCCGTGCGTTTTCCCCCACTTGATAACCGTGTGATTAATTATCGCGGCGTATTGATAATTGGGCGATATTTCATCACGGGGTTGGTCAAGCCCTCGGTTATTGGTAGCGAACAGTCCGCGGAGGTAATGGTCGTGAAACGGAAATTGCGTTGTCGCAATTACCCCGTCCCTTTGGCAGCCGCGTAGGTGGGTATACGGATTCGCGTATCGCTCGCCCTCTCAGAGTCGGGCGTCCGACACATCCTGAGGAAATAAATCCCGAACCGTGGAGTGCCAGATGGCCGTGAGTATGGCTCGCGAGAATGAAGTACTCAAGGAGCTCTACCCAGCTAGCCGAAAGCTCGGTGTAGCTGTGCCAGTGCTTTCGCGAAATAGAGAACGAATTTGTGTATGTATCAGTTCCTCCCACCCGTACAAGCCGCCTCGGCTGTAATACTCGGGTAAAGGGTCTCTGTAGGGGTTGTATAAAATGTATAGCTACCAAATGTCGTTGCATTTTACAGTTTTCCTGTTTTACTTTACGACCGCCGATTTACATATCGCGCGTGTAACCTACCCCTTCATGACTTTCTTGATCAATTCACTGCGGACCTGAAGACAGCCGTATATATGGCGTATGAGTTATAGGGTGGAACAGATGAGATCGATGACCCGGTCGAAGTGTTGAAAAAATTAATTAGCGATGGATCGTTTTTTATTTCATTTGCATACAGCTTTTAACTTTCTAAGCTTTGACGTAAGTTGACTTTGAAACTTGACGAAAAAATATCCTCGACGAATAACGAGAATAATAAGAAGACGAAGAGTTGGCCGTTCGAACGAAAGGGGACAGCTGCAGCGATCGAACGTCGAGTACGAAGAACGATGACGAGCCGATCCCTTTTTCTGTTTTTTTTTTTGCTTTTTTTACTTTTCGTTTTGGTGGGTCCGCGGGATATGTAAATAGGAGGAAAAGGGGGCAGGCTGGCTTGACTCGGCCCTTTCTCAGCAAGCTGGTTCACATGGTGTATGTAGAGTAGCGTCGTACGTGAAACGGTACGAGGAAGTGTAGGTAGGTATAATCAGGCAACCAGGGAAGTAAGTAAGTATAAGCGCACACCTGCCGTTTGTGCAATAACCATACTTTGTTACGTACCAACCTACCTCCTGCGGCACAATGGTATAAGATATTTTTTACTCTCGACAAAGAAATGCTCGGAGTCAGCCTTCTCGGAATACGTAGTACCTTAGTCCGCACCCGTGCCTTCCACACACATCCGCATTGTCAGCGATACGATTTAATCTCAGTCATTTCTTACGGACATGATACTCCCTGATAGTCGTATATTCACTCTACGGTGCCCCCGATACTCCCGACGTCAATCGTCATCATTCTCGAATCGTTTTGGCACACTGAACCATATTAATCGCAAAAGAAAAGGGAAAACCGCGAGAACTATCGAAAACTTATCGGATTACTATATTTGAGGAATACTAAGCTTCACGATTAGTATCATATTCATTCTACAATGACACTCAATACTCGTGATATACTCACTCGGTGCCAATCCTTTTATTCACCGCCGATGAGAAATGAAAAACGAAAAAGACTACCCGAAATCAATCGAATTACTATATTTGAAGGGAACTAGGCTTCCTGACTAGTATCATATTCACTCGGTATCAATCATCATCATTCTGAAACCGTTTCGGCACACTAATCCTTATTCACCGCAGAAAAAGAGGAAAAACTGAAATAACTATCAGAAACTAATCGGATTGCTAGATTTGAGGAGAACTAGGCTTCATGGCCAGTCACTGTCATCGCATCTGAATCGAGTTGGCTATTGACAACTATACCGACATGTATGGACATAAATTGCCGATTCAATAATTCGTTTGAGTAATAATGAAGCGGGTGATATATTTGACATTCGAAAAATCTTGGATTCGATATCCATATACGTGAATACGGACATATTTTAGACACGCCGTTCGCGCTACTTCCGGCGAAAATAGCGCCCATAATTCATGTCTCTCTATTTCTCTTTGCGTCGAGTATTCGCGGACGTGATGAACGAGCATGCTAGATTACGTGTGTGTGCCATAGAGCGGCAGCAACACCGGCAGCATCTAAACGCATGCAAAACTCGCATTAGGGTGTTCACTCGGCGTTCCATTCTCGTTTTGAATATCACTTTTTACCTGTTCTACTTCAGAACTACAATCTGCTACATGCATAGTGTCACCGTAACGGGGCCAGACACGTGATACCCAGTTTACTATCAGCCACGGATACCCAGGATCCATGTCAGAGATCATACGACCACGCGATTCCCAAAATCGTCTCTTCATGCTTATCGAGGTAATCCCTTCCCGTTCCTAAGATTCGAACCGTCCCAGGCTGCGCCTTCAAAGCAGTTCGGATGCACATGTACGTATATACGATTCGTAGAAGCTTCATCATTGCCTAGTCTTCGTTATTCGAGACTAGACTGCCCGCTGTGACTACCATTACGCTTTTCAAGATTGAGATTAGGACTTCGAAGCATTAGGTTCTACTCGCCTCGGTGTCTCGACTCCCTACTATTCTAATTGAAATAAAAATTCCCCGGGACGAAGGGACGAGGACGTCTGCTTCTGCTCCTCGCTTTTTATACCTGTAACGCGCAACGTAATTCGCGAGTAAATTGCTACCAAGATCGAGGCTAATGTTACCCAGGGATCACGCGACACGTGTATTAACCGAGTGGTAGGTACGTATACAGGAACGTAATGCGTTTAAGCGTGCAGTGATATGTGTACCGAACACCCGGCCATTACACGCCTCACTGAAACCTGGCAGCCACAAGTTCTACCTTCCTAGGGGATGGCGGTGTCGGTGGTGGTTCTGTGCGCAGTTTAGAGTCTAGAACCGACCGACTCACCCCCGTGAACCTCTCTTAACATTCCCGCTCCCACATTACCCTCTAGAACGGAACTAAAGTTCAAATTGAGTTGCACCAAGTAGTTAGACAACCCGTTTGACTCAGAGGAAAGACGGGTGGCGTGCTTATGCGCCTGAATAACACATATGGTGGCTGATATCGCGCCCCTGTACCACCGGTTGTCAATCTCGAGGCGTTAATTTCATTCCACGTATATATCCCCGAAACGAATCCTTAGATCGCTGTTTCGGTATTAATGGATAGGATGAAGAGATCGATGAGTAGTTTTGCTCGGAAGTTATGGACGACTGGTCGTTCCTTGGTTGGCATATTCGGGAGTGTTGGGATGGTGAAAAAAGATCGTCGAAAATCTCGGTGTAGATCGGATAAAGTGATTTTCTTTTGGAGCTGAACGAGTGAAGCGGATGAGTGCTCGAACGAGATTACGGTGGAAGAAGGGTTGCTAGTTTGTCGTGTTTTAGAGTTATGTAAGCGCACTAACGTAAATACCGAAACGAAGCTGGGGGATGGGGAGAGACTGGATGAGTGTATAGAGGAAGAGTTCTCAGTGTTAGCGATAAAGCAAGGCATTCTTAGGAAGTGGAGGAAGCGAAAGAAGCGAGGTAAGAAAGTAGGAACGATAGGCGGTGAGGAAGGAATAAAGGGATTGGGAAAAAGTTAGAGCGAGTCGTAAACAACTGTCGAACACAATCTCCTAATGCACCTTTTCTTTCTTTGCCGCCAGATTCCGATTGGTAATAGGAAGTTATATCCTAGATACGATAGGGGACTCGAGAGACACAGAAACACCGCGAGTCTACGAGTGAAGCTTTTTGTTAAATGATGGTAGGCAAAAGAGAGTAGATACCGAATAGGCATTCGTCCACCCACCCGACACCCGATTCAGATTTACTTTTTTATTAAATTTATTGATATACCCTCACTTCGGCTCACAATCATTCCAGAAAATCGCTGCTTTACAACGAGGATAAATCATATCGCTGAACGAAGACATAACGGAAATATCGAAGCGCTATTCTAGTCAAAGTTCTCAAGTTTTAGTGCAAAGCTGTAATGTGGTCAATCGTGTCGTTCAGGATGTTTTCAACACGGATCAATTATATCGTATGGCATGTCCAATCGTGTTAATGTTTATCAAAAAGATCATACAATGTTCAAAAATGTTTTTCATCTTCTTGAATAGCGAAATAATACGCTACATGTTCAATCATGTTGCTGTTTGGCAAAATTATCAGAAATACAACATTCCACAACGTCCAAACATGTTCATCTTCCTTCTGTACGGTGAAATGAGATGGTTACGTGTTCAATCATGCTTTACGTGCTTCTAGAAAGCAGCTAAGTATCGTAGCACGTCCAATCATGTTGCTTTTTGACAAAAACAATATTCTACAATGTTCAAACATGTTAATTTTCTTCCTGAACAGCAAAATAATTTTGTTACATGTCCAATCGCGTAGCTGTCGTGCTGAAAAATCCTGAATAAAACATTCTGAACATGTCGAATCATGTTCAGATCGGCCTGAACGTATGAGTCCATCATAGATCGCAAAATGAAATGATCTACGCATTCAGAAGCGAAGATCCTAGTTCGTTTTTTATTAAATTGAAAGAGATTGATTTTCTCGAAATGCATCATCGCAAGGGGTATACGCGGCGACCGGTCAATCCCTAAAAAATAAAAAAATCCCGTACGTAAGGGAGGCGCGCACAGGTGGTCAGACGCATCTGTAGGAACCCAGACATAGGTAAACACGTATAGGGTAAAACGTGAGAAATGAGCGCCGGACGGGTGTCTAGGTCGTCCGTGGCTGGATCAACGCGGATGCCATGCCATTGGCACCGGTAACGGAGAAACTGGTTCCTGGTCCGCCTCCCTCACCCGCAGCCTCTTCTGAGGAATTTTACGATTCAACTCGAAGGGTTATCCCTGAAGGAACGCGGAGCCGAGCACCGCACCACGTATGACGCGACTTACGAGAAGCAGGTGCGGTAGGTAGGCAGGCAGGCAGGCATTTTATACGTTTGATGTTGAAATTTTATGCCAGTCGAAGAACACCGAACACCATACCAAGCCATGCCATGCCATGCCATGCGAACGAGCTCGACACACAAGAAGGTCTCTTCAGTTCTTCGAATTTGAATCACGGTTCGCTTTCGACTTCCATGAGAATACGATTCGGGGAAATCGATGAAAAAATTTTGCTGAGCTCTGCCCACTTCCGGTTCTTTGATATTTTCCATTTTTTGAATTCGATTCCACTCTTTTTCGTTCAATTAGTCGAGAATAGATCATCAGATATACCCGCGGTGTTCGAGGTAAAAGAATAATAATTCATGGTTACAAGGAACATGTTTTACCATAGCTGTAAATTCCTGGTAATACTTATTACCGTAGTGATCGCGGCGTTGGTACAATTAATATAATTAACTACGCCCCGCATTATATGCATATATACCTCAGTAAAGTTGAGTATAATTAACCATGTACTGAAACGGAATGTCCGGGATGACGAATGGGCCAGAGGTTGGCTTGCTTGATGGAACCGACTCGTTTCTCCGCAACGAGAATATAAATACGTACTTATTATACTTCAAAAAGAGAAAAAAAAAAGAAACAGAAAACGTAAAGAACGGAATGAATCGACGAGGAAAAAGGGTGTGACGTTTGCGAAGATCCGATGAGAAAGACTTCAGGAGCTATCTGGCAATATGTTACGTGCGTGTCGTAGAGTCGGTAATAATTGTCGGAAATTAGCGAAATGAATAAATCTATCCGTCCGTCTATCCGCCTGTCTGTCCGTCTGTCTATTCATCCATCCATCCCACCCTCGGTCGTAGAGCGTAGCTAGTGAGTAAGCTGGCCTCCCACGTATCAGCTCGGTACGGTAGCGTGATCCGGTAACGTAAATAACAATTAAACGTACTGGTATAGTGCATTAAGTTGAGGCTCACCTCGGATTATCGTGATGGGTATAAATCCCAATTACCTACCTCGCTAGTACGCATAATTACCAATAATTAAGGAGAATTTGCGCTACCGGTTTATAAGGTACCTTATACCTATGCTCCTTCCTGAATCGCGGGGCTAGTTACTCCGCAGCGCCTTGGGTATAGTGCCGAGTACTTGGACGGGTAAGTACTCGATGTCATTATCCGTTTATATCGTTAGTTAGTTAGTTAGCTGCGTTACGTTACGTTACGCTACTGCCGAAGTTTCAGAAACTTCAATTTCAGTTTAGAACATAAACGCGACCGTTCAATCCGCGTTGTTTCGAATAATTGTTTTCTTCGATTAGACAGGTACTGCAGGCACTTGTACCAGTTACCCAAGTGTTATTTTTGGATTTGAAACGAGGGGGAGAGTTCGTTTGGTTCATTTACTCGAGTCTCGAAAGCCCAAGTAGCAGCAAAACTATTTTTTCACATGTTTCGTTCGTCTTGCTAATTCGCAGCAATAGCGATACGACATCGCGACATGTTCAATCGACTCGTTGCTATTTTTCCTCGAAAGAAATATCAGTTTTTCTATCGCTTCAATAGCGATAAGTTCTCGCAACATGTTCGATCATGTCGTTGCCATTTTTTGGATAGCAATACGGCATTGCAACATGTTTAATCATGTTGTAGCTGAATTTTTGAATAGCAACACGGTATCTGAAGATGTCACGTGTTTTCTATCTTTCATCCGAACAACAATAGAATAGAAACTAGTTACAACCGGAATCGCATGATTTAGTAGACCTAGAAGTTGGTCGCTGACAATGATTGATGTGAGTTCAGTCCAGAAACAGTTTTGAGAAAGTGTGTTTGACGAAAAAAACTTTAAACAGATGGTTTTGTAAACAATTTTAATCACATGACCCACGTAGCTGTCCCGTCGTGTATATATCGAGCGTGACGTGGACCACGGCGTCAACCTGGTACAGAGCGAATCGCGTCAGCGGTGCATTAAGATCGGCAACGGACCGTGAATTCGTGACAAGGAACTGGTAAGAAGGCAGGCTCGGTTCCTCGTCGAATAATAGAGCCGGTGCAGCGGTAATTAAGATAAGAAGAGGAGGCTTACACTCCAGACGCCGCGTCGTCCACGACCGATTCATTATCCTCGCCCCAGCAGCTAGCTCAACCGATGTAGATATATAGACATATAGGACGTGCACATGAGTTTATATACTAGCGCATTATACGTGACTATATAATTACCTGGTGTTTATCACCAAGAGTTGGTTATATGGAGGTATTAGATTTTAATTATCTTTTTACCCGCGAGTAATCGCCCGTACGAAGAAGTCGAGCAACGAATAAACTTCGTTTAACGTGCTGCAATGTTGCATTTCATGTTCAGGAAAAAATAGCGACGATGTCATTGAACATGCTGCGATATTGTATCATTGCTATTAATAAAGTAGCAGCTACTCGGTCGAACATGTTGCAATATTGTATCGCTGCTCGGAAAAAAGTAGCAGCGACATTATCGAACATGATACAACATCGTATTACTGTTTAAAATAAAATAGCGACGAATTTCACCGAACATGTTGCAATATTCTATTGCTATTCGGGAATAAAAAAGGAAACGACATGATTGAAAATGTTACCGAAGCATTGTATCGCTATTAAAACAAGTGGCAGCTACCCGATCGAACATGTATTGCAATATTCTTTGCTGTTCGGAAATGAAATAGGAACGACGTGATCGAAGATGTGACAACATCACGTTTCTACCGTTTGTAGACAGCGACGAAATATTTGATCAAAACAGGCATGTGTCCATAAAATTAGCGGGAATTGAGTTTACGGCTGATCGCATCTCGGCTGCACAGTGCATACAACACGTTGTAGGTATACAGATACGCCGACAAGTTAGTTAGGTACTACCAAAAGGCAAATACTAGACATTATCGCAAGGTGTATATAGTTATTAGTTACAGGGGGACAAAGAGGGGTAATAAAATTGGCAATTATTAGAACCTATAACTAAACGGAGGTCGGTATACAAGCGCGCTGACTGACGCTAACCATAATCACCTTTCGACCATTACCAGCTACATCTCGCTATAAAATTAACGGCCATAAGGTTTACGCCTAGCGCATTTACCTGTTAAAAACAACAAAAAGAGAAGAAAAGAAAACGAATTTACCTCATTATTAAAATCGAACACGCGACTAGCCGGTATCTTGAATTTCAAATCGCTTTATTATATCTCGAATCTCTTATTATATTTTCGGAGTTAACTCAGCCGTTTATAAAATATGTGAAAATTATAGTTTAGCGAGGAATTATCAAACAAATCGATCGACGAATTCGACGGTTGAAAACGACGGATGGTTAGAAATGGAGCAAAAACGAACCTGCAATACCAGATATTACGTTACTACGCGTTATAGTCTCGAGTTCTCCTCAATCCTCGTTCCCATTTCTTGTAGAAAAGAGGAGACACACATACCAGCGTCGCGTCTTCCTAATCAATTTTCAATCGCTACGATTGATTCTCTTTCTTGGCTTCTTGGGCTGCGAAATCTCCAAGGAGATGCGAGATGCGAGAGGCAAATCTCGACGACATCGCCAGGTATCGACGTATATATCTATATGTATATATATCTATACATATATACATATTCTATGTATTACGGTTATATACAAGAAGAGCCGCGGCCAACTCCGATTTGATTACGATTTATTGGGGTTCGTCGCACTGCAAGTACAGCTACAACCACTACTGCTTAAACTTCACCCTCTCCTCTAACCATTTACTCACCGACGTGAATCCGCAGCCCTTTCGTATCCCCGCAGACTTCGGTGCTCCTGAAGATACCCAAAAAGATTCTTGAGGTCATTGAGCTGCTCGTCTCTGGCGGACACTGCCTCCTTGAGTAGCTGGAAGCAAATTAATCCCACATTCAAAAACGGCCCTCAAACGATGAAACGCGGCGTTTCGGGGCTCCGATTCCGAATCTCCTGTACCCCTTGTTTATTCCTTCGTTCACCCATAAAATTTCTCAGATGTGTTTTTGGCAGAAAAATCGTATCGTAGAAACGAACAAATGGAATCGAGACTGGAAAGGGGTTCGCGTATACACGATTGGTATTTTGACGCCAAGTCTCGACTCTCCAGCCAGTGTTTATGCTATCGATGCAGGAAGCACTTTACTCCGAATGGTAATATGCTTCGACGGTAGGGCTTCCGGTTGAACCGGCGGAAACGGAGAGTAAACACGGTCCTCTCGTCACGATTTACGCCCAACTTTCAGACAGATCATAAAATCATCGGTACAGTTTACCCCGCTTTATCATTTACCGATAATATACGCGTGTAGACACGGGGAGAGGGAGGCTGTCCCCGCTTTTCACGTTTCAGAAAATTTTCGCACCCTTCATCGCAGGAAGAAGTGTTTAATTCCTTCTTTTTTTTTGGAAATCTGTAAGAACGTGAAAACGGGTTGAAATCAGCAAAAGTCGTTTTTCGGCGAGGAGTTTTAGGGGACGTATGGAATGAAACTGGAGGCGAGTGGAGCGACGATAAGTTTCCGAGTCAAGACGAGGGGGTTTACCGTTTAATAGAAGATTCGAGGCGGTTCGTAGATCCATGGAAATCTAAGTCTAACGCGGACCAAAGTTGATGGCGCACTTCCACCAAGACGACGTTGTCGCTGGAGCGGGATATTGGACGGATCCGAGCATCGCCTTCCCCGCGAATCGCATCAAACTCTTGAATTCTTCTATAAATACTACGAAATCTGACAATGCCCGAAAGCCTCGTCCTTCGCTTTTCGATTTTCCTCCAAAAATCGAGAAAGAGAAGTTCGAGCGAAAAAATTTTCCCCGTTTTCACTCGCTCCTCTTTCTCTCAGTTCGCGAGTGAAAATCGCGTTCGCGGGAGAAAAAAATTAGGCGATAAATAAATTCGGTATAATCTTAGGCGCCACTATACGTGACACCGTTAAGCTACTAAGAAAGATGGATGAGCTACTTCAATTATTATTATCGATAGCAATCTTGCATGCCTGCGGGAGGATGGCGGGGTCGGGTCCCATTAGCATAATCACATTATAAGTGCGTCCAAGAGAGAGGTGCTAGCTCCGCGTACGCGGTACCTAGTTCGCGCGCCTTACTCGAATGCGAGCTGATCGGACGCACGGGCGAATATTAGTTTCTCTACTAGTATTTTTCACACCATATGTAAAATCGACGGATGATTGATGGGCGTTCGATAACCAAAAAGTAACGCTTTTCTTTCCGAGCTGTGAAAACAGATTCCAATCGCCAGCGATTTTCAAAGCGAGTAGCTGGTTCCGTTCGGATTATCATTTCCTGTGCCGAATTGACCGTAGTTCGAGAAGTGAGCGACAGCAGTTGTCCGAGGCTCTTATTTTTCCTCGACTTCCTGAAATTTCGCTGTTTTGAGAATGACTCGACTCGGCTGTACGGGTTTACGCCGTTTTGTGAAACACCCGTTAAACACGTGTCGCTATTACCGCCGTGGGTACGATAATTATCGAAATTGGTATCGACGAACCTCGAGACAAAAGAGGAGAAAAAAAATCGAGAAGAAAGAATGAAGAAAAAAAAGTTAGAAAATTAGAAAATTATGCATACTCCAGTAACGGCAATTAAACTGGCTGCAAGCTGTGTGCTAGGGAGAACCAGTTGCATTTAGTTGCAATGAATGGTAATTGGGTACCAGGAGCAATTTTATAGTAATTGGTGCGGTAGCTGAAGCCTGGATACGTACCTTGCAGCAACAGCAACAGCAACAGCGACAGCGTGCTCGTGAGCCGCGCAGTTATTGCGAATAAATAAATTGTGATTCCATCGAGATTATGATCGTCAAGTTTTGTTTTATTATTTCAACTCGCGATACGTATATGGATCCTTCGGAGGCTGCGAGCCTGATACGTCGGAATCGAATATAAGTCGGGGTAGAGATTTCAGAGAGATGATCCGAGTCGCACTCATGTAAACTCATTAATTGTCGGATATGCTGCTTGTTTATTACCTTGGATCGATTACTCGTCATTTATCGCTGTCGCAAAGCATACAGATAAACCCTGGCGGATCGAAGACCGAAGGAAGTTGCGGAAAAGTGTGCGATTTGCGAAATTCATTGTCCCCGAAACCATTGGTCTTGGAGAAAAAATATAAGTTGGGAAAAGATGAGAACTTTGGAGGAAAAATTTGGCGAAAAGGTTCGCCAGTTCAGGAATGCAAAATAAACGCGACTTACCGACGAAACGTCGGTTTTTCTGCGGTCTTGTGAGATTTTCTGGTCAGCAGATATCAGAATGGCTAAATCGCCGCGAAATGCCCCCTAGATATAACCGAGATTGGGTTTCAGACCGGAGGTCATTACGCGTTGCATAATTCAGACCGAGTATGTAGGTAGGTACGTACTTACGTACGTAGGATACGTATGTACCTAGATGTGCGCGATTGGTAAGCGCGATAACCCAGCTCGGTTAGATATCTAACTGCGTCCATTTCTGTATAAGGGATTTTAGCTTTATACTTTACTGACCAAGCGATCGCCGCGGCCGTATCACGTACGCAGTAAAATACCCCGGTCAGCCAGCAGATCTGATCCTTACTGCAGAAAAAGTCAACTCGGTACGCAGAGGAGACTCGCGCTTCAAGGACCTTCTCGGTTCGCGGCGAGGCCATAGGCCAATTCCGGACCATCTCATCGCGACAAAGGACTCGGACATTTCCAGCTTCTTCGGGATCGAACGGATCTCGGACTTCATTATTCCAGCTTCATCCCGGAACGTGGATTACTCCGAAATAAGAGTGACGTTTCTATCTGACTTGGAGCACAATTTGCAGTCGCCTCATGAGTCCGGTGAGTTCGTGCCAAATGCCATATGTGTGGCTATGTGACATGCGCGTGTGTGTTTAAACTCGTCCATCCACTGCTGCACTCGTAATATAATTTTCTACTTACGAGCATTGCCTTTGCGTATATTTCTTACCCAGTAAACTAGAAGTTGAGTATCTTTATCACACATGTATGTCCAGCCCCGTGAGCCTTCGGACAGTAATCGACTGTGCGATTCCATAAATTTGAACAAGTCTTTCGCATTTCGAAGCTGATTTTAGATGTCTTCTGGCTCATTTCGAACCTTCCTCAACCCGGAGGGAAGGTAAAGATGTTCGTCAGAGATTTTTCAGCTCTTTCGGAATGAAGAAAGGAAGACGGACTTTTCGGACGCTGATAGTTCTTCTGTCTGTCCTTTTTTCCCGTTTGGTGGTAATTGACGTGGAAGATTATGCCGATAGTACGATATTACATAGAGTATAGTAAGCAGCTGTAAAGCTTATCCTGAGTAAAGATATGAAAGGGGAGAAAGAGAGACGAGGAACCAGGGTCGAGTTTTGTTCCAGCAAACCAGTTGGTTCGACGAAACTTCGACCACTAGTAGTGAAAGGGTTCGGTTTGAACCCGGTGTAAAAATGTTTTCCGAGGCATATAGAACTGGCTTCTTGCTTCTTCTCAGTCTCCTCCTCCTCCTTCTTCTTCTTGTTCTTCTCGTCAGCCTTAAATGTTCCCTTGCGCGGTATGCTGCACTGGCTAATTGTCGATTGTGGAGAAGAAGCCGGGGAGCACCCTTTATGCATTATGCGAATACTTTGTGATGGAAATAGGAAGCATCCGAGGGTCTTCCAGACCGGGTGGCTATCCCACGGTAATTAAGACCAAGTTCCGTCGAAATCTCTCAGCGTCTTACTCGTCGATTCCATGATCTTTACTCAGAATCCAGTAATCCATGTCACCGTAGTATTTGCACCCGCTTTATCTCGAGTTGGAATACCAACGAAACTATTCCTCGGACCAATCTGAGCCGCTGGTACCCACCTTGACCGCAACCGTTTCAACGAGGTGTACTTACGACCTGTACCTGCCTTAGAGCGGATTACCAATCCGTGGGAACACATGTCAGCACCGTGAATGCAATCAAACCGAACCACGGCTCGCTATGGCTATTCGAATGTCGTATTTATCTGATTTCTGCAGTTCACAGGACCCCGGGAAACCAGACATTCCATGGAACACGGTGGACACTGGTCCCATGCAACTTGACAGGGCTGAACAGTTACCTGTGCGAGAAATTCTCGGCTCGGTCCCGGTTCACGATCTTTCGGATGTCATAACGGTCTTGTAAATCAATTTTTCTTGATAGGGCGACAGGATCGGTGGGTTGTAATTACCGAGAGAGAGAAAGAGCCCGTTCAAATTGCAGGGCCGGTCAGCCGGGTCCAGTTGGAGGCAAAACTTTTGATTATGATACGCTGACCGGTAAGCAAGGAGATATGATATTCGGGCTACTATAATACACAGCCATCAATCACTACTCTCTGTTATTAATGAACAACGGAGAACTGGGAGGATACCAGGCCCCAAGCTCAGATCTGATCGGTACCCGCTTGTATTACTCCGTTCCGTTATGGTCATCTCAGATCCTAAACTATAAGTCAGGGTACGTCCATCATCGGGCACAATCATGCCGGCTCGTCAATGTCGCTTGTCAACTGTTATCGGATTAACAGGTGTTTTCTCTTCCGTATATGCCGAGCATTATTCAAATACCGAGAAGGCTTTTTAACCTCTTTACAAAAATATCAACATTTGGTTCCAGTTCTGTCGAAATATCCATGGCAAGAAACAGTTTCAGGGTTTTCGTTTCATTGGGCTCCTATTTGAGGTGAAAAAAATCGAAACTCGGATTCCGGGATCCAATATGGCGGACAAATCGGTCCAAATTGGATTATGTCTTCATCGGAGTACACATCTAGGGGTTTTTTGGGCCACTGAACTCGAATCCGAGATCGAAAAATCAAAATTCCAAATGGCGTATTAGATTCTTACCAGAATACCGATTTCGGGGTTTTGGGGTCGCTGCATTCAAATTTGGGGCTTAAAACTCCGATTTCGAATCCCAAAAAGCGTCCATAAGTCCCCAAACTACAGTATCAGGGCTTAGATTCACTGGGCTCGCATTTGAGGTCAAAAAATCGAGACTCAGATTCCAGAATTCAATATGTCGGACAAATCGGTCCAAATTGGATTATGTCTTCATCGGAGTACACATCTAGGGGTTTTTTGGGTCGCTGAACCCGAATCCGAGATCAAAAAATCAAAATTCCAAATGGCGTATTAGATTCTTACCAGAATACCGATTTCGGGGTTTTGGGGCAGCGGGATTCGAATCCCAAAAAGCGTCTATGAGACCCCAAACTACAGTATCAGGCTCTTAGATTCACTGGGCTCACATTTGAGGTAAAAAAATCGTGACTCAGATTCCAGAATTCAATATGTCGGACAAATCGGTCCAAATTGAATTATGTCTTCATCGGAGTACACATCTAGGGGTTTTTTGGGTCGCTGAACCCGAATCCGAGATCAAAAAATCAAAATTCAGAATGGCGTATTAGATTCCTACCAGAATACCGATTTCGGGGTTTTGGGGTCGCTGGACTCAAATTTGGGATCAGAAACTCTAACTTTGAATCCCAGAAAGCGTACACAAGATCCGAAACCATGTATTCTAGTAAAAAGTTAATAGGATTCCGACTCTCAGTGAAATTTGAACCTCGAATTGATCGAGCACCTTAAATCCGTGATAATTTCTGGGTTCGGTTCCACGCGAATAAACCGAGTTATTGATATGGCAGTAGGATACGTAACCGAGTCAGCCGTTACATTACCCGCATGATTTTGCCTTGAGTATGAAACGTCGGGGCAAGATCGTTATCTCTACAATTGCTCCTGGCTCTTCGGCTCGTTTGGCAAATCGCTGGATCGACGGGAATTAAACCGGAGTTGAAAATTCCGGGTTTCCGATAAAATATTAGCCATCGAGTGTTGCATACGGCTGACAATGTAGCCGGTGCATAAATACCGCTCGTAAAACCCACCGATAAGACTAATAAACTATAATAAATATTTCCATAGAATATATAATATTCCCATGCCTCTATACGCGGGTTCCGTTCATACAACCTGCTCAAAACGAGTTTATTATGCACGCAATTAACCGGAACATATATTTCTGCACGAGATACATATGCGTTACGACTCGCCAGTGATCGTTCTCTCGTAAAGCTGCATCGATATTCGTCGGAGGCAACAGCCCCGTGTTTCTTTCATCCGAAGACATTCCCGCATACGGTGCAACCGCTCCAGCGCGAAATCTTTACGATTTTAGTCATTCCAGATACGCAAAGCCGTTCGAACTCCCAGGCGAAGTGCGGTTATTGAAAAATTTCCAATATTACGACTAATTAGCGATGAAATATCGGATCCTGGAGCAATCATGCGCGCGTATGCCTCCTGCGTTGGGTATCGATCGCATATCATTGAGACATGTATCACTGCTCGGAGAGATGTTAATTTCACGGTATCTGGTTCGCATCTTCCGTCAGTTTCTAATACCTTATCGATAGTCGTCAAGTCACCGTATAGGTAAAAGTGTGATTACTGTTTATTGGTACAAGTTTATCCGCGCTGGGATTCGTGTCGGAATTGCTGGCCGCAGCCCGTGCCTTTTGCCTTTTGCCCACTCGATTCTCCGCGTAACCGATATACGTATACCCACGGTGTTCTCATCCGGTTTGCCCGCAGCAAGCAATTAACGACTTTTGTCAACTTTACGACCGCATTTTTAATTACAGACCCTTTACAGAACCCGGGAGCCAATTAGCACCAGCCCATGCCGCCCCTTTCACGTATGCACGTACATACCAGCTGCAGCTCGCACACGAACGCACTTCTACACCTATGACCAACACAATTAACGACGGAAATATAACGAAGTACGAGGAGCATTTTTTACCGTCCAAGTTTCATCGCGCCAGGCTCATATGCTCGATGCAATGTGAAGAAGAATCGAGACGCGTGGAGTGTATCGGTTCGAGAATTGGAGAGAATTTTTGAGAGACTGGGCGTTACATACGGTGCCGGAATTTTTAATTGCGATTAATACACCGTAGCTGTACGCGCGAAAGCCATCAACGGAAGTAATCGCGAATGTCGAAGTGTCGAATTCGGATAAAAGTCGCGATGACCACCTGAGGAATTTATAGGTGGCTGGGTGGATGCAGAACCATAACAGCGGCCGGCATACATCGTAATGAATTAACCAACTAGCGTAATGAGCGAGTGATGAATCATCGGTCGCTCGGTCGATCCATATTCATTCCTCGTCAAGGATCCGATGGGTAATCGAAAATTTAAAACACCGAATCTAATTCAACAAAGAAACGCGAATCAACCGCCTTTTGAATTGATAATGGTTCATTCAAGTTCAAACAGTCGGCGTTTCAATTCCGATTTTCTAATTAACAACGGAACGTTGAACCATTGATTAGCCAAGACTATAAATCACCGGACTGTCTTCTTCTCTATTTCATTCCATTTCATTTTCTCTTCTTTTCTTCAATTTCTTTGAGGCCGCAACCCAGTCTGACCGGTGGGCTGGTTATTACATCTGGTATACCTATGGCTTGGTCATTGCTGCGCGGTTGAAGCTAAATGGGCATAATTATCAATGCCGAGGAATGATTATTGGTGACATTTGACTATCTAATTAGGTAAGGTTTCCTCGAGGCCTCGGACCGTCCGGCGCGGCGGTATGTGGTTTTAGTTACGTAATTGGCCCGGTGTAGAAAAGGGAGATAAAATTGGTCAAAAATTAGATAGGAGCTAAGAGGATGGGACAGATTTGTAGCCCGATGATATCGCGCATATTTAATTGGGAGACCGGTACCTCGACAATCGCTTCGATCGTTTATTCGCTCATTCTCCTCAACCGGAAACGTGGAAAGATGAAATGCACGGTAAAACTGAGAGTCCGGTTTTCGACTTGCTCAAACCCAAACCCAAAAACGAGTCCCGATTTCCCCCGGTCGTGAGGAGCGAGAGCCTCTGATGTCCGGGGAGATATATGACTTGAATAATCAAGATCGATGTATCGGAAGACTGACGAGGCTATAGCCGCCCCTGCACCTGTCCCGGGCTTAGAATTTATTTACAACGAAGGAAGGATGTAATCTATGGGATCTGGGACGTAGGATCGTGCTTTTTTGAAGACTTTGAATTTTTTTAGTATTTTCTTGTCTCAAAATTGGGATCGGGAATGAATAAGAGATGAGGGAAATTGATTGAGACGGGTGTGAGGCTGGTTCAATGACCAACGGCACTTTGAATGCAGATTTCAGTTCGATAAGTGAACCTTGAACAGTAAAACGCGAGTAGGAAGAGCGTGAAGCTCTTTAATCTTGAACGGTGAATGCCAGACGATTAACTTTTCATAACAAGCAGTGAACTCTGCGCCTTGGAACTTGAACTTCGAACAACGAAGCATGAATTGCGATCTTCGAAACTTGAATCGCAAACGGCGCACCTTGAAGGGTTCAAACTTGAACTTGAACTTGAACATTGAACATTGAATCATGATTTTTGGACCTTGAACCGTGAAAAATTAAGCATGAACTTTGAACCTTGAAAGATTCAAGCTTCAAATTGAACTTGAACATTGTACATTGAATCTTGATCTCAGAACCGTGAACCGTGAATCTTGAACATTGATTATTGATCCGTGTAACTGGAGTAATGAACAATGAAGCATGAATTGCGACTTTTGAAACGTGAATCGCCAAAAGTGAATCTTGAACGGTCTAAACTTGAACTTGAACATTGAATCTCGATCTTAGAACCGTAAACCTGGAATGGTAAACATTGATGAATAAACCTTGAACCTCGTGAAAAGTGAATAGTGAACCTTGAACCGTGTATAGAAAGTATTTCTTCAACGAATGATATCATTCTCTGAATTGTGGGTAGGGATTTACAGCCTGAGCTGTGTCTAGGGTAAAGTTTCTGTACACCTTGTCCCTTTCTCTAAATCTTGGGACTCGTAATTTTCCCCTGGAATTAATTAAACTGATTAAACATCGCGTAGTTTCCACAAGGGTTTAGTTTGGGGTTGTCAGGTTTGTAGACGGCTTAATTTATACACGGTGTATAACTTACTCGCATCGTGGCCTGGCGGGTTCCGTATATTTCAAAAAATGACTCGAAATATTACGTCTACCTGCTAGAAAAGCACCTGGTGATTGTGCCACAATCTTAAGGCCCGAGGCGACCTCTTCTCATCGGTTATTTTATATATATATATAAGAGAGAGAAGAGATTGAAAAAAAAGAAAAGAAAAGAAAAAAAACCAACTAACAGTGTAATTTCTTGATTATAAATAGGTATTTATATGCAGGAAAGCAGGAACGCGCGCACAGCGTTGATGTGGTTCTTATACGGTACAAGTTTAATGGCCCTGTTTATCCTATGCTTTACTACAATACTATATAACCCAGAGCCCAGACTAGAGCCAAAGCTATGGATGTTATTAGCTGTGGATGTAATTTACTAAAAACAGTTTCTTTTGGTATATTATAGGGGAAAAAAAGAAGGAATTCTAACAGCAAACCTATCATAATTAATAACATTTCGTAACGAAAACGCGAGAAGATATTATTAAACAGCTAGCACGAATACGATATCATCAATGTCTCCTAGAGCCATGTCGTAAATAGCCGATTAATAATAGCCCAACGAATTCTTAATCGCCAGTTTTCGGACTCTTCTTTCGTCGTCTTCCCTCATCCCGAACATTAACATAACACACCGCGACGGACCACACATAGATTCCTCGATCCATCTTCGACGCTTAAATTTATCTCCAAGAATCGGTAAGTCTTTTTCGAATACCCTTTTTTTTCGAAACGAAACAAAAAGAAAGAAAAACCGAATAAAAAATCGTCAAACATGATCGAGGGGCTGTCGAAAAATTTCGACACACCGTATGCGTCCACGTATGTCGGTACCCCCGGTCACATGTGTGAGCGAGGGCAGTATGGGAACGGGAAGAAGAACGGTCTTCGATCAGGTCGCAGTGCTGTGCCGGCTGTGGTGCAAGGAGCCGTTCCTCTTTCCCGGAGAGTCTCCCGTATTTCCGATAAGGTCAGTGTTCAGGAAGAAAAGAAAAAAAAAAAAAAGACATCTTTCGAATCGTCCGTGTTTTTTTTTTTTTTTTTTTTGAAAATCGCAAAGGCAACGTCAGTCCCATGGAGTCTGAGAGGGAACGAAGGAAGACCGAAAGACTGCTAATAGTCGAGGATAGTTCGAGGCGTGAACCGGACCCGATGGAGCAGTTTTCGACGGTTTTCAAAGTTTACACATTCAATTAGGACTCGGTCGCAGACACCTGTTTATTTACCGCAAACCAACGCGTTTCCAAACCCTCCCCAGGACTTCCGCTGCGCATATTAAACCGTACCTGCACCTACCCGAGTGCGTTAATGCCCCCGAATGGAAACGGAGTCGTTAGCTCCTTTAAACCAGGAGAGGGCCCCCCTTTTCTTTATTTCTTCGACTATATACGCGAGTCCCAGAGGTTTGGATATATTTTCTTTTTATACCTTTTTTTCTTTTTTTTTTTGATACCTGCACGTTTATCTACAGACGCGTCCACGCAGCCGTGGATAGTTATACCTGTTCTCTTACCTGCTGCTCCACCCCAACGGCGTGAAAGAGTCGTAGACGTCTGGCTTTACCCGGGTTCAAAATCCAGGTATAATGGGATTCGGATGGCGATCATTCTCGGCTAAAATCTATGGGTTTTCGAGCCGTATAGGATCGTGTTCCTACCAAGGAGCAGGTGCGGTCTACAGTTTTTTGGGGTGTAAAGGATTTCAGATATACCAAATACAGGGAATTTCCCGGGCTCTTCGGAACCGGGCCTTCTTCCGATCGCGTGTCTCCGTGGCTCTCGAATCGACCTTAGAGAAACAAAATTAAAAAAAAAAGCTTCGTCCGAGTTCTGGGAAGCTTTCCGAAAAGCGGTGCCTAAATCCTGGTGATCGAAGACCTTGCGGACGAAAGGCCAGTGACGTGGGTCTCCTCGGTCAATAATAGCTCGAGTCTTTCCTCCATTAGGGTAATTGGCGTGTTTAGCTATTTAAATGAAATCAATTACGGTCGGTAATCCGGTAGGTAGCCTGAGTAACGCACGCGTCATCATGCTCACGTCACTTAAGCTCTCTGCAGGGGTCCATGCCAGCATCATGAAAGCTTGGGGGTAGTAGCTGGCGCGTACGTGTTGGCGAGCTTCCGCTGCAGGTATACGTGCGTGTATAGAGCCGTGTACTCGCTTTGGTATCGCAGTCGGAGTCCAATCAGAACCACCCGCCAGGAAAGATTAGCAAAGGACGATTCATCCCGGTAGAAAAGAAGTTTTAATACCATCCCCCACTAGTCGGGTTTAGAATCTGGATAAAATTTCACCGTCGAACGTCCGCTGATCCAAAATCAAAGCAAATCCGATGCAATGTAATCGTGACTTGCGGAATCGGTGATCTCGCCAAAGCTTTCCAATATTGCTTTTCCCATCGAGGGGTGGGGGTTAGGAAATTAGCAAATTCGTTGAGTTCAATTATAAATGTTTGTCGAATCATATTATGAGTCTCGATGATGATAGATTTTTTTCTTTTCTCGCAAGATCAAACGTGTTTTATCATCAATTTTAGAATCAATTAGTTCGTTTAATAATGTGGTTCGAATTGATTAGAATTTAGAGACGGGGAAATCGTTTAAAATCAATAAAAATCATAGGACACTCATTTGGGTTTGATATATTAATTAAAATCGAGAGAGATAATTGGGCATCGATTTTAGATAATATCTCTCCAAAGTAAAAATTAAATCTATGATTTATATACATGTATAATTAGAGAGATATTAATCGCCGATAGAAATCGCTGTGAATTATTTTTATGAACGATAAAAACACGACGAAAACGGGCCGGAATCTGTGTTGAAAAATCGATTTGAAAATTCGAATTTCACTGAATAAATAAAAAGCAACAAAAACGAAAATCGAATAAAAATTTGAAGAAAAACCTTCCTCAATATTAATTAAACACCGAATGAGCGTCACTGGCAATTAGAGGGTTGAATTTTGGTGTAAAAAAGAGTGGCGAGATGTCGCTAGCGCTCGGTTGTATCCCAGTTTCTTTCCCATCTCTTTCCGTTCTCTCTGTCTTTTTTTCTTTCTCTCTCTCGAAAGGGAAGGGAGCTTTATTCGCGAGCGTGACCTGCCGTCTGCGTCGGTAACACGAACTTTGCAGATTCCTGTCCGACCCGTTGAGGAAAAAAAAGTAAAAAAATGAAGTCGTAAGATTCGAATTACAAAAGCTGACGAAAAACGGAACGAAAATGAAGACTAAACCGTTGCAGAAATTGGCGAAAAGTTGTTATCCTCGCGGCTAATTTTCCCGCTAAACTCTGCGGCACGCGGTCCGCGAGCTTTATACCAGATGGCGCGCTCGGCATCGCCGACTCCGATCAGCGCCGCGCGCGGAAAGCTCGTCGAAGCTCCTAGTGCCGCCATGTTCGAAAACCTATACATAGACGGGTTTGGCTATGGGTATAAGGGAAAAAGAGGGAAATAAAATGGGGGGAAAAAAAACGGGAAGTATAGGCGGGGTTTAGGAAGAATAAAGAGTAGGGTGAGGAATTTTTCCCTCTACAAGTTTCGCGCGCGCAAGGCGGGTCTCGGTAAAAAAAGTTCAGGCGCTTGGCGTCCCGACGTTTGGCGTCGGGGATGGGGAGGAGCTATCGCATGCGCCTCGTACGCGAAATAGGTACCGACTATATTCCATACGGACACGGAGGGGAATTGAAACTCCGGTTTTTCTACCCGCTGGAAGGGATGACGTGAATTCGAAGGGTGGGCTCGGACGGAGTGAAGGGGAAATAGGTCGCCGTTCTCATCGCCGTCTCGCGGGCTGACGGTACGCCAGTTCAACGCCAGTCGAACTAACGTTCGTTCAACGGTTCACCGTTTTACACCCCCTATTAAAAAGCTCCTCGCTATATACGATATTTTTTTTTTCGCATATTAATAATCAAAATCAACATTTTCATACATTCGTTCTAAAGTTATAAGTTTCGTCCTACGAATCACGATGTAAGTCGTTTGAAAAATAATCATTCCCTCGTAAATAAAATATATTAAAAAGAAAAAAACATACAGATGACCTTCGACATTATTTAAAACAATTTAAAAAAATAAAATAAAATAAAATAAAATAAAGGACACAGTATACGTGAGCAGGAAAGTTTTTTATTTTTTTTATTTTTTTTTTTATTTCAAATTCTTTTTCTTCATCTCTTCTAGCGAAAAGAAGGGAATTCGATTATTTGTTGAACTTGAATAAAATTGAAATCTGTTTATGGTTCGAACGATAATCGACCGATGTCCGATCGAAGAGTTGAAAGCGAATTGAAATCGGGTTTAAAAACACCGGCAGTAATTTTTTTCCCTGTCGCGGGGAATTAAACGAAATTTGAGAAAAAAAAATATATATATATATTAATTCAGAAAATATATCAGTCACGTGCATACCACCGCCCACCTGATGGACGAAACTCTGGTGCAGAAGATACCTCGACTGTAGAAGAATATATGATATTCGAGCGTATTTGACCTATCGAAATTGAAGTGGATATAAAATATAAACGATAAACGTAAAAACGAAACGACAAAAAAAAAAAAAACTAACAACATTGAAATCCGGTTTTAAAGGAGCTGCTTTTTGTCAGCAAAACGATTAAATCGTCGTTAAAATTCAAGCGTCGAATGTAGGATTAAAAATATTGTAATAATTCTTTTTATGAGGAAAATAAAGAAAAAAAAAAAACTGAAATAAAAGAAAGAAGAAAAAACACAGATAAAACTGTTTACCTGAAAAAATAATTCGAAACCGTATCAAAGAAGAGTTTTCAATTCATTTCTGTGAATGAATCAGTCAGTCAGTCAGTCAATCAGTCAGTAAGTAAGTCAGTGTTAAAACTGTTGTATTAAAAAAAAAAAAAAAAGAAAGAAAGAAAAAGAAGTAATACAAAGATATGGACAAACAGAGTTGACATTGCTCGTAGGTATACATGTATGTGCATACCTAGGAGGCGGTACGAGCCAGATAATTGTTATCTATCTCTAAGCTATAAATAACGTATACGGTATAGTGATAAACGTTCAGCTTGTGATAACTGATAGCCAGTGTGATAAGATAACATTATACATATGCGGCGACCGGTTGCCGTTACCCAGTCCGCAAAACCTGAAGCTTGTAACATTACGACCAATATATTAATCGTCGCTGTGTTAAAAAAAAAAAAAAAAAAAAAAAACAGAATAATAATAAATAACAAACAACTAATTTCAATTACGATAACGAACGACCGGGAACAGAGAAAAAAAACATGAAAGAAGAAGAGAAAGAGAAAAAAAAAAAAACAACGTTGGGAAAGAATTGTTCCAATCAGTGAAAAATATGTGTGCGTATATATAATATATTTATATATTTTTTTTTTTCAAACTGTAATGATCTACGTCGAATGATGTACTTTATTTTTTGCAAACTTTTTAAACTTCGTCCGCGGCAGTTGATAAAATGGTAAATTCGACTGAGATGAAAAATTAACGCAGATAGTGATCGAACGAGTATCGCGCTTCGACAGGATGCATCGAGCTTGCAGCAGTCCGACGGGTGAGTTTATATCCAGTAGATGTTTCAGCCTTCGATTCGCATCTGTATATCGATGATATTCGGAGTGATTGAATTTTAACGGCGAATTTTTGGCGAAGACGATGATGAATTGTGTCTTACCGGCGAAATCGAGACGAGGGCATAGCTGTATAAAGTGTATCGTTTAGTATAGCACAGCTCTTTTGGAATCAGTTGAACGGCGACTGTATCCTCGGTACAAAAGAAAAACCAAAAAGACCGTTGGCCCGGAGTGAAAAATTGTAGAAGTTCAAAACGAGCTTAAGAGTAAGAAGTAGAAAAAGAAATGGTCCGTCGAATAGTTTTGCTAATTATTACACGAGATCGAAAGTTCCTTTGATAATTATGAAAGTCCCAGTTCACTCGTATCGGTGAGACTTATCAGAGTTTTTCGAAATTCGCAAACAATCTCGTGAGATTCGACATCCACGTGATTAGCAACTGAGATACAGAGGAAAGGGCGTCGGGATTCAGGCTAATTCTTCGTTTCAAATCACCTCAGTCGTTGGACGGATGGATAAACTCAAAAATCGAATGCCATCGCATCTTTTTTCGAATATCTTGAACGGCAATTGATTTCGATCCTCATTTTCTGTTCCGTTCCGCGATTTGAACGCGAAAGAACCCTTTGCAGCGTCGGTTTTTCCTTTGAAAAGTAGTAATTTGGAAGAAAAAAAGTGAAAAAAAATTGAAAAAGGAAAAAAGTGCTGAAAGTTATTTGACGCAACTGTTTTCAGTTATCCGCGCGTCTTCCCTCCCCACGTACGATATTGTGATGTGTACACGCACACGTCCTACGCATCTCTTGCACTCTTTTTCCCCACCACAACCAGCACGTGGAGTAGTTTGGGGACGCGGCGTCGTTTGTAAGAAGGGCTCCCCCAGTGGCGTCGGTATCGTTGTGTGCGTTCGTGGTGGGGATGAGAGGTTCCGATCCCCCACCATACCGGCGCTCCCAATACAGTCGAGTCCTAGAGTAAGACAGACAGAGCCCCCTCCGCCTTCTAGATATTGTGTGTAACTCAGCGTGGGGTTGGTCCCTCTACAACAGTCGGTGGCTCCTCTCAGCGGCGTAAACCGTAACCAACGAAACGCGCGCGCGCGCGCGTGCGGCGCCTTTCCTTTCACCGGTTCCGTGTAGGTGTATATCGCCACTCCACTTTGAAAAGCAACGTGTATGGGTTAGGGCTCATGCGCTCACCGCTTCTGATCCTGTACCCGCCGTCGGACGGGGCGCAGAGCGTTCGGGCGGGTCGTCGAGAGAGGATGGGATCCGAACACCGCACACCGTGATCGCGGCAGTGGCTATTAGTCGCGGCACCGATACCTCTCTCGCAGTAGATGTGGTGCCGTTACTGGTTCTTATTATCGCGCCTTCTCTCAGCCCTGCCTATACCTCCGCGGTATGGTGTCACTCCGGCTTGGTACCCGATGCCTACAGCATCATAATTCGGGAACTAGTAGATCGTGAGCGGGTCTTCGGAGTCTTCGAGTATCATCGAAGAGTTTGGACAATCGTTGGATTGGTCGAGGAATTCTTTGAATGATGAAACAACGTTCGTTTCTCGATCACGTTGAGCTTCGAGAGGAAATATGGGAAGACTGAAGACAAGGAGGAAGCAGAGAAGAGGGGAGGAGAGACCGCGACCAATCACTACTGTAGCTAATGGATTTGAATAATAACGGAATGTTAAAGAGTATCGTTAAACGCGATTAGATTTACGGTCGAACTGGCCGCAGATTAAATATGGCCATTATAATGAGACGGAGTATTGTAAGATCGTTCAATATTCAAGGATGAATATTATCGACTCTGTGCGTGTGTGTATACATGCATATGTACGTGTATCCATCGAGGTGCGAAAAGAACTGGGAGAGGGAGAAGAGAAGAGAAAAACAGCAAAGAAGCTAAATAATACATCAGTGTGAATTGGAGAGCGGATAGAAGACGATGTTGTAACATATTCGTGACGTAAAAACGGTAGACTTGATCCGAGTGCGGGCATAATAAAGGGTATAAAGTAAAAAGTGTTTTTGTGAAAGAATTAGTGAACAATCATCAGCCTAGCTGCGTCGATAAAGACTTTCTTCATTTTGATAATGCAAAACGTTAAATCTAGTCGAGAAGGAGAAACTCGTCCGTTTCATTTCCGCAGGTAAGAACGACCCGAAATCGTCCCTTAGTATTTTAGTCCTGTTTGCGAGGGTCAACCGCAGATAGTTTCATGCCCACTTATACCCAAAGATGACACCCTTAATTTTCTGGTTTTGTCGTGGAAAGAAAAAATTTGACACCGTTTTCGAGCCCGAAACCACAGTCTGAACTGCGGAGGGAGGTAAACATCATCATCCCATTGTAGAAATGGCTTGAGAACACTTTCCCGCCTTTTTTCATTCTTTGCTCAATAGTCAGAGTCGAGTAAACAGACCCGTTCGAAGTTTTGCTACCTGAACCTGAATCAGCTCGATTTCCTCGGGGTGAATGGGTCCAAAATTTTGGAAATAACGTGCCAAAAGGTCGGGGCGCGTGCCGTTGACAGGTTAGGCGGTACACCGAACCAGTGCAGTGAGGTGGTTTCTTCGGCGGGTAGGTATACCTACCTCTGTATCCCGAGAAAGGTGAAGAGTCTATTATTGCTATAGGCTTTTTGGGTTTGACGGTAAATAGAAGGGCCGTGATCGCCTCGAGCAATAGTTGTCGTCGCTGCTGGTGCCACATTGTGTTATTCAAGGATTGGGACTCCTCGCTCAGACCCCCAATTTCGTGAAAGCTTAAAGTCTGGCTCTAGACGCCATGAGTGACGTCGTAATGGGCCTCATAGTCCCTTCACAGCATCGCGTTAGCCCGGCTTGAAACCGCCGAGACAAAGGGCTCCAGCCCTTCCAACACCATCAGCTTTGATTTTCGTCATTCCCAATTCACCCGAGAACACAAGTCCCGGATTTCATCATGTCCCTTCAATCTTCATCCGAGTTTATCACGGCAACGCAACGTGATGAAAGCGGATACTGTGCTTCTTGGCGTCGGCTGGGCGTTGGTTGGCATCGGTTGCGCGTTGGTTGGCATCGGTTGCCGTCGGGGCGCGGCTCTTCCACGAGTTTTAAGATCGAGCTATGTGTTCCTCGAACCAGCGTCCCGTTGCTTTTAGAGTTAGAACCGGTTTCCCGCCCTTAAATTCCACCGGGAGATTCTGGTGCCCACGATCCTGCATACATCGTTCATGGGACTAACTCCGCTCGGTAAACGATGGTCGGAATCTCACCATTTCAACATTTCACCATTCTTCACACCCGTGCTCTGACTGGTTATGATGTAGATCGTTTTCGCGTGCAGTATGACGAACGGAGGAGACTACACTGGTAGATAAAAAGTAAAAGGAAAAAAAGATGAGCGGTGCCATTACCGAGGCGGTTCGTTGCCATTGCTATTATATCGTCACGGAATTTGAGCCCTGGGCCTTTCAACTGGGCGTCAAATTATCTCAGGGTTATACAATGCGCCTGCAGATTGATATCTTTGGTTACCAGACCCGTTCATTTTACCGCCGTACACATACCCGCATGTATGTAGGCAGCTTACCCACTCTTTCCATCATGGTTCTCACACGTTTTTTTCAAATCGCCTATAAATATAACGTGCCTAAACCTATGGACAGTAATTATTGCTAATCAAGGGTCCCGAAGACTTTATCAGCTTTTGATCATTAGGTGAAATTCCAAGTGGAAAACGGTCTTCTTCGTGCCACGAGCGAATGAATATTCATGCAGAGATTGAACGGAGGGATGAAGCCCACCGAGTAGTTATGTTTAAATATTGAATTGATTCGAATGTAGCAATATCGCAGCAATTACCCTGTCTGGCATTGCAAAAGAAGTAGTAAACCGACATCGACCGCCAACCAACGAAACTTTTCCACCCATGAATCTTTTATACCCCGGCCTGCGTAATCGCGGAGACATTTTTTTCGGCTTCGACGGTCAATGGTCAGACCATTGCGCTTTCATTAAACTTTTATCATACTTATTCTGCTCGAGTATCTACATCCACCTTCCACATGTGGAGGACGATATCACGTTCTGGAATACTCATGTTCTCCCTTCTTCTCCTCGTTCTTATTCACTATTCGCGTCAGAATTGATCAGGAAAAAGCAGAACCGAGCTCTTCAGTGGATCCATTTCACCGACGTAATGTTCTTCGCGAAATGTGCGAGTGGGAAAGTTCGTTGATCGAATGTGTTCAGTCAGCGTAAGTCCAGACCCGAGGAGAGAGATTTCGGTGGTTTCGGAATACGAATTATACCCGAGTGAGAAAGGACGTGAGAAAACTCCGCGAGATCATAAATTAGGAGAGAAAACGTTAGACGAACGTGTACACGTATCCGTCTGAGGATACCCCACCAGTTCCAAAAAGCAGTTCCTGCAGTTCTCACGATATCAACATATGGGATCTCGGGATCCGTATATTAATGGGATGATGATGCTATGCAGATACATAATATAGAATTTCGTCGACACGGTTACGATCTTTAACCGGAAGCCAGGTAGCTTTACACGAGAAGAAAATGGACCCGATCAGACCATTAGTCTACCCTTTTTCTCTCTCCTCTCCCCTATTTTGAGTGCCTTTGCCCAAACTCGGCTAAAATATATCTGCGTGTTATTTATGCCTTTCGAGGTGGCTGATCGGTCCTCAGTGTTTGCATCTTGACGAGGAAAACTCATCGAAATAAATAAAAAGACACCCTGTACACTGGTGATATATGTATGTGTATACCTGTAACCCTGGGTTGGTTTAGGACACAGACTCCAGTCACGTCTGGCCCTGGTAATATATCAGTCTCGGTGGGTAGTGCAAGGGTTGTCTCTTCGAGAACCGATGCATAATGCTATGGAAATTCTATGCTAAGCATGTGAATCTTTCTGATCGCATTCAGGAGGCTACTAAGGCCGACTTTCTACCTGCTCCGGAGTCTGGCCTCACCCTTATGTCCCTAAACACACGTCTTAGACCACATACACATATACAGGGTTGGGTACAAAGTCAGATTCTTTCCGACTCTTTCTTCTCGACAGAAATTTTACGTCCCGCTTTCTCGCCCCTCGGATCCTGTGTTTCAAGAATCGGATGATAAAAGCCTAGGAGTTTGAACATTGGAAAATAAACCAAAAAGGAAGCTTTCATCCCTTACGTGTGACTTTGGGTACAGGTGGGCTCTGGCCTTTCGTGGCATGATACCGCCGTCAAAATACCTTTACCAATACAGAATCGGTCCTCGGGGTAGTAAAAAGGTGTATGAAAAGGCGGTTCAACCCCTTCCTCATCGACGGGGTATAAATATTTTTCGTTACCAAATACCCAGGCCATAATTTATGGGTATTTTATTAAAATTTAATGGGGTACAGAGGTACAGGGTCGGTCTGACGGTGGAAAGGAGAGCGACCCTTACAGTTGCCAACGTAACGGAATAAAAAATAGAATAAATAAATAGCTAAGCGAGTATAAGCGAGTGAGTGTGGAGCGAATAAGTGGAGTAGCGAAATTCCTTCGCTTTTATTAGTAACACCCTCTTAATTTTACAAACTAAGAGGAACGCGCGAGTCTCGCAGATAGGCACATAAGTATATGGGACTGGCCTCGTCGATCCGTTAGAAAGAAAGAAAGAAAAAAAAAAAGGAAAAATAGTAAAAAAAAAGAAGCGGATCCCTTAATTATAAAATTTAAAACCGCACCGCGGATGATACTCATTATATCCCGGCGTACCTACAACCTGCAGCCCACTTACTTTGAAACCTTTTCTTTCTTTTTTTTCTTTTTTTCTAGCCCGTTTCTTCTTCTTTTTATTTCATTTTTTGTTTTTTAAAGAGAGAAAGAGAGAGAGGGTGTAAGAGTGCCGGAGGAGCACCGGGCCCAGTGAAAAAGGGGGTTGTCAGTTTCACGGAGAGCTTCGGAGTTTAACGCCTATCTCTCTCTCTCGTTCTCTTTCTCTTTCTCTCTCTTATTTTTTTATTTTTATTTTTTTGTTTTTTTATCTCTTTTCTTCAACCCAGGTAACCCAAACTCCCATTATAAGCACATCATCGGGTTCCGTGTATATGATGCCCCCCAACTACAAATTATTCCGTGTAATTTTGGGGCCCAAGCGAAAATTTCAGGCCAAAGCGTGATCTCGAGATTAATGGGCTTCCAGATTTCTCGTGGCTTCGGCTCTCTTCTCTCCGGCTATAGAAGCTACCCGCCAATAGCCACTTTGAAGCCGGGTGGGTAGAGAGAAACCCGATTTACAAATTATAAACCGGTAAAAGAATTACTTTTCATTCCATTTTCTGTTTTTTTTTACAATAAATTACGTCGCCTTATGCTTTTCCCTTACCGATTCTCGACATTTTTCCAACCCTCGCCTAATATCTTTACTTTCTTTTCTTTTCTTCTCTTTTCTTTTCATTTCTTTTCTTCGGGTTCCGATCAGATTTTCGACGAGTGTTTTACTACGCGTTAACCAGCGCGGTATCAACTACCACCCTTTGTCCTATAATACCGGTGATAAAAACCTGGGAAGAAATAACGGTCACTTTCTACTCGATAATTGAAATACGAGAAACGGAAGACGCCCGATCACTTCTTCCAGATGTCGAGCGCACACACATGTATAGACGTATAATACGCCGAGTCGAGCTAGGAATTAAATGTTAGAAAAATACTTCGAACCGAATCGTTTTATCCTTAAAAAGCAGACGAATAAATCGGTTAAAATCTTATCCAATTAATTTTTTTCTTTCTTTTCTCTCATTTCTGTTTCAGATTGTCAATAACGATCGTAGGTCGATCGCAGCTACCTCACCTCTTCGCTTATCTTCTCCTCTCTTCTATTCGGCGGACGGGGAACGAGTCGAACGAAAAAGAAAAGGAAAAAAAAAGACAACAACGAAACGAAATCCGTTGGCGAACCGAGCGAGGCATGTAGCGTGTAGAACCGTTATCGATGAAGTTTTGGTACGTAGATAGAAGAAAAACAAAAACAAAACAAAAAACAAAAAAATAGAAATAAAAATAAAACGAGAAAAGAAACGAAAACTGAAGGAAAAAAAATGGAAAAAAAAAAAACAACAACGTTGCAACATGTGCTGGCGAGAGAATCTCTTTCCACATGATATTCCCCGACACACTTTTATACATACAGACACACACGACTGGTGCAGTGTTGTAGATTCATTCGAAACACATGGCGATCCCGGGTACGCCCACGACTACCATTCAGTGCCCGGAATATATACGGGTCGTTGGTTTAAACCGATGGGAAAGAGTTTCTTTTCGGTATTTCAAAGGGTGTTCGAAAACCCAACCCGACCTTCTCTGCTCCTCGTCGGCGACGAATTTTCTCGACGGATAGAAAAATGACGAAAACCAACTAACGCGAGATCCGCGTCCCGGAGACTTTTTATTTTCGGTATTAACGGACAAAAAAAAAAGGGGAAAATCAAAAAAAACAAAAAAAAATGTCAGTTTTTTTTTTTCTGTTCAAAGGAACGGAACGACAGTCCACTCGATTAGGTACGCTGTTTGTTTTATTTAATTTTTTTTTTTTCACTTTTTCGAACCCTTTTTTTTTTTAATCTTTTTTAGTAAACTTTCACGGACCAACGTCGAGTGCGGAATCAAAATGGCCGCCGTTATTAATTGAGGTCATCAAGCTCGTTTAGCAATTGTCATTAATTATAACTTATTGTTAGTCGAGGATCCCGCTGTATGAAACACCCAGTGTATAATTACGTACATACTCTAATTACGTTGGTAATAGTTGCGGCTACCATACGCCATGTTTCTTTGGTTTTTTTTTTTTCAATTTCCCTGCCTTTCGATTTTTTTTTATTTTTTTCATTTTCTCTCTTTCTAATATATTCACTCGCGAAACGCGTCCTCGGTGAATTCTCTGCGCGGAAATTATCAAAAACTTGAAGATATCGGCGATCTATCAGAATCCGAAGGCTCGACTACCGGCGAGCACCTACAAGCACATCGAATTCGTTTTGGTACGACCAAACGCGAAGAACGACGCCTTCCAGACGTTCGTTTCTACTATTAGACCCGATCCGTTTGTCAAAAACTTTTGTAGTCATACCCGGAGTCTGAGCGAGTGAGAAAAGAGGGAAAAATGCAAACGCCGAGTACGTAGGTTTTATGAAATCCGAAGAGAGTGTTCGGCGATAAATTCGAGAATAATTAATAATCGGTACGTAATACCAGCTATACACGTTCGATTTGAAATTCCTGGGGCTTTTCGAACTGGCGAGGAAAATTTCTACCTCTGCTAAATAAATTCTCACGACGATCAAATTCGCCGGAGTTAAGTCGGTTCGAATATTCACCTAGTGCATATTAACGACTGAGGTATGGGAGGGAGGCGGGTATAGAAACTTTTCGACATCCATATGTAATGAGCAGCGGTATACCTAGGCGACTCTCGGGCAAGTCATAGGGGAGGGCAGAGAGAGCGAATAAAAAAATAGAAAACGAGAGAAAAAAAAATAGAAGAGGGAAAAAATTTACGATTTATTTTGCTCGAGCAGAAAGAAGTAAGGGAAGACCGGCTCGGATCCATTTTTGGCAACCAAAAACGCCGGTTTTGCGACTGCGCAACAACCCTTTAGCCCTCGGTTTCGGTCTTTAACCCTCTTCGCAAATGGGCGAAAAACAGGGGATGAGGGGGGTCAGGATATGTAAATCTATGCTAATTCAAACTTGGCAAATACACACGGGGTATAAACGGGCGGCCAATCGTAACCGAGAAAATTCCGCATCCCTTATATACAACCCTCGACTGCGGATGGAAACTAGACGTGTATCGTAAGTATCGCGAAAAATTCGGGGGTAAAATCGGATCTGAAACGCGGGGTTTTTCGAAAATAATTGCGCGACTTCCATGGGACGGAAGTTTTCTACTTACTCTTGGTTTCCTTTCGCTGCCGAGTGAGCACAAGGGCTGTAATTACCCCGTGGTATAAAATAATACTATTTATACTCTAGCGGAATTGTTCCACTTAGTTTTTACGATAGTCCCGGCGAACTAAATGTACGTAATCAACTATGAACTCGCCCCATGGAATATGCGGTAGTTATACACGTACGAAATCGACGGCTTTGAATATTTCATTTCGAGACTGATCACTCCACCGGTATTTCATCGCTACTCGATTCCTCGGAAATAATTTTGGGCCGCCTTTACCCCGTAAGAAAAAAAATTAAGGAAGCCTAGTATCGAACAAGCTGAAGCATTTTTTTCCGTTTTTGAGTTCAGCTGAAATCCAAATGCCCTCAGCCCTCCGCCACCTGTTACCCTTTCTTCTCTTCGTCCCTTCAGATCCCAAGATTTGATAAAGTCCATAATTATTGGGATTGTGGGAAATTAAATTCTAGAAAAGTTCGACTTCTTCTTCTTCTTTCATCATTGAAACCAAAAATTTGGTACACGACGTCTGTATCAGCGATGACGTTGCCTCGGCGGAACATCAGACCAGAAAGTTTAGTGAGAGATTTTAATTTTCAATTTTTATTCTTTATTTATTTTTTTTTTTTCTCTTTGAGCTACGTGCGACGCCGAGTCGGGACACCCTTTCGTATGCAAATAATGGGACACCTGGAGCAAAGGCCGAATGCAAATCGGCCCGGGGCCATCTGATCCCTAAGCGATTGGCCGCGACGAGGCTAAGGTTAGATTTTCGGCCTGTTTTCGGCACTCCCTTCACAGAAGCGTTTAATTTTGTCCGTTATGTGCGGCGGCTAGACCGACTCACCACCGTGTGTGTTAGAAAAAAGGGGAAATTCAATTTGAAAATCTTTTCCGACACCAAACGCTGAGGATTTTTCGAAAAATTCATCCCTCAAGCTTTGACTCGAGCTCTGGGGATCCTCAACCTACTTCCCGATGATTTTTTCTCTGTCGGAAGCACCCTCGACTATAATCTGAAAATAATTATATTTTTCTTCCGTCGCACTAATTGAATAAACCCCCGTACGTGAACCTGGATATTGAACACGTAAATTCGGGGGATGCGAATGAAGAGAACCAATCCCCTGTGTTAGAAAAGTTACAGGGGGTGACCCCGTCGGGCGTGGTGGGCGATAAAAATGGCGTTTATCTATCTGCGGATAGGGGATGCGATTTCCCTCTCTCTCTCTCGGTGAATTTCTGAAAAGAGACACGGGGAATCAGTAAACGGAAAAAATGGTGATTAGATACGTCGACTTTAGGAACGAGTAGGTAGAATTAGTTTTTCTCAACCCGGGTAGAAATTTCTATCAAGAAATCGTGCGGCACGGTTCGTTAAAGGGTATATACAAGGTAATTTGTGATTGTAAAGGTTTTATTGCCGTTTGCAATTTGCTTGCGCGATCATCGAATTAACGACGCATCGCCTCGCGTTGTGGGGACGAAATAAAATTCGAATAAAGCCAAGAAATGACCGGATCATAAACCTGAACGTCTGCAGGTACCTCGATTCCTTCGGGGGATGTTATACGACGCGCTGTTACACGTATACAACCCCGGAGGAAGAAATCGAACGATTTACAACGCGATTTGGACAATATTTGTACACATGTATACGGGAAACGTTAGATTGAAATTTCTTTTCCCTCCCTGATATACACGCATTTATTTTGTGTATCTGTAAATGGTTGTATTTCGTCGACGAGTGGCAGCCTGCGAGCCCCTGCAGTCTTTCGGCATCCGGATCGCCGCGCACAGTAATAAAAACAGGTCGTCGACTAATTCCATTTCCGGCCACAATAAACGAGACACGATCGGACAATAAAGCCATTCGTACCTGCCGGTCGCCCCTGCGAGGTCATACCCTCCTAGGAAGCTTCGAATTCTTATTCCGATCGCACCGGTATCGACGAAGTCAGATCCGGTTGAGGAGGAAACAGATTTTGCGAAAATTAAAGTTCGTTTGGGTAAAATGCGGAAGTTATGGATTGCCGATTTTTCTGTCCGGAATTTGTCGAAATCGGTGGATCGGCTCGACCGAAATCGTGGACACGAGACCCGGAGGAAAGAACTTTGGTTTCCAAAAGCACCGAAGAGTGTCCGGAAGGTCCATATCGAGTCGATGAGTACAAAAGGCGAGAACTAGAAATCGGCGGCAAGACTGCAGGAGGAATATGTCGAGGAGCCCTCCTCCAGTCTCTCCTAATATCCGCGGGTACTCGAAGTCCGGAAAAATCTGTATAATACTCGCTGAAGATCGAGGGGAGTCGTAGGGAGCGATCGGGACGCTTAGACTCAATACACGTTGGAAATCTTGCGCTCGAAATTTTCCCTCTGTCCGTGATGGACGAGGGGTGAAGGAGTTTGATAATTCGTGATTATTTCATACCCCGTAGGTAGGTGATCCCCGTCGTTATATTTCATCCAGCATAACGCGTACATAGATTTTCCGGGACACATCACCCTCCGGGATTCCGTCTTCCTCCGGATCTCGTCCCTTCGGAAACTTTGATTGCTCCGAGAGTTTTCGAGAGTTTTAGAGAGTTTTACCGACCCAACTCACTGCGAATGCCTCAGACGTCGACCGGGATGATTGATTGTGAAAAATCCGCGAGGATTTATACCCGCGGATCCTAAACATCCGTTTGTAAAAAATCGAGCCATTTCTTCCCATCTCTCTACCTCGAGATGCATAAAATCTATCCCGGTGGTGGGAGGGAACTGATAGATCTGGTCTACGACCCTGTGTACACCATGAACCGAATATAGACACGCGTAGATGAGCGCGTGCACGTAAGCTGAACTCGGTGCAAGCCAATCCAATCACTAGTCTCTGCTCGGGGGGTGGATTAATTGATTTGATTCCAAGGGTTGCTGCTTCCCCGTGGCCCTTTGCCTCCTGGATGGAGAAGAGGGGGATGTGAATTAACCGGTAGCCCCCCGCGAGGCTTCCGCCAGAACCGGCGTTGAAAGGTCGGTTTTACTGAGGGGGTTTCACTTCTCTTTCTATCTCCGGGGTATACTGATCGGTTTGGTCCCGGGTCAGGGAAGAAGAAGCAGAAAGAGCATGAGACGCGCTGCACGTGAGACCTTTTCGCGCGTCGGTGAATACGACGCTTTGGAAAGAGAATTCGTCGCGGCTTCGATAAGAAGTCGAAGAGTTTCCGAAAGGAAAACCTTCTTCTTCTTCTTCTTCGGGTATCGAGTGACGGGGATGGTCAACGGCGTTAGGAAATTCTGCTCAGCGCGAACGGTGCGATTAAAGATTCATGCAGACCGTCGCTCAATCATTACCCCATGCCCGATGGATGTCGTGACGTAATGTAACGTGGTATGGCCAGTACGTAGGTGTAGGTACGTTGGCATACCTACGTGTCTCCGGTGACTATAATTCATTTACGTCATGGTGCCTCTTTAATTATTCAACCGATCGCCTTTCAACGAACTACCATATAATAATCATCCATCCGACACTGACAATCGCCCGGAGTATATAATTCTCATCAATTTTACTATTCGATGAAAAATAATTCCGTAATAGATGTGTGTACAAGGCACACGCATATACCTACACGAGTATCCATATGAGGAATCGTTATTATCGTTAGATGCCGTATCTCTGGTAATTTTCTGACCCAACCAGCATCACGACGTCGTAACACAGTCCAACGTCTTTTCCTCATTCTTCGTCTCCTTCTTCGCCGTTTAATGCCGCTTAGAATTGCAACACTGGCGATGATTTGTCCCGGTATAAGTATACCGATGATTAGTGACAATCTCTAATGTCCACACCGTGCGCTTTATGGGTTTTACTCAACGAGTGCGAGCGAGCAAGAAAAGGAGCAATTAGATGACGCCGGATGCAGCTGCATGTGTTACATCATCCAGTATCCAGTCATTCTCGACCTTGATCCCTCCCAGAAGTCGTCCTCGGTCTCCTCCTTCCTCGAATCGAGTTAAGACGCCGAAGTGATGATCACAAGGCTCACCGATTGACCATCGGACGTTATACTGTGCGAGTGCACTTCCGCGTTCCAAACAACGGCAATAGCGAATTATCGGCAAGATTGCGGGCAGATAATCGCTCCGTTTATAAACAAGATGACGATTTCACTATCGAAACGATCGCGAGACCTCAGACCTATTTCTATACAACCAACCGCTTCGTTCAGAGACAATCGTCTAACAAAGAGACTGGATGCCATTTCGAACCTTTATTACCACCGCTCAAAACCTTGGATCTTTATAGTCGGGGCACGTCATGCTCCCACACGTCACCTCGACGATCGTTAACTCAATCACTCCGCTTTGCAATGTATCTTTGTTTGAACTGGGCACATATATATATACATATGATGTTGAGGATAGTTCTCCTCTTTTTCTTGGTCTTCTTTTTCCTTCGTTTTTGATCAATTCTCTCACACGCTCCTCGAGTCTGCGGGCTGGACTGTCCGGACCAAATGCGGGCAGCGAACAGTACATCGTTGTTGGAGCTCAGTAGACGAGGAAAAAAGTCGGGATGACCAGGTCTAAATAAAGCCATTCGAGGGTCGACCGTGTCCTAAATGTTCGAGTCGGTTTATCTCAGAAAATTAGACCCACGATGTTGGTCGGTACCGGATCTACGGGATGATGCGGGTTGGGCTGGTCCAGTACCGCCGATAACAATCAGTCGCTCAAAAGCTGGCCGGGGATCAAGCGCTTAGAATATCATGGAGAGACCGAAGAGAAGGGTATTAGCCCTACGGTATACAAGGTACAGATATAAAAGATCCCGCCGCCACGATGCAGCGGCGGGGAATATATAAGATAAAAATAAGAAAAATAAGTATAAAAGAGAAAATAAAAAGGATGCCCGAGAAACACAGCCTAGACGCACACGCACACATCTGTCTCGAGTCTAAAACTATAAACGGGTCCGTTGCAGCGGCATCGCAGTTCTTCTACCCTGAGAGTCTGAGACACACATGGAGTTCGTATTAACGATAGGGTCTGGTTCGGGTTGGGCCCCCGGTCTCTGGGTCGGTTTTGGGTCAGGTTTAGGTTGGGTTGGTCAGGTTTGGGTTAGCTCCAGCGGAGAGGATGCGTCTCTTCAGCTGGATAAGAGTGTAAGACTGCGAGTAAAGCCAAAGATAGGTTCGGCCATACGTTGCACCAGATGGCCGCCAAGCACCCAGAGAATCCCGCGGCTTTTACCCTCCTCGAGATGACGAGGAAGAAGAAGAAGCATGAGAAGACGAACAAATTTCCGTGCTCTTGTTCAGCGCTTCGGCGTTGCGATCCGCCTTTTGAAAATGCGGAAACGGTAGAAATGCGAATACAGTAGAACCTCGACAGATTTGAATACTAAGATCGAGAGAAAAGAGTGTTCGAACCACACATCGGGGGTTCTACTGTGGTTAGGTTAGAATCTGAATTTCTCTCGATATCGAAGCAACGGTCTTCGAATATTTGAGGTTACCAAAGCTTCCGAGCTGGAGTGTTGAAAGATGACAAAATCAACACGTACAAACGACATTCGACAATAACATGCATTCGTATGATGTTACACCCGACGCTATATCTACACGAAATTCTCTTAGAGCGACATATCATTCGAAAGTGGTTCTAATTGAACTACATACCGCTAATCCCCGGCGTAATTGTAGATAGAGGCCGGGGTTACGTTTACTATACGCTATGCTGTTGCAAGATGGTCGAGTGAGTCCCTCTCTTCCTCTTACTCTGTCAGTTCTTTCTTCTTTTTTTTATACCTTCTTTTTTTTCTGTTTTTTTTTCCTCGTTCCCTCCTCTCCCGTCCTTTCCCCCTCTCGCTCCCTCTCCTTCAGTCTCTCGCTCTCTCCCGTTTCTCTCGTCAGTCAAGTGTCACTCGCAGCCGCCAGAGGCGTCGCTGTCGTTCACTGCCCTCGAATAAGGAAGGGGGGTGGCGGCAAGACGGGCAGAGGGGGGGAGGGGGACCGAAAGGGGGGGAATCTCGGGCGCGTGTGACTTGCTCGCGTGTGTCTCCAGTCCTCGACACTCAGTGCGTCGGAGACGGTCGTACTGGGATGCCAAGATACTCGCGTCGTCAAACGTTATTCGTCATTTTATATTTATATATATATTTATTATATATATATGTATATGTACATTCTGTACATATATATTAATCGCTCCTCGTTTCAATAGTACGATATCACACTATATAACTAAACCGAGTTATGTGCGTCGCTCATATACCTATATATCTATATACATATACACCTGTACCTCGTGGTTACAATAAAGTGATTTTATTTTTCGTTTTTCTTTCTCAATTTTTTTTTCTCACAACAATTTCGATCGTGTTCAGAGTTCAGATAACGAAACGCGAAAGTATCGCGGTACACGGTGAATTTGACGAGTGATTTTTTTTTCATTTTACGTTATCTTACGAATTTTTTTTTTTTTTTTGGTATCGAATATCCGAAAGAGAAAAATATAAATACCGAGTGGAAATCTTATTTTTTATTTTCTTTTTTTTTTGGTTAGTTTGTTAGATATTCAATGGACCGCGGTATTTCATTTTTTTTTGTTTCTTGCTTCTTTTTTTTACTGTTGACTATGTATGTATATAATTGGTGAAGATTTATGAGGAAATAACGAGAATAATGAAGAAGACGGAGGAAGAAGACTGAGGAAAGATCGTCGAAGAAGTGACGACAATACTAGTATCTACATCCGTACGAACCAGCCGAAAGAAGATCCGCAGTTGTGTTTAATATTGTTTGTGAATATGGTAGAGATCCAGCAGCGAGGTATAGAGTTCCTACGTAGTATTCAGAAAGTAGGAACTTCATACCGTGCTCTTGGACTTGCCGAAAGCTCTTCGTTTTATAACAACAACAAAAACCGAAAAAAAAAGAAAAAGAAAAACAACTGCAAAGCAACGGAAACGACTGAAAACAGAAAACAGAAAACAACGAATAAAAAAAAAAAAGCGAAAAGGGGATACGACTATACGTTGAATCGTGTTTGAAACGGACCGACGAAGTCTGGAAGAAGTAGAAGAAGTGGAGGAGGTGCTAAGGAACGACTGTATCTCCGATTTACCGAATAATTATCGTTGAAAACGATAAATCGAAGGAACATTTTGTCAGTGTCGGGAGAAAAACTATCCGAGGATAAGGATAACGCGAGATTTCAGAGAAAAATAGTTTGAATAAGGTAATTAATCAATCGATGAAAGTTTGTAGAACGATATCGGAGACGAGAACGCGTATTCCTTAGCACGAGACTTTATAGAACCTGCAAGCGATCGAATCGCACCACTTCGAGTAAGTAAGCGAGTAAGTGTTGGACAAACAATTCATTTCATATATATTTTATATCTAGATGACGATACACGTGTTTAATACACCGTACAGATATAATGTTATATCCGTGTTGTGCAAATAGCATAGTGTGCAAGCATATATATATATGTATACATGGTTAGTTAGTCGAAGCGATATCATCGCGACGTTAATATTTTTTCTCTCTTATAAAATAATATAAATTCCAATTCTGCGTAGTACTCCCTGTGTATATGTATATATATAATATATACACGTACGTGTACGCACACACGTCAGTTGCTTTCGTAATTTGATATCACCACGACCACGACGATCACCATCGCTGCTGCCGCCACGCCACGGCAATATGAACTTTGCTCCCGCTCTAAACGGTTAACGCGGTACTCATTCCTTACTTCCTACGCTGCACTATAGCATAGCACAGCGTAACGAAACAAAACAGAACGCAACGCGACGTAACGTGTAACGTAACGTAAAACGGTCTCGCTTGGGCGTTGCTACGCGTTAGATATAAACAGCGGAACCCGCCCGTTGGCAGATTGAATTTCTAACCAATTTTTAAAACCATCTCTTCGCTTCTCCCACTTCGGACAATGAAAATTACGGCGGAATCCTCGGATAAATGAAATTTTCTTTTGTTCTGTCGCCACTTCCGTCTAGCTTCTCTACATCGAATGTACATATAGCGGCGATCTAGACAACGGAGTGATAATCGCATCAATTGTTGGTAAAGAACGAAAATTTTCAGTCCCTCTTTCTCTATCTTTCACTCGGTTTTTCTATCTCTGAACTCTCTAGGCCATGGCGTTGCGTTGGCACGAGATGACGTTGTGTACACGCACACACATGTATGTGTACACATATACATATATTTATCTACATAAGGCCGTACCTCTGATATGGGAAGAGAGGGGGATAAAGGGGGAAGGATAGGGTAGGGCACGCATCATCCCACCACGTACGCGTTTTACGATGCGTGCGCACGTAGAGAACGAACGCTGCCCACGCATCGTACCGAAGCGATCTCTCGCGGTGTGTCGAACGTAACCGCCCCTCCCCACCACCAATTTTCTCCATATGCGTCGAGCGCGTGTTTCGTGCCGTCACGCAGATGCGCAATGAAATTCTTGTTCCCGCGCGTAATTCAAGCGTTTTAAAATGCTTTCTCGAATTTCTTGCTACGCAGAAAGAAACTTTTGGTAAAACTGAACGAATATGAGTGCGAGATATTCGAGGATCGACATTGTGTGATTAGAATATCGGAAATTTTGAACCGGACGAAAGACGCGATAATAGGTATTATAATACACGGTACTGGGCTTGAGAGATCGATATTTGCAGTAGCTGACTGCAATCTGTGTTTCCATGTGGTGACAGGGTTGGATTTGAGTCACCAAATCAGGCCCTGGTGCAACGTGCTGTACTACAAACGGCCATTTGTCACTCGTAAGATTAAATGGAAAGCCCTGCAACTGCTTTCGTTGTTTGGTTGGTTAGTTGCTTATTTGCCAGACATTATAATATTGCGTACTCCCCACGTATGTATATAAGTGTGTATGCGTAGTTGCAGGATTATTACAACCCCAGATACAGTTGGAGGAATACCGCGATTTACATATATAAGCGATACACACACACCTCTTCCATTCTATAGAAAATTTACAAGACTAGATATTTTCGAAGCGATTTTTTATCAACGATAAATAACAATGATGAATTTTGATTCTAAAAAAAAGAAAAATTTTTTAGGTGATTCTTTGCTCTTGATTATTCAGAATAAAATTTATAAACAATTTTCTCGAGACACAGAGATCTGTGAACTGTAATATATGGTTTCTGCTCTTGCTGAACTAACAAACTATCAAATTTCCCGGTCTTTTTCCCCCATTTATCTTCTACCTCTCATACTCTCTGGGATTTTATGCATCAAATTTTTAGTGCTTGTCTGTCCCCTGCCAAATCGTTTGCGGAGTATTCGAAGCGGCAGAGTGACAGGAAGAATCACATGCGGATCAGGGTGCATAAATTAATTTCCTTTATCGTCAGCCATCATGTATTTTCTCCAAACGATTGATACGCCATCCCTTTGGATGCAAGCAAAAAATTAGAAGAAAAAATTGGAAGAAAAAAAAAGAAGTTTCGTTTGCAGTCAAACAAAAAAAAATAATAAAAGTTCAATTTTAAATCGAGTTTCGTTTCTCTCAAAAATATATTATGCGAACTGGAAAGGAATCCTATTTTTTCGTTTAGATCCCTTTTTTTTCGCTTCACGTATATATATTCTTTTCTCTCACTCGTCTCAAAATTACCGCAGTTTACCGACTCCGGAAATCCGTATGTAATCAACCACCACCACGTCCTGTTCGCAGCTCCGCAACTCTGCGGTATGAAAAATCCTGCTATAATAGTTGCGGAGACGTAAAGAGTTTCGTAAACTTTTAAAACTGTTTCGATATTTTTTTTTTTTAATTTCTGATTTCAAAGTTATGAATTCCTTTTCTCATCATCTTCCGAATTTTTACCAAAAAATTTCGAACTCTTCATCCTATATTTCAGCCAGCCGCGTTTCTTCTCCCTTCCAAGAGTCTCTGAGCTATAACGGAGAGAAAGAATTTCTCAGAGACTAATAGACCCGAGTCTAGTATTGCGTATAAGTATACCCAACTACACGTATGCGTGTAAGTATATGTATGTAGCTTTACATATGGCATAAACCGTATTCTGTGTTATCTAATCTCCTAAAGCAAATTCCGGCGCAGATGTATAATATGGTATAATAACTAGCGAGTTCTTAGCTCCGAGAGAGTGCATCAGCGGCCGAGGCGCAAAGAAAGAGAAAATTCTTCCGACTCGAAAAAAAAAATCTGAAAAATTTTACGAAAGTGACAAAAAATAAAAAATGAAAATAAAAATAATAAACTTTGCCACTATTCGGGCAGTTTTTTTTTTTTTGGGTCGAATAGTTTCTCGGTTCGGTCTGCGGCGTTATCGCATTAGAGTTTCCCCGCTCGCGCGTCGCTACCCCAAAGGCGACACTGTACCACAATCCTGCGATTAGTAAGAGTTAACGGTCGGGTCCCCAGGTGGTCTCTGATAGTCCTATCACCACCCCATACACGCCCACTAACAGTCGCTGTTAGTTGCCTGCAGCGTCTGGCCCAGCGATAACGAGATGGTTGAAACTTGTGACCTTTTATCACGCACACACGTATGTATTATTTATATACCTGTATTCGAAAAGAAGTAGTAAAAATAGACAGCGAAAAAACGAAAAGAAAAGAAAAAAACGTTTCTTCCAAAATTCCGGCTCCCATTTAAAAAAGTTCAAATATTTTTTGATAATCAAAAACATCGAGAATCAGAATCGAAGGAAAATCTTTGGAACAGCAGCTGCAAGTTTTTTAAATTGCAGTTTTTTTCGTTTTTTTTTTTTGGGTTGCTTCGTTTATTTTTCATTCAGGTTTCAACCGTCACATCCTCTTCGGGTCTGATAAGAGTGATCCCTGTGTCCGTGTGGGTATCGCTTAGATACAAGGAAGCAGGGTAAATTCCTGTTCTTTTAGGAGGTTTCTTATTTTTTCTCTCTCCTCTGGTCGAGAATGCGTCTACGGTCGTGATACGATTTGATAAACGACGTTTCGGGGAAACGGAGAATTTTCTTCGGAACTGGGTAGATAATGTGCCGGTGGAACCAGTTTCGAGTTTCATGAAAAAATGGAAAAAAAAAAGTGAAATTCTTCATCTCGTCGCAAAATTTTTGAGAAATCAATGACCGTTGTAAATTTTGAATATTTATATCGAATTTTGCGGAGAGGGTAGCTCACCTGGATGGTAAAACGGCATCGTTAATGTATTTCAACGCCTTGACAATATAGCTATATATCTGTCTGCAATGATGAAAAGAGAAAAAGGAACAGAGGTTAATGGCGCGTGGTGTTGACGGCAATTATTGAATCGAAATCCACCCACCTTTATTCGTGCCCCTCGTTCGACACGCGAGTTTGCATGAAAAAGAGGAAAAAAAAATGAAGAAAACAAAAAAAAAAAAATAGCAATCAAAGTTTCTAGGTGGATTTGTACCGTTGAAAAATTCCGGGTGATCGTGTATACTGTCAATTAAAATTGGCGAGAGATAAAATTATCGAAAGACGGCACAAAACGATAATTAAAAAATTGAAGGAATGATTATTAGAAAAAAATTGAAAAAAAATTGAGAAAAGAAGAGAAAAAATAGTTGTGCGCGTCGCTCGTGATATAATTTTTCCTTTTTTCATTTAATGAATATATGTATGCGGTACGTGTTTCTGCAGGCTGTATAATAAAACCAGTTTTTAGCTGGTTACAATAATTGTCGATGTATACTAGAATAGCTCGCTCGCTGCGAGAGCGGTTCGTAATTAATCAATGATTTAATCATAACGCATGAATATTTGATCAACGACACGTGAACACATTCTACGAATCTGTGATCATACCAGTACTCCATACAGCGTTACTTATCAGTGTAAAACACACAGTCAATAATAAAATAATTAATACGTGCGAAGTACCAGTTGTAAATCGAAAATTTAATACTTTGATCTGTAATTTCGAGTCGATTAATCAACGGCTATACATACATACATATATACACATAACACGAATATGTAATCGTCTAAAAATTTCGTCAATATCGTCTGCCTATTAATCCACGCTTGCGTAGATATTTATTTCCAACTGTAAAGGAGACAGGTGTGTCACCGTTAATTAACCATCTCCGTGAGCGTACGAAACATTCGGTCCTCTTCTTTTGAACTGTCGTAGCCTAGTCTATCCCTCGGCTCGTCCGCCGACGGAGTACTTCCGCGCTCGCCGCTAGGCGGGAGCTCGGCGCTAGGCTCTCTCGCGGAATAAAATAGGCGCCCTAACGTAGACTAGGACTCCCGCGCGACTCGGAACTGTCGCGGTACTCGACAAGCCGGATCGGAACCTCCAGCGCGGACGTGATAGACCTGCGATACTCCGTGAGAGGGTTGAGCACGGTATAATACCAGTTGACGCAGATATTACAAGTTAGATTTGCTAATTTTAAGTTTCATTATTAAACTGATCCGATGCCGTACGGCCTATGCACTGATGTGAATGCGACTGATTCAGCTTATCGTATCTCGACTAGTAGGTATAAGGGATACGGTGGGGACTAGTGCGTGATACCGAGTAATTAGCAGTTTGTTAATTTAATATATAGTCACAGATATAGCGTGCAAATTTACGCGCACGTCCTAAACCAGACTTAGATTTGATCTAGTCGCCCACAGAGAGCCGTTGTGTGTAAAATAATTATTTTATTTTATTTTTTTTCTCGTTGTTTGCCTTAAAACCGTACGCGTGTCGATACGCATCTTATCTGACCAAAGTATCGTTGACCCATAATAATAATAATAATAATAATAACAACAATAATAATAATAATAACGAAATTTCATGATCCTATACTATGCTCGAAATATTGAGCGCGAAAATTCGTCGTTTAGACTTCAAGGGAAGAAGTCAGAAGCTAAACATAATGAAAAAAAAAAAAATCAAAAAAAAAATTATACAGGCATGAGAAACGAATTGTCAATTTTTGGAGAACAAGTCAAACGGAATAACGGACATCGAGAGTGGAGGACCTTCTGCCTTTGAACAAACGAATTAGGGAACGAGGTAGAGCCAACGCGTTCGTTCGTTCGGCAAATTGCAGGATCAATCGATAATTGGCAGAGGTGTGAAAAATGACGCGTTAAAAATGTCAAGAAACCGATTCCTCGTTATACCCGGGAGGATTTCTCGAATCTGTACGGTCGACTGCGCATGTTACGTAAAAAAAAAAAAAAAAAACGCTATCAGAACGTGGTTTTGTTTTGACGAAAATCCGCACGAATCTTTTTGTCAATTTTGCGATTTTCTACGATGAGGGTTATCGAGAAGAAAAAAAAATTCCCGTGAATTTCTTTCGTCCAATTTTTATCTACAGTCGTTGAATTCGCGATTATTAATTCAACGTCGCGGCGGCGGACGAACACGCGTGATAAAAATTTGACGGCCAGTCACGGACACGTTGCCCCGGATCGCAAGCAAGCCGCTATCTCTCCTAGTTTCTTTTTTTTTCACTTTTACATTTTTTCTTTTCTTTTTTCCATACGCGAAACAATTTTATCGCCCTCTTCTATACGGCAGCTAGGCTTTTTTCGAGTAAAATAAAATTTAATATAATTACGTCGACAATAACGTAAGTAGGTACGGTATATTTTGAAATGATCATTTCCTTTTTTTTTCGTCAAATATTTGCAGAAAATTTGTAACGAAAGTAAAATGAGAAAGAAATAATAAAAAAAAAAAAAAAAGGAGAGAAACGAAGTGAAAACGAAGAGGGGAATTCGTTTCCGATCGGGATATATGTATATATGTATGTATCGTTCTGTGTAACGAAATAATTGGATACACCCTGTGCGTTCCGTTGCGCAAACGTAAAATTGTAGTCACGTTGCGTGGTGTACGAACATACGTGTACATGTACGTACCGTACCGCGACTACTGTACGCCTTCTTGGTGCAGGTGGTAGGTGTATGTCAGAGGTCATTGAACCTGTTAAATGCGATCGTAGTATGAATTGATACCCTTTTAGTTTTTCATTGGATTTTTTTGTACCTAATGTAGGATATTGTATAAAGTTTTGCGCGAATTCCTTAACACCTGAACTTCGATGGTTCGATGTGACGAACTATTAAACCCATCCCACATCCACCCCCTGGTAATAAAATATCAGATCTTGCGCTAAAAAATCTTCGTAAAGAATAAATTGAAAAAAAAACAAACAAAAACAAACAGAAATCGGCGAAAGTCAGGAATAAACAAAAAATTGTGGCGCAAAAAGAATCGGACAAAAGAAATTGTCGAATTTTCATTTGGGTAAGGAGTGTAACGAGTTCGAGATTTTTTTTTTGGAGATATGTTGCGATTGGAGGTAGAAAAAATTAACCGCGAGATGTCTAAAATCGTGTATCGTTCATCGATATTCGAAAATGACGAAGTCTTTCGAATCTTAAAACAGAGTAGGTATATAGGGATATATATAATAGCGGGTAGCTGATATTATCGGGTTAAATTTAGCGCGCGATTATATATAAATGGGCGTTTGATCCTGCATGGTCGGTTTTGGAATCGATCTTTGGGTAGTTAGGCGGGTAGTACGTATTGTATCACCCGAAATCACGTCCGTCACACGTAACAATGAATTTCCGTTCGTTTTCAGCCGCATAAATTCGCCGTGCATAAGAGAAGAGAAGAGCAGAGAAGAGATGAGAAGAGATGAGAGAAGAGGAAAGACAGACGGACAGACAGACGCCGTTGAATCTTCTACAATTTCGACACAGATATATCGAGAAAAACGAAAAAGAAAAAGAAATTTGTTTGAGGGTGGATATAAAAAAAAAAAAAATGAAAAAAAAAGAGAAAGAAAAAGGAAAAAAAATACATCTATGTATGTCTTTTGTGTATAAATGTTAAATCCCACGCACTAAGTACCAAACGCTACCCTCTCCTCTTCTCATTCTTCCTTCCACTTCTGAAACTCAAAGCAGCTATTCCGATCCTTCCATCCGTGACTCGAGTTTGCCCCCAGGTTTTTTTTTGTATTTTAATTTTTTTTCTTTTTTTTTTGCACGAGAATTTCTTGACGCTAGATTTTCGCAGATAGTAGAGCGACGTCAAGGGCAATTTATTGTATCGGAATTGAAATTAAAAAAAAAAAAAACTTTTCGAAACGAAAGTTTTGCTTTTTTTTTACACAGAAATCAGTGAAACATCAACGACAGAATTTCGAAGAATCTAATCGACGGAAATTCGGAGGAGGGTAAAATTTTCTACGAATCGAGAAAGCGGACTCAAAAAAAATCTAAAAAAATAAATGGAAGGTTAGATTTTTAAGGAATCGACGAAATTTACAATTTTTTCGAGTAATTTTTTAATCAAAAATTGCACGGACGTAAAATTGTTTTTTTTTCTTTACAGTAACGTGAAAGAATTTGGATTCTGAAAATCGAGAGATTTGGTGAAAATTGGAAAGAAAAATAAAAGAAAAAATAAATAAAAAAAGAAATGGAAAAAAGACACGAAAATCAACGACCGATTTTTGTCCCGGCGATTGATAAGCTCCCTTAAACGTGACATGGTACTATAGCTTCAGTGGCTGTCAAAGGACGGAATAATATCTTCATCACAACCCTTAAGGTATCGTGTATATAGATATACGAGTGGAGGATTTCTTTGAGTATGCGCATAACGTTGGTTTAACGATCGTCGGCCATATTGTTATCCGTAAAGCGTCGGCGTCGGCGTCGGCGTCCCTCGTTCACGTCACAGCGACGGACCGCGGCTCGTAGGGAAACTGCAACGAATCGTTGGTTCGTATTGGGGCGGTTAGATGGAGGCGCTCGTCCCTCAAAAAATGCCGAAAATTTAAGGGATGAAATATCGAGGGGACGAATTTTTTGCAACGACGTCGGGAGAAAATCGAGAAAATTTAATGAAATTTCAATATTCGATGCAAGAAGAGGGAACAAAAAATGCAAAATTGGAAAATTGGAAATTTTGCTCTCCGTTTTCCGCGGAGTAATCAATTTTTGAATCTTCTACCAAAATCTGTGGCATATCGTCTTTTTATCCGCGAAGATAAAAACAAAACAAAAAACCACCCCGAACGGTAAAAATGTCGAATTTCGATATTACCGAGTCACAGTTTTCGGAAAAACTTTCAAACGAAGAACGTCGGTGGTTCGAAATTCCGAAAGCTGAATATCCGGAAGGCCTAACCTCAAAAACTTGAAATTCGCGTATCTATTCATTCAATGTTTAATAACTCGGGCTGTATCGATCGTATCGAGACCAATGAGTGGTCAAATTAATCGTCTCGAGATCAACTTTTCGGAAAACAAAGTTTCGAAATTCTATCGATTATTTTACGACGTCGTGAAGTCGCTGCTTGAAGTAGATAAAAATGGGTTTCCGTAAAGAGGCTCTCGATCAGAATGAACTAAATTTTGTCTTCGCATCCCGAGAAACGGACCGAAATTTTCGGATCTTTTTGTCTTCCGGAGTTGATTTTTTGGAAACGGAGGAACAATGAAAAAAAAAAAACAAAAAAACTAGCCACCCTTTCGTTTCCTCCGTTCGCGATAATTTCAACTCCCATTTATTCCTCATCTCTCCTTATTTTCTCGTCGTTAATTTCATTTTCATTGACCGAGGAGTTACGAGGCGCGTGCCTCGAGTTAAGATGGTCGTTGGGGTAGGTCAGCGCTGTAATTACCTTCCCTCACGGAAGTAGAACTTGTCGGTGGTAGTGGTAGTCGTACTCCTCGTCGTCGTCGTGGTAATTCGCATCAGACCGGAGAGAAAGAGAGAGCGAGTCGTAGCCGAAATTTCCAAGGCCGTTTCCCACCCCCTCAATTAAGACCTTCGACAATTAGATCGATAAATACAAGGGGGAAACCATCAACCCACCCCCCCAAAGACCCAATTGCATATTTAACCACCTCGCGCGTTTCATTCTTTCCCTTTTCTTTTTTTTTTTTGTTCTTTTCTATCGGGAATTTTTTGTACAGCCTGTTTTTGGATGACTGATTAATTTGTTCGCGATTCGATTGATAGGCAGTACGTGTGACTTTGAGATACAAAAATTTTCGAAATTGTTAAATTCTCGATTTCGATTTTTTTTTCTTTTTTTTTTTCTACCAACCGACCCTTTTCACTATCCGGTAGAAAATAGGTAGGTATACAGGGTTGAATTCCGATGACGTAACGATACGATAAAGCGAAAGACAGGTGGATGGAAGACGTGAACGGAAAAAGAAAAAAAAAATGGGCAATAAGAAAGAGAAGCGTAAGAAGAAAAAAAAAAAGAGTAAAAACAGTGAAAATTTCCACCTCGCAGACATTGGCGTGCCAGAATTCTAAATAAATTGGATTTATTTATGGGGGTGGTTTCTTTTTTTTCTTCTTTTTTTTTTTTTCCCTGTCCCTACCTTTACTACCGAAAACGACTGACTGCGGCACTAAGGCAGTTCTCTCTTCTATATCGTGCTACCCCTAGAACGCCTCTTTCATGTCACGTCACCGCACTTTTTGTTCATTATATGTACACATACCGTATATACGCATATATGTATATACCTATATATATATATATATATATATGTTTTGTATTTTATTCACCTCGACGGTGTGTTTGCATTCGCTGGCCAATTCCTCCTTTCCGCACACATATATACGTACATACATATATTTAATGTGCAAATTTTTCAGCGCCGTATACAGCATACCTATATACATATATACACACATGTGTATCTAAATCGCCGTATATTTCCAGTTGTTCTCACTTTTTTATTTTATTTTATTTTATTTTATTTTATTTTTTCATTTTTTTTTCGTTATTTTCAATGACATTTATAACAGTTTCACGTTCTGCGATTCAATTTTTCACATTTTACAACCCCCTACGGCTGATATACACGTATATCACAATTGTCTATCAAGATACGATCTAGGGATTATGAATTATTTGAATTTATCAATAATCGGGGTTTTTTTTTCTTCTTTTTTTCTCTGTATTCTTTCTTTCCCCCTTCTTTTTCTCTCCTCGACGAAACGACGGAAAAACGACATTCCCGAAGATGATCGGGTTTCGATCGATTTTTATTTATTTTTTTTTCTTTTTTTTGAAGAGAAAAAGAACAGAAACGAAAACAAACATACGAAAACGATTTTTACACGGTAATTCGTTTTTTTTTTTTTTTTTTTTTTTCGTTCACACCGATTTCGGAAGAACACTACATATATACACCCGGCTACGTACCACCCCTGAGTTACTTCAGGGTTTGATATAGCGAAATATAATCGGTCGTTTGATATTCAACGGTAATTTCCCACATCGAACCATATTTTTATTAATTCCATCAGAGCGAGTATATACATATACATATACCTATATACTCCCAAAGGTGCGTATACCCCATACGTGTTATACCTACAGTCACAAGGTATACAAGGATCGGCGGTCGTTGATCCGTACGAAGAAGAAGAAATGAAAAATAAAAACGAGAAAGAAAAAAAACGAAACAAAACAAAAAAAAAAAAAAAACCGTACTAACGGGGGGTCCGTTGCAACCCGGGCAGAGAAACGCCGTCTATATTATTCGACGGACCCAACCGTACGTATGCAGATTTAGCGTGAGAATCTTTGACTCCGGATCGTCGTGCCGTTAGAGGAGCGTGGAAAGAGAAAGAAAAAAAATTAAGAAAAAAAGGATCTAAAAAAATCGTACCTATATATACACTCAAATTCATTATTCATTTTCATCCCTCATATTGATATATTTATATATATATATATATTCAAGATCGATGATAAACAGATGTTTGATATCTGACATTGCGCGGGGGCACGGTTCGTTATCCGAAAATTTTTCCTTTTCGTTTTGTTTTATTTTTTTATTCATTTTTTTGTACTTTTTTTTACGCTTCCAACCATCAACGTTGAAAATTTCCTTTGGAATGCAAAAAAAAAAAAAAAGCATAGAAAGAAATATCTCCGCACCGCGTAAGTGTGTTTGTATATATGTACACGTATATGTGTACCTATACGTGTATACGTATAATATGGTCGATCATTTAAAAACGGGGTGTAGATTTTGGTAGGGGAAAAACCGGTATGCATATGAGCCCCGTGTATCCCCCTTTTTTTATTTTTCATTTTGCCTTTGCCTTTTTCCCTCTTCCTTCCGGATGTTTAAAGTCCCGATCTATTATTCGACTCCAGGAGATGCAGTGCACGGGACATTAGGCATTCGGTTATATAGCTCTATATACATACATATACATATGTATAGTGGAGCATTTATAATTATTTGCCGAATCGTTTATATTTTTATTATTTCCTGCTACCGGAATAAAATATTTATGTATGTATATTCAAATTTGTTTATTAAAATTTCGCTAATTTTCGAAAACGGGAAGATAGATATCATATCGTCGTCGTTTATCATCGAATGGGAAAGATTTTTGGTCAGTAAATTAGTTGATTCGGGTACCATAATTGACAAAAACGTTGAGAAAAAAAAATGGGAATTTCAAAACCGTTTTCGAAACCTCCGCTACTTTTTTTTTACCGTTTTTACAATATTCTTTACAAAATTATCGTAGAATGTCTGAAATCAGAAGAAAAAAAAAAGAAAAGTAAATGGAAAAAATCGAAAGAACGAAAGGATCGACTCACCACAGGATCGGCCGAATCCGGTCTTTCGAAAGCGTACAAGGGTGCGAGTCGCTCGTACAATCCAGCTCTGTCGTACAGGCATCGAAATGGATTTTTCGTGCTGAAAAAGTCGAGGTCAACGTCTAGTATGAACGGTGTGTCACTCTCCGGAAGGTAGCGTCTGAGCGCGGAACTTATCGCGGTAAAATCGTCTTTCTGAAAACAAAAGAGGACGAAAAAATGACAAAAAATTCTGCGACTTCGTCTCGTCACATAAACTGCATTTCGCACAATCGCGCAAGCCGTACCTCAGCCTATAGATAGACACGCATCGGTATAAATATGCAAATATCTCTCATTCTCACGTCAGTTTCTTTTTTTTTTCATCTTTTATTTTATTTCACGTCCATTTTTTTGTTCCGTTTTTTTTTTCTTTTCTATTTCGCGAACGCTGTGCGGAAAAGAAAAAAGAAAAAGGAAACAAAGAAAGAAAGAAAGAAAAAAAGATTCGACAATGACTGCGCTTAAATTAATCCAGTTCGAATTGATGATACTCTTTTTTTGCTTACTCCGCTCTGGCACGGTGGTATACTTCTATTATAGACCCCGTACTACATCTACCCACGGCTTATACATATATACCTATATACATACACGAAACTACGGGGATCGCAATTTGCATGCGACCAAAAAATTTACAACAATGAAATACAGCTGAGAGCGCGACGTTTGCAAAAGGGGTTAAAGGGAAGTAGGTGAAAACAAAGGATGGCGAATAGAAAGAAGGATATAAGAACAAAAAAAAAGTACCGGACAACAAAAAAATAATAGAAAAACAACAAAAAATAATAATAATAATAATAATACGCCGGCATCTATATATAGGTATATATATATAAATGGATATATGTACTAGTTCACGTACTACATTTGTAAGAACTGACTGACTGCCTCCCTACCTACCTACAAGTCCACAATGCGCTCTAACGCATTTGCATATATCGGTATTGTATATATATATTATACGTATGTACGTGTGTGTATATTTGTATATATGTACGTGTAGAAGTCTGCTTTGTGCTTTGGCTTTGTCACTTCGTTCCGCGTGTTCTGTTTTTTCATCCGTGAGTCCATGTGTGTGTTTTTAGTCCTTTTTTTCCCTCGTTTGATCCTTTCCTTCTTCCTTTTTTGAGAAGAATAATTTGGAAAGAAAAAACGTTTTTTTTTTACATTTTTTCCTACTAATTTTCTTTCCGTGTTTGATTCGATGGACCGCAATGTTACTTTCAACCCTTAATCCTTGATTCTTAATTCTAAAAACGAATACGAGGAAGAGAAGAAGAGGAATTTCGTGTTTCGGAAATTTAAAAAAAAAAACTTTACGGTATACTAGACTCTCGAAATTCGTTCGTAAAGGGATTTTGGATTCTTTCGATGATCTGTGGAAATCGTATCGAAAAAAATCTGTCTAAGAAAAGATTCGAGTACCTTTATCACCCTACAAACTCCTCAGATTTCGAAAAATACCGCGAAGTATGCAAAAAATATAGTTTCGTCGTTCGAAAATCGAAATTCGAATTTTTTAATCCGGTAGAATCGAACTTTCGAATTAAACTAGACGCGGGAAATTTTTCGTAAAAAAATCCCGCGAATTTCACATCTCCGTTCATCCCTCAGCTTCTCTTTTGAAACGACCCGAAGACGTTTCGGAAATTAAAAAACCCTGTAACGTCGCCTCGTTCCTGTCACACCGGGTGTAAATATGCGAATGAAAACTACTTTTCAATCAACGATATGAATACGGCCATATGTGCAGTACAGAACCCGGCCTCATACTCGGACGGAAGACCCACCTCGCCGTGAATGAATGCAAAATCGGTGTCGCGGTTTAACACCGTGTCAAAACCATTGTTTTAATTAACAACACGAGTCTCGAACGAGGCACACGTGTCTCGGAGTCTACCTCGTTCTATTATATCACATATTCGAGGGTCCGCGCAACGCACGGTTCCCTCAATCCCATTCGAGTCCATACCTAACCGTATTCCCTAAGAACAATGCGCCGCTGGTGGTGGTGGCGGCGGTGGGATCCCATCTGCTGTTTCCACTGCAACTTTATCACCCCGATGTTTTTTTTTTGTTTTTCTTTTCAGAATTTATTTGCTTCCATTCCTCCTTCAATTTTTTTCTTCTCTTCCGCAGATCCGTTTTTGAATTCCATTTTTCAATGATCCAGGATTTTTTTTTTTATGAGATATGGGGTGTGGGTGAAAAATTGAAGAGGAGAGAAACAATTTCTCGACCTTATCGCTAGGAATAGATGAAACGATGTGTTTAATCAGATAAATCCTTCCACATAAGGCGGTGCAGTATGTGAGACTATCAGTATGCAGGTTTGGTGTGGGCGCATCCGGCTACGTGCGAGTCCATGAAACGCATCAAACGCATCAAACGCATCCGGTCTGGACTCTCTAGTCGGTTCTCGGCACGGTGGCAACTTACTCACGTTGCATTATGTATCCGCTTGTCAATTCAAACTTGTCACGGGCTAGGTGATAAGAATTTAATAATAGAATTTTTCCAAGTAAGCTATACTCTCCAGTTGTTAATAAAATACGAACGGCGATCTGACTCCTTTTCTCGTCATGTCTCGAGCTTCGGTAATCTCTTAATTTCTGGCCGGAATCGATCCAGTGGACACCTAGACCCAGGAAACAAGTCTGACTCATATTTTCGTAGACTTTTGACTTTCCCGCGCTTTTTTCTACTTTTCCCGCGCTTTTTTCAAACCCGTGTAACTCAGGTTTAAAAAATTGTATCCAACTTCGAAAAACGGATTCTGAAAGCTCGGAACTTCCTCTCAAAAACGACGCATCATTCGTTCATCTCAAAAATTTCTTCGCCGAGTTACGCGCGATTTTATAAACCTCTGGCGAATCTTCGGCTCCAAACTTTTGTGATAAAGTCTCCGATCATCGTGCGAAGACAGCTTCCAGCTCTCGTCTGGTCAACCACCCCTCAGCAAAATCCTAGATCGGAAGGGTTCTGGTCGTCGCGTGTTCGAGGGTGCCAAAAAAAAAAAAAAACAAATCGCGTTCAATACGTGCGCGAATCGCGTTGACTCTAGCACGCCGGGTATCGAGCAAAGACAATGCATCGATTCGCATACCGGGAATGATGGTGTTAATTGCAGCTGCGGTGGTGCGGCCGCAACCCCCAACCCCCTTCCTTTCGACACTCGGTTTTAATTATTAACGAACGACTCAACAGCCTTTCGACCAGCCATTCAATTCTTTGTTTCAGCGCGGTGCCAATTCCGCGCCTAATTTTTACCCAGTGCGAATTTATTGTTAGGCTATTCGCTCGCTCGCTCGCTCGCATGAGCCACGGTTCTCGGTACAGATGATCCCGGGGCTCAGAGGGTACCGAGGTGTTCAACCGTGACGAACAAAAATTTCCTGCGTCGATCAGCGGAGCGAATAATTCGAGGATTTCAAAGTGCTCTTCAAGGCTCCATGCAACACACATTGGTGACTCAAAAATCCGCCCATCTATGACCAAAGTTCGAGGAGTGTAAGCTCTGCTGGAATTCCCCGGGTCTGAACGAACTCCGCTTCATCCTATGCCATGCCTCCGCAGTCTGAGTAGCCGGTACATCCCGGACCAGGACTTAATTGCATGTAATGATACCTTTTAGAGAGCGGTTAAGTTGTATCGGTATCTCGGTAACAATGAGACCCAAGTAGGTAGAATGTACGTGCAGCTAGGCTCCGGGAGAGGAAGAGTGTGTTACAGTATGGAGAACCGAGCCTCGGTAATGCGTACCTTGATGAAAATATCTCCGCATAGCATCTGCCGCTACCTCACAGTCCCTATTCGACATTTCCGTCTTTCAACGCGAAGGATATCGTCAGCTCCCTTCTTCGTCTTCACGGTTTGACTGCCAATAGTGTAAGGGTTCGATTTTTCGATGATAATCCGCACCAGTCTGATAGCGATGAACGAAACGAAGCGAGTCCCGAAACGTTGGGCTTCCAATTTCACCTTGTAGCACATGTGTTGTACACACGTGTATGTAATGCCAGTAATGCCGAGGCTGCGGTTAATAACGGGGCAATTATACGGTTGGTCAGCAAAAAATTAGCCACATATGCAAAACCTGGGTTCGTGGCCAATTACCGAGCCAGCACTTCGCCGAGAGATCGAAAACCATCGGGAGAAATCTTCTTGACACAATGAGCGACGAAGGAGAGCACGAGGACACGTTCAGTCTCCTGATGAAAACCGTAATCGATACGAAGATTGATCCGTGAAAATTATTCAATTTGCCAGAATGTAAGGTAATTACCATGTGCAAAGTGAGTCATAGAGGTATTGGTGTACGGGAGTATGTGCGGCTACTGCGTACGCGTTGTTCAAACTTTATTGCAGGGATTAAATTGTCGCTGTCGTTGGCAAGGCGAGGTATAAGACAAGGTGGACCTTGGTTGTGTTCTGCACTTTGCTGGTGCTATATAGTATTTACGAGGCATAATAGCAGGGCGAAGATAATTGCAAATAGTTTGCCGGAGCTATTATGGCCATGTGTAGGTACTACGTGCGTTGAAACGCACCGCACCATGTTCTCTCTTCAGCACTTACACGGGGAATGGGAGGTTAGAGAGCAGACATTGTTTCCAAGTACCTGCAATTAAGCGGTTGAATATTAATTACCTTTACCAGAAGCACGTCGTCGTTACACGCCCTTTTCTACCTCTCTTAAAACGAAGAGAAAGAAAAAGAAACGGGACAAAAGAGAAGAAGAAAAAACAGCCCACTAATCCATCAACCGCGAGGGTACGAATTAATTTTCGAACACGTATTCTCACCCGGGAAATACTCGTTCTCAAACATTTCTGCGTGCAGATTTTCTACCCTGATCATCTGCCGATGAACGAGTCCGAAGTTTATGGCCTCGCGCGATAATCTTCCGTTTCTGATATGGTCAGGGGTGTGAGTCCTAACCGCACCTTTTCGAATAATAAGTAGGTATATCTATAGGGAGATGAACCTCGAGCATGCCACCACGAATCCCCATCAAGGATAACGAGAGCATCGCGCTACTGGACCGTGATTGCTCAGAATGAGCCTCCTCTTCCTCATCTTGTGAACCCTCTTCAACCGCAACCGAGTCGCCGTTTATACTCACTCTCGTATATTATTCTGAAACATGTGTAGGTACACTGGCTGCATCGAGAGAAGAGAGGTGAAGTCTGATCTCTAGCCATAGAAGGTGCCTTCAACTACGAACAATAACTGCATCAGGCCACTCCTTGTCAGTCCCGAAGCTACTTACGTACCTCTCTTCTTTACAGCTCGTAGAATAATTGAGAAATGTACAGCAAGTTGTCTTCCACATCGTCATGTAGAGACCGAGCCATGAATCCATCCTACATGTATACGCGAATGGGACCAGGATGCCGGCGCACCGTCATGGTATTAGGACATCGCTCGACTCCTGTGTATCAGGGTGTGCTGGTTCTCGATGTACGTACTCCTCTGATGAAACCGAGTCTTCCTTATCCCTCGCACTGCCGATCCCTGATGAAGATGGGGCCTTAGGGGTACAGGACTCAATCCCACCGAGCACCGCCTGTGTTGGTATAATGGAATCGTAATGAAACGAGACGTGGACGTGGACGTGGACGAGGATGCACGCCTCGCGGCAACGCGCATCTCATCAACCCGGGACCAAAAATGTACCGAGATTGATGATCAAGCGAGCAAGGTGCGGTGCTGTGCTGTGCTGTGCTCTTCAGCGATGGCTCGGAAGATCCCCTTCTTGATTCTCGTTTCGCAAGATCTTTACTCTCCCGGATGCACAATACGTATTCGCATTCATCTTTTATCATATGCAGATGCAGATCATCTTCTCTCCGAGCCGATTTGCATAGTGATGGCATCATTGAGCGGGCCTCATCGCCACTTGCGGAAAATAAGTTATCACTCAATCATTCCGCTCGTTGCGTACGGGCGATTCTGAATAGGACTCCGATTCCTAACAAATTTCGCCACATTTGGTCACTCCCCACGCTCCCCATGATACATGAGATCATCCTGGAGGTATCCCATCATAGAAAAGGAGGAAAAGAAGGAACTGGGTATAATGGGGTTGGGCTAGGTCGAGATGGAAGTCTTGGCAAGGAGTTGCTGGCGGGATGACCCCCTTCTTCCTCTTCTTCTTATTCTCATTCAAGTTTATGGTTATGGTTTAGCAGATCTAGGATAGAGCCAGTGAACAGCGGCGGCAAGATTTCGATCGGAGTCTGCGACCTCCTTAAATTACGAAGAACGGTCGCGACTCGCGCAAAATTTCCAAATGCGGTTTTGATGAATTTCTACCGAGGAGAAGAAACCCTCCTCCGCTTCCCATGACCGGGGATTCAGTCGTGGAGTAAATCGTGGTGCAATAATAATCCGCGGTATGTAGGTTCGATTTGGCAACCGAGACTGCCGATGAGATTTCCTAATAGGAAGTCAAGTTGTTCAGGAGCGATGACGGATGCTGGGGCTCGTTAAACTAGATCAGTTAACTGGTAGTTATCTCGCACCGTTCGCCTTCATGGCTGGTAGGTGGGAAGGTACGGAGGAAGGTGTAGGTAGGTGTAATATACGGCGCGGTGTTAACTGCTGGTGAATACCAGCCGAGGCATTTACGCCGTCGTTTTAGTTCTTTGCACCTTTGGGAAATCACGATTTCTGAACAGTTGCAAAACCCCCATATCCGTCTGTCGGGCCATGTCTCTGTGCCAGGGAAAGGCAGAGGCTTGGAGGCCTGGAGTGAAGGAAGCCGAGTCGGCTTCACGGGCGCAAGTACGATGTTCGAAATGCGAAGGCGTTAGACTGTTAATTGATAAAAAAGTGGAAACTGACGGCTCCCCGTCTCCTCTTCCCTCACTTTCTCCTCCTCCTTTTTCCTTTTTCTGGCAAAAAGTTTTGAACAAACTTATTCAATTCGGTTTAGGCGGTTCCGTCCGAATTGGATATGGAAAGAGTGCAGGGAGAGGTGAAAGAAGGATTATCCGAGACGCTCGCCCCCCGTACAGCTAGACCGACGCTAATCTGAAATTTTAATACAGAAAGCTTTCCGAGCTTCGGAGTTTCAGCACTGGCTGGTAAATCCGTTGTCCATTTTTTTTCCTTTCCTTCGACGGGCAAAAAACGGGACCAGAATTTGAAGAGAGGAAACTTTCTCCGTCTGCTAAATTCGCTGTCCAAAAAAACTTCGATCCTCACTTCACGACGAAAATTCGGAGGGCTTCGACACGGTCAACCGCCCGATGAACCATCCCGCTAATTGCTTCGACGTTTAAGGTTGTCGCCTCTATATACGGTCAGCGAACGACAGGAGACGCTACGTGACGTGGGAGTGTGTTGAAAATGAGTGACCAGAGCCGAAGAATGGGTCAAAATTAAGCCTGCGATTCTCTGTACTCTGCGACTGGACGAGAGAAGGGGACTGACGAGGCTGTTTGCACGTTTAATTCGCGAACTTCCCACGTGGCAGAATGTTTTCCGAACGGCGTTTTGTCGGTTCCTTCCTTCTTCCTCACTTTTTCGGCTACCAGAGTCTGAAGAGGATAAGAAGTGACTTTTTCAAGTGAAAAGCAAGAGAATCCCACTCCCATAGTCAGATTTTACTGTCAGACTACTGAAGTCTGGTGTATGTATACGGATAGAGTTTCTTCCTGAGACAATAGGGCCATTGTTGGTTGTGCCGGACAAACGTTAAGCCATAACACTGCTTCAGTAGTTTCCCGAGAAACTGCCGCGATTGCGGCTGCTGCGGCGGCGGCGTAGAAGAAGAAGAAGAGGAAGAAGAGGAGGAAGAAGAAGGAGAAGAAGGGTGTCTCAGACATTCCGCGGTCCCTCGCTTCATGATATCATGGTGGAAAAAAGCTCAAGGAGGCATACTATCCTCGACTTGGTACGCTGGTATATGGCCAGGAATGGTCATCGGGAACTCATTCACATGCAACATGTTATCGACTACTTGGAAGACACTTATCGTATATAGGCATACCCCGGCTGTAAGGACGGTAAAGGACGGTTTTATAAGTGCACGAGAGTGGGCCGCGAGTCCTCGAAGGGCCTGTTACAGCAACTTACTTCAGTTCATCATCATCTGAAATAGACTTCCATGCCGGTTCTCAGCAGCTGGGTGATCCAAACACGATTCATATATATATATATATTCCTATTCGCATTCGCGCGAAGTCATAGTCGCGATTCCTCCTTTTCGTGGACTACAATAAATTCGGAACCTGTGGATCGAGAGCGTCGAAGACACTTCCTTTTATTGATATTAATTACTCCGAGGAGCTCTTCCTTCCGCGTTCTTTTCATTCTATTCTGGGTCAATTCTATTCGGACACTGACCTGGTGAGGAAAATAATTCAACGAATTTCTACGAATTATTAGGTACATCGAAACTTTTCGCAGTTCTTCGCGAGGAATCGTAAGCTTTTTTAGTACGATTTACGATAGTACGAAACGACAACCTTTCTGAAAATAAACTATGAAAATCTACAATTTTTTTCAATGAACAACTCCAGAAGACTACCAGACGTCCACAATTTTTCATGAAAAACTACAGAAATCTACAATTTTCTTATGAAAAACTACAAAAATCTACAATTTTTTCGATTGAAAACTATCTGAGCCTACAATCTCTCACGAGAAATTACAAAAGTGAAAAATTTTTCAGAAAAAACTACAAGAATCTACAATTTTTTTAACGGAGAACTTCAAAAGTCTACAATGCTTCATGAAAAACTTGGAAAGTCCACAGTCTTTTATGAAAAACTACAGAAATCTACAATTTTTTAATGACAAACTACAAAAATCTACAATTTTTCTTAATGAAGATCTTCAAAAGTCTACAATGTTTCATAAAAAACTACGAGAGTCTACAATTTTTATGGAAAACTATAAAATATTCCGAATTCCTCGAATATTCGTAGAAATTCGTAGGAGTAGAAAATTTCTACGAATTTTCAGGAAAATTGAAACATTTCATAGTTCACCATAAAAAATTGTAGATTCTCGTAGTTTTTCATGAATTCACGTAGTTCTTCATTGAAAATTGTAGACTTTCGTATTTTTTCATGAATTTTCATTTTTCTTCGTGAAAAATTGGAGTTCTACGTAGTTCGTAATGAAAAATCGTAGATTCCCGTAGTTTTCCGTAAAAAAATTGTAGATTCTCGTAGTTTTCCTTGAAAATTTATTGCTTCCGTTTATCAAATTAGGAAAAAAGACTAAAATTCCTTGCGAAAAACTATCGGAAGTTTAAATTTTCCCGATAGATAGATTCCCGTAAATCCCTGAGAGTTTCCTGCGTAAGGTAGTTACGAAAGAAAATTTATTCCCGTATACGGAAGCTCGCCTTTTGAGTATAAAATTGTTATACATGGAGAAAGAGAGAGGGAGATTCACTAGCTGCCCGTGTCTGCCCAGGTATAGCCGTACCTGTAACAAGTGCATGGCAATTTGCGGACCGCATAAAGTTCGGATTTCTATTAATAGTGAAATATAAGAGCTGCAGTAAGGAAACTCGTAAATATGAACGAATACATACATCATAGCACATATGTGTGTCAGTGGAGTCTGTAATGATTTTCTTAGTCTGTGAAGAGGCGAACCATCAGACCATCAAACGAGAGAATAAGAAAACCATGAAACTATTAAACGACAGAACGATGGCGCCCCCTCAATAACCATATCATATGTGCGTATACGTATGTAGATAGGAATGTCATGCACACGAGGTCTGACTTCTTATTTCGCATATGTCACAAGCAAGAGAGAGAGAAGGAAGCTGTTTTATACGCCAATCGTTAATCCAAAGTTGCGGGACGGAATTACGTGACGCGAATCCATCGCCGTATAATCATTTACATCCTACATCATTTATTTTCCCCTCTATCAATCGAGTCTCGGGTCTTTTGTCTTTTATATCATCGCCAATCGATCACTTTATAGTATACGTAAATATATACATTCTACGAATAGAATGGATTGGATCGAAGTTCCGAACCGTCGAAAATTTGGAAGATTAAAATTGCGAAAGTCCAGACCCCAGAAAAGGACAAAAAATGGATCATTCTGATCCCGAGACCCTCTTTACGGAAAGCCATTTTCTTCTACTTAAATCGATGACTCCACGACGTCGTGAATGATCGATAGAATTTCGAAAGTCTGTTTTCCGAAAAGTAGATCTCGAGACGATCAATTTGACCGCTCATTGGTCTCGATACGATCGATACAGCCCGAGTTATTAAACACTGAGCGAATAGATACGCGAAATTCAAGTTTTGGAGGTTAGGCCTTCCGGATCTTCGGCTTTCGGAATTTCGAACCTCCGGTGTTCTTCGTTTGAAAGTTTTTCGATATATAGACTTCCGGGTGAATACCCTGTCCAAAATCTGTTAGTCGGTACTATTCGAACTTAATTTTGTTACTCGTGTTAATTAACGAGGTTGAAAAAAAAGTCTCTATTCCGTGGAAAGGCGTGAGTATGTTATACCGCGGTCTAAAATTTCTCGGAACAAAATAAATTATCCATATTACCTAACAACCTGTCTCCCGCTGTTCTAATGCAACATTTCCTAGAATCAGGTAATTGGCGACTACAATAATTACCGTTTCAGTTCTAAAATAAATTCGTTCGCCTTCATTTCCATTACCTCATATTATATTGACCTAAAAACTTTTTTACCACCGATCCTGCGATCGATTTCATAAAAATCCACTAATTGGTAAAAAAAAAAACAACAAAAGTGAAAAAAAAAAGAAGAAGAAGCCTTAACGCCACGATATATGACCGAAAGGACTGAAAAACCTCGATATTGTTGCAGGGGCCGAGACAATGTATAAATACGTACATGTATATATATGAGATAAGCTAATCGTGGCTTTGGACATTCAGGCGCGACTGCACGTTCGTATAGAGAAAATTTATGCCCGCCGCGCAAGCTCGGGCTATAAGGCTAGGGTACAAGGCTCGCGATCGGTAAGATCGCACCGTGTGCGAGACCTGATTTGCTAAACTTTAGAGCCTCTCGTCTAACAAGGTGTAGCACCGGGATTATCTAGCTGAAAGTTTAACGAACAAAGACAAAAAAAATTCGCAAATTTTTGCCAATTAATTTTTATTTTTTATTTTTTTGCTGCGATTCGTTCATTTTCTTTTTGTTTTTATTTCGTTTTTCGTCATTTTTTTACCGCTCGATGATTTTGGCACCGATTCCGATCCGGCGGGTCGCTCGGATCAATTTTTACACTTTATAGAATGAGAAGGGAGGGAGAGGAATAGGAATGAGACGAAGAAGAAGAAGAAGGAGCACGGGTACTTGGTGCAGTGACGTTAAGATATTTAATAAACGCATCCATTGTATGGTAATCCATAAATACTCGCGCGTACGTACGGCGCAGCATACGCGATAGGTACAACGTAGCTACGAGCCCGTTTCGCGTCCTCCAGGTCGCCAAAGCTTTCAATTCTTTCAGATATTCTCGTTTGTATTTAACTATAAGAATTACGAACATCTATTCACGTCTATATACGATACCTACACGCATATCACAATACCCATTATCCTCTGCGTAGGATTTTTTCCAAATACTTCTCCCTTTTTTGTTTTTCTCCAAAACTTACTCACCCATTGAATTCTCCCTCTTCCCGTTACTCTTTGCTTCTCTCTCTCAAAAACCCGATCAATTCTCACGTCAACTTTCACCTCAGTACCGAAATAATTCAAAAATAAGAACAAAGCGACATAAAAAAAAAAGAAGATTTTTCATTATTCTCCTTTCGTTTTTTTTCTACTTATTCGAGGAGGCGGCATATCATCACTTATACTCTGTATGTGTCTCTATATTCAGGTGATATTAAACGATTTTACGATATCGGCATTACGAGTTATGGACACGCGTATAAAAATGTAACGCGAGGTAACTTAACTTCTCGGTTATATATATAGATATATAGATATATGTTATAGAGGGTTGCAAAGGATAGAGCGCGCAGGGTGATTTTGATTTACGGTTAATTGCCGAGTATTTTTCCGGACTTCAGAGCCCGCTTTGCATCTCATGAATGATAAAGTCATTTTCACCCGTAGGTACAAACCTATATACCTATACCTACCACCTCCGCCCGGTCGTTAGCCGCAGGTCGAGAAAAGAGAGAAAAATAATCTAGCTGGGGTATGAAATACGTCACCCAGACTCGAACCGACTCCGTAAAGCTACGATAGTCGCCACCCTGAGCTAATTTCTCCCTCTTTTCTCAGATTTCTTAAAAAAAAAAAACCGAATCAGAATCAAAGAAACGCAAGAAAATCGGGACTTGAAATTTTGATCCGTGATTTTCTTTTTTCGTTTTCTTGTTTTTAAATTCGTATTCGAATCGGGAGAATAGACGAAAGAAAAAACGTCGTTAATCGTTTTGCGACATGCTTCGGCGTCATATCCGTGCCAGAAAATTGCAATCGAGGTAAACGCGTTAGGTACCTACCTCCTACTACCTTGTGCCTACGTATTTATACAGCAATGCATAAACGTATCTACCTCAGTCTTGTAATCGTGACTGCAAAAGGTCATCGTGTTATAGGTATAATGAGTAAAGTGGCGGTGAAGAAATGGCATAAGTGTCGCGACAAAAAGTTACGGAACCTTATGGAATCGGGATCAAAAAATCGGAGAATGGAGAGGAAGGAGAGATAAGAAAGAAAGAGGAAAACAGACGCGTTGGCGTCCGAACTCACGGTTTTTTTATTGGGAAGAATTTTTTGTTTTTTAATTGCGACGTGATTGGCGAATTTAGCAGCGCGAAAAATTGTGAGAAATCAAAATCTGATTCAAATCTTATCAAATTCAGTTCACTCTCTACGCCATTTTGATTTCTAGTTCTAGATATAGTACTATACTTCATTTCAACATCATATTTAAATTCTTCGACTCAAAAAACGGACAAGAATCGAAATTTGATTCAAATCTGACGAAATCTGTTAAGTCTGTTCATTATATTTGAATCGAGCGAGTCGAAAAACCGTCAAGGATCGAGATTTGATTAAAATCTGATGAAATCTGTTGATTTTCTTCGTCATATTCGAATCGAGCGAATCCAAAAACCGTCAAGAATCGAGACTTTATTAAAATCTGATGAAATCTGTTAAGTCTGTTCATTATATTTGAATCGAGCGAGTCGAAAAACTGTCAAGGATCGAGATTTGATTGAAATCTGATGAAATCTGTTGATTCTCTTCGTCATATTCGAATTAGGTGCCTGAAAAAACCGTCAAGACTCGAAATTCGATTGAAATCTGATAAAATCTGCAAAGCCTTTTCGTCAAATTTGAATCAATCGATTCAAAAAACCGTTGAAGATTAAAATTGGGTCGAAAATCTGCCGAAGATCTGGTCAATCTTTTCCCAATCTCGATCTGTTCAAATCTAGGTATAAAAAGACTCGAAATAATAACAATAGTAAGAACCAAAAACCCAAATTTTGGTAATTTGAATTCACAATTCTAGTATCTGGTTATAAACGAATGAGATCAACCCCCGGCCAAAATTCGAAACTTTTTCGACGATCCGGATCCGCACTCGACTCCGAACTCTGAAACAGGGTGAATTGGGAAGCGGACGATTAGCCGAAGAGGCTTTTAAGGCGAAATCAAGGTCCCTGCGTAGATGAGCTCCCTCACCTCACTCGGGGACGCAGACGTGTTTATGCTCATTGTACTCTATAAGGTGGCGGATAGAGTACCATAACCAAGGTACGAGTACGAGTACGCACGCATACACGGCTCGCGCGAACAGCGTGGGAAAACGTCTACTGTTACGATTTCGCACATTACCGCCGCCGCGCTTCATAGCTAAATAGTATAATGCTGCACCATTGTTAAAGTCTGCGGAGCCGGCTAATGGTCGGTTAATAGCTTCCTCGTACATACCCTAAGTATATACATATATACATGCCTCTATACTAGTTGCAGTAAAAGTGCTGATTACTCGCGTAGGAAGTAAAGGGATAGATACTGTCTCTGGTCGTACAAGCCATGCTTCTCGACTTTTTCTTCACCCAACCGACTCTGGACTCACTCCCTCGTTATTAAGAACGAAGGAGTTAATTCTTTCCCGGAAAGACGCGTTAACGTGCAACCATATCTATGCAGAGGCATCCGACTATCCCAGTTCTTTGAAACATTTCATTAAACTTCAAGAGAATATCGTAACAATTCGAAGAATTTTTTTCTCGGTGGAAAATGATGCGAGAAAAAGAAAAAAAAAATTTTATTCCGTTACGAAAAATGAAAAAGAATGGAAACAAAAAGTTTAGAAACGATTCGGTGTCGCATAGACACGGAGACGTACAGATAGGCTGGGGTCATCGAGGGCCATCACACCCTGGACACTCAATCGTGAGATAAAGAAGTCGGTAGCGTTTTCTGATTCTGGTTGATAGCTGTAACCACCATTGGCATCTTTCTTGCGCTGACCCTTGCGCCACCTCGGCTCGCGTTATCTTAGCCGAAGATAAAGCGAGTCGGATAACTGGAGGAGGCTATCGTTGAGAGACGTAGGAAGCTACGACCTCAAGATGCTGGTCGGTGGATTGTGCCGTTTGTACCTATTATACGTAGGAGAGAAATTCTATTCGATCATAATTTATAGGTTAGGATATCGAGCTGCGAGGTACGGGCGTTTATCTTCGTGGACTTTGGTCGGGAGATCTAATTGATTCTCGGATTTTTCTGTTTTAGCGTTAATGGATATAACCGATCGTGTATCACGTGCGCGTTGAAAGTCTGAGAATTTTAATTAAGACCTAGAAGTTATAATGACTGCCGTTTCTTAGTTTAATTAAATCATTGATCAATCGACAAGATGCTATTACGATACAGTGAACGCAAATAGCTTTGCCTTCTTTTGAGGCTTCTCCTTATTCTGTTATACCGGGAGAGAAATCGAACCTTTTTATAGTGCTAAAATTATCGTAGTTTCAATATGGTCTATAAAACAGAAGAAATCTAACATATATTCATTTCTCCACGACTTGGTTCGGTAAAAGTTTTATACGACTTGCGGTGCTTACGTGCTCATAACGCGCGAAACACCTTCTCAAATAACTTCGATGCAATATCGCCCCATTGGTAGAAGGGACAAATGTGCCATCGTTAATAAACCATCTCCGAAAATGTACGAAAGATTTGGTACTCTTTTTAAACAGAAGTAGAGTAGTTTGTGGCAGGCGATCGCGTCTTTGAACAGTCGTTCTTCTCGCCATCACGACACACATCGTGTCCGTTTTATAACTCCCGAGAGTTCCTATCGTACCAGATTACTACCGCTCTCATAGAATCGTCGTAGCCTAGTCTATCCCTCGGCTCGTCCGCCGACGGAGTACTTCCGCGCTCGCCGCTAGGCGAGAGCTCGGCGCTAGGCTCTCTCGCGGAATAAAATAGGCGCCCTAACGTAGACTAGGACTCCCGCGCGACTCGGAACTATCGCGGTACTCGACAAGCCGGATCGGAACCTCCAGCGCGGAGGTGATGGACCTGCGATACTTTGTGAGAGGGTTGAGCACGGTGTAATGGCAGTTGACGAAGTAGCTGCGAGGCGGATTACACTACTTGAAGATACCGTGTAATTATTTTCGTATCGAAGAGAAGGCTGTGTCTTAAGCTATGGGATTCTAGTTACTCGCGATGTTAAAATTCTGATTGGGGTATCTACGATCGTTGCATGCAACATCCAAGCTTCGGCTTGGTACTGCGCAGCGGTGTCACGATCCCCGTAGTATCTACAGCGAATAAAAAAAATAAGGAAACGTAAAAAGACGGGGAAATTTGAGCCGTGCGGCTCGAAGCATCGTGGGAAGTCGAAAAAAATCTGTGAAATAAATTTCCTCGAGCGAGTTGAGCGCTAGTAGCGCTGGTCTTTGACGCCTGCGTACACGTAAGTCGCGTCGCGACGCGACCAAGCAACGGTCAAAGACTCTGATCACCGGATAACACGGCGTATGACGGCGTGTCGAAAGAATGTTGTTAATTTAGCAGCTGAGACACCGCGATCTACCGCGTAAGCACGTTTTTATTACTGTCTGCGTTTTATTTGAACAATTCGAATTTCGCAGCCGTAAGACGCTCGGCTAACGAGCCTTAGGTGCAGCGTTGCGAAACCCGTATCTATAACTATCATTCGCACATAATCGACACGCGTTTATGTCTTTCATATATCCTCGACGATTTCGCTACCGATTATCGCATAGTGATTTGCGATCGGTCATTTCAGATTCCCGATTACGTCGTCGCCGCTATTCTTTCTTCTACCGATCCCTTGCTACCGCTACAGGACCCTGCGGAATTGAACGGGGACCGGTTTATCGATTCAAACAGTCCGGAGGACCGGGTTCGAGGCATGATTCAGCGATATCCGATCGCTTCGGGCAACTTGAGATAACTTGACACCGGAATCGATTGGTTCAATTTTTGTTTAACGATTTTTTCAGAAATTCAACGTCGATTTTTACGACTCGAAACGATTTTTCGAATCCGTTTCATCGGATGTGTTTCGAAAATATTTTGCAATCGAATCGGTACATCGATTAAACTTCTGTTTGAATCGAGGAGAGATCATCGGGCTGTGTGGATTTAACTGAATACTAATTGTTGTTGCAAATACCGAATGTTTTCTTTTCTCGAACAGCATCGCACGTACCTACTTAACTCCTATATGTAGGTACGACGTCGTCTAGACCGAAATGCCAACAGGTTGGATGTACTTAAAATATTATAAAAACATGCTTTATCTTCTGGCAAAGAATGGAATAGAAGAATCTTTAACGACGTTGATTCTACGAAGTAAAAGGCAGACGTTGGTACATCGAGAGTCAAAATAGGATCTCGGTTTTGACGATCATTGTTCAGGTTCATCACACGAAAAAGCGAAAAATAGCTATGGGTTAATGCACCGGTGAACGACCGATTCAGGGCCTTTCCGAATCGCCTGGAAATATGAAAGCGGAATTTTTCGACGGTCTCAATTTCGTGTTTACACTTTCCTGATCATTTTCTTCCGAACCGAGTACGCTGCACTCTTGAATAATAATTGACGAAAATTTTCATTTTCGCGAGTGAATCGTATCCGCGTAAAAAAGCTCCGTATTTCACCGATTGACGAGTAGAAAGAAGAACGTGGGACCAGTTTTTCGGAATTTTTGGGACAGCCTATATCGCGATAGAAAACGATCGTGGGTTCGCTTTGCCGTTACCTTTTCCGATTCCATTTGCACCTCGTCGATCCACGCGATGAGAAATAAATTGACAAAAATTATCACGTAGGAATTTTAAAAGCTTTAGCTCGAAGTTGGCGTCTGAAAGCGAGAACCGTCATCGCGTATATAGAAATAAGAGAATAAGAATCCCTCCTGTGTTTGCACGAATCTAAAATCTCGTCCGAGCATATTTCGGGAAAAAAGATCTCACGGTATTTTATTCAATCGAAGACCATGTTTGACGAACTTTTGAAAGCAATTACCGAACCGAGTATTCAGCTGCGAAATAACATTCCTCGAAGCGTCTATCTTTCGGACCCGATTCACGTTTCCCAAAATTACACAAAAGCCAAAGTTCGATCGGCGCCCGCACGGATCTAAAAATTTTCCGCCCGTACTTGAGAAGCAAAATCTCGTCACCGGTTTGTGGTTCGAAGCGCACGAAGCTCGACCATTATTCCTACTTTTGAAAGAGCTTATCTACGCCTGTAGGTCATTCACTCTGATACGTAAGAAAACCTGTTACTTATTAATAGCGCCGGTCCTAATTGCGGTAATAAATTATTGTTCTCCGTAAGTGGTGCGTCCCTCGGTCGTGTGTCACTTTTTGCAACGAAATAACCGTAAATATCCTCGACATTGATACATGGATGAAAACCATTTTTTAATTCCTCAAAAAAAATGACGAGAAGAAGACTAATGGTTGAAAAGTCGAGAGTCTCGCTGAATATTTCCAAACCTCAGAATCTCCTCAAATTTCCAGGCTCCTTATACCAAAATCGAGGTATGAGAGTCCAAGGAAATAATTGCGCAAAGAAAAGCTAATATTTCTGAGCTGCTGCGGCGTACGAAGCAGTTCCTTAGTTCGTAGAAAATAAATACGAAAAGCAGAAATCTAGAGGCTCGAGTCACGCGACTGAAATGATACCTGAGATACCGTTAATCGCAATCCCGACTGTCTGGCGAATTTAATGCACACGTTATTACACACAGCTGAAAATATGAGCATGTGATGATATCGGTACGAAAATCAACCGGCAGCGATCGTCGTTTTGCACATGAACTTTCAGCTATACGTATCCTCCGTAAATACACACATTAGAACTTTGCATGGTCATATACTCCACTCGCTGTGCGTAATCGCGTTCACTCGGTTGACTATTTGCACGCTATTTCGATACCAGAAGGCTGCTGTGCGATTCACTGTATGCTCGTAGTTAGGTAGGTGGGTATACACTTCTCCACCGAGTCGCAGGCGGAGCATAAGCAAAGCAGGAAACTAACAGGAAGCAGCCAGAACCTTGTACGTATCTATTATTATAATAAGCACTTTTTAGAATAGTTTATATGCATATTTATGTAGATGCATGTAGGTACCTGTGCGGCCTGAAAAATGTCTGACAATAACCGATCTCCTGACGTTTACACTTCTGCTATAAGCTCGATCGACCGAGATGGCTGACGCTCGAGAATCGATTCGTGATTCAGGAGAATCGTTGGGACGCGAGTCGATCGATATTGGATACAAAAAAAAAGCGAAGATCGTTGGAATAATCGTTATTATTGTAATTAGTTCGTTAGTCAGTGTCCAATCGGTAAGATTACTTGAAGATCGATCGATAGTTGAGGTGAATAATTAGAAAACGAGTAGATCGAGATTGGATATGAAAGAAAAGAGGCGAAAATCGTTTGAAAAATCGTTAATATTGTAATTAGTTCGTTAGTCAGTGTCCGATCGGTAAAATTACTTGAAAATCGATCGATAGTTGAGGTGAATGATTAGAAAATGAGTCGCTCGAGATTGGATACGAAAAAAAGAGGCGAAAATCGTTTGAAAAATCGTTGCTTTTTTCCTCTTTTCTTCTTTCTCAAAAATTTCTGCGTTTCAAGTTATTATGACGATTAGTAAGTATCGAAGCAGTTGAATTGCTCGAAAATCGATTCATGACCAATGAGAATAACGAGAAAACGAATCGATCGAGATTCGGACCAAAAACAAATCAGGAATCGTTCAAAAAATCGTTTTGTTTTTTTTCTGCTCCGTATTTCAAGTTATTATTGCGATTAATCGGTCGAATTAGTTGATAATCGATTGATAACCGATAATAATCATTAGAAGATAATCGATCGATCGAGATTTAAATGGTATACAAAAAAGAGGCAAAGATCGTTCGGAAGATCGTTTTTTTTTTTCCTTCTCATTTCTCAATAATCTCTGCGTTTCAAGTAATCATTGTGATTAATTAGTCACCAACGTGACACATATGTCATTATACATCGCCACCGACTTATCGCCACATGTACGCCATACACGCAACTTTCAATTCCAAAGAATTCTGTGGTCTAAACGAATGCGGTCAGATCGCAAACGGTCAAGCGGACCAAAACCTCTCTCTCTCTCTTTCTCTCGGTTATATATACACATACATACATACATACTGCCGCAATATCCGGCTAACAATTATATATTTTTTTTCCCCATCGATAATATATATCGTGCGGTTGAACAATTTACGATAAATTATGTGAAAAATATACATCACACACGGTATATAGTTTACAGCGAGGTATGAAGAAGAACGAGGACCGATAAAAAACAGGAGAAGAAAAAAATAAGAGAGAAGATGAAAGATTGTCACTTATAATTGAATAATTATCTCACGTTGAATGACTGCGTATATTACACATCGGTGAAACTGTTTTCTTTTTATCACTCATCTAATTAGCAGTTGAATTTATAATTAGCCGGGTTCGCTGGCCCTGCAGCAGCACCATACTATCATAACGTAATACGTACACGGATCTCTCGCGGTTTTGCTACGCGGCTCTCTTCTCTTTCCTCATAAATTTGTAATCGGTGGTCGGTTACCATTATTCCGATAAGAGAGGTCGCGGTATAGATATACACCACGTATACACGTCACAATATATTTATATATGTATATAGGAGAAAATGACCCGCGCCAGTAATTAGCGCGATATTTTCATTTCACGTATTTCGTACGGGTTTATGTGTGCGTATAATCTTTTTTGATCCCTGACAAAAATAAAGAAAATTCTCTGAAACCGGAAAGAAAAATTTTACAGGAAAAAACGAGATACGGAAAAGAGAGAGAAAGAGAGAGAAAAATGAGAGAGAGAGAAAAATAATAGTTGGGAAATTGTTATTATTATTCTTCTAGCAAAATTTTACCGATTTTTTTGTTTTTGTTTTTGTTTTTCCTAGTATTTATGAAAAAACCGTGTATCATGTACCTTCGTCGAATCCTCGATCTGAGATCCCACGGTGATAACGTGAAGGGTAACTTCTCTGACGTTCTCCAGTTCTTCGGGAAGCGAGTAAAGAGCTTCGCTGACGAAGTAAGCCTCCGAACTGGTCAATCTGAAACAGAAAATTAGGGAATGAAGGACGTTTCCGTTTCTCGAATGAATTTCGTCACATAGGATATCCCAATTTCGGATGAAGTTCGATTATTTTTTTTCGTTTTTTTTTTTTTGGAGCGGGAAGAAGAAGAATCGTCAGTTCCGTCTCTCGTTCCTCGACCTCTGTACGGTGGAGATTCTACCCCGTGGTTTTCTATTCCCCGGCGAAAAAAGGAAAAAAGAAAACGAAAACAAAAACAGAATATACCTAAGTGAAGAAAAGAGAAGAGGTGAGAGAAAAATGAAAAAATAAAATAAAATAAAATAAAACATAAGGAGAGAAAAAATTCCCGCCTCTCCCCAAAGTCGTTATCCGGCCTGTTTCTTGGGGTACCATTTTGCATACGTATTGCTTATTAACAAGCGCGAGCGAGAGTAGCAGCTAGCTGTATACCTACGGTATACGGTATACGGTATACGTACGTATATGTACGGCGAACATCCGTGCCATTTGACCATTCGATAATTATCAATTTTAATCACGCGATAAACATACCGAGATATCGGGCTCCGATCTACCGATTTCCCCTTATAGGTATGTTAGAGCCACGACGATCTCGGATTCGTTAGTGGCCGATTCTTTGATCAAGTATATATACAGTTTCCGTATTTTATTTATTTAATTTCATTCATTTTTTTTTCTATTTCCACCGTTTTTTACCATTTTTCTTTTTTTCTTCTCATTTTTCTTCTTCTCATTCTTCATATACATATACACGGAGACGTGTGTGCGGTAACAGTCCGTAAGTACGATTACATCGCGAATAATCTGAACCGATTCAATGGTCACGATTCCGTTTTCATTTTTTTTTCCGTGCTTCGTTTTTTTTTTTTTTTTTCTTTTTCTCTCTTCTCTTTTTCAACGAAATTCTCACGATATTCGAAAAGCGTGATCAAATTCCGCTAGGAAGAGTTACTCGCTCGGCAATTATAGGTACATGTATACCCATACCCGTACCAAAACAGTGAATGACATGCCGTTTCACCGTTGCACGTTGTAATAAGTTGGACTGAACGCTTTGATTCGACTATGAGCATAAAGAATTTTGTAATTTATCGGAACCGAACGGATTATTGATTGATCGTAAATTAATTCCGAACTAAATTTATTACTGCTAAATAAGATTTATGGGAACATAGGAATCGAATAACTTCTATGTAGCTATGTGCCAAAACGGTCGGCCGCAATTCGACTTTGAATAACTCGGTGAAAAATCGATCTAGTTTTTATTTACCAAAATTGTATTTTTTCGAGAGAAAACTACGAGCTTTGGAATCGCCGTTGTGCCAACATTTTTTGCGATATTTTTTTTTTCTTATTTTCATGGCAAATCACAGCGAAGTTCGAAAAATTGAACAGCCGTTTCAAAAATGATTGTAAATAAATTTTCAAAATACCGTATCGAAGAAGAATCTCCACGCTTCGAATCACCGCTTCGTTTTTTCCGATTTCGATGATTTTTAACCGATTTATACAACGTTTTGAAAGAAAAATAAATAAAATGTACTTTTTTTGGAACGCTGTGCGAAAAGTTCGACTTTTCGTGCATATTTCGCGTGCGCAAAGCGCCCGTTTCTCGCCCTAGTGTGGAAAGTGATTCACTAGTGTGGAAAGTGTGAAATTTTCACCCGTTTATTGGTCTCTCATGTGGGATTTGAAATTTTCCCCGAGCCTCGAAGCTCCGCTTTCCTTTTTTGTTTTTTTTTTTAACCATTTTTATCATCGTACCTTTTTTTTTCTATTTTATTTTACAGATCCCTTCTCCCGCGGATAATTCATACTCGCGCTGTACAGCCAGCGAGTATGAGGAAGTCAATTGGACATCTCTGCTGTATTCTGCTCTACCGTATCCACTATACTCCAAGATACGAGGCGCGGGCCTCGTATACCCTCGATCGTTACTCGACGTTTTATGAGAATTCTTATCACCGCGAATAAAAGGCGACGCGACGCTATATATATATACGTATACGCGATCTGGACTCGACAAGCCAAAGAGTCGCTGGCTACCATATTTCTCTACGAATCCGCGAATCGCGAATCGGGAATCGCGAATACAGCTACGGTGTCAAGTTTCTTGAAAACTTTTTTCGCGTTCTTCGATATCTTTTTATCAATTTTTCTTTCACACCTCTTTTCATCGATTTTTCTTTCGTTCCTCTTTTCCTTCGTATACTCATAAACGACATCATCGATCGCAAGGGGACGAGGTCGGACAAAACGGCGAGAGGTCCGATCGAAAAAAGTTTCTAGATGATTAAATTTCATCCTTTATTTTCGAACCCCGGAGATAATTGATTCATGATCTCTGGCATCCTCTTTCCTCTCTTCTCTCCTCCTCATCTGATCCATATATAAATGTAATCACGACTAAACCACCGAAGTCTCAGAGACGGAACTCCTGTCTAAGCTGGTCCTGACCCTCGAGGTCCTGCCTGATGGATCTTGTATTAATGCTATCACGACCTGAATAGACCGAGGTTACTCGTCCCCTTTTTTCTCTCCGGTCTGCCTCTGCTCTATCCTCGTGTACCAATTCTTCCTCAGCTTGAAAAACTTCAAAGAAAAAAAAAGTTTCCTCAGGAATTTTGACTTCTCAACGTTTTGGAATGTCTGTAAAAATAGATATTATTTTTCTAGCCACTTTTCGACATTTAGGAAAGTTTAGGTGCGCGGAGACCCGAGGCCCGAGATCAATTTTCCATCGAGGGAAAATACGGGAGAGGATTTCTTACCTTTCTTAAACTGATATGTAAGCGCGGCTGTAACAGCGCGAGGGAAAGGACGCCTCTTGAATTTTAAATAGTTAAAAAATATGAAACGAGGTAAATTTCTCGGTACATACGACTCGGTTTCGGGTTATTAGTACCTATCCTCGAGATATATAGCAGTCACTCGCAAGTAGGTATCGCGTTCCGCGCAAATAGCAAAGCACAATATTTGTCTTCCATTAATCCTGGCGGTGCTGCGCTTAGGCGTGGCGTTGCGAAGTCAAAAAAGAAGAAGAAGGAGAAGAAGAAGAAGACGAAGAAGAAGAAGAAGAAAAAGTAGAAGAAGAATAAGAGAAGTCGTGCTGGCGTCACGGTATCTCGTCTCCTTCGTCTTCTTCGTCTTCTACTTCTCCTTCTTCTTGTTCGTCTTGGTTCATGATCGGTTCGTCGTGGCGTCGGCGTCGCTTTGCAATTGGCCTCGCGAGTGGCCCTTTTTAAGAATTTTAAGTGACACTCGAATAGGTTTGAAGCGGAAACCTCGTCCTCGTCTCCGGCTTCGCGTTCGTCTTCGTCTTCGGTTTTGCCGCGACGAGGATGTTTCTTAAGTCACGAACCCACCGGCTCTCCTCCTCGTGTTTGTCTATGATTCCTGCGTTCGTTTGGGTCCGCTTCTGCGAGCGGTTTTAACATCCACGGTGCATTGAGAAACGGCTCTCTAAGAAACGACGCGGACGCTATTTGAATACAAATCACGATCCTTTATAGTTACAAAATCACACTACCTCCGCACACATCTATGTGTCCACGTATCGCCTATGCCAGGAAAGTTCAAAACGAGAAAAAGCCTCTGGCCTCCGGGTGTGTAAATAAAAAGAGCCATTTTCCCCGTCGTAGCTGCGGCGAAAAGTAGAAAAGGAAAAAAGAAATTAATAGAAAGATCCGAGGAGCAATCTGTGCGAAACCACGACGCAGCCTCGATGATCTCCCTTCGTCGTCGATACGGTATATAATCGCATAATCGCATCAAGACGTTGACACATAAATTGCAATTTCATTTCACTTTTATATGCAACATATATTATCCTTTAACGACCAAACTTTACATCGCGTTATACAGTTGCGAAACAATCATTATCATAGGTATATCCTTTCACCACCGCTACGTATACGTCTACGCCATAGACGTGTGTATGGAAGTCATTTACAACAGTTTATTTCTCTCTTTCTCTTGGCTTTAACGATCGTAAATTTCTAGTCGCTGAACGGTTTTGATTTATCTGTACGATGTACTCGCACCCGTTTCGTATCCTCGTTCAAATACTTTTGAACAAAAATTCGGACTCGATAAGATCGACGAATTATCTTCGCGAATCGTCGCAGATACTGAGAGATTTGATCGGAAGTTTGATTCCAATTTTTTCACCGACGAACCAGATCGTGTTCTTTGCCCAAGCTTCCCTCGAATCGCGGAATATTTTGCACCGATTTTAGAAATTCGCGGACTCAAATTCGCCGGATGATCTCTGAGCCAGTCGGGCAAAAAGTAATCCGAAATTAACAGGATTTTACATCCGGATAAAAAACCGTAGCGCACCTGGTTTTATCCCGATGTTTCTTTTTCCACGATCGCGGAAATCGGGCTTCCGATTTTTCCCAGCATTTTCTTTGCGATCGCGCGAGTCTCTGAGACGTTGAAAAGTATCAGAGAATCATCCGGTACCACGATCCGATCACTCGGGTAATTTTCCGGCCACACAAGTGTACAAGGATACCTAGTCCGGACTAATGAGCATCACAAAACATGTCAACAGCCGTGGGAAGCTGCACTTCGAGTCTAGAATCGGGTACACCTATCTCCGCAAGCGTTTTTAATTGACGGTTCACAGCTCTCCGTGGCGAAATAGTCGATCGCTTGATTACGAGTTGATTGAAATGTGAGAAAAGTCCAACGAATCGTGATCGAATTTTTGTTCAATCTTTTGCTTTATTTTATTTTTTTTGTTACTTTCTCCTCAATTTTGTCTCTCGAAGTTTCGTATTCGTTTCGTCTTGGCGTCACACGTGAATCCCACGCCGGTACGTAGAGGGAATATCAACTTATCGCGTCTCGAGACGTCGTGACGTACCAACGCACGTATTTACTCACGCAGGCGCCGAATGGACCAACATGGATTCTCCCATCCGACCCTCCGCGCATTTCTATCTTCATTTCACCTCGTTCTATCATTTCTTTTCTAAACTTTATTCCGACCCATTCGAATCATCGTCGCTCGAAGGACAGAAGCAGGAGCGACGAGACTCCGTCTAGTTTCGAATGAGAAGAAGAAGAGGAAGAAGAAGAAGGAGAAACGGGGATAAATGGACAAACTCAGTTTCCTATGGCCGCAATTTATCGGCTTCGGTCCCTGACGAGCATGGGATAAATAATTTATCGATTTTATGATTCTAGAAAGTGTAAACTAGGTAAAAAGCAATCGAATTTGTGTCAGCGGCCGTAGGGCAGCTTCCCGCGCCGAGCCTCCACCTCAGAGTTCTTAAACATCGTTCGACTGATTAGAAAAACGTGTTAAAAATTCGAAGTAGTCGCCCCGGCCACTTTACGGCTATCCGATATTAGCCCAAACTATTGCAAGACCACTACGACCGGATAGATAATGCGAGCCTGAAAGCTTATCCGAGTAGCTTTACCTGGGTGGGCATAAGTGGGCGAGAGTGTAGGAAGATACCTGAAACGCCCCCGCCTAGGTATATCTCCCAAAGGCATTTCGATTCCCGATATAAATTTTCGATCTTCACGAACGTGAGATCCGCTCTTTTCCTTCCTTCTTTTCTCTTCCTCATTTCACAGAAGAACACTTTTCACTCGCAGATCATCGCGTGAAACGTGTGAACGGATCTATCCCTTTCTTCTTTTCCCCAGATGTGAAGAAAGAACAAAATAGAAAATAAAAACGCCTTTTATTTCTTCTAACGAGGTCGATAGTTCATAGCATAATATCCGAGTACCTATCCGACCACGTATCTGATTTAAGTATTCGTTCTACGGGTAGGGAAAACACCGGTAATAAAACAGAGGACAAGCCTCATAGACGTACGTGTACTCGTACGTACGTACATCCACGTTTACCTATACGTCAAGGAATAGAGAATTCTCTCCGCTTACCAGGTGTGTCGTCGTGTCTTCTATCCGGCTAGATATTTACATCTTTGGTTCACGTATGTATATACTATACATACATACATACATACATGTGTGTAAGTTTGATGGAAAAATATCATAGGGTTAGATATATCCGTGTGTGTATGGAGAGGATGGATTGCACGGTGTTTACGATACTCGAAGTTACGAGTTTTTAGCTTGTACAAGCGACAATCTCTGATCTATTGTACGATTATCGTGTCAACAGGGCTCTTCGGCTGTGGGATATAAATTGTAGAGACGAGGAAATGAAAATTTAGATTTTTATTTCATTTTTTTTGTTCTTTGTGGAATTACTAGAAACACGGTGGAACGTGGGAGCAAGGCTGGTGGGTTCGTGCGAGTTACAAGATAATCAAAGAATCGCGGGAACATGTGTGCTGAATTAATAAAAACAGGGCGAAATCCGGTGGACAATTATGGAACTGGTGATTAGATGGTAGTACACGTGCTTTGATGAGCTGAGATTAGCTCGAACACCTCGGAAACGATTGGGAGGAGATTAAACTGCCGCTGGAAGGATAGCTAGGCGACATGCTGAAAAACGATGATATCGAGTGAAAAACGTGTCACAGACGATCGAAAGACGACGAAGCGGGTGATGAAGTGAGATGAAACATTTTGTGGATGAGGTGGAAATGATGAAACAGACGTCGCGCTGAGATAAATCGAAGCGAAATACACTGAAGTCGGTTGAAACGTGTTGAAATTAGATGAGAAACGATGAAACGGGTGCGAAACGTGAACTGCAGCATGTTTGAACCGGCTCAGAAATTCTCGAACATGGGCTGAGATGAGCTGAAACGTGTTGGAGTCGGTAGAAACGATTTGAAACTGGCGCTAGAATCGAGTGAAAAAGACAAAAATGTTCGGAAATCGGTTGAAACATGTTTCAGTCGGTTGAAAAAATGGTAAAGCAGGTGCTGGAACGAGCTGCGACATGTTGAGAAGAATGGAACGATACTGAAACAGGCGCTAGAATGAGGTAGGACGAATCAAAGTAAACTGAAATCAGCCGAAACGAGTTGAAATTATCCGAGAAACGCTGAAACGGGTTTAAAAATGAACAGCAACATGTTCAAGTCGGCTTAATGATTCTCGAACAATTTCTAAAATAAGCTGAAACATGTTAAAGTCGGTTGAAAAAGCTGAAACCGTGACTAAAATGGAGTAAACCAGACCGAAAGTTGCTGAAACGAACTGAAACGCTTGGAAATGATTTGAAAAACGTTGAAACGTGCGCTGAAACGATTCGGAACGGATCTGAACGCGGTGAACGACGTCCGTGACTTCCGTTGATTTCGGGTGACTATCGGTGGCTTTTCTCCCGGTCGTGAATCGTCGACGAATCGACGTCAGGGGCTGGGAGAGTCTGAGAAAGATTTTCAGCGGCTCATCGAACGACTTTGCGTCACTTCCACTCCAGTCCTCGATGACTTTCGATAACTTCCGGTGAATTTCAGCGACTCCAAACGGTTTCCGACCGCTTACAATCGGGCCGAACACCTTCGGAGACTTTCGATGACTTTGGAAGACTCTTCTTCAAGTTCCGGGTGCTGCATGTGTCGAAAGTTCCTAGCAATGGCTCGATGCATCGGTTTCGATACCCAATCCGATCTCGATCGCATTTCTCGACCGTCTTAAATGATTCCAGAGGCTAAAGCCGACTCGAAGGGTTCGCTATCGACTGGTTTGATATAATTTACAAACTTTCGAATCAGGGGTCGCGAACTCGAGATACGTACGCACATGCGTCGGGTAAATTACACCCGGAGATTAAATCCAAAGGATCGAATATGATCAAACTAATTGCCGCATTGAATATAAGTGCGCGGAATATATTTCACATACGGAATATCGACTCGATAAAAACCAAGTCCGATTGCAGTAATTAGCCGCGGATTACTTGACAGGTGGCTTAATGATTCCAACCAACAATTACGCGGCTACTTAAACGCGGTTATTATTACCGCGGAAGAGTTTAATGAACTTAAAACCCGTTACTTATCATCGCGGTGGAAAAACACATAAAAATACACAATATATCTATCTATACGCACGCATATAATAATATAAAGCGTGTTCGGTCATTATTTATTAGTACAATTATTCATAATTTTTTTCAATTAGTCACAGCTCAAGGATTCTCTATAAAAAATAAAAAATAAAATACTTGTGTACATTAATTTTATTTTTGGTGTAATTCTTACCAAAGATTTATTTACGTGAGCTAGAGATTGTATTAATATCGTTATCATTTTATTTTATTTTATATTATATTATTAGAGGCGCGAGTTTCCATTAGAGATACCGATTATATCCTACCTTCCAGCCGAGCCAACTATCTCCGTAGTTTGCAACTACTGGAGACCGATACGATCTATCCGCAAAACCCATAAATATACTCGACTATCTCGATCTCGGTTGGCCAACGCTTCGACGTCGATAAAGTCATTAATAAACACTTAATCGACATACGGAGCAAGTGCAGATACACCTTTTAAACCTCGATTATACTCGTTCGAGTACGACGAAGGATCGATGAGGGGCTGTTTCTGTTCGATAAGGACCAAAATTACCGGCGAAATATTTTGTAGGCGATGTAGAACTGTTTGTGGATTCTGGAGGAATCATTTTGAAATCGTTTGATATATGTCGTGAGATATTTCAGATTCTTTTGATAATCTTGTGAAATAGGGTCGAGTGCTTTTGATTCTGTTAATTGAAATCATTTGAAATCAATAGAAATCTTTGAAAATCTTTAAAAAACGATTTTAAATCGTTGGGAAATTACTTGAAATTGTTTCAAAACTTTTTAGTAATCTTTTGTGATCCTTTCAAGTCATTGCAAATCTTGGAAATCGTTGGAAGTCGTTTGAAATCTTTAAAATCTCTAGAAATCGTCAAAAATATTTAAAAAACGATTTTAAATCGTTGGGAAATTACTTGAAATTGTTTCAAAACTTTTGAATGATCTTTTGTGATCCTTTGAAGTCATTGGAGATCTTGAAAATCGTTGGTGATCATTCGAAATCTTCTAAATTATGGATTGAAATCATTTTGAATGAGTGAGATCTTTGAAATCACTAGAAATCGTCAAAAATGATTACAAAACGATCTTGAATCGTTGGAAAGTTACTTAAAATTGTTTAAAAACTTTTGATTAATCTTTTGTGATCCTTTGGAATCGTTGCAAATCTTAGAAATCGTTGGAAGTCATTTGAAATCTTTAAAATCAATAGAAATCCTCAAAAATCTTTACAAAACGATTTTGAATCGTTGGGAAATTACTTGAAACTGTTTCAAATTTTTTGAGTGATCTTTTGTGATCCTTTGAAGTCGTTGCAAATCTTGGAAATCGTTGGAAGTCATTTGAAATCTTTAAAATCACTAGAAATCGTCAAAAATTTTTACAAAACGATCTTGAATCATTGAGAAATTACTTGGAACTGTTTCAAATCTTTTGAATGATCTTCCGTGATATTTTGTAGTCATTGGAGATCTTGAAAATCGTTGGTGATCATTTGATATCTTCTAAATTATCGATTGAAATCATTTTGAATGAGTGAGATCTTTGATATCACTAGAAATCGTCAAAAATGTTTACAAAACGATTTTAAATCGTTGGAAAATTACTTGAAATTGTTCTAAAACTTTTGAGTAATCTTTTGTGATCCTTTCAAGTCATTGCAAATCTTGGAAATCGTTGGAAGTCATTTGAAATCTTTAAAATCACTAGAAATCATTGAAAATCTTCACAAAATGATTTTGAATCGTTGGGAAATTACTTAAAACTGTTGCAAAACTTTTGCGTGATCTTTTGTAATCCGTTGAAGTCATTGCAAACCTTGAAAATCGTTGGAAGTCTTCTGAAATCTTTAAAATCTCTAGAAATCGTCAAAAATCTTTACAAAACGATTTTAAATCGTTGGGAAATTACTTGAAACTGTTGCAAAACTTTTGAGTGATCTTTTGTGATCCTTTGAAGTCGTTGCAAATCTCGGAAATCGTTGGAAGTCATTCGAAATCTTCGAAATCACCGATTGAAATCATTACGAATGCCTAAAAGTCATTTGAAATTACTTGAATTCTTTCAAATTATTTTAAACCGTTTCGAAATACTTAAAATCTTTGGAAATCATTCGGAATCTTTGAAATCGTTAGAAAATACCTAAAATCATTTCAAATCGTTCGAAATCTTTCAAAAATACTTGGAAATCGTTTGGATTCTCAAAGTCTGTGAGATTACAGTTTGGAATCGTTTAAAATCTTCCGAAATCATGTGAAATCTTAAAAATCTTTTGAAATCGCTCGCAATCTTCGGAATCATTTGACGTCATTCGAAGTCTTTGAAGTCGTTCGAAGTCCTTCGAAGTATTTTGAAACCTTTATAAATCATTTAAAATCTCAAAAAATCCCGCAAAATCTATGAAAGGTCGGAAGAGTCGGAAATTCTTTGAGAGAATTGGAAAATCTTTGAGAGAATTGGAAAATGTCTGGTGTCCATTGGGTCCACTTGTAAGTAGTGATATAAAAAGTCGTTAATACGTGGTGCCCGGTGGGTCTCAATACATATCCTCGGCGTCGTGTTTACCGCAATTTATAATCGCATCACGTTGCGAGTCCGCGGGTTCTGTTCTCGATATTCTTGGTTCTTGCAGCGTCGGCAGGACGTTCCTTGGCCAGTGGTCTTCGATTATACCGAATAACGTTAACCGCACACCGATGTGCACGGTCCGTATCGAGCATTCGCGAAACTGAACCCGACTTGTTTACAACGAGAGGTTTGCAGCACTCTCCGGCATCTCCTATACACATGGCGATTCGATTCTCTCCGTATGCCTACCTATGCCGATCCTAGTAAGGGCTGCACCTTCAGCCTTTCTTGCAAAGATATTTATTGTGCCCACCGCGCAACGCGCATTGCACAAACCTATTCCATTCCATTCCATTCCATTCCATGTGGAGGACGTCAGGTGCTTCAATACTCATCGATCAAATAAAACTACACACAACACGCCAGAGATCGGCGCTCCGCATCTGCGGTTTGTACCTAGACCTCGGTGGCACACGTGCACTGAATTACGCCCTTCGGGTTACATTATCGCACATACATTTTCATTCCCCTCTCCATACGACCGGAGAAAGGAATAGAGAAAAATTGTACAGAGGTAGCAGCAGCAGGAGGAGGAGGACGTCTGTGTACCCTGGAAACCAAGCCCTAACAAGGGTCTGGAATGCTTGTCGAACCGAGGCGTCGCATCGTGTTCCGCCAAAAATTTTCGCGAAAATTGAGCTCGTTTTCTACTCGCTTGATCGAGAATTTGCGTAAAACTGTGTCTGTCGGGATGGGAATCGGTCCTAACCGCGCCCTGTTCAATTCAAGATTGTAATTTACACGTTAAGTCACGGAGTACGGAATGGCATGGACTCTGCACGTTGCCGAGTAAAACGAGGCGGCATGGCATCGCCCTATTTGTAAATGTCAAATTATCCATATACGTGTTACACACGTTGTGTGTAAACCTTGCTGCGTGAATAGTGTTTCTCTACTCTTGTTCTGTGCCATGTCCTCGGAGGTATTTCTCTCTAAGTAGGTGTGCAGGTAGTGCAGCGCAGTGCAGTGGAGTTCGGTGCGGTGCAACTCGCCGTTTCGATCCGAGACACGTGTAAGTAAATCGTGCAACATATCTCGCAACTTGTACCCTGCACCTCTGGTACGGATGGAAGGAAAAAATCAGGGCTGTCGCCGTGTTCGTTTTGTCGGAACACATACCCCCTCGTGTCTTTTTCTCCTTGTTCCTTCTTTTTATCGATGACGATAATCGTCAATCGGTACCTAGTCGACTGTCTAGCTCATACATCCCGAGACGCCGCATCATCGGATCGCTGACACTTGCCATTTACGTTGACACTGAAGTTCCGAATTCGAATATGACCGATTCAAAGTTTTTGGGAAGGGTTTTTCCCCGGAGGTCTGCGTATCCGGTTCGAAAAACTTTCAAACGGAAGGCCTAACCTCAAAAAGTTGAAATTCGCGTATCTATTCACTCAGTGTTCGATAACTCGGGCTCTATCGATCGTATCGAGACCAATGAGTGGTCAAATTAATCGTCTGGAGGTGAACTTTTCGAAAAACGAAGTTTTTCAAAACTTTTCCAACGTTTCAAAAAATTCTAGATCGCCTGAAACGAGTCCGGAGTTTCGAGCGTTCTGACTTTTGATATCCCCCATCAAACCGCACGCATTTCTGTACCGAAGTCTCGAAGTGACCATCAATCAAGTTGTACTTTTCGTTTAGGTTTCGACTTATGACGGACAAGTTCTCAGAATTCAACTCCGCAATTATATTAAACATAAATCAGTTATAACGAGCAGTTATACGTGGCCAAAATGAGGATGTGGGTTAAAAAGCCACTAATGTCTGTTCCACACCATTAAAATATAATATCCGAATATAGTTTTCTGAAGAGTACATAGAACTCCACCCTCGATCCAAATCTCGTTCTAAAATGCCACGAGAAAATTTCCTGAAATATGGATTCCAGATCCTCTACGTCGATCGACGATCACAAGTGACTCTGATCTCGAATCTTTCTTCCTACTTTCACTCCCGTATCATTTTTCCAAAGGAATGACTACATTAGCCAGTAAGGGCGGATTGCACCTCGGGGGTGATTCCTTTCAACGCCCAATAAGCTAAGAGCCCCCGCTGCACACCTAGATAAGTATAATCGCGTGCGTCTCGCACGGCGAGGATTGTCACGCAATGAAATACACGTAGGCAGAGATAGGCAGATAGGAGAGAGAGGCGCAGGTACCTTTCGTTAGGTATTCCACAAGGTACGGTATTTATTCCCGTCCGACCCAACCTCTCTCCATACGAGTCTCTTCAATTACACCGTGTGATGTCCTCCACTGTGCGGTGATACGCGTGCCTAATGAAACGCGCCTCTCTTTATCCATCTCTGCCTGGTATCCCGGACCCTGCATATCCGCATACCTGGTAGGTATACGTGCTCGCGGATAGCTCGCGATTTCGGATACGTACGCGCAATGGAACATCGGAGTCACGCGATTCCCTAAATTTGTACTTTTTTCTTCTTTCTCAATTTTTTTTTGTTATTGAAATTTCGAATTTTCTTCTCCTCTTCGGTCCAGATCTGATCTCTTCTTCTCGTACTTTTACACCGATTTGTGGATAACTTGAAATTTGAGATACCGAAACGACGCCGAATTTTCGAATCGTAATTTTTGAAAAGAGATTCCGTGCTTTTTATTCCTTTTTTTTTCTTTTTTTTTCTTTTTTAGGTTGAAATCCCTTATTCCAGATTTTTTCTTTCTCTGTTTTGGTTACACCTCACATCGCAGGGGACAGTGACGAAATATTTCAGCAGCTCTGGCTGCTGTAAGCTCGGTGAAAGGGATATAAGGTGTCTCGAAGATTTACACTGCTCTCTTCTTCTCCGTTGCTGCAACTTCTTCTTCTTCTTCTTCTCCTTCTTCTTCTTCTTATTTTTCTTTTTCGCTCTACCTATTTGTTAGTCTAAGCACATCCGGTTGACGAGATCGACGTACGTGTCTATATAGTAACAAGATAAAAAAAAGGAAGAAAAGGACCCGAGTACAGCGTAGTGGAAAAATCTCCGCGATTTTTTCTTGCAAGGAATTAAAAATGATACCAAAATAAGAAAAAATCAAGTTTCATGTGATTTTTTCTTTCTTCTTTGTATTTTATCTATTCGTTTAATTTTTTTATCAATTTATACAGACCTATCTAAAATTTATATCCAAATATCCAGATATACGGAATATGCATACATATATACGTGTGTGTGAATTTCAAAGAAGGATCAAAAGCGGGGAGCGAAAAAAACTGAAACGTATACAAGAACCGGAAGTCTCGCGTGTCTCGCTGGTTAACGGAGAAACTTTCAATTATTTAACCCTGTATACACTAGGTATATATATATATATATATATGTATTTTTCTGATTATCTATATCTTCTATCCTTATATACCTCTGCATCACCCTCTCTACTGCAGTGAAAGGGAATTCCAAAGCGTCGTTTGGCTTGCATCCGGTGCCGCGGTATCCGTATATGTAGGTATGTAGCATACGTTAGAGATAGTGCAGTTATACGTGTAGGTTTATGTATTATATGTGTATGTATGAACCTATGTGTCTATATACCCGTATACCGGAACTGCTGCAATTACGTAACGCCCTATACGTCGCCCGTAGAATAGTTGTTACGGTGTGAATAGCGAGAGATCGAAAATACCAAAAAACCCTATCTCCACGCTGCTTCGTTAAAACGAAAAAAAAAAATAGAATTTTTTTCGCTCCTGATTGAATTTTCCAGATCTTGGATCTCTCTTTCGCAGAAATTCGACATTTAATGTCACCGAACTACAGATTTTGGAAAGAGTATTTCCTCGGAAGTCTACACAGCCGATTCAAAAAACTTTCAAACAGCGAACACCGGAGATTCGATATTCCGCAAGCCAAAGATCCGGAAGGCCTAACCTCAAAAACTTGAATTTCGCGTATCTATTCATTCGATGTTTAATAACTCGGGCTCTATCGATCGCATCGAGACCAATAAGTAGTCAAATTAATCGTCCCAAGATCAACTTGTCGAAAAACAAGGTTTCGAAATTCTATCGATTATTTTTAAGTTATCGATCGAAGTAGATGAAAATAGGTTCCCTCGATCAGAATGAACTGTTTTTGTCTTCAATCCCCGTTCTTCCGTAATTCCGACGTTCTAAATCCCCGAAAGTTTCCGAAAATTCTCCAACTCGTCCGAAACGAATCGGGAATTTTTGAACCTTCGGAAGTTTCGGAATTCCTCTCGCCCTTCCACGGGATTAAATTTCTCTCAATTTCACGCGATGCCAGATACCGCATATACGACGATCTACGTACACTGCTCTGACCGTGCAACTTGAATTATAACCGAAAGCTATAAAGATGATGAAAGGGGTAAGGGTCGCCACTGCCACTGCCGGACCCCTATAAACACGCCTACGTAGCCGCTGGTCTACTGCTCTGCGCATATGTGTAGGCGCGTAGTTAAATTAGGGTAATACGCATTGTGGATGGGGTTTTCACGTCCGAGTATATCTATATACACGCGTACGTGTATTTACACGTGTATATAAGACAGTATGCGTATATACTGCAGATGCGTATAACACGAGAGATGGAAGAGAGCGAAGAGAGCGGAGAGTAAAGAGCGAAGAACAGAGAGCTGCCGCATCCGCTGTAGAAACTCCGTCGAACAATAGCCTCCTTGGTGGACGAAATTAGTGTTATTATTGGACCAAATGTCTGGGGTCACGCCGTGGGAAAAAGTTTTTTGGCTCAGAACCCGAAACCTGCAACACCAACACCGACATCGAACATCGACGGCACCAGCCGCAAACAGATCTTCCTAATTCGAATCGGTATCTGCAACCGATCCACGTCACGCACTGCTTCGGGAAGAAGAGACGCCCGGAGGCACCGAATATCGATAAAAAAAAAAAAAATCCGGTCTTCGAATTCGCAGATCAATTTTTTTTCGAATTTTCGCGATTTGATTATAATTATTGTAATCGTTGCAAACCCTTGAATGTTCGCTCGCGTACGGGGGATACGCGTAGATATTGTGTCGACGAATGTGTCCATCCCTACTAATTAAATTAGCGTATTGGCTACGCGAGGAAACAGTCACGCGAGGGTAACGACCTCATCTCCATCAGGCGCTCCACGAGTCCCCAGAGTCTGGTATCCACGACTGTTCATTAGGATAATACAGCCCAGCCCAACCCTATACCACGATAGATATATGTACTCAACTGAACTTAACCCAACCCAGAGCAGAGAAATACTAATCTACGGCTTCGCGAGCTGTTAACCGAATCATTCTACACGCGTAGTTTTTCGCTTATACCGTATATATGCATGTACACAGCTGATTCTATATCATAAAAAACTATACACGTAAACTCGTCGGGGGAAAACGGACGTGAAGAGGAATTAGAAAAACGAGAAAAGAAACAGAAAAAAAAGAAATACCATACGTCAAATATTAACATCCACACGTATGTTGCTGGAAGGCGTGGTACGAAAAATTTTTTACCTTCAGACACGTACTACGATCTGTACTGTGCTCGGTGCTCCTCCTCTTCAATATAGAATAAGGAAGGAAGGAAAGGTATACATCTCCGCAGCGGGGTACCCATTCATAGGATTTTCTTTATTATTGACGTTTGCTCGTTGCTCCATGGCCTGCATGTGCAGTGCCTATTTGTTGAGAAATAACTCCTTTGGTTAGAGGCAGAGAATGCGAGGTACAACGTATGCAAGGAACATTTATTATACGCTATATTGTGGAGGGAAGTTATCTCTTTTAGACTCTCGATGTGTAAGAGCACGGTGTTTGAGGTGAACAAATATTTATTTCCATTACAACTCAGGTAACTCAAACGTACTGAGCGTACCCACTCGTATAACCTAGGCCTTCGAATGAACACATTCGTTATTCCGATTTCAAAAACGCTCTTTGAGGAAACGGGAATCACGGAACGTAGTTCATCTCGGAGAATCTTTTCATCCAGAGACGTCGGACCGGGCGAGAAATGGAACAGGAATCGGTTTCCGTGGCGTAAAATAAGGAGACCCGTGATTAAACTAATGGAATCCCGGGCCAGGGGTACAAACGCGAAAGTTTCGGTCGTTGGGAAATTAGAGAGTGGGGGACGGGAGGTTTTCGGCGTTTTAGAACGCCGGGGAACGTTCTCGAGGCACGGAATCCTGGCTGAAGCAGTTCCACGGATCTTCCTGACGCGGAAGACCGCGCAGACAGACTTTCGAGTCCGCACACAGAACGTGGCACATGTCAATAAGACATGGATGGCCGGAAGTCGCCATATCGAGTGACTCGTCTCTGACACTTGGAATAATTCAGTCTGGTCCGGCTTATACGGTCTCGGAATATCCCTACGTGACTAGCCTCCAGTCGCATAATCTAATCCGGAGACATTCCCGGTCTCGGTCTCGATTTTTGTGACCCACGGTCAGAGGACGGGCTTCTTCTCGCGGGAACGACCCGATAGGAAAAATGGAACAGACTTACGGACCGCTGAGCCAATTTCGCAAAGCACGTAGGTACCGTCGTTTGCGAATACCCGTAATTCAGACCCGCGTATAAATTATTCGTGCAAAAATATTTAGCCGAGTCCTGCGGTCGGAGAGGACACGCAGGATTGACTAATTGACTTTCTTTATTCCCCCTTAAGTACTGCAGCAAACCTTTGGTGGAGAATTTAAGTTAATACTTAGTGCTGGAAGGTAGCTACTTCTACGCGATGCGTGCATGTATCAAGCACTGGAATGATGCACTCGTCCGTTCAGTCGTGGATACCTACTTACATTACATGCACACGGAGTCTAAGTACCCACCGTCCGCCTCCGGACAGTTGAAAAGATTACTTCCAAGAAAGTTCCGTGTGTGTAATTGCCGCGGTGAGGCGGGGCGCCGCAATCGTTCCCGCATCTCGGAACTCTCTTTAAAATAATGAACATTACCGCAGTCATTAGTCTAACCAACTATTCCGCTCTTCTATCTCGACCGTTTTTATTCATCTTTACTCAGTTTTTCATAAAAATCGCTAATTACCTTCGCGTTTATTCGATCGAACACGGCGCGATCGAATTCGAGCAGCCTGCGTCGATTAAAAGATTACAGAAATCACTCTTTCCCTCATATCTCAAAAACTGTTAACTGTAGCGAGTCGAAGACCTGATTAAAAAATGAAGCTTATTAAATTTTCTTCAAAAAATGTATGATTCATTTTTCCTGTATCTTTAACGGTTTCGCCGTATTTTAGTTCTCGGTGTGTAACTAATTATCGCGTTCATTCCAGGCCGTTCTGAAAATTCTTTTTTTTCATAGTTGAAATACGTCGAAACCGATTGAGATACAGGTCAAATATATTCCACCTTATTTATGTAGAATTTAGTGATCTTCATTTTTGATATCCACATTTATCTCGATATCATCGACGGTTTCCAAGATATGATCGAAAAACTGGTATCAGTGGAGGTCTTCTGTTTCTACATTTTTCTATTCCTCTCATTCCTGCGTCAAAACCGATCAAGATACGGGAAAAGTGTATTCCACCTTTTTTACAGATAATTCAATTGGCTTCATTTTTGCTATTCACCTAAACCGTGATATCGTCGACGATTCCCGAGATACGATCGAAAATCTCGCGTCCGAATCTCCCTATTCCTCTCATTATGCGTTCTCACCGAACAGCCGATGGTGTTATTAATCTATGAAAGAGCAAATGCTCGCGGTCTGAGTCTCGGGGTGATATTTATGGGCAGGCAAGTCTTCCGGTCCTCAATATTGTATTAAAATGATAATAAATTACCCTTTTATGTGCGTTTCCGCCGTTACTCATACGTTGTTTCGCGTTTTAAACATTTCCCATTGTGAAAAATGACGCTTTGCATTCATCCCCTGCACCGACAATGAGCCAACCACTGCAGCTAGGTATCAAACCGATACAACCTCACTACAGGTTCGGGTCTGGGCCCGAGGTTCGATCTCCGATCGAAGTTATTGATGGCTTAATCCGCTCCTCGCCATCCCAGTCCAGGCCAGGTGGCGTTTCCCTATTCTCCATGTGTATCTCCCTTATCGTACAACCCTTAGTTTATAGTGTGGTGAAGGTTGACTAATGCCTTGCAATTCTGTCTTTTGTTGGATGCGTCGATTACCCGCTGCGAGGCGGTGAGGCGGTGAGAGTGAGACCAGAAAACGCCCTTTTTTAAGGACAACCTGCTGGGCACAACGTGGAAGAGTTCCATTCCAGGATGTCATTAGAAAACGTGGTTTGAATATGTTAAAAATTATTTTTTTTTGCCATCAGAGTTGGGAATCGATTCCTGAAAGCGCAGACCGTGGAGCAGTTTTCACGGTTTGTTGAACCGTGGAAGGATTCCTAAAAATGTAATTTAATTAATTAACCAGTGCGAGTGTGGAGGCGCGGTCAGAAATCCGGGTTATTTAGTTTCGAGAATCGTGGACAGGTAACGATGCGAGGTATGCACCGCACATACGAGCCTTGGTGTAATTATAACAGACCCGCTATCAATCAACGAGTCGCATTGTTTCGAAGCACCAATTATATGCCGAGATAAAAGAAGAGGAAAAAGGAAAAGGGAAAGGGAAAAGGAAAAAAGAGAAAAGGAAAGGATCGGCTCCGCTCAGTTCAATCGCATTGTTTATAGATCGCAATTAGGCTTTTTGCTAACAAATTACAGGTCTGGTGCACGTTGTACATGTCTACCTGGTCGGCTACCTGCATTGACGTGACCGGAACGCGTAAAATTACGAGAGAAAATAAGCGAAAGGATAAAAAACGAGAGAAACATGGGAGCTGATAACTGCACCATCGTCCTATCGGATTCACGTATATCCAGGCCGTTCACAGATCAATTGATGCTGCGGCGATAGAGATTTAAAACCGCGTTCCCGGTGGGCCTAGAGATCACTCGACGGTTGAACCGCGTGCGCTGGTTGCATTGGCAGCATCCCCGGGATCCCTTCTTCTTCTCTTTGATTTATACACTGGATTTATGTTGCTCGACTACAGAACGAGAGGACGATATATAAACAGAAAGAGAGATTCTGCCTACCGCTATTGTCCAATGATTTACATCGCCCCATTATCATATGGAGATTTGTTTCCGAAAAAAAAAGGAAAAGATGTAACCTACCTATCGCATCATGCCACAGGCTATTGTATCATCGGCTCTCAGTAATTTGACTCAATTCCATTCATCTCGGCTTCTCTATCTCGTAGAAAGATAAACGAGAGGATGGAATCGAACCAAGTGGAATCCCGAGACGGGATGAAAGCTCCACCATCGTTCTGCAACATTCTCACACATCCAAGCCGAAATTCTGACCTGCTCTCTCACATAGTCCATTCACGATTCCCTGATTCACACCTCCGAATCCTCTCATAGGACATAACATTTCCATCAGTTCTCTTTCACACTCGAAATTTCCTCAGAGGCTGAAGAACCTCCTCGAGCTCGGAGCATAAATTCGAGGAGATGATACCGTGCACCTATGTCCGCACATAAATTAGTGGGACCGTTCTCGAACGCTAAGTCTCTGACTGAAGGACCTAGAAGACCCAGACGGTGTCGCATTCTGATTCGAGGACCCATCCATCCCGGTATTCCATGCTCATCGAGAGAGGCAACATTCGAGTGGTCCTGGCCGCTGGTGAATCGTTCATCCGTCACACTTCACACGGAAATCTCGTATCGAGGTTCGAGCAAACATACGCATACGATGGGAATTTGAGACATGTAAATTCGTTGCACAACTTTTTTTCCAATTTTTTGATACGGCGTTTGGAGTAGATCGAATTAGCCAAAGTGGACTGGTTATTCTCTTAGACATCAGACCACCTCGTATGAGCGATAATTAGCGATTTCCCATCGATCCCATGTGCACAGTGGGCGTTTTGAAACGGGTGTGGATGTAGGTAGGTAGACACGAGAGGTACCTACCTACCTACCTATCTATTAAACGGTGAATCAGTCCGCGGTGATTAGACCGCTTACGAAACCACCTTTGGAAGAAGAACAATACAATAAATCATCGGTGGTGGTAGGTACACCGAGCTTGGCACAATGGCTATGAACAGATTAGATGAAATTACCCACATACTCTACATGCTACAGGCTCGATTCTTTGTCTATAGATAATTCTCTAACCGTGTTCTCGAATGCGAAGAAGAAGAGGAAGAAGAAGAAGAAGAAGAAGAAGAAGAAGAAGGAGGAGAAAAAAGGGGTTCGGTATATACTAGGGTATAATTATCTCTCTACGATTGTTCCTTTTTTTTTCATTTATCATTGTATACCCCGTGCCTCTGGAAACTCGTGCATGTCTGTGAATCTACCCATAGTTAAATATATAGCCAGCGTTTGAAAGGAGAAAACATTTTTTTTTCAACAGACGTTCGCGTTATCACGTGAATCGTTAACGCACCTGTACACCGATGCCTGTATACATATATATATATATTTTATATATATAATATATATATATAAACCGATAGTGGACACGCGTCTAATGCCCACGGCGTATGTCACATCCGGTGATTGTCCGGAGCCAATATTCAGCTCCGTGTATGTTATGCATACTGATCATAAATATGTATGTATATATTTTTCAACGGTTATAGAATCGTTTGTGATTACCGTTAGAGTTGATTTCGGGATGATTGAATTGAGCCCTGAATTTCCGAAATTCCGAATTTGAATGCGACCGGATACATAGCCGATTCGAAAATCTTTGAAACGGGGAACACCAGAGGCTCGAAATTACGACCTAACCTCAAAAACTTGAATTTCGCGTATCTATTCACTCAGTGTTTAATAACTCGGGCTGTATCGATCGTATCGAGACCAATGAGTGGTCAAATTGATCGTCTCGAGATCAACTTTCCGGAAAACGAAGGCTCGAAGTCGTGTGAATTATTTACGACGATTTTCGTGTCGTTGAACTTCCGGAGTTTCGATGTTCTGGACTCGAACCTTTCCGAAAATTCGAAATCGTCTAAAACGAATCGGTAATTCTTTTACCGTTCGTAAATTTTAAGATTCGGAACTCGAACCCGGGCAGGGGGGCCACCAGGGTCCATCTTGCGATCTGTTACGCGGTTCGATACATATAATGTATGAGGGAAGAAGAGGCTCCCGCCCGGGGACAGAATTTCGACAAATTATCGGTGATCTTGTAAAAAGCGATATAATACTATGACGAAACGAGCCCCGAGCGTTACCCAGCTCAGTGGATTAAATTAAGCAAAACTTTGCTCTGCACGTGAGGATCGAACTTTCGATGGACTTTCGACACGTACAAGCGACACCTAAAAAACCGCGACAAAAATACGAAAGGGAACGAATTCTTGTTTAATAATAATTTCATAAAAACAGAATTCAATTTTTATGAATTCTTAACGACATTCCCCGTCTTTCGCGATCGAAAACGATTCAGAAAATCGTTTCATATTATCGGTTTGGGTTCAGTCTTGTTTTTTAATAATGTGTTTATTTTATTTTTCTATTTCCTTCATTCTTTTCGGCATATAAACTTTACACACCAAAGAATCTAAAACGAAGTATAAGAAGCGGCCTGCTTTAGGCATAACTTTTCATACCTATAATCTTAAATTATAGTTATAATACTAATAGAATATATCCTTGGGTAAAATTATGGGCGAATAACGCCTCTGGTGTCTGTAATTATAGATCGAATTTCATGCATCGATGTTATATAACCATAAAATTTTTTTTTTTCTTTTTTACTAGGATGTGAAAACAAAAAAGGGGGAAAGATTTGACGAAAAGAGGTTTTTTTTATTTTTTTTTGGTAACAGCGAAATTATTTCGACAAATCCGGAAAGTAGGAGCTTTTCTTTTTTTTCAAATTCTTCTGCTTCTTCTTCTCTTTATTCTTCTTTTTCTTCTTTTCTTTCTTCTTTTTCTTCCAGTCGCTTGCACTTTGGGAAGGGCGTGTTATACCACGGGGCGGAATGTTGCAGAGGCCTAGAGCTATTCCTCTTCCATTCGCAGTCTAATAACACCGTCTTTACGATCACACTAAATTATATTCTGTCAAAACATAGCTACCGGACTCTCGCCGCGACCTGGACTGCGAAAATCGTTACCGATTTTTCTCCCTCGTTCAACGCACCCCACCCACGCCCAGGCTCCCGATTTTTATATTCCATTATTATCGGACCATTTTTTTAACCCGTTTCTAATCACCGCTGTGACAACGAGGGACTAAATTCAGGGCAGAATCCGAAAGGAGAAACAGCGAAGACTTCCTCGAAACAAAGAAAGAAATAAAATAAAACGAAATAAAGAAAAGAAGAGAAATTTCAAATTTCAAAAAATTCCATAGACGGATGATCTCTCGAGAGCTGAAAAAAAAAACGTAACAGGAGCTTTCATAAATTCAGGGAAGAAGAATATATGTGTATATGTATAAAAAAGGAACAGCCTTCTCTCAGCGAGAGATTGAGGAAGCTAGCTGCAGCCCGAAGATGAGGGTTATGTTCAGGATCGCCGGAGGCCGAACCGGACTTGGGGTCGCATCGCGGTACCACGCCACGCCACGCCATGCCGAGCCATGCCATGCCATGCCAGGCCATACCGCCTCCTCTAATGACGTATCTTTATTGCATGTAGAGAGTCACGTTACACGACACGCGTACACGTATACATATACATATATACACGTAAGTTTTCTCCGTGTCATGCAATGCCACAGCGAGTTATCATCTGTAAACTAATTTCATTATCCGGAGGAACGGTTAGCCTGGAATTTCTGTATTCTTTGTTTTCTTCTTTTTTTTTTTTCTTTTTTTTTTTTTTATTATGATTGTCTCGGAGATTTCCGGCGTTACCGAAAAATGTTCCTAAATCATTTGAGAATTTAAAGGAGTTTCGAATTATCGCGCGGATCGTAGCGAATCTCGATAATACGTATGAAATTTTAAGAAATTTGTCTAACGGTTCGTGTTCATAGATTTATCTACGATTTCTCTATCCGACGCGGATTCGGCGCGGAAATTTGAAAAAAAAAATGTACGAAATTAAATTTACGCGTTTTAATTGAATTAAATTTACAAAATTTATTTACGATAAAACGTGAGAGGTTACCGAGTCGATGGAATATTTCTTCGAAGGATCCGAGCGATTCGTATTATAAAGAACGAAGAAAAAAAAATAAGAAAAGAAACAGAAAAGAATTTCATTCCACTTTCTTCCCCGTGGTTATTTATCCGATATTTCCTTTTTCGGTTACGTAACGTTACAGCCAGGATGCAACTCTTCGTTGCAGGTTATTTTTATTCTCGTTTTTTATCCCCCGTCTCCTTCCCCCCTTCGTCTCCTCTCCTACTTCCATCTCTCTCCTTCCATCTCGGCGTCCCCCCCGTCCGTCTCTTTCCTTTTTTAATTTTCTTCATTTTTTTCATTTTTTTTTTTCCCTCGCGGTCGGTATAAGAGCCGGCATCTCCTCGCCTCGGATATTTATGGGTGTTTAGGATAGCTGGGAGTGGTTCACCGCTCACATAAGACCATAGCTGGTGCTGTGGCTTGCCTGGCTGCCCACACTGTAAAATACCCATCGTTCCCTCGCAGCATTCGGTAGTAAAAGGTTGAAACAACGCACGCGATTGTGTTATTATTTTAAAAACGATTTTATTCCAAAGTTCGAGGCGTTTCTCGACCCTCGATCGATCCTTACGGCGGATTAAAAAATCCCCGAGACTTTTTTACCGACCGAGAAACTCCCGCGAACTCTGTGAAAACAATTCCGTCTCTGCTCCTCGCCGAACGAATCGAACAAATCTCGAGTACGAATCGCGGCACTGTTCACACCCCTTGCTAGTTTCGAGCAAAATTAGGTATAGGCGGGTACGTTACACGCCTCGGTCGTAATTATTGATATTTATACCCCGGCCCGGAGAACGCGTGGAATTATTTATGGTAAAGAGGCCAGAACGCACTAAACTATGTTTTACTGCTGTCCTGCTCGCGACTACGAAGAGGACGCTGGAGTAGCGGCCAGGTCTCGGCGTCGCGGGGCTACCAGGGGATATTCAATGAGAGAATCTCTCCTCGCAACGGGATCGGGAAGGAGCGAGGACCTAGCCTCTGGTTGGCCAGAAAAAAGCGAAGAATCGGATTTCGATCGAGGAGGAAGGATTTCGAATTTCATTGATCCGACGTTAACGGAGTCGAGCCGACGCCGCGCCGTTTCGAAAATTGAAAATTCGAAAGGACTCGACTTCCCGGACGTGGAAGAGAAGAGCGAGGGCCGAAAATTATGTAAATCATTCGATAGGAAGATAACCGTCGAAAGGTGACGACGTTAATTAGTTCCTTTTTTCCCGAGACGATCACAATCTCGTTTCCACGTTCGTCTCCTAACGGCGGTGTCCCGTTTTTTTTTTTTTTAATTTTATTTAATTTTTTTTTCAACTTTTAAGTATTCTCCTCGTCATTATTTCCTCTTCTCTGAACTTGGTTCGTCCTCGTTGAATTTTTCCGTCGAGAAATTTCTCGTCGCACGCAACGCGGACGATCGCCGATTACGAATGTGCGGCGCGGACATACACACACGCACACGCGTACGTGCAGCATGTGTGAAACCGCGTGATATGCGTGATGCGTGCGTCCGAGGAGCGACATCTTCCTCGGAACTTCTAAGGGCACAAAATTAGGGATAATCGACCCTTGGCTGCAGGTGCTTCTGATCGCCATCACTACTGATCGGTGATAACCGATCACCCGCTCTTACTCACCTCTGTCACCAATTTACTTTTACTCACCTGCATCTGCTCGTATAATGACACCGCCACACCGCGGCCATCAACGAATGCAAATTTGACTTATCTACTCTCGGAACCCGAACCGTGTCGCTCGATTCCATCGATAACAATTTACGGTTTTCCCGCCGAATCAATCGCACGTATGCTTTGATTCCGGATCGGGATGAAAATGGATCCTTCATAAATGATCCAAAGGTGGATACCGTTTGCGCGCGAGGTTTCGACCACTCGGTGGTTTGGTCACGGGTGTGAGTTGATCAGAAAATTTATAGGCTATAATCTATGGATTTATTGGTCTAAACTCTGCGGCATAGGCGAGGTACCGGAGAGAGAGAAAGAGAGAGGTAAGTGCGGCTCAACACCTGCTTAGAAATTTAATATTTCATGAAGTGGCATGCGGCGTTCCGTTTCGTTGGGAGAGCTGGAGCTCAGGAAGCTGGTAATGTAATTCAACCTGAATTCGAGATATATAACGATGATTACCATACATTAAATTGCTCGGGTTCGGATATCTGGCGTAAGAAGCTGGGAGGAAGAGAACGAGCGGAGTATCGCACGGATTGAGCTATGGAGTCACGCGAGATAAGATACGCCGAGGATGAAGGACCGGGAAAATTGAAGAGCAGCCCATCTACGGATAGCAATGATTCGGAGGGATTTTTACAACTGATTTATCATCTGCTTCGAATAAGTGAAAGACGGATGAACTCGAGAGTCGGAGATCTCTTCTCCTCAGCCTCCGCCGCCCCTTGATCTTCCTCTTCTTCTTCTTCTTCTTCTTCTTCTCTTTTGAGGAGCTGAAGAGTTGCGAAGTTCACGAACCGTCTGGCGCAGTCTGGAGTCCGTCTCATCGGCATGGGTCCGAATCCTGTGGGCTGGAGGCTGGGAAGGGAATCCTTTTTCGTTTTTTGACTCTTTTTAACCGCCCATACGCCGGACTGCGGCCGCACCAGGGATACCACAGCGGTTCTTTGAATATCGGCTTTCTTTCTTGGAATTCTGAACTCCTACTCGACCGGCGTACCGCGCCAGTCGGGCTCTGGAGAAAAAGAGTAAAATTTAACCTGCGGAGATGAAGACGCCCTCGGTGAGAGAGAAAGATCGGGAAAAAGGAGGACCGGAGATCGGCAACTTCGGCAAGGTGCAGCTACCTGCTCACCGATCCTCGTTCACATCTCTTTCCACAACTTCTCTACGGACACTCACAATCAGTCGCAACATGCGCATAAGGTGTTCGGGGATAATTGAGTCGCTCGCTTTCGGCAAAAGGGGATTTCCGACCAGCCGCTGATCAACCCTTGGCAAAAAAATCCAAAAGATTCCCAAAATCGAAGGAAAAATTCATTCTCCACTTCCAAACTCTAACTCCAGCAACGTTTCTGTACCTTTTTCTGAATTTCGCGTAGTCCAATGTGCTCTAAGATGGAATGGCAACGGTTTAGCATGGTCCATGTTACAGCGGAGGGTTCTCGGGCCCGAGGTCTTCTCTTCCTTCATTTTTTTTCTCTTTCTAATTTGAATACTTTTTTCCTGTATTTTTCTCTCTCTTTTTCCACGTTGTTCCGTTTCACATTTTTCTCTCTTTTTATTTCTCTTACGCCGCAGACTCTTCTGGCCCTTGTCGCCGGCGTCTACGTTTCACCGCTCGCTCTTCACGTACCTCTACCTACCTACCAGACCCTTTAAGCATATAATTATTAGTGCCATGCCGCCTCGAGCACCACTCTGAATCCGCTATTGTTGCCTCATACCGTAGGTACCGGCTGCTATGAGCTCTCGACAAGCTCAATTATACTTGAAAGATCTTGGATTGAGCTACGAACTGTACGGTAGGTAGTACCCATTCCCGATATGCATGGGTACATGCATATTGCATATACGTGTGTGGGGCCTGGGTCCGGTCCATCCGGCAATCTTCTGATTGTTTTAAACCGTTTCTTTCCCATCCCATTAGTTTCCAGAACTATTAGGAACGTTTATATCGAGTACTTGAGAAGTATGGAATCCGAGGAGCTGAAGAGGTGGACAGAGAATCGTTATCGGAGGTGGAGATGAAGAAGAAGAAGAAGAAGTTTACGGAGTTCGATCGGCTCGGGTAAAGTTGGATTCGTGAATAAGAAAAGGAGTGAGAATTCATCCGGAGAGAGGAAGATTATGGCGATGATTTACTTTTTCACCGGTTTCTATTAATTTCATTGCGGAAACCGATATTTTGCCGGGTCTTTCGACGAGCGAAATTGATACCCGGCTTGTTTTATTCCTTGCAAAAACGTTCGGGAATCATAATTTACTACTGCAATTAGGACGGGCGCTATTAATGAGTAACAGGTTTTCTTGCGTATCCGAGTGAATGACCTATAGGCGTAGATAAGCTCTTTCAAAAGTAGGAATAATGGGTCGAGCTTCGTGCGCTTCGAACTACAAACCGGTGACGAGATTTTGCTTTTCAAGTACGGGAGGAAAATTTTTAGATCCGTACGAGCGCCGATCGAACTTTGGCTTTTGTGTAATTTTGGGAATCGTGAATCGGGTCCGAAAGATAGACGCTTCGAGGAATGTTATTTCGCAGCTGAATACTCGGTTCGGTAATTTCTTTCAAAAGTTCGTCAAACATGGTCTTCGATTGAATAAAATACCGTGAGATCTTTTTTCCCGAAATATACTCGGATGAGATTTTAGATTCCTGCGAACACGGGAGGGATTCTTATTCCCTTCTTTTCATATACGCGATGACGGTTCTCGCTTTCGGACGCCAACTTCGAGCTAAAGCTTTCAAAATTCCTACGTGATAATTTTTGCCAATTTATTTCCCATCGCGTGGATCGACGAGGTGCAAATGGAATCGGAAAAGGTAACGGCAAAGCGAACCCACGATCGTTTTCCATCGCGATATAGGCTGTCCCAAAAATTCCGAAAAACTGGTCCCACGTTCTTCTTTCTACTCGTCAATCGGCGAATTACCGAGCTTTTTCACGCGGATACGATTCACTCGCAAAAATGAAAATTTTCGTCAATTATTATTCAAGAGTGCAGCGTACTCGGTTCGGACGAAAATATACGAATCGATGGACTAGGAACTCCTGAAAAAATGAGCTTTCAAATTTTAAGGCAATTCGGAAGGACCCTTGAGCCGTAATTCACTGTTACATTCCACCCTACCTGTGGCACTTATCTCGCCACCTGGTTACTTCATGGAGTTCAATTCAACCGCCTTGTGGTCAGACAATGTTGCTACATGAATTTCGAATTGAGTACTTGGTATCGCCACATCGAGAAGTAGACAATCGAGTTTTATGAACACTGTGTACGTATAGATTGACGGTTTAAGTGTTTGAGGTTTGGTCGCGGTCGATTCCGCCGTTTTTTGAAAGGCTACAAAGATCCTGGGAAAGGGTTCGCACATAGTGTGTTTCTAACGGGTCATCAGAGACCCTGAATGCACACTCTGCGGTCTAAAAGGCGAAATAATTCTTCATCGAGTACATTAAATCGAGTACAATAAACGCTGCGGCTGTCCAACTTGAACCGGAAGTCAACCCCGTGCCGTAACATACATATGCCGAAACGAAGATGAAGAGGTTCGTTCCAGCTTTGACTGGGAATTACTTAAATCATTGGAAAGTGTCGAAATCAGACGTTTATTCAATTGAAACGCGGGGAAATTGGTCCAAAGACAACAAAACTGACTCTGAGATGACCCGAGATGCGTTAGAAGTTGCTGAACATAAACTGGGACATGTTTAAGTCGGTAGAAAACGCTGAAACCGTGACTAAAACGGAGAAACATTGAAACGGGCGTAAAAATGAACGGCAACATGTTCAAATCGGCTTAAAGATTCTCGAACAAGTTCTAAAATGAGCTGAAACATGTTAAAGTCGGTTGAAAAAGACTGAAACCGTGACTAAAGTGAAGTAAACCACACCGAAAGTTGCTGAGACGAACTGAAACGCTTGGAAATGATTTGAAAAACGTTGAAACGTGCGCTGAAACGATTCGGAACGGATCTGAACGCGATGAACGACGTCCGTGACTTCCGTTGATTTCGGGTGACTATCGGTGGCTTTTCTCCCGGTCGTGAATCGTCAACGAATCGATGTCAGGGGCTGGGAGAGTCTGAGACAGATTTTCAGCGGCTCATCGAACGACTTTGCGTGACTTCCACTCCAGTCCTCGATGACTTTCGATAACTTCCGGTGAATTTCAGCGACTCCAAACGGTTTCCGACCGCTTCCAATCGCGCCGAACACCTTTCGGAGGCTTTCGATCACTTTGGAAGACTCTTCTTCAAGTTATCGACGCCGAATATCACTGAGACGAAAAGAGTTCCAGTGACTTCGAATTTTGAGAATCAATGACGGACGTCGCTCTTCAATGAATGAAAAAAGGATGAATATACCTACTTGTTACATCGATTCGTCAATCAATTTTTACCGTTCGAGAACTCAAAAATTTGAAACCTCAACCCGGTCAAACTTCCAGCGTGTCCAGGTGACTCGATCTGGTTTCTATAAAACGTCGATAAAAATGAAAAAGAAAAAATCTCGCCAGTTTAATAATGGATTAAAAAAATTTTACCCTGATTTGGGAATTCCTCAGGCTCGGAATCGCCCGCACCTAGACGCAGAACACACGTGTGCGTACCTACATGTTCACGTGTGTGGATATCGGTCGGACGAATTTGATCAATGGAACGTGGCGCTGGTGGTGGAATGGTAAAGGAAGAGGAGGATGAGGAGGAGGGCATATAACGGATTGGAACAGTCGAAGTGGTGTACATACACGCGGAAAATTGGATTGATGTCTCGTTGACCGGAATACAAGGCAATGAAACCACCAGCGCGCGGCGCGCTGGAAGCAATTTCATTTGCATAAAACATTTCAATTGAAAACGGATCAGGATGGACCGCAAGAGAACTACTTGCCGCTGCCCGCGCCGTCCTCCATCCCGAAAACGGAATAACATGGATTATCCGTGAAACGCAAAATCTATATTCTGAATTCGCGGATCGAATGAAACACCTTCAAGACTGATATGACGCATTTCGTGTGAGAAATGACGACCGTCGTCGGTTTCCCGTTGGAATATTTAGGGGGATGAAACGCATGTAGGGTGGAAAATGTGCGGAGGAGCTTGTCGTGAAAATTTGGGAAACCCGAGGTCGTTATCCGTCGAAATTCGTCATATTTAAAAGACTAGACAAAACCAGGTACCTATATTTCAAGATTAAACTCGATGCGAAACCCTGAAAGGTTCTGCGACCCCCCGTAGTTCTCTTCAATTCATTTTCTCTCGCCCCCGACAGACTCTGCTCTATTTCTCAACTATAAAGGGAGCCTTGGGGACGGGAGGACGAAATTTCGCAATCGAAAAATGCCTCCTCGTCGAGGACGGAGAAAAACTGAACCAAATTAGGTATTCCCCGAATTTGTCAACCGGAAGAAAAGACGAGGTCGGAAATTTCGATTTTTCAAATTTATCTATTTTTATTTTTTCACAGGATTTACAGGATTTTGCATTCGAATGACGGGCGAGAAGAATTTTCGCATCTAGTTTAATGCGAACGTCCGAAAAAAATTCGAATTTCGATTTTTTTACCGAGAAACTATATTTTCTCCTTCTTTTGAACAAGAGCTCGTTTCTTCCGATTTCGAAACGGTAGTTTCACCCACATTTCCCAATTGTAAGATATTTCCTATCCACTTTTGAAATTCGCAAATTCGAAATCGCGATATACGATCCCCAAAAATCGCCAAATCTCGTTGAACTCAAACGTTTCCTTCTAAAATCAAAAATTTAGATTCTTCATTTTTCCCCCGTCTTTTCAAGGTGTTAAAGAGTGCCCCAAAAAAAAAAAAAAACCCCACGTCCAATTTTTTGGTAATTTTCGTTCGATCTTCACCTCGAATGAAAGCAACGTCTTCACGTGTGTATAATACCTACGCAGCTCTTCGCAGAGATGTGAATAACAGCTGTGGGTTTCCTATGCAGCGTATGAAGTACACGCATGCACACACGCGCATACATGTACACGTACATACATACGTCATACATACTAGGCTGGCTTCCACGAGGGCCACATTTCTCTGTAAAAAAAAAAAAAAAAAAAAAAACCTATAGCTGCCATGTTATACGCACGTGGTGTTGGCCGCCTGCCCTCGTATATGTGTAGATTACGTAGGAGAGAGAGGAACGATGACGCATGTATGAGATGCATGAGATCTGTGGGCACAATTATCCCTCTGAGTCGAGCCGAGCCTCCGCTATGCACGTCGGGTACGTTAAACGGACTTCTTTGCGTACGCGAGGTTCAATTCTGTAAGGGATGATTTTTTTTTTTCGGAACGAGGGAATCGGCGGTCGTCGCGTATATACGAATGTCGAAAAAAATCGCTATTTGGTAAAAAATCTGACGTTGATTTTCCTCCTATCATACTAAACCTAGATACGTAGTCCAGAGGAGGTTCGGACCTCCGGAGGTGGCTCTGAGAGTAGTGCATCGTGCCCGTATCCCCGGTGGGACTCACGGACGGGATTGTAACTCGAAACTAAAACTGGCGTCGCACACATACGCCTTTTGTTACAGCAGCGACGTCGCGGAACCCCGTTCCACCAGGGGCAGCCAGTTAAAACATATATATATATATGTACATATGTATGTATGAAAAAAAAAAAAACATAAAAAAACGTGTGTTTATAGAAAAAGGAAAAAAGCCAAAAAAAAAAAGACAAGACGAGAAAAGAAGAAACGAGATAAAAAATTATTTAAAACAAAAAAAAAAAAAAAATAGTAAACGGGGTTTGACGAGGGAAATTTTTTTTGATTTTTTTTTTTTTTTTTTTTTTCTGGGCATATTCGTTAGCAGGGAAATGAACCCTGTATATATGGTATGGAGAAAAAACTTTTTTTTCAATCACTGGGAATGAAAACCGTCCTTCGTATACGGATATAAGAAGGGTTCATAAAACAGGGGCCCCGGAATAGAGAACGTACCCTGCAGCCAGCAACCCTTCGATAAAGGCCAGACCGAGAGCACCTACGTATATACCTAGATGGGACAAAAAAATTGAGTGTTTTTAATCGGCTCCTATGTTCCTGGCGCAGTTGTTACGATGATATTCAAATTTCTATGTCGAACCGGTATGTATACGTATACATACGCGCGTGTGCATTAGTTCGACCCTGTACATGCATATGTACGACTACAATGAACACGCACGAGGTCTTTTTACTAGTTTTTTATTCCTCTCCGCGTGGACAGTTTTCCTTTTTTCACATATCAACCCCATCCGCTCCCTCCCTTTCATCGCTCGTTCTACTCCAGAGCCGATTCATTCCCTCGTCCGTCCAGATCGCGGACTATATCTCAGACCTACGAAAAATTGATAAAAAGAAGAAGAAGAAAGAAAAAGCAGTTTTTACCGAATCCAAAGATTCGTATGAAATTTTCATCCTCCTTCCTCGTTCCGTTTCTCTATAAAAACCTATCAATTTTTGAAGAATATTAATGACGAGACGCGGATTTAGCCTGCAGGTGGTAAATCTGCATTTAACATCCTTACGCCGGTACGAGGTTAGTACATGTTCACGGTTTGAGGAATACACGTTAACTCTCTAATAATCCATCATTTATATTAATTGTGCCCTGCGGTATGCTCCCCCGTTGAACCCCCCAGCTATTCCGCTACATAAATGATATCGTTGTTGTATTTCTCTACTATGTGCAATGCTGCGGGGAACTCTGCTCTAGATGTTCTGTATGGGTATGTAGATACGCCGCGCTATGCTGCGTTGGTACTACTGCTGCCGCTGCTCCGCAGGCTATTCATAAATTCTAATTAAGTTAGTAGAATTTAGCTAGTCGTCGTATGGAACAACCGCGCTCTTGTTAGACGAGCCACGACCGATTTAACGAAATTGTTCCATCGAGGGAAAAGAATATCAGACGTTTAGCCCGAGAAAAAAGCAAAGGAATCGGAGAGGAAAGAAAAGAGTAAAAAAAAAACGATTTTTGTAATAAAAAAGATAATTTCTAGACGTAGATTTGACACCGTGATTCGATGAGAAGCGAGATCGAAGATTGTACGTTTCTAAATAAAAAGTGAACCGAAAATTTGTATTTTGATTATTTTTCGGTGGGGATTTTCAATTTCTCCAGGTTTAAAGCCTGGGAGATGAATTTCGTGGCGGATAGCCAAGTGCATATACTGTATGGCGACGTATCTAAGTTTAGATATATTACTTATACTAGGTACGATGCACGCTTTGAATTGCCAAGATTTGTTTTCTCGCGTTGAGAAAAATTGGAGAAATGAGAGAAAATGAAGGGAAACGGGAGATGGAATTTGGCCGTAAATCGGATGCGAAACTGTTTTACCGGCTCTACGAAACTCCGAACGACCGCGGCGCGCCGCTTGGCGGCGAACCGCTCTCGCAGTCGAAGTAACCCGGAACGGTCACAGCCTCGGAATAAGCGAAACGGTTGCGTTTCCGAATCTGAACGGTTCGATTTCGATTTTGCAAAACAGTATCGCTCCTGAAACGACGTCTGCTTCGTTTGGCGGAGGAAACCAGCCGGTGGTAACCGAAAAATCTAGTCGAGTTGTTTAATTGGAAAAATTTGGACTTTGGATGACGGGTCGTAGGGCCCGAAAGAATTTTCCTTCGCTGCTCGTGAAGGGAAAGTTTCGGCTACGAGCTGAGATACGAAGACGAAATTTAGCGGGTTTGAAGTGGTTCCGGAGTCTCCGAGAAGCAAAGAACCTTGTTCACCGCATATTCGGTGACTGGCAGTACTGGACTTCGGTGTGACCGACTAGACGATAATTTGAGTTTATGTAGAAACGTTTTGGATTGAGGCAACGTCGAGTATTTTTTCACCGTGGAAAAGAAAAAAGAGTAGAGTAAGAAAAAACAGGGATATTCAAAAGGCAAGGCAAGACACGTAACAACTTTGTGTAGAGGTATAAAAAGGCCTGTCGTGCACCCTCGTTACTCGCGAGTCGGTCCGTTCCTCGAGGCACTACGAATTGCCTAATATAATAAACTTGTCCCAATCTCTTGGCCAGAGCTCGGACGGTGCAGTGCACCGTGCATCGTCAGGGCAAACGCGGTAGTTTGAGAGGAGAAGCGAGCTAAACCGTATCTTTTGAAGAGCTGCAAGCGTGTGTGCACGTCCGGTCGAAAGTGTGCAGCAGGGGACGAGTCAATTTATTGGAATGTCCGAGAGCTGCGGGATGGGACGAGGCCCGGGGCCCAGGGCCAGATCCAAACCCAGAACCCAGAGCCCAGAAATTTCTTCTTCTTGCCTTTGGCCACCACCATCACCACCACCGCCGGTATAACATCAGTGCCAGAGTTCGGTAACCCGATTATTGTATAGCTGGTATTTCGTCGAGCTGTTTTTGTAACCGCCCGCTGAGCACGGGTCTGAGTGTCGTTTTCGACGACTGTTGCTTTAAGACTCGTTGGACTTTAGCCTCGGTCCACTAGAACGTTTGACCTTTTCCTTATCATCAATTGACGACGCCTCGAGCCCCGGGTCAGTTTTTTTTTCCACTAATTTCATTTCCCAGAGTTAGAGAAATTCTAAGGATCTCGAGAACGGCGCAGCTCCTTTACCCTCGTGGAAATATGCGCTTTTCCCACGGAAGTAGAGTTCTTGTAAAAGGAATTCGCCGTTTTACTCGTGGTATCTTATCTCGCAGTACCTATACGATTTACAACTTCGATCTTGGTATCCTCGGCCGACGTTTCATACTGCAAGAAAGTAATAAACAGTAATTTGTAATCCGACAGCTCGATAATCTCCCATAGAGTTCCAGAGCCACGGCTAGGGCTTTATTTATTCAGGAAACTATTAACGACGCACGGCAACGTTCTTGCTCGTCCCAATCTCTGAGACCGAACCTGAGAAACGGCCACATATCGAGCTACAGCAGTTATTTTTTAATTTTTATTTTTATTTTCGAGGGACAAAATTTTCGTTCACTTTTCCTCAGAATAAAATTGAGAAACGCTGAGGATTGCTGCAGCAGCACCAACAGCAGCAACAGCGAGTGAGTGAGGCAAAGCAAGCCACCGAGCCTGGGGACGTGGTTGAGCTAGGAGAGACCTGCACGGAGAGGACCAGAGCCGAGAGTCTCTCTACGTCAAGTTGTTTACTACGAACGAGCCGAGGCGTGTCGTTGAACCTCAACAGGACCGAGCGCCGCGCCTACGTACGTTCTCCACTGTATGTATACGCACGCAGCTGCGTTATGCGTACCTACGCGTCCTATCGTACTTCTACATTGAATTATACACATGGATATGCACACGGACTCGTAAGGCGTCGTGGCAGCCTTCTCTGTTGAGAAAATTATCAAGAAAAATGAGAAAAGGAAGAAGATTGAGTAGAAATGAATAAAAATGACGGAATTTTTTTCAAGGACGTTTGATTTAGTACACATATGTAACGTCGGCTGTGAGCCGCGTCAACCTCGCGTATGAATATGTATTTTTCTTCGCTAAAAATATAGCACTCCGTTAAGAGAGGCGAAGAATATCGTACGAGCACGAGATACCGTGCTCGACCCTCTCGCGGAGTATCGCAGGTCTATCACGTCCGCGCTGGAGGTTCCGATCCGGCTTGTCGAGTACCGCGACAGTTCCGAGTCGCGCGGGAGTCCTAGTCTACGTTAGGGCGCCTATTTTATTCCGCGAGAGAGCCTAGCGCCGAGCTCCCGCCTAGCGGCGAGCGCGGAAGTACTTCGTCGGCGGACGAGCCGAGGGATAGACTAGGCTACGACGATTCTACGAGAGCGGTAGTAATCTGGTACGACAGAAACTCTCGGGAGTTATAAAACGGACACGATATGTGTCGCGATGGCGAGAAGAACGACCATTCAAAGACGCAATAGCCTGCCACGAACTACTCTACTTATGTTCAAAGAAAGTACCAAATGTTTCGTACAGTTTTTGGAGACGGTGGATCAACGATGACAGATTCGTTTCTTCCGTCGAATAGTGATAGATTTTTTTATCTCGTTTCTTCCGACTGTTGTGAATAAGAGAAAAAAAAAAAAGGAAAAAAGAACGTACTGTACTGTTTACTGTGAGTTCTGCGATGCATCACTGTCCGCAGCTTCTCGTCGCATCATTGCCGAGGATATGACTCGGTCTGACTTCTGGTGACTGAACTTTGCGCGCGGTGTTTTCAACGCGAGAAGAGCGAAGAGACTGCGGCGCAGATGACGTGTCGTTGACCCATACAAGATGGTCTCTATACTCTCAACCCGACTACATGGTGTCAGACTCCAACGTACTCTATTCGCTCGGGAATCGGGATTCAGTCAGATATACACAAACAAACAGAAACACACACACATGTATATGGCATTCTTTATTTCATACATACATATTTTTCTTCTTTTTTTTTCTTTTCTTTTTCTCACATTAACAAATCGTAATTTATAACATAAATATACATATACAATATATACAATCACGTTCGACATGGGATCTGCAGAGGAAAAAATTTGTCGGCCGCTCATTAATTTCTCACAAAATGGGTAAACATCGAGAAAAAATAAAAATGAAAATAAAAGCATAATAACTGATAAGATCGTATCTCTTTCTAATTGACACCGAATCGCCCATGAATTTAATACCTAATTCGTTATTTTTTAACTAGCTACATAACATATATGTATATATACACACAAATAACAAGTAAATAATAAAAATTAACATATACTACGATACATAGGTACTATTACATGATAAACACTGATGCAGTTACTGGCGTAAGATCATTTATTTCGATTAAGATGCAGCCCAGAATCACTGCACCGCGATCCTGGGTGCTTATGGATTTTAACAACGAGTAATGATCCCGATTTCGCGTGATCAACTTCTGCCTAAAGTCCATATAAACCGTATTATACAATATATACGTATAATCATAATCCAGGATTGAATTTGGTTGATAAACATGGCGATTATGTTCAGTTAACTCGTTCATGATCGATCTGATCGATTATAATTAACAATAAACGTAATTGTAATTATCAATTTGTCAAAAAAAAAAGAAAAAAAAAAGAAAAAAGGAAAAAAGTAGCGAGGAAAGGTGTGCACTTACCGTAGTGATCCCTTCTCCCTTTTAGTAACTTGCTAGTACTTACGACTTGATTGTAGCCGCAACTGATGCTCAATTACTATCCACGTTTTAAGCGTCGGTCTTATTACACATCATTATTTTTATGGCGCGTAAAAACATGATATTACAAAGCAAATATCATACTGTAAATTGGCCGAGACCACGGGTCAAGTAAGTATCTACTATCTCCTATACTATCTTAACTGCAACCGCGGTTTTCAACCCGCTATCTACCGCCTCCACTTTGTACTCACAAACGTACATGTTCGGTCTTTTATTGACCAATCATTTCTATAGTTGTTTTTATTTTTATTTTTTTTTCGAAATTATTTTTCGACTTCGAGAAACTCGCTCGACAAACTTCGCGTCAACGATCTTAATGGTTAAAAACATATCGCTATCTAGCCTCCGTAGCAGAGTATATATTCTTATGCGTGGAGAACTGCTAGCCGCTTCCTGCTGCTGTTGCTGTTGCTGTTGCCGTTTGTGCAGCAGATATATATGTGTATATCCATTGAGCTGTGATTTATGCTTGTTGTAATGAAAAAATCGTCGCCGCGGCGCATTGTCCTTTCACTTCTTATATAGCTGAGCGAAGGGCACGCGCGAGTCGCAAGCTTTGCAGAGTTCGCTAGCGGGTGAGTGAGAAAGAGAAAAATGAAGAAAAAGAAGAATAGAAGGAGAAAAAGGAAGGAGAGAAGAGAAGAGTTGAAAGAGGCGAAGGAAGTAAGGAAAGAAAAATAAAGAAGGAAAGAAAGAAGAAGAAAAAAACTGAAGAATGAACGAAACGACGACTAGGTATAAAGGGACTGGAGAGAAAAGAAAGGAAAGAAATGAGAGAAAATAAAAGGAACTGAATGAAAAGAAATGAAAAGCGGAAGACTCGGAATCAGGCCGCGAGGCATTATTTCACTCGGACGATGACACCGCAAGACTCGCAGCCATCGACTTCTTTGCGAGAATTACGCGATGCTGCAGACTCGAGGGTGAAGGCGGTCTCAAGGGCGGTCGCTGAAACCCTTCAGGTTTTCTTAGCACCAGCCACTCACGATCGTCGAATAACTAGATGCAGCTAATCTCGAGAACGATATACCCTTCCGATTAAGCTAGACTCAATTTTGTTTTTTTTTTGTGGGAAACTAGGTGCCGAGTCGAAATTTGATCAAATTTACTCGTTGCAGTACATAAAGCAGTGTGGCTAGTCGATGTCACCGAAATCCGGTACTACTAGTCACCGAATATGCGGTGAACAAGGTTCTTTGCTTCTCGGAGACTTCGGAACCGCATCAAACCCGCTAAATTTCGTCTTCGTATCTCAGCTCGTAGCCGAAATTTTCCCTTCACGAGCAGCGAAGGAAAATTCTTTCGGGCCCTACGACCCGTTATCCAAAGTCCAAATTTTTCCAATTAAACAACTCGACTAGATTTTTCGGTTACCACCGGCTGGTTTCCTCCACCAAACGAAGCAGTCGTCGTTTCAGGAGAGATACTGTTTTGCAAAATCGAAATCGAACCGTTCAGATTCGGAAACACAACCGCTTCGCTTATTCCGAGGCTGTGACCGTTCCGGGTTACTTCGACTGCGAGAGCGGTTCGCCGCCAAGCGGCGCGCCGCGGTCATTCGCAGTTTCGTAGAGCCGGTAAAACAGTTTCGCATCCGATTCACGGCCAATTTCATCTCCCGTTTCCCTTTATTTTCTCTCATTTCTCCAATTTTTCTTAGCAGAAGGAACAAGCCCTGGCAATTCGATGTAATTAGATTCCCCGTGAAAATCTGAGACTAAATTTCCTCAGCCAAAAATTCGAGGGCCCGAAACTCTCCGAGCTACGGACGATCTTAGTTGGCCAATCGCGGAGCGCATAGATCACATAAACAGAGTACTGCGCAACTCGCAGTCGTCTGAGTCACTCACAAGTCCCGTGATTGGTCAGCCAAGATCTCTCGTAGCTCGGAAACTATCGGTCCTACGAATTTTCGGTAAAGGAAATTTAGTCTCAGAATTCGCCGAGGAATCTCCCCTCAGAATCTCAACCCGAATCACCCCGTATACGCGTAGCTACTTATTCTGGCTCACGGTGCGATCGTAGGACAGGAATAATTAGCTCGTTCAAATCGCGATATGACTAGGCATTCGATTGTCGTATATAGATATACGAGTTTACTCAACAGACCGGTAAACTTTCCGCGGTGGAAAGGAAGCAGTCTAGTCTAGTCTAGTCTAGTCAAGTCGAGTCTAGCCTAGTCCTAGTATCAGGAATAAGGAGCATGGACCTAGCAGCCTTGGTGGCCAGTACTACCACGGCACAAAAGGTATAACTGGCCGACCACGCATGTCCATAGTCACGTTTACTCGTAACTATCTATACTTCTTGTCGAGAGGTGCAGCGCGCGGTACGGGAACTGTCGTAACACGCTGATTTATAGGGTCTAATTGCAATTCATCATTCTCCCTCGCCCCGTTGTTTAACCGTACAGATATACGCCCGTGTATTCATGCACATGCGCGCGTACGGGAGTGTGTGTCACAAGTAGTAGAATTTGAACAATAAAACTGGTCTCTGTACCGTGTAGAAAGAGAGAGAAGAAAAAAATTGAAAGAAACTTAAAAAAATAAAAAATCGTCCTGATTGTAACGACAATAACGAGAATAATGGCAACGATAACAAGAACCGTACAAGAACAGAATAACCAGACCATTCAGAGATAACAAAGCGTGTAAACAAAGAGGTTGTCTCGATCTCGGGGACCGATAGACATGTCCGATTCACCGAGTCGCGACATACTCCGCAAACAGTTTAGTCAGAGGGAAAATTAGAGAGAGAGAAATCGCTCATAGTTTATCCAGCTAGTTATGGGCCTTCGCGTTAAGGGGTGGAGCGAACCGCACAATTCTCTTCCCACCTCATCTACCAAGAATTTCAATCAGCAATAACCACTTCTTTACATCTTCTTCTTCTTATTCTTATTCTTCTTATTCTTCGTTTTAACCCCACCCGCCCTTTTAACGTTAGTCAATCAGCGTCCCGTTTTACAACCTCGCGTTGTCTCGATCCTCGTTACAAATTGCCTTCTTATTTCCTTCAAGGTTTTTGGTATCGATGATCGAAAACAGATTCTCGCCGATGTTCCAGGGGCGTTTTTCTCTTTTCGGGTGATACGACGGCCGATTGACTTCGGTGGAAGATAAATGGGTTTCGGATCGTTTCGTGGAAAAATCGTACCGTGGAAATAGTTCGGATCGCTTTCCGTTCCATTTTTTCGCGTTGAAAAAAAATGTACGAAGTAACGTAGAAAAGGGGAGAAACGAACGAGTCGATGAACCTTTTCCGCCTTCAGCAATCGGCGACGATCCGATCGGCTCGTGCTGTTACCTACTCGAACAACACCTGTACCTACATCCTCGTCCGCGCCTTCGCCTTGCCTTCGCCTTCGCGTTCGCACCACCGTAAAAACGATACAAGATAGTATCACCGAGACAACGACGACGCCAGACTGTTGCTAAAAGGAAATTAAACGACGCCAATTCTCACCCTCGAATAACCGAACGGAATCGAGGCGCTTGTCTTCGGTACATCGGGGAATTAAGAGAGTGTGAAAAAATGGGAGAAAACACGACGTTCCAATTTTCATTCACTTTTTTCTCTCTCGGTGCGGTTGGATCGGAAATCGGAAAATAAATTGGGAAAAACTGGATCTAAAAACGCTGAAAAATGTCAGAATTTTTCTCCTCTCTTTCCTCCTTCTCGCTAAGACCGAGACGAGACTAGCCAGATATCTAGAACGTGAAAACGGGGGTTGGAGATGAGCTACGACTACTTTTTTCAACAGCCATGTGCGCGCCACTCGCACACTCGAGGGCTCCGGGAGCTCGGACATTTATAGGCGTTATTGGAAGTTAAGCGGCGAGAAAAGGGCGGATACGACAGGTGGCGGGTACTCCAGGTGAAAATCTCTCGAGGAATTCGACCACCGGTGTAATATGCGATATCAGGCAGCGTACAGTGCGACAGCGCGAAGTGACGACATAGGAATTCAGTTTCGCTGCCTTTTCGTGAAATCCGCGACTCCCTGTCTTCCTCCCTCTCAGATTTCGAGGTGAAAAAAGGCGATAGCGGTCGCGGGTAGCTGTACAGGGCATGATGCGGTAAATCAATTTTTTTAATTTCACAACTTCCGCCGTAGATCAAAAGGCAATCCTTTTTCGGTGCCTGCCGGCATTCGGCGTTCATTCTCCGATTCTTTAATTCTTTCGTCTTGTTCCATCGCTCGTAGGTTCGCTCCTTTCGTTTCGTGGAAAGAGAGCTTGGGGAACTGATATATCGAAAGCAATTAGTTTCAGGGCTTTTCTGGGATTGGATTCCAACTGGCTTTCTAGCTACCTACCCACCTACCTTCCTACCTTCTATGTATCTACCTACCTGCTCGTCTGCCCGCTTCGTATATAGGTATGGGATACAAATGATTTCGAAGATGCTGTGCCCAGCGCCCAGCTGATGCTGCTATACAGGACCGTAACTAATCACTGCACCACAGTCCACGTATGTCGAGATATAAATTATACAGATTTTTATCCCCCTCGGTATTTTGGGTTTTATTATTCCCGATATAAAAGGGAACAAGAGTGGTAAATTTCGGAGATTCCTTCCCGCTTCTCGTCGCGTCTCACGGCGATAAAAAAATGAATCTTGGTGATTCGGACGTATACGTTCCCGTTTTTGCATTTCGTTTCGCCGCCCTTTTCATTCTGTCAGTTTACCGCGTAAATGATAATCGATAAGCTGTCCGGAGGCGGGAGAGAGGGAGAAAAAGGATGGAGACGGATCTTGACAAAAGGCGTAATGATAAAGCGTATTTCGCGCAGTTAGAAACGCGTTATATCCTCGAATAGCAGCGGTGAATAACTGCAGCAGCTATACGACGTGATATGTAATTACGGAAGATACGTGCTGCAGCGGCGGTCGTGGACCCTTCGAGATAGCCACAAGAAGTCTTGCTCGAAGGACCGGTGGGACTTGTGGGCCTTGACCTTGGCCGCGCCCTGTTGCCACGTGTCATGCTCAACGGCCACGTGACGCCACCGACTGATTTTAGACGAAATTTGTTCAAGATTTGGGACAGGCTCCTCGATGATTTGCCAGAAAATGAGGGATCCGTTGATCCGTGAGAAGAAAACAGGTTCGAATCGGCTGCAACGTGTTGAGACGAGGGATACGATGAGGTAGGACATGTTCGAAAGAGTGGGAGATCGATAAAGTGGATTGAAACGTGTTGGAATCGGTTGGAAAACGCTGGGATAGGCGGTACGTTGAGGTAAAACGGGTGAAAATGTTCTGAAATCGGTTGGAACATGTTGCAATTGGTTGAAAAAGTGGGAATCAGGTGCTGGAATGAGGTGAAACGTGCTGTGGATGATAGGAAAATACTGAAACATGCGTTGAAACGAGATAAACGGAACCGAAATAGTCTAAAATCAGTTGAAACATTTTGAAATTAAGTGAGAAACGCTGAAACGGATGCATAACGTGAACTGCAACATGTTTGAATCGGTTCGGAAATTCTTGAACATGCGTTGGGTTGGGCTGAAACATGTTGAAGTCAGTAGAAAAAAATTGAAACTGGAACCAGAATGAAGTGAAACAGACAAAAATGTTCGAAAATCGGTTGAAACATGTTACAGTCGGTTGAAAAAATGGTAAAACAGGTGCTGGAACGAGCTGCGACATGCTGAGAAGAATGGAACAATACTGAAAGAGGCGTTAGAATGAAATAAAACGAACCAAAGTAAACTGAAATCAGCTGAAACGAGTTGAAATTATCCGAGAAACGCTGAAACGGGTTTAAAAATGAACGGCAACATGTTCAAATCGGCTTAAAGATTCTCGAACAAGTTCTAAAATAAGCTGAAACATGTTTACGTCGGTTGAAAAAGCTGAAACCGTGACTAAACTGAAGTAAACTACACCGAAAGTTGCTGAAACGAACTGAAACGCTTGGAAATGATTTGAAAAACGTTGAAACGTGCGCTGAAACGATTCGGAACGGATCTGAACGCGGTGAACGACGTCCGTGACTTCCGTTGATTTCGGGTGACTATCGGTGGCTTTTCTCCCGGTCGTGAATCGTCGACGAATCGACGTCAGGGGCTGGGAGAGTCTGAGAAAGATTTTCAGCGGCTCATCGAACGACTTTGCGTCACTTCCACTCCAGTCCTCGATGACTTTCGATAACTTCCGGTGAATTTCAGCGACTCCAAACGGTTTCCGACCGCTTCCAATCGGGCCCAACACCTTCGGAGACTTTCGACGACTTTGGAAGACTCTTCTTCAAGTTATCGACGCCGAATATCACTGAGACGAAAAGAGTTCCAGTGACTTCGAATTTTGAGAATCAATAACGGACATCGCTGTTCAATAAATGTAATAAAAAAAAGGAATATATATGTTATATCAATTTGTTCATCAATTTCTACATATCTTCGTCCTCTTCCGATGCAGATACTCTCAGTCGAATCCACGCATCGTATTCGTAACCTGTGCGTTATTCATTGCAAGTAATACGCAGCTTGAGGGCAAGTTATCTGTTATACTCGGATACATATAGTATATATATATGTATGTAACTACATACGTAATAGAATGACTAATCGCACTCGTTTCCTGCTCGTATTTCATTCCGTTCGGGGTTAATCATTCCTGCAAGCCTCAGGCTCTACCAACTCTACGTACAAACAACGCTATATGTAACAGTTACGGTCTTAATAATCACGCTGAAATTTCCGCTATAATCTGTAACAAGAAAATCGTATAAATATTTATCACATTTCAGACGCGACACAATCAAAAAAAAAAAAAAAAAAGAAGAAATTCATCGAAACTTCTCTTAATTATTCGCGGATCGTTCCGATTCTCAAAAAACGTCGATTCATGAAACAAAATCGTCAATTCGTCGTCAAAACTGATCCGAGAATATGTTTGTTTTTTTTTCTTCAAGAAAAGATGAGAAGCATAAAAATTTCGAGTTTGTTCGGTCATTTGAATTTTTTTTTTCACGCTCATGGTCTTTTTTTTCTCCTTCTTCGTCTTATTCTTCCTCTTCGTCATCATCTTCTGCTTCTTCTTCTTCAAACATGCGAAAACACTCGGGAGATTCTGACCCTTTGGCCTCATCCGACAGTTATTTAAAAATAGCGTTGCACTTACGGATCTCGTCGCCGAAAGAGGCAGCAACCGCATCAGAAGCACCAAAGTGGACGGCGAAGAGACAGGAGCAAGACGAAGCGGGAACCGTGAGTGCTAAAATAATATTATTAAACCGTACATCCTACGGATCGATTTATCCACACTTACTGCTTTTGCTTTTGCTTTTACTGCTTTTGTTGCTTTTGCTGCTCCGTCTATTCCCTGGACCAGAGTATCTCCTCTTCTCCAGATGCTTTCGAAACCTCGACCGAACTCGTTCTCTTTCTCTCTTCTTCCACGTCTCATCTCCTTTTTTTCTCTCCCGCTTATCTTTATACCGAGACAACATTTCAACTCAAATATAATTACTTACGATTTGCATATTACTCGTATTTCTCTGCACCGCGCATATATTCGCGACGTTCGTAGTAGCTATACCAGTGATTAACGATAATCACTGTACCGAACCTGAGATCTATCCGACGTGCCAGATGATAACATTTCATGTATCTCCTCAGAGCTTATCGATAATGAACATCGATGATAACAGTCGTGTTAGATGATTGGATTCTCAAAATATTGCAGCTTCTTTCTAATATAGCGCTTTACGGAAACCTGCTTCCATCTAATTCGACCGACAACTCCACGATGTCGTGAATAACCGATAGGATTTCGAGACTTTATTTATTTCCAAAAAGTTTATCTCGAGACGATTAATTTGACTACTCATTGGGTTCGATACGACCGATACAGCCCGAGTTATTGGACACTGAACGAATAGATACGCGAATTTCAAGTTTTGGAGGTTAGGCTTTCGGAATTTTGTTTTTTTTTGTCGCCGTTTCGAAAACGAGGACAAAATTCATTCGCCTTATTATTCTCTCCTCTTTTCCTTATTTCTTTTTCTCTCTCGTTTCATTTCATTTATTTTTCTTCTCTTATATTTGTTCAGATCCGATCATGTGTCGACATTAATTGGCGCATGAATTCCTCGCATATCTCTGCATGTCAGGATCCCTATCTTCCGTACAGTAACACTTCGTAAAAACTTGAACATACACCCGTACCAACCGGCACAGAAATTCATACGCACACAGCTATACGTGTACGGAATATTTGGCGCAAACCGTGCCACGCAGCATCCGTATGAAATACATCCTAACCTAAAAAATCTCGTTCAATAATTAAGGAGCCTCTTCAACCCCCTTGATCCGACGCTGCTGAGTCCCACTCTACACTACATCATATCCAATTAACTAGAATTCTTCTCTTCTCCTTTTTCACGTAAACAAGGCCAAACCCTAACCCGATTCAGGGTTAATGGCCGAAGAGGAACCCGAGAGCGCGGAGGATTCAGAAGAATGGAAAATATATATAATTCCAAATGGTTTATCCATCGATCTCTCCAAGATGGAAGTTTCTCCTTTCTTTTTTTTCTCTCGGAATGAGGTAAAACGACTTTTTCCTAACTCAGAACAGTTTTATCGTATTTTTGTTCACCTAAATAAAATATTATGTTAATGACGCGTATGGAATTCGACTCGAGTTGGTACTATATCTTAATTATCGCGCATTCCGCAAGGCGGTTGTAGAGCGGAGGGGTTAGTCAATTAATCCTATGAGACGGCGACTAATCATCTTGAAGGCAGGCCTCGTTTCACGTTACAATTGCAACTGGCCACGTTCCAAAGCCCGCAAGCTGCACGGCGGTATGATTACGACAACTGAATAACGAAAGACGGAAAAGTCTCGCATTCTATTGTTTTTTCCCCATTTTTTAGCGCACGGAAAATCCGCTACCAAACGGAGAAACAAAATTCAACAATTACCGATCGTCATAACCTAAAAACGTATCAATTACCGGAGGAAACGGTTCTCGGCGAGCCTGACGTCTGAGTATAAACACAACAGTGGGATAATAAAAGTGCATTAGTTAGTCAGCCGAGTCTCTCTGATTGAAACAGAAAAATAATCAAACCGAATCTCCCCGTTCGTTAATGGGTTTAATTCGGCGACTACGAACCGGCCGAGTTCTCACTTGTCGGTAAAGAAATTTCGGAAAGAGTCGAGCTAGGCGGTGGCTCACCTGCCATAAACCATTTAGAAACTCTTCTATAAATATACGCAATTAGGGGATGAGCCAGGCGCTGTCAGGGCGAAATAAACCCTCCAACTCCACGGCCTCCTTCTCGTACCATCCGTGTCACAAAATCTCATCTCCTGTTTCTCATTCTCGGAGCTTATTATCTTGGGTGAAATGTTTAGTCTGAGAAGCTGATTAACAAACCTGCTGGCCTGGCGGGAGGGAGGGACGGCCGTCTCTTCGAACACGTGTTTTCGATGTGTTTCACCCTTTTTCTCCTTCCATTTTTACGTGTATACGTGTATCGCAAAAACGATGGGGAAAAAAATTGAAATTGAAATGGGAAAGCAAAAAAAAAGGGAAGAAGTTAAATAAAATCGACTGATATTTGTAAAGGCTTGGTAGCGGCACAGAGACGGCCAGGAGCTTTCAGTAATAGGGGAGATTAACTGAGGAGAATAAAGAAGGCGAAGCTTACGCTCTGGCGGGGGTGGGCTATGGGGTTGTCTATAGAGGAGCCGAATATCGTCGGCTAGGCACGGAGCCTGGGCTGATGGTACTTCAGAAATGAAAGAATGCAGAGCCAAAGAACCCGGGAGCACACTCGAGGCCAGAGGAGGACCAACCAACCACCCGACAATCGAGGGTCGGGTATTACGAGTCACATCCTACTTTACTACGTCATAAACTAAGCCGATAAATCGGCAATTCAGGAGATATTTCCCCCGTGATATATCGCGGGGAGAAAAATTTCCGCGCGGATTCGGCGCGTCGGTGGTCAAATCTTAGGAGACGGACGCTGGGCTGGATTCGACTGAACGGTCGTGAGGTCGATTCTTTCGCCGAGTATCTGACGGAACCGAGCGATTACCCGGATCTCGTTTTTGTTCGGTATGGCATTCAAGTGGGCGCGAAGCCCCCTGTGCTAGAAGAGCCGATAAATATCAATACAACAAACATCGGGACAATGGTTATGGCAAATAATCTTCCATTCCACAAATCCGAAACATCCCTCTTTCTGCACCCCGTCATTTAGTGGGTTTACGGTGGCTTTGGTGGGCTCGGAATTGCGGTTTAAACCAGGGGTTCGCCTGGGGTGGTTTGTTCGAACGTCAGGTCATCGGCGAATGCGGTGTAAGCGAGAGAACCACCAGGGCTGCACGTCGCACCGGCACCGGCACCAGATCTGAAACCGGCGATGCCTTTTCCCGGCGAAGTAAGGATGGGGCGTAAAGAGAGTCCTGGGAGGAATCGGGAACGGGAAAGGTGGAAACCCCCTTCGGGCATCGATGTCGGATCAATGGCCATTGTGATCGGCACCGATAAAGGATGAAGGATGGAGAATAAAGGACCCGGAACAAGCTATAAAAAGACTCGCACAGCCCCCGACAGCGATTGATTCGATTGGGACAGTATTGATTATTGATGTCGTTTTTAGGCCCCCCTATTTATTTCACCGGCATTTACGCAACGGGGGCTCATCGATCGATCGTTTCCCTTCATCGGCAGCTCTGCGTACTTTTCTTTTCCGAAAACAAAAAGAAAATCGACAGGCAGAAATGGAAAGACGATTTTCATCGAGTCCAAAAAAGGAGCTTGTCCTCGTCGAAACGAAACGAAACCGTCGTCAGCGGCTATCTTATAATTCAACGATCGCTAACGAGCCGGGGAACACCGATGCGGAATGAAAAAGTGAAAACCGGGAAAAAGGTTCGATTTCACGGACGTTAGAGGCTCAATGCCGGTCGGTTTGGCTCTACAGCCCATCGCCGCGGCCTGGGCCGGGGCTGGGGCCGGGGTCGGGGCCCCACGAGGCGAACAAACCAAGATAATTAATCATCCACCAACCGACTGACCGGTTGACCGAGGGTGCCTCGGCCAACCCCTCGGTGACGATGACCGTGACTATTATAGCGGAGTCGTTATACCGAGTATATTGCCCTCTGCGATGCGTATCGCACCTGCGAATGAAACGATACTTTGGCAATCGGTTTCGGAAGTCAATAACCCCAACGGTTTTTTGTTTTTTTTTGCTTTTTGTATTTTTTTTATCGCGTTGTATAAGTTAAAAAGAAAAAAACGAGTTTTTCGATCGTAGAAAGGGAGAGCGGGGAAAAATTTCGAAATTTCATAAAAGGATGGGGCGCTAGGACTAGACGTTAACCAGACCTCGAGGACCGTGGAGAAAAAGGATAAATAGAAAGACGGAGAGAGGGGGATGAAGATAAAAAGGAAGAGGGAAAACGGGCCGGGGAACACTATACCTCGGGTTAAATATCTTCCCTTTATTCGCTTGTTTTCTACTCGTCGAGGCTGGGGGTCCTTTCGACGGGCGTCTAATGTCTGGGTTTAACGGAGAGAGAGAAAGAAGGAAAGAAAGAAATAGACCAGGAAAAAAACCGAAAAATTAAAAGACGAAAACGAAAATGGAAAGGGAAAGGGGCGCCTCCTGCTGCGTGGTTGCGGCAGAGACTCTAAAATAGATCGACGCTCGGTGTGTCGCCGTTTCTTCCCTCGGTGTACAAATACACGACGCCGAAGATCACGAACCCGTGCCTAATCGTCACCAATTTTTCCTACGGGGAAAAAAAGCGACCGGGAATTTCGAATCGCGGGATTCATATGTTCGTAGCTTCGATTCGTTTAATCATCCCCCGGATAATCGGACGTTCGAGTCGCAAGGTGAACCCCATGAGAAAAGAGAAGACCTTCGTCATTTACATATTCGTTGACGTATCTCTCTGGCTCTATCTTCCTGTCGCGATCCCAAATCGAGATAATAGAGTTTGGTGTTAATTCTGCTCTCTCTCTCTCTTCCCTTTCTCCTTCTCCTTCTTTTTCAGTTTTTTTTTTTGTTTTTGTTTTTTTCACCGCATATTTTATCCGCAAACTATCGCTTCTTCCGTATAGCCGGAGGTACACGCGGCTAATCGTTTGTCTCCGTTAGATTTTAATTGGCTCGTACGCACCCCCCTCGATACTTTTTCCAAAAAGAAGGAAAAAGTGGGAACCGTGTCGCCGAGTGACATTTGACAGTGACATACGTGGCCTTCCGTTGCTTCAATGGAGACACTTCGTTGGCAGGTATACGTAGGAACACATACACACGTCAATTTCAATTTGCTTGTGACAAATTTGAAAAAAGAGAGAAAAAGAAATTCATGCCGCTTTCAGTTTTCGAAAATTTCAATGTCGAGTCCGTTGGATGAACGCGTGTTTCTAAAATTGCGATTTCGGGTCGTAGAACGCGGTATGAGGTTTGCGAAAAATTTCTCAATCGCGAGGAGGAAAAAGGAAAGGAAGTATCATATTAATTCCGAGGTTTGATGATGGGCCGATAATTGTTCGGGATCCCCGGTACATCTATGCATTTAATTACCTTCTCGAAGTGGGCAGCAGCTGGCCCGTCAATTTTGACCATAAACTGTTCCTCGCTAAATATATACGGACACACATGATCCTTGTAATCTTTTAATTCAATCTTCAACGAGACCAGATTAATAACGCGGGTCTCGCGAGGAACGAGATAATAATTTACAAACGTTGCGGATGCGCCCCGAGGGTTGCGATCCCGGTTTGAACACGATGCGCCTATCTGGTAACGGAACCGCGCAATTTCATCGCGAAATCGCGCTATCCGCGATTTCCAAATATAAAAAACCAAAAATTTGAAACTTTTTAATTCAAAATAATTTCATCCCTCATTATCTCGCCTCTTTCGCGAACTGAGAATAAAACAGAGGGGAAAAAAGGCCTCTCCTTCTTCTCTTCGCGAAATTTTTGGAAACACCTATTCCCGGCGACGGTTTAGGGTCTATTCCGGTTTCTATTCCCCCGAACTAATAGCCCGACACGCCCCGACCGCAGAGCTTTCATCGATCGATTTTTCCCCGTTGATTGATGACGTGCAATTATTGCGGCAGGGCCAGGGCTCTGTTCCATCAGAAATTTGTTGCCGTATGAAGTAAAGAAACACGCGTCTGTCATTGACAGCTGTACGAATCGAAAGAGACAAGTGGCTTTCACCTGTATTCGCGAAAATTTCTTTTCGCCTTACTCCCCGCATTTATTCGGGAAAATATTTCTCGTCTATGTCGTTCCGAAGGAGACAGAGAACACCGAGAAATTTTTTTCCCGTTTTTGTGCTAGAGAGAATACCTGGGTGTAACCAGAGATCGTTTTACCCAGAGGTCTCGAATCTTTTCTAAAGTAAATTAATATGGCACGTGCTACGAATTTGATCCCATAAGAAATAGGTGTGTGTATAATAGAATTTTATACGAAGCGAAGAGGTTTACCTACCGCGTTTATCGCTGCCGGACTTTAGTTCGTTTAGAATGGAAGAAAGGAGTGAAAATCGAAAAAGGCTGGCCTCGGGCCTGAGAGAATAAGAGAGTATAATGAGGACCGCGGTGGAAAGGGCGATCCGGATTAGGGCCGAAACGAGTTTCTATCTATTCCTAACGATTCTAGTATTCTATTGAATTACCGTTCCAAAACGGAGCCTTATAGCCCGGGATTCGACAATAAGTAGTCGATTTGTCATGCCTCGTCCACTCTCCAAGGCTCGAACGCCCGGGTTAGGAAAGAGAAGAAGAAAAGATACGAATTAGGCTCGAATTTAATTAGAGAGCGAAATGGATTCTAGAAAAAAAAAGAGAAAGAGAGAAAAATTTTTCGAAATTTAGCTGTCGTCGCTCTCCCCGTAGGTGCGGATACCTTAACTACCTATCCACCACTCTGGGGTACCAGCTGTTTATGGCACCTCAAAAACTTCCCTGCACGATATTACCAACCACTCGGCTCTCCGCGGCCTTACTTCGTTAAGTATCTGTCAACCAATTTGCATATAAAAATGCTTATTTTCATCTTATTTGGCGCCGGAGTGACTCCGGAAATCGAACCCTCATACCTGGGGACGACCCGGGCTCCGCCGTTCCGCCATAAACGAAAAAAGGTTCTAGCTATGCTAGGGAATTTTTTTTTTCTCGATTTACTGATAGCGGAAAATTCCCTATTCGAATTCATCGCGCTGCGGAATTGCGATCTGTCTTCTGCCCGGGGGGTAAATAATCGTTTTATAATAGCACGCCGGTGGTTGCAGAAACTAAAATCCTCGGGGGTGTTTTGCATAACCGGTTTTACACTGACCGAAAAAAAAAAAAAAAAAAAATAGCGCTCGAAAAGTCGCGGTTACGTTTTACCTCGAAGGTATAAATCGACGTGAGACTGGCTCTGAACGGGGGAAATTTGACCCAGTTTCGAAAAGAAATTTATCAGAACTTTCCTCGCTAAGTTGCGCGACGCCCTCGGCCCGTTCCGTCGCAAATTACGTCCTCTCTCCCCCTCTTCGCGTCTTCTTCTCTTCCGTGTAGTTCGGCGCGGTTTTCGAAACCCATTTTTGAGACGAGAAGCGAAAGAATCGGGAGATTTTCTTCCGAGGAAAATTTTTGGAACTTCTCTTCGAGCTTCAAGCCGGACAAGTCGGAAGCGAACATGAGCACGTCGCTCTTGAGGCAGTTGGAATCACGATTCCATGACGTTTAATGGTCATTGAACGTGGGTACGCCGCCTATGAAAATTGGATGAAAAAGGAAACGAATTGACGAAGAGAACGACGCGAATGATGAAGAGAATGACACCGGAGTGAATTCAGTCGTGGAAGTGACGTGCGAGTGATTGAATATCAAATTATAGGATTCGTTCGAGGAAAAAAGAGTGAAAGAGGCATTTATGTCCGGATGTGAAGTCGACGGGGTGAGAGCCTTCTCCCATCTTCGGAGAACTTCGTCTTCTTTTTCCTTTTTCATCTTCGTTGGCATCGCCACTCCCCCATGGCTGTGGGAAACTCGGGAGACGGGGTCCAGATGACGCGCGATAACTGGGCCCTCGCGTGAACAACCGTTTCTTCTTCCTCTTTCTTTGACTTCGAGATTGGGGAAGACCTTGGACAGGAAAGAACCGGGTAACGGATACTGAGGTATGCACGGTGCGTCGACACCTGATCTATCTCCCTCCGAAATGCAAAGGCAGAGTATCGTCAGTCCGCGACGTATTCAAAATCTTGAAAAACTGATCCAGAACCGTCGTTACCATTTTTCATATTTTTGACATTGGCACAATTTTCCCGTACCCACGCGGTTCTTGACGGGTTCAAATTTTTTTTGTCATCAGCTTTGCTACTTTTACCATTGTCACCACTTTTCCCATTTTCACTTTTCCCATTTCCATTTGCTACTCGTACCAATTTTCTGACTTTCCATTTCCATTAGTCTTGAGGGTTGCATTATACGATCATCCTGGCATTTGGAATTTTTCCAGCCACTCTGACCATTCGTACCATTTTTTTCTTGATATTTTCTTCAAATTTTCTACACATTTTCGCCATTCGCAAGATTTTTCCATACGTTCGCTATAGGTATATCTACCACATTTATCGTATTCGCTATTCTTTCCTATCTTCACCGCGATGTTACCATTTTTCACCGTTCTAACCATTTCCTAATTCTTACTATTCATATCAATACATTAGTACAATTTCTCAACTATTTCTACGATTCACCAGATTTTCATCTTCACCTTACCGTTTTTTCTTTTTTCTTCAACTTTGCCATTTGTACCATTTCGTTCTTCCTCTTCCACCAATCCCAATAATTCACAATATCTCCAACATGCTCAACAATTTTTTACCATTCTTACCATTTTTACCATTTTTACCATTTATACCATTCGTACCATTCTTACCATTTTTACTATTTTTACCATTTCACCATTCATACCATTTTTACCATTTTTTTTCTACCTTAAATAAACATTTCGAAGAATATATTTCACGTCAAGTCCCCGATCAGCGTGACATTTATGTTCGGCCCGAACCTCGTGTTAATTCATCAGTGATAACGAGACTCGTCTTTCTCTCCGAAGAAAAAGAAAAAAAAGAAAAGAAAAAAAGCAAAAAAAAAAGGGAAGAAACAAATTCTTTTCCACATCTCCATTTCACCTCCGTGTATAATGTCAACGTTAACCTAAGCCGAAGGCTATTTACTACGTACGCTATCAATAACTTAAATGTACAGCTACGAGAGTCTCACGTAGAGACAAGAGGCGTATAAACGTAATATCTACCGCATATATATGCATATACCCGTACCACACGTGTACCACTCATTGTCAGTCCTACTATGCCAAGGTATGTACATTGTACATCTCATACTTCTGCCTAACTAGATACACGCGTATATCTATTTACCGTCAGGGATTTACGAGGATAATCTCTACGTGAGATAGCTGGCTATGAGGCCGTCACCGGGACCAACCGACGTAGGAGGCAGGTGTACGACGCGACGGAAGGAGCCAAACGATCGGAGGATGTCGAGGGAGAAGATGTGTTTCGATCTGCATTGTAATCAAGTGATATAATACGGGCGGCCCGAGCGAACTACCGTGGGAAACCGAGAAGAACTGGGCCAGCTGCCGTGCGCGAGCGAACCGATCTGCTATGCTGTGCTGTGCTGTCTGCTGTGCTCTACTCTGCTCTGCTCTGCTACGCCGACTAACGCCGAGTCGATATATTAAACATTTTACCTTTTACCTCTTAAGTTTTACATTTTACACTTCGATCGCGTGTTGTCCTCCCTCGTTTCCACCCCGTCTCTCCCTCTCTCTTTCTCCGTCTCTCGCTTGCGAGGAACTCCCCGTTTTCTGGTTAAATACTGTCTCCGGGAAAGACGCGGCTGGGAGAAATGCGGTCAAGTTAACGTTGTCATTACGCGTATAGCGACTCGCTCGCCGCAACAACCTGAATGCGAAATGTAGCGAAGAAACGAACTTTTCACTTTCTTCTTCTTTAGCTTCTTCTTCTTCGGTATATCGGAGAAACGGGATTTTCGTGTCCGGATTCAAAATAATAATTGGACTCCGGAATTTTTCGACATATTTGCGAGTGCGACGAATCGTTTGATCCATTACTCTCCGCGCAGCGGGCGAATTACTCCCGTATATTCCTGTAGCGCTTCACCCGTTACAGATTCGAGAAAATAGCGCTTGGTTTATAATGGTTCGGAACCTCCAGAACCAAGCTGTGAGAAGATATACGATGAGTGGTATAGGTGTACCAAAAATAATAACGGCATCACGCGGAGCTCAGCTGGAGACTACTCCTTCTTATTCCCCAGTCTTTATTTTTTTTTTTTTTTTTCTTTTCTCTATTCCCCCGAAAAAATATCAACGATTCGAAAATACGCGTGTACACGTCCGTCTCCTCGTCGATATCAATTCGTTTAAATTTTCTGTCCGGATAATGAAAGAAGGACACTCTTTTCTTTTCTTTCTTCTCCTGTTCTCTTCGTTCTCCTTTCTTCTTTGGTCTCTTTGTGGAAGGGGGAACGAAGAACAGAGGGGTTTACGGCTGATTAGAACCCGATGCAACCGCGGACCGGGGCAGCGAGCACATAGATATATACCCTGTACATGGAAATAAAGGGAACTTTAACTCCGAGCTGAGAAACCTGTAGTCACCGTTAGGCACCAGAGAGCTTTCATCTTCTTTTACCGAGATGAAAGCACCCGGTGATCGGAGAGCCTCCCCAAAACGAGCAAAACGGTACGACGGACTCTCGAGTTCAAGATATTCGCGTACCTCTACCTACTGGGGGTCTCGGAGCGAATGGAATCTCCGATATTTCCACTCGTACCTAAAAACAAAAAAAAATTCAAAACCCCCGCGAAACTTTCTTTCCATATTCTCCCATTCGATCCCCTCGAACGATCGCTGGCGAACCAACATAAAAAAAAAAAAGAACTAGAAGAAACCAAAAGGACGTTCGTGGTTTTCTATTTCGGATCTTCGGGGGCGAAAAGGAGATGACATTTCTGGTACAGATGTTGTCGTTTTCTCGAACAAGTCGCGGGTGGTATATTTCTATATATATATATATATATATGTAAGGCGAAGAACACAGAGCGAAGAGAGATGGCTGGTAGAGCGCTTTTCTATTTGAATAAAAGCAACGATAAGCACATCCTTAGCCGCTCCCAGCTCTCTGAATTGTTTCCGCTTCTTAAGCCCCGACAAATTTATTATAATAACTCTTCTTACACTCTTCGAAAGCCCCTCCTCGCTCCGGCTTACCTACCATACCCGTTTTCCGCCTCCGCCTCTGCCTCTGCCTCCGCTTCCCTTTTAACAAACCTTTTTCTACTCCGCGCTGCTACAACCAGACACGGTTTTATTACCGTTCCTACCTTATCACACTATTCCCTGTGACTTTCTTCCCTCTTTTTTCATCGCTGATAACTCATACCGGTCGAAAATCGGAACGGAAGTATCGCAGCCGTAGTTCCACCCTCGGAGACGGTGACGGAACGGATATACGACGCAGCCGTTTTTAGACGCGCGGTTTGACCCTCGGAGAGCCAATCAATCCGGCGAGGGATGTCGAAGAGCCGAAAATTAACCGGGAAAAATATATACGTGTGTGTGAGCCGAATTTCCCCGCGGGTTTATTGTTACGTCTGGTTCATGGAAGACCCGGAGCCTGGAGATTCTCCCCAGGCGTTGCCGGGTGCGAATATGCCACGGATGAGGTAAGCCGAGAATAAAGAGGGATAAGGAGACGCAGAGAGAGACGAGAGAGCGTGACACAATGCAAGAATAGCAGAGACATATTCCATTGAGCGAAAGATGAGGGGTTGTTATTGATCTTAATGACATTTCGCGCCGAGGGCGATGCCAGGGTGTAATTGATACCCAGACACAAGATACACCGGCTCGGTATAGCGGAGGGGCGCGTGTTCCGAGGCTGGGTGTATGTACGTACGTACGTACGTTGGGTAAAGTACATCGCGTCGGAGTACAGGAGACTGGGGTATAATCGATATTCTTATTTCGTCATTCTCCTCCGCCTCCCTTTTTCCATCTTCCTTTTTCTTATCCCGACGCATTCAAATTAGAGTATGTGCAAACAGGTTTAATGCCAATCGCTCCATCCGAAGCACGTACCTGGCAGTTATAGGTATCCCCTCACTTTAAGCCTTAGCTTTTCAAGGCCGCGAGTCAAACCGAGGATCCCTTCGATTCCTGAGGGATAATTGCCGGATGACGAACCGGGGAAATGTCATCTGACAATTTCTTCGCATACCCTTCCGCTCCCGAGCTCACGCTTGGCCTGGGTGAAGAAGGAGACTTCGGGAGTGTCCGAATGCGTGCCTGAAAATGGTCTTCTTCGTATTCCGTAGGAAATTATATCTGGCGGAGGAATTTTCGCGAATTTGCGACCAGGTGAGCCTGGAATATGGGATCCTGGGGTATCGGAAAATGCGGGTATTATATGGGGAGAGCAAATGTGCCTGATCCTTTCTAGAGAGGATTTGCGGTCCTTTAGCCACTCGTGGCTTGGCTCCTGATGCGGCTGCTTACGATAGGTAATTCTGTTGAGTAAGCTTGCCATTATTCCGTTGGAATAATACGAGAGAGATGGTACTGCACGTACGAGTCGTAGGTATTACAATTTTGCTTTTTTTTTTGTTTAGCTTGTTTGGAGGACAAATGAGAATTAGGTGAGGAAGAAGATATTCGTAGATATTTATGGATGCAAATAGAATATCATCGCGGGGTTTTAGTCAGGGCTGCGGAGGAGACTGGAGAAATTTAATTTGGAGAGAAACAAGGATGAAACCAGCCAGAAACCAGAGTCTAAGATCCTCGGGATCCAGGATCCTGGATTCAGGAACCACCCGCGTAAGGCGACGTCACCAACTCCCAGGGGAAATTATTGACAGTCAGGGCGGAAATGACGTCGTAAATACGACGCCAAGCTCAGTCGAGCCCGAGCCCCCTTTCTTCCTCTTCTCCTTCTTTTTCTCCTTTCATTCTCTTTGCCATTTCCAACTCCATGCTCGTTTATCTTCGGTCCTTCGTTCCTCCCGGTATCTCCTTCGCTCTCTTCACTCGACTCTGTAATTCGAGGCCCGTTTCACGGGGGATCATCGATCCCGTGAACCTTGCCGATCGATTAATCGCAAGTGAGTTTCTTCCGCGCCGAAAAAAGTCATCCGGAATTACTTCCGAATCGAGCGATCGATCGATTCCGAAATTCGCACGATCTCCGGGATCAATCACCGCCCCAAACTATCGACCCTGAAATTCATACGCGCGGGTTCTGGCCTTCTGGGTATACAGTGACCGATCAACAAGTGGGTGGCTACTGCAGCACCAAGAAGAGAGAAGGGTAGGTACTAGACTCGAAGAGTGTACTTCAATCTAACCAGATACACGTATGGAGCGAAGATTTCGCCGAAGACGACAACTGGGATGTTGGTTTCGCTCCAAAGTATCCCCCGGGCGGTTCTGACGGATTTACAAACCCCCGAATCCAGTCGCACCGATCGAAAGCTTGGACTGCTTCGATCGGCGTTGAAAGTCTCTGTGAAGGAGGAAAGACGTCTGTTTGACCCCGTAGCTCTTTTTTGTGACCTAGAAATGTTTGATTCCTGTCCAACGATCCGCTTTGACTGATCAGAGGCGATCGGTTATCCGTCGTTCGATCCGCCTCTTGTTTCTAATCGAAACTTCGATCGGTATACAAATGCAGAAGAAGAAGAAATCCGGGGATAGAGGATTGATCAAAGAGCGCCGAGTGTCGAGGCTCGTTTTTCACACGGGGAGAGGAAAACTCCTACCTGAAACAGAGAACAGGAAAATATCTCGTTATTATTCAATCTGGGTATCGCATGAAGTCAGATAAATCGTTTCTTATTTATTACTTAATTAGCGTTTACTCCGATCCTCGGAAAGCTTTGAAGTCATTGCTATAAATTGATCACCCTGTCTGGAACCGAGTCTCTCATTAATTGCGGCGAGATTGAAAATGCGGAAACGTTGATAACCGTTTAACTATTTCGTGCGAGTATCCCGGCTCGCGGTATTTATCACTCCTTCAAAACCGCGTTTACGGACAATGATTCAATTTCGCTTTCCATACGCTGCGCGCCTTTTCCCCGTCCCGTAAAACTTTTAACACCATTTTTGTCCCTCGTTTTAATTAGCGTATATGTATGTATGTACGTATGTACGTATGTACTTAGATGAAAGTTGGTTTACTACCCGAAGTCCAAGCTGCGTTAAATTAATGACCAGTGCTCGGCGTATCGGTCTGAGAGCGTGAAGTACCGATACATAGGAAACGCGGAGGTGTACGTATCCGTACGTTCGTACGCGCAGGTAACAACAGTAGCAGCGTATCGCAGAGAGGTAAAACCGTAGGTAGGTACGTTGGGTACGAGTAGAAATTTTTTTTATATCCTTTAGTTGAGTTTAGTTTGTACACAGTCGTTGAACAGGCCAGAGTCCAGATGTCCGATAGCAAGAATTGTTGAACAGTCTGGGAATTTTTCAATGTTTATTCATAAACCGATCCTTATCGACGTCGCTAACGTCTACGAGAGGTTCGTACCTGTGCATGAGCTAAACGCACATGTATAATCGTAATAAACAACACGTACAGAGCATACGGTACGTATCGCCATGTACCACCGCGATACTCGTCGAGGAGGCCGAAGAGCGCGGAGCGCGGAGCGATATTATATGCAGCATTGAGAAGCAGGAAACGAGCCAAGAAGGGTGCAGAGTATGGAGTGTAGTGTGGAGTGTAGAGTCTAGAGTGTAACGGCGGGAGAGCACGGAGGGAGAATATGCTTGACGTTAATTTCTACGATAAAGGAATTATTGATTTTTACTTAAGACTCAGTCAAGGGTGAGAGAGCGAGGCGCGCTTCTTTAAAGTGGAGATACACTAATGAGAGAGCTTTAACGTGATGATTTTTCATCCAGTTACCTTTCACCGACCGCTAAAGACCCGACCCTCTTCAATCGAGTTCGTTGATTCACCGGCGGATGCGTTGCCAAAAACCGCGACGAAGTTGTACGAAGAAAAAAGTCGAGAGTCTGATAGTTTCTTAATTAGAGCTGATCTAAGCTGACCAATAGCGTCAGAGTTGCGGGACGCCACCGGTAGTCGGCGCTGTTAGCAAACTTAGACTAGCTCTTATTCGGAAACTATAGAAGCCACGAATTTTTGGGTCAGATAAAATCGTCGCAGTTTTTCGAGAAGAATACGATGGGCGAGAGGCAGCGCTGTACACATGCAGGGTTATAGTGGAGATACACTAATGAGAGAGCTTTAACGTGATGATTTTTCATCCAGTTACCTTTCACCGACCGCTAAAGACCCGACCCTCTTCGATCGAGTTGGTTTATTCACCGGCGGATGCGTTGCCAAAAACCGCGACGAAGTTGTACGAAGAAAAAAGTCGAGAGTCTGATAGTTTCTTAATTAGAGCTGATCTAAGCTGGCCAATAGCGTCAGAGTTGCGGGACGCCACCGGTAGTCGGCGCTGTTGGCAAACTTAGACTAGCTCTTATTCGGAAACTATAGAAGCCACGAATTTTTGGGTCAGATAAAATCGTCGCAGTTTTTCGAGAAGAATACGATGGGCGAGAGGCAGCGCTGTACACATGCAGGGTTATAGTGGAGATACACTAATGAGAGAGCTTTAACGTGATGATTTTTCATCCAGTTACCTTTCACCGACCGCTAAAGACCCGACCCTCTTCGATCGAGTTGGTTTATTCACCGGCGGATGCGTTGCCAAAAACCGCGACGAAGTTGTACGAAGAAAAAAGTCGAGAGTCTGATAGTTTCTTAATTAGAGCTGATCTAAGCTGGCCAATAGCGTCAGAGTTGCGGGACGCCACCGGTAGTCGGCGCTGTTAGCAAACTTAGACTAGCTCTTATTCGGAAACTATAGAAGCCACGAATTTTTGGGTCAGATAAAATCGTCGCAGTTTTTCGAGAAGAATACGATGGGCGAGAGGCAGCGCTGTACGCATACAGGGTTATACGTATGTATACATAATTATTTGAGGATTTGAAAATTCGTTGAGCTCGTAGAAATACCGGAGGTCCTTTCAGGCTCTGTCAGCCGCGGAGATTTTCCCTCCCTAAGGCAACTAATCCGTCACCATGTAACCGTGAAAGTCTATATACACGACACGTCTGATCCTCCTCATCCTACTACTCCTGTCTTGGCTTTGCCGTGCGCGGGCCTGCGAAAGGAAGGTTGGAGAAATTCGAAGTAATGGGAAAACTCCTGGAAGACGGTGAGGGGTGAGGAGGGAAGTGGGGTTCAATCTCGTTTCTCTTTTCTCGCTCTTTTTCTGTCTCGCTTTGGCCCTCGTCCTCCCGCCGGTTTGCACTAGTTCCGTTCACTACGTGGCGTAATAACTCGAGTCGATTCCCAAGGAAACCAAAACCGGGTTCTATTTCCTCTCTACTTCGCCGGCGAATAACGTGTGTGTGAAAAACTCAGCAGAGTTCAGCTCCTGGAGGATGCGGACCGATAAGATACCGTTCGCAATATCCAAGTCTGTTGCTCCGCAGGCTCCATAATAATTTCGCTCATCTTCTGAAGTGAGGCAACGGCGAGGAATGAGCGAGCGACCGAGCAAGGAAATAATGAAACTCCCGTGCCGTGCCCCGTTGAGGAAAGAAAGTGCCGCTTTATTGTGAAAACGGGATACTCGAGGGCAGAAAGACGTCACAAGTACCCATAATCCCTCACCCCCGTATCCACGTCCGGTTATCCATCGATTCAATCTCATTCAAATAAAGAGAAAAGAAATGAACGATGTCAATCAGTTGTCCCGAATCTGGGACAGGATTAACGGGATAAAAAATTACCCCCAGGATTTGGATACAATCGTTTCGATCTGACACCACAGTGTCCTTTTTTGTTTTCTGATCGTAAAAATGAGAGTCTCGTTGATTGCGATTGGTGGAACCCGATTGATCAGGAAATTCATAATATCGTTTCGTCCTGATGAATTTCTGGGTATTAGATCAAAAGGGATTGCGTCGAAGAGCCGGGATATGATGAATCGAACAACGTTCGAAATTTTTCGGATTTGCTTGGGAGCCAGATTTGTTGATTCGAATTAGGGATGAGTTCGTCCCGAAAATTTCACCTATCGTTGGCTGCTGACATAGGAGGGAGGCGTCGATCCCCGTGGATGAACTGCTTCATCGGGGCGGTCATTACCCGCGCTGATTGACGAGAATCTTGTTAGTCGTTTCGTTTGAATAATCGAGAGCCACGATCGACGATTTTCATGACTGGTTTGTCGCGTAATGGCGCGGTACTCCCTTTCCCCCTTCCTCTCTTCCCTTTTCCCTTTTCCCTTTTCACCAGCACCACCCCGGGGTGGATCATGTATATAGCACATCTTCCTGGTATCCTCGTTATAACAAATTCAATTTTATGTTAAATATTCCTGAACGGGAAACCTCCTCCATTGATCCGAAACTTAATTTATGATCCTCCCTTCAATATCCTACAAAGCTCCATACATTATCATCATTATTGTTATTACGCCCTCCATTTTCCCCGTCGCGTCTTTAATGCCCTGCAGGGAAGAAGCAATCTTTATTCCTCTTCCAGGTCTCCTTCCCACTTTTTTTCATCATCCTGCTACTCCTCTTCTTATTCCACTCTTCCTCTCTCCTTACACTCCCCTAAGGCTCCCTGATCCTTTCACATGGACGGCCATTAAGCGTCGATGATACGTGAACGTACCCTCCGGACTCGTATCTTGAGATCCTCTTCCATCCTTCACTTCCGGAAGCAGAGTCATCAGTTTCTGCCCGTTAGGTATGAGGGTACCTCCGAAAAAGTATGCTAACCCTGGATCAGTCAATTTTCCTTCATTCCATTGGAGTTACGCACCGAACGATGGGTCCTGTGCTCGTGCCGATGACAGGATCCGAACATTCCGCCTTTCCTCTCACACATATCACCCACATCCCTTGAAGAATCGGAATAAAACGCTACGGAGAGGCCGCGCGGTTCTCCGAGAGGCTCCGACCGTCTCCGAGCATCACGCGGCGGCGGCGGACCTGGAGGCGGCAGATCAATCTTCTACCCTGCCCTTTTCTCCTTTATTTCCCTCCCGCTTTACTCTACTTCTCCCCCTCATCCCACATCCTCATCCTCATCCTCATCCTCATCCTCCTTCTTCCTCGTATCCTATTCCGCGTAACAGCCCTCTCTCGCCCAGGGATCTCACCGCGCGATGTGTATGTGTGCGAGCGTGTGTCTTCGTAGATGTACATACGTACACGGGGGCATGTGCGAGGGGCAACGGGAAAGGCCCCCGCCGCGGAATCCTTCTTTGGATTTATTGACCGTAGATGCCATTATTTCAGGGCTTATTCCTAATTTCCCGTTTTGTATGGATAAGGAGCGGCTTAAGGAAATATGACGATCGGGGATGAGCCGTGAGAGTGATTTTTTTCAGCCGTGGAGATAGGCCGGGGGATGATGGGACCGACCCGCTCCTTATTTTCCGTTTCATTGAAATTAAACATCGCTTCCGCAACACGCCGCTCGCTTCGCACCCCTTTGAACGAGCCTTCTTTGATCCGGCTGAAAAGTACATGCACCACTTTTTCGAAACGTTGATTAACCGCGGAAGCAAAGATCTCGAATGTCCGTCTTGGGAACCGATCTGCGGATCCGAGGACCCGAAGGGTGGCCATTTTGGTCTATTTACCTCACGTGACGGGGTGAGAACGTCTTGAGAATTCCACGCACGATCAGATCTCCGGAGTAGTAGTATGAGATGGTACGGTGCGTGTGTATCCACCCCTAAAAGGCACCACCACCTGCCACCCGCGTTGCGCAGAAGTATTTCTCCTTCCGCCTGATCGACATCGATTCCAAGATGGCAGCAGCGTGCTGGGAACTGGGGTGTAGGTGCCTACTTTCGCCTCATACATATGGGGGCCCCCTATTCTTTTTTTTTTCTCTCTCTCGCTCGCTTCATTTCTTTCTCTCTTTCCACCCCGGAACACCCCCAACGTTCACGTTTTTCCACCATCCGTCGGTGCCTCTCTCTTTCTTTCTTCACCCCAGAACCACCACCGACGCCGGCACCTTCACCTACACGGGGTATTTGGCTCGGGAGAGAAGAGATGTCCGGGGCCGATATCGGAATCGCATTAGGGAGAGCGGGGCCTATACTATACTTTCACCAAGAGGCAGACCACCACCCCTGCCAACCAACGGAAATATTATCGCAGCCCCCATCCGTTCCTCGGGCCACGCCTGCCAGCATGCGATATGCTTTGCCGGAAAATGACATCCATTCGATTCTACCGAAGGAATCGAATTCGTACTAAACGGGATGAACGAGGGTGGCCCAGGGGCGGAAGATACGATCCGAATAAACTTCTCCAAAAAATCATCCCTTCATTTTCATTCTACAGATACTAGTCTCTCACGTATGTACGCTTGGCGTGTTTCATTCTGACCGGTATGAAGTTGGCACCACTGTCTTCTATCTTCGTCTATCCTTCATGGCTACATAGAGAAGGAAAGAGACAAAAAACAGTGGTGCCAACTTCATACCGGTCAGAATCAAATACGCTTGGTGTACACATATGAATATATAAATATAAATAAATATATATATATTTTGTCCAGCTATAACCAGACTTGCATCATCATGATCATCGTCGTCGTCATCGGCGGAAAAACTTAAACCGAGCAAGGTATCTAGCCGTGGTTTGATTTATAGGTTATGTATTTGAGCACGCGATCAGCTCGACGACTGGTTTGGTTTGTAATCTTTCCGCATGATATCGGGGAGCCGGGGATGGTAATAAAACGAATAAAAATAGAGGAGGAAGAAATATGGCCTCCGAGGAGATAAGTTTTAGTTTACGAGATTTATTCGATTCCTTTGATTGCGGGATACTTCCGGTACCCACATACCTCAGAGGTGATGGCCGAAGAGCCTCTTGACCTACCGGCTGTTTATTAAAGCTCAAAATCGGCTCGTCGAAGCAGCCAGTTCGGTATTTCGAACAAATTAAGGTTGAAACAAGAGTTTTAGCTACATAACCTAAAAGGAGCTCGCCAGATGGCGACACCACATTTTTTGGGGCTATTTCCTCCCAGTTTTCGCCATTATTTCCGATTTAGTTTGAGAATGACGATCGTTGCGATACCTTTTCGTGCACATTATTTTTATTCGACGATTTTTCGGCCCGTTCATCAATCGATGGACAGCGATAGCAATAATCCGAGTTCCACAGAGCGAGATAGGTTGTAGAATAAAATCCATACGCACGCTAGCTCGCGTGTGAGCCGAGGCGGTTTGAAAGTTTGTTTTAAAACGTGGCTAGAGTCACAAAGCTGCAGAAAAGATAAAGAACTGCAGATAGTAATAATAAGAACCGAGGGGTTGACCCGAAACCGAAAATTGCTAGGGGTGGGGAAGAACTATTCGGCAAAATCGATCGAGAAACGGCGCTTCGTTAATCGCCGATAAATCGAAAAGCAAAGAAACAAATATAGCCGGAATGAGAAACGAGGGAGCGGAATTATAATTATCGAAGACAACCCTTAAGTGTAAATTCGGTCACTGTGCCGCCGCTGAATACTGAGAGGGTTCAATGCCTCCTGACCTTGGCCTCCACTCAGCTAGCCTGGGGCTGGCGAGGTAATTAAATGCGGATGGGGTTGCCGCGCTCCCAGCGTCGCGGGTGAGGGTTAATTGCCGATGCAAGGAACACCACCCCGCTTACCCCGGCTCATACCCTCAATGAAGTCCTGTCCCTGAACCTCCCGAAGACCTTGATAAGGTGCTCATCTCAAGGATCGTCGATGCGGATTTTGTAACACCCGAATGGCCGATTTAGGGCTCGTTTTTTTTCTGGGAGAACAAGGGTTCATCCCTTTATCGAACTCGAATGATAAATAAATGAAACTGAGAAATGGAAACAAAGTTTTCGTCTCCCCCTTCGACACACGTGAATAGAAAATTAATTATCGCGGGTGTAGAAGGGAGGATGCAGGGTGTGAGACCCTAAGGGTTGAAAAAAGCATCCGCGAAAGAATACAGGAGCGAAGAGGTTGATATCCGGGAATTATTATCGCCGAGAAATATAGCGGGACTTCAAAGATTACGAACCACTGTTCCGGAAGTACCCTAGTTACAAATTAGCATCCAGAGGGGGAATCGGCCCGCAAGACGGGGTGGTTCGCTCTCTGGGTTATTAAATGATGCCGTTGCTGGGGTCAGGTCAGGTCAGGTCGGGTTAGGTCATGGCAGCGGGGAATAATGAGCGGGTAAAAGTTAAGCGAGAGTATTTTTTTTTCTTTTCCTTCGTTTTCTTTCTTTCTCTCTTTCTTCATTTCCTCCTTTTTTTTCTCTACCTCTTCTTTACCGAGAGTAAAATTATCCCCCTGCCTGCAGTCGTTGTAGTAAAGGGAAGAAGGAAAGAGCGAGTCAAGACTACCGGCGTAGTACTACGTCGGTTTAGGTTGGATAGGCAAAATACTAGGTTCAAAGAAACGGGGGTGGAGAGGGAGGTGTCTTTCATTCATTATTGCCAGTTACCGCTTTAATGGAATCTTCCCCTCTTTCACAGTCGACGATGTAATTTGTGTTCTACTGAAGAGGAAGAAAGAAAGAAAGAAAGGAAGAACGGAAGCGGACCAGCCCCGACGTCCTCTCAGCATTCCCTCAAATTCCGTATTCTCCCCACTTTTTAACACATTTATTTATTTATCACCATTTCGTCTCCCTTTCTCATCATTTTTTTTTTTTTTCATATTTCCGCAATGTACGAGGCAATTAAATCGCGTCGCGAAAATAAACTAGCTACCCTGCGGAAGACCCCGAAGAGGTAAGGCCACGGTACCGCCTTTGATAATGTGGGAGATCGGCTCTCGAGGACGTTGGATCGTTTACCGATAGCCATTCAGTAAAGGGAGCTCGACGGGGCGAATCGCGCTGCCAAATACGTCGTTCTATCGAC